>CM065727.1:33047070-33049570 GCA_033310375.1 Conus canariensis | reverse complement strand
AAAAGCGAAAGAGGACTTTTTTCATCCGCCGAGGCTTTTTCTTGCTAAATTAAATAGATAAAGGAAGAGGGGGAAAGTTTAAAAAGAAAATAGGAAAAGAAAAGGAAGAAAAGGAGGAAAGAAAGGGAGGGTGGAGGGTGAGATTTTATAAAACCGAGGCATAAAAAGTACTCTTCGTTTAACAATGAAAAAGACCAACTGCCGTTACGTAGTGGTGAGCGTCGCGGATTCCCGGCTGGGTGATCGTGGGTTCGATCTCCATCAGACATTGCGGGAGTTTTCTAATCTGCCCAGCATCTGCCCAGAACTGAGTTTGCTATGGGAAAAAGCTGGGAAAACTGGGACCACAGAGTTGAATTGCATCCACATCAGAAATGGCTACGTCTCCGACAGTGTTGCTCAAATTTCCTGACCAGCAGCACTAAAAGGGGTCTGAATTCTCTAGGGCCTGGTTGACGCCGGGATATATTATGAAAATAAACATAGTACACAACCCTGTCACGCAGTCTCAGGCTGAAATGGAACTCCATAACATCATCTTCCATCCTCATACTCATCGATCAGCATCCAAAAAAAAAAAAAAAGTCTCAAATTTTCTACCGCTTTTCATGCCCTGCTTTCGTTATGACCCCAGTTGGATTCCTCTCCACCTCAGTGTCTTGGTGAGTACATGTTGAGGTCGCCGGTATCGGCAAGTTCTTGGGGAGTCTCGCTGGACGACCATCGTGGCACCCTCCGGAGAGAGACGATCACGCATGCTGGCCACACGACTCGGCAGTCATTGTCGTCAGTAAAGGGCTTAACTGGTGGTGTATCCTGCGCATGTCGGATCCGAACAGGCATCACTGGACACTACCTGAGTGACCCGGCAGCAGTACAGTGTGGTCTCCTGTGATGAGCTGCCGCATCATTGCTCCCTGCGGATTGCTGATTCCGGAACTGCGGCGGGACAGGTCAGGGTGTAGGTGTGAAACGGTCAGCCGGAATGGGCTGCGTAGGGTTTAGTGCCACTGTAGTGGTACAGGAAATGGGATAGCAAATGTTATTGATAATAATAGTAATGATAATAACAACAAAAATAATGATATAATAATAACACTAATGATAATAACCATAAGGATGATGATGATGATGATGATTATAGTACTATTAGTAATGATGATAACAATGAGAAGAAGAAGAAGAATGATGATGATGATGATGATGATGAGGATGATGATGATGACAAGAACGAGAAGAAGAAAAAGAAAAAGAAGATGAATGAAGAAAGGAAGGAAGGAATTGATGAATAAATAAATAAATAGATAAATAAGTAAAGATAAGGAAAGAAAAGAATATAGATAAGTAAATAATCAGAATGAAAAAAAAAGAAAGAAAGATGGAAACCATAGAAATCGGGTTTTTTTTAAAACCTGATGAGGTTTATTCTTTTATGGCGGAAAAAAAGAAAAGAGGGGGAAAAAGGAAAGAAAAAGAAATAAAGAAACAATGGATTCCTTTTTCAACTTATGCGGATTCTTTTTTTAATTAGATTAAGAAAAAATCAATGAACTAAAAAGAAATGGGCATTTCTTTTTGATGGAGTTGAGTTTTTCTTTTCAAACTAAGTAAAAGCAAGAAAAAAAATCCTGGATTTTTTAAACAGATGCGGTTAAAAATATCTATAAAGAAAATAATTAAGAAAAGGGAAGAAAGGGAACAGGACCGGGATTTTGCACGAGTTGAGGCTTTCTTTGTTTAACGGTACTAAATTTTTAAAGAAATTTTACAAACGGAAAAGTTTGTTTTTTTTCATTTATTTAAAATTTATTTTCAACTATACCAAAATCAATTCTAAAGAATTAAACAAGAAAAAAAAAACAAAAACAATGTAAGTGTAATTTCCAGTGAGACATTTTTTAGTTTAACTAAATGTTTAAAAGATTGCAGGTAAGGAAAGAAAGCAGAATAAATGTCGAATTCAAATCAAACTGAAGAATCAGATGTATAACCAATTAAATATAAATTTCATTCGTATGTAAATATTTACGAAATAGCTAATTAAAACAAATTGTGTGACTAATGCGGGATGAATAAATAGATAAATAAACAGAGTCACATAATTGAATGACTAAACATGAACACCAAGCTAACCAAGTGCATTCAGCAAACTACCGTTAAATAAAACAATTTTCGAAACAAATCGATGAATACGAGAATAAGCAGATAATATTGAAATTAATGAACATAAATAAAGCTAAACAACTAAAGTTAAAAAAACTATCAATCTCAGCACCTGTCTATGTATGCAACAGAAGCCATACCTATGTCTGCACGGTGGGCTGAAGGTTGCTTTTTCAAGGTCACTACAAAATGAACAAAAACCGAAATGTCTAAGTAGCTCCATTTCACAAACCTCAGCACACACACACACACACACACACACACACACACACACACACACACACACACACACACACGCACACACAACCACATTATGCATACACTTGCATAGTCACAG
>CM065727.1:33037070-33044570 GCA_033310375.1 Conus canariensis | reverse complement strand
ACAGTTTTTGTAAAATAGGAACTTGTTACACACAGCTTTTACTTGTCCGAGAACTTTCTAGTAATATTTGCTTTTTCTCTAGTAATATTTGCTTTTATTTCGTAAAAAAAAACACAAAAAAACTGCTAGTAAGTGTCAACATGTAGACCATGTGGTAGGTTTAATGCCCTTCTTTCATAGCTTTTAGTGTCCTTCTTTCATAGAGTTAGTTATTTATTTACTGGGCTTAGTGTCCTCTTCTTTCCAAAGGATCTCTGACTTTTTTCATTCTTAGTTTCTTTTTTTTTTTTAAGATAGGTTTTACTGTCCTTCATTCATGACGTTTGGTGTCTCTTTCCATAGGGTCTAGTGTCCTTTTTTTTAATTTTTTATTTTGGTTAGATTCAGTTTCCTTTTTTTCACAAGGCTTGCTGTCCTCTTTCCATGGTTCTGGCTTTCATGGGTTAAGTATCTCTTCTCTCAAATGATTTAGTGTTCTCTTCTTTCGTAGCATTCACTTTGATCTCATATCTAAGGGTTCATTGTAGTATTTCCATGAGATTTTGTGCCCTTCCATATGGTTAAGTATTTTTCTTTATTTTGCAGGAATTAGTGTCTTTCATACGGTTTAGTCCTCCTCTCACAGCGTCTGTGTACTTACATAGGGTTAAGTGTCCTCCTTTCACGGAGTTTATGCTCTTGTTTCATAAGGTTTGGTGTCCGTTCCGTAGGATTAAGAATCCTTCTTTCATAGTTTTCTGTCCTCAGATTTCATAAGGTTTAGTGTCTTCATGTTTCATACGATTTAGTATCTTGATTATTGTTACACGCTAAATGCGCTGGCTTCCTCAGCACAAGGTAAGTGCAGTGTTCTAGCTTGTAAGAGTTCGTTGTTGATTCTGTGGTTGGTGTTCGGCTCGCAGACGACAAAATACACCAGGCGGTATTGAAACGAAGAGGATCCTTTTATTTACAAACGTTGAAGAATATAGGAACAAAAACAATCCACTGACCTTCAGGTTCAATAAGTCGCACAGGAACTCAATCGTACATGCAGCAGCGAATATTCTACTAATGGCAGCTTCACGTCGACTAGACTCAAACTCAATGAAGACTCGAACACTTCTAGACTAGAACTCTTCAACAAATCTCATTTCTCTCTCTCTCTCTCTCTCTCTCTCTCTCTCTCTGTCGCACAGCTCTCATTCTTTTATATGTTATCTAAAGAATATTCTCAAACATACTCGATTATTCTTTTCTAGAATATTCTGCATATCAGTAAGCTTAACCAATCAAATTGTGACGAGCGTATGCGAATTTAATTCGGTCAGCTTCTACAACATTCTCGAACCTTCGGTAATGCACTGGCAACTTATGGAAACCTGGTGAACATTCGAACATAATTTTGAATATTCCACTCACATTATCCATTGATCCAAGAACAATACTGAACAATTAGACATACGTTCACTTTCCAAATGTTTTAAATAAATAAACAATAGCACTACACTGACCGAAAATACAAAGATCTAAAACGCGATAAATAAAAGGAGGCTTGCAACTCGTCATTGTTGCTATGACGTCTTTCACGAAAGTTCCTCCTCTCTTGTCTCCCTTTTAAATTGTAACAATCATCTTGAGCGTTCTCGTTTGATAGGATTTAGTTTCCTCTTTCGCAGGGTTTTATATTTTAACCCGAGGGTTTAGTGTTCTCTTCTTCAGCAGGCCTTAGTGGCCCCCTTTCTCAGGATTTGATGTCTTGTATTTTCACAGTTTTGTGTCCTTTCAGATTGTTGTGTTCTCTTTTTAAACGGTCTTACCCTTTTTTTTCTTTTCTTTTTTTTTTGATAGGGAACTGTCTTCTCATCGATTTTGTTTTCATTTCATTGAGCTCCTTTTATGGGGCTGACTATCCTCTTGCATAGCGTTTAGTGTGCATCTTTCTAAGTATTTGGCGTCCTTTTACGTAAATTTAGTGTTCTTCTCTCGTCATAGGGTCCGGGGTCTTCTTTTTCAGTCGATTTTCTTTCGTAAGGCCTACAGTCTTTTTTTTATTTTCTTAAACTCAGGGTTATTCTTCTTTCACTGGCTTTACTGTCATCGTCTTTTGTGTTTTGTACCATTTTTCTTAGGGCTTGGTGTGTTTCTGACAGGATGTAGTGTCCCTGACTTGGGGTTTAGTGATAAGGTTTTGGTCAGGTTTCAGTCGAAATCCGCTTTTTTTTTTCTTTAGCATTTGAACTGATATGTAACTTTTTTTTGTCTGGTGGCAGAGTTACAGAGGATGACCGCTGTCCAGTACTCGGTACCAGACCACCAGGGAACCATTGCACACCGTCTTCATGTCAACATGACAGAGAGGACAATGTAGGTACCACATGACTTAAACCAGTGAAGTGACGTAGATTACTCTCGGACTGTTACATTCTCACTTCTATCTAACGAAAAGAATTGTAAGTACGTGTACGTAAAACTTAAAACGACATTGGTACCAACAACAGCTCATAAGATAAAGATTGTAAAGAAAAAAGATTGAAAACTGGTCATCTCCTCTCCCCCGGTGCATTGATTATCCTCTGTCTCCCCGGGAAGCTTTTATCACTGCAGTGAATGACAGTCGGACTGATATTTCTGACCATGAAGGGTTAAAAGCAGTGTGTTCTTTTTTTTTCTTTGTGCTGTCCCATCTTCTGTGTCACTTCAGTGGCAGTGCACCTACGCCGCTCAATCCGACACCCCGTCCACAACCGCGGCCCGGCCCGGCCTGCCGCAGCTCCGGCACCGGCAATCCACACGGAATAGTTAATATCAAGTCGTCGAGGGGCAACCCACCGGAGAAGACACTGCACTGCTGCCGAGTCACTTCGGTGGTGTTCAGTGGCGCCTGTTCTGATCCAACATACGCAGGACACCACCTACTAAACCCCCTACTGACGACAATAATTGGTAAGTCGCGGAGGGCGTCACCACGTCCGTCCAACGACAGCCCCCATGGACTCACCGATACCGGTGACCCTGTCGGAATCAAACCAAGGCCACAGATGCGGAGAGGACATCGAAATTGAGGTCACCATGAGAGCAGGGCATGAAGAACTTAAGAGTTTTTTTTTAATGCTGATCGATGAGAATAAGGATGATGAGGATGATGCTATGGATTTCCATTCCGGTCTAAGACTGCATGATAGAGCTCTACTCTGCTCTTACTTTCATAATATATCCCGGCATCAACCAGACCCGTGAGATACAGACACCTGCAGTGTTGGTCAGGAAATTTGAGCAACACTCTCGAAGACGCATCCATTAAGTGGATGAAACTCGACTGTGTGGTTCCCGTCTTCCCAACAGAGCCCGTAGTGAACTCACCTCTGGGTAGGAGCCGGTCGGAGCAGAAAAATCCCACATGACTCTGATGGGAATCGAACCCACAACCTCCCAGCCGGGAGTCCGCGACGCTAACCACTTCGCCATGGCGGCTGGTATTCTGTTCAATTTACCACTGGGTCCACTCTTTAACAAAATGGCCCTGGATTTCTTTCAACAGCGACAGAGTTATAAGATTAAACACTGATTTCACACTCTCCTCAATCCATGCTGTACCCGTTGCCATCACAGTAGATGCGTATGCGCAGACGTATACATTAGTGGATGGTGAAAGGTTAGTGAAAGGTCGAGTATGGACTTCTCGACAATAGTCAATAGACAATAGCACCGACCTGAAAAATGAGGACGAAAATAATTATCGGATGAGCCCTCATCTTAACTCAATCGAGTCGCAGTAAACGGGGCCGCAATTTTCCTCCCAAGTCACACAGGGTTTCTCTACTTAGAAAAAGCACACAAAAAAAAAAAAAAAAAAAAAAAAAAAAGAACGGCATGTATAGCCATAAACATCAACGGACAGGAAAGACATGAAGATTAAATTATGCCTGATGGTAGTTCGTGCGATAGTTTTCTTGATATGATGTTCAAGAGTGGAAGAATACATCCGACACGAAAGTAGATGAGTCGGAATACAGTTTTTGACATGACTCGATTGCATTGTAATGATAAATTGATTGTCATGTTGCTAGTGCACAATTTTTACAGGACTTAGTGCTGAATAATTATGATTTAAAGAAACCAAACCGAAGCACGGGACATGACTTACATGTAACCCCTTGTTTTCACGTTGGAATTTTGGCTTACTTGGATCAGAGAGTGGTGAACTTAGCTCGGCGTTCAGTCCAGTATGGGTTAAATTGAATAAAGCGCAAGAAAACCTGTACTTCTGTTTTACACATAGTCTTGAAAGTAGGTCATTTGGACAGAGGGCTTTGGTCAGCCTCTCAGACGTCCACTCACTACAGTTGGATTGTCATGGACAGGGAGTCATGGCGAGATACAAACCAGTAGAAGGCAACCTTATAGCATTTGGCAAGTGCAAGGAGAGGGGCATGTCTTTCAGCGTACGTTTTTTTAGCCCGAGAGTCTTCTGCCTATGTCCCTTTTGTTTTGCCGTTTCGTCTTGGAGTGGCATTACCCTACGCCGCTCATTACGGCTCCCTGTCCACAGTCACACCCTGCGTTGTCTCGTCTCTGTCCTGGAACTGGTAATTCAAAGGGAAATGTCTTCATGAGGCAACCCACCAGAGGAGAAACTCAACCGCTGCCGAATCTCTTCGGAGGTATTCGGTGGTGCCTGTTGTGAGCCACGATACTCAGGATACCACTCACTAAGTCCCCTTTTGACAATAATTGATTAGTCGCGGATTCAGTCCCCATTAACTCGTTAATACCGGAGACTTAGACATGAATTTGCCAAGGGAACAGACGTGTCGAGAAAATCAAAACGGAGATCACCATGAGAGCAGGACATGAAGGGCGACTGAATTTGACTGTAATTAAAGATCAGTGATGATGATGAAGATGATGCTTTGGAGCATCATTCTAGTCTGAGTCTGCGTGACAGAACTGGACTAATACAAAACTGGTCATAATACATTCCGGTGTTACCCAGGGCGAGAGATACAAACACCTGCAGTAATGGACTGGAAATTTGGGCAACGCTCAGAGACGCAATAAGTGGATGGAATTCGACCGTGCTGCAGTTTTCCCAACTGAGCTCAAAGCAAACTCGACTCTGGGTGGCAGCCGGTCATGGGCGTAAAAATCCCACAAACATAAGTGGCTCAGATGGGAATCGAACCCACGACCTCCTCATCGGGAATCCGCCACGCTGACCACTGTGCCACGACAGATGGCTTGTCAGTCTGACATTTTTTGTCCAGTGTTCTTTGTACAAGATGCAGAGAACCCATTTTAAGCACAGTCATCAGAGCCTTGATTATAATTAAAGCTGATATTTTTACCAGACTGTCAAAGATTAAGACTAAGTTCAGTTAATTTTACGAACTGTGGCTCAAGAATTAAGCATCGTGCGAATCGAGTGCTTGATATTGGCCGGTGGCGTGGAAGATGACAGAATTCGGCCATTGCGTTGCTGGATACACACGCTGACGTATATAACAAAGGAAACTGATAAACAAAAAAAACAAACAAACAGACAAAAAAACGCAGTTATAACAACCTTACCTCTGACGCACTTACTTAACCATTTAAAGTCCACTCCACCTTTGATACAAGTAAGATACTTTGCCCTTAACGACTAGAAATTTGAAGTATGTAAGTTATTATGTACTGTGATACCCCCCCCCCCCCCCCCCCCCATCACCATAAACGGTAACGTTCTCTGATTGGTGAACCTTTGTAATCTACATGATTACTTTCCAATCTCATGGAGTGACGTGTTGTCTGTAGACATGTCATAGACTTTTGTCAACTCGAATTTTGCCACTATTTGCTAAGCGAAAAGTATTCAGAAACAGAACAGCATTGTTTCGAAAGACGTGACAGGCTTGTTGTTTATCATTTAACCAAAATAATGGGAAGCTTTAATGTTGCAGTTATGCACTCTTTCTCGATTGTGTAGAAAATTAATCATAAACAGTATCAGAACCGAAAAGTAACACCCTCCATGATATCATTCCAAGCATAAAAGCATGATAATAAGGGTTCAAATAAGTGCATGTACATGCCCACACGTATACATGCAGAACAATGTGTACCTGTTCATGTACGTAATATAAAGCTCTGCACAGTACTGGATGAAAGAAAAAGGTTTTCTCCTGAAGGATATTGATCCTGTCAGAAGGACCCCCCCCCCCCCCCCCCAAAAAAAAAAAAAAAAAAAAAAAAAAACCACTAAACAAACAAAAAGCAAAGCCACTCTTCGCTAAACTAAATCGACTGAATTGATGGAAATAAAATAAAACAATGATTTTTGTAATAACAGGGAACAAGGAGAACGGAGACCATGTCACCTGAAATTCAAGAATGCCGTTGTCCCAGGGAGAGTGTTGCTGTACTTCTACTACCTTCTCTTTGTTCTCGTCTTTCTTCTGTTTCCTCCTACACTCTTCCGTTATTTTACAGTCTTCTGTCGAAGATCCAACTGCCTTCTGATACGGAGTTCTCTTCTTTTTTTCACTTTTCAGTCTCTTTATTTCTTAAATTTGTTTCTTCTTCTTTATCAAGTTTTAATGTCGTCTTCCTTTTAAGGATTTAGTGGCCTCTTTCATAGGAGTTAGTCTTTTTTTTACAAGTTGTCTGCCTTAGAGTCGTCTTTAAAAGTTGTGTGCCTTTTGTACTTTTAAGTACTTTTAACAGATTTTGTATATTCGTGTTTAGTCGGAAGAAACTCTAGGGAGAGCTTGACACAGAAGGTCTTCTGAGAAGAACTTGCTATCCAATAAAAAAAAAAAATCAGTTTAGCCCCAAATCCACAAAAGGATTGTCACTTCAACGAGACAGTACCATCACTGTTTTAAGGCTCGTACATTCGTCGTCTGCTAGACCACTGCGGTCCCAACGCACCTGTCCGCGAGGTCTCGTTGTTGGCGTGAATAAACGATAGTTACATTCCGATAATGGCGGATCCTCCTGATGACGGCTTTTACAACGAGCGAGCACATTCTCCCAGTGAAGATTTCGATCCTCTTTCTGATGATGGGTGAGTGCGTTGCTGAAAGAAATATTCACTGTATAATTTCATTGCTCGTACAAAGGATGCACAAAGTGCATATGCGGATTGCGCGCAACGCGCAGTCAAACCTTTGCAGCGTGACTTGTTTTGCGTGTTCAGATGTTGGGCAGCGCAAACTGACAAAGGCCTATCAACAGACGACTGCATAGTTAACACTCAGCTGATCGGTCACGGTGGCTTTGTTGGCTCAAGCTGCCGCCTGTGCATTTCTGGTTTCTTTGCTTTTTCTCTCCTATCGTCATTCTCAGTTCTTTTGTGGTTTTGATTTTCATTGGCCATGTTAAACGACTTAGCTGCTTTGTTTTATTCGGATTTTTTTTTTTTTTTAATCAGTGCACGAACTCAAATCAGTCGGTGCTACAGGGCGACGGAGTGTGGTTTCGCACAGGAAAGTATAACGCAGACCTGCTAACGTTTTTTGCTAAATGAACTTTTGACTT
>CM065727.1:33029570-33032070 GCA_033310375.1 Conus canariensis | reverse complement strand
ACGCAGGATTTTTGTGCGTGTCTTCACACATGCAACTGCAGTTTAAAGTCTCATCTGAAAGAAAAGGAGGGGATGAAGTCAGTACATGTATTAACTTCAGAGAGAAAATCAGTTCCAACCTGGCTCTCACAAATGGCAATTGAACCCCAGACCTTTAATAGTTTAAAGCAAGAGTTACATACCTTACTGGCTAGGTCAACCAAGCCCCCAGTGGATGTCATACAATCAGAACATTGGTCAAATGTTCAGATATTTTCATGGCATTTTTTCACAGTCTTCTTCCTAGATTCTCTAACTTTGTTTGCAGCCTTTATTTATAGCTGTATTTCTGTACCTCTCAGAAAACTGAACACAAAACTACAAAAGTCTACATTTCCATTTCAATTTCATCAAGGAGATGTCATGCTGCATGCAGACTAGTCTATATGCTGCACCACATCTGCTATGTTTCAAGGCCTCACTGTGCACAGTTTACGGCAGATAAGTGAATGAATTAATGAATAAGATGAGGGGATTTAAAGATGAGGGTTTCATGGATACGATTTAGCAGATGTCAACACTTGTGAATATTGCATTCTACCAAAGTGCTAAGCAATGAAATCGTGAATGGATCAGAAATAAACTGCAGATTTAGGGTAATTCGTCTGATAGCAAAATGGCATTTGAGAATGAAAAAAATAGCAGCAAAATCAGTAACACTAGATTAGCCTAAATTATTTACATGCTTTTGGTTTTTGGTATTAACAATTATGAAATGGCAGATTCCAGAAAGCCGGAGTTCTGAGCAGAAAATAAGATTAGCACAAAAAGTTATTTCCGAGTTTGGGGTCATTTGGAATAACCTTAGTGAAATTGCTCAATTCTCGGGTCCGTGACAAAACCGTTCTGTGCACAGCCAGGTCCACATAACACTACTTGCTTATGTTGGTGTGTTTTTTTATTTGCATCATTTGTTGCAAATCATCTTTCTTATTTCAAAGGTATAAACATATTTTACATGATATCATTTCATCATTGTGTTTTCGTCTTTCTGCCAGGCGCCAGCCTCATACCTATGAAGAGCATCAGGTGCCTACATCAGGAGAAGACTACTACGATTACGTTGAAGCACAAATTGACTTTGAGGAAGATGATGGAGAACCAAGCAGCTTAGGTGCTCGATATGGAGTCACCCCTCCACAGCCCAGAGTCATCAAAAGAGAGAAGGAACGGCAGGCTAGTGCTACTAGAGGCAGTTACGTAAAACGCTCTTACAAAGAGTACAAAGAGTATGTCGCCAAGCGTAGGAACCAGCCTCGATCTGTTCTAAATGTTATAAAAGATGCCCATTTAGGTGACCCAGCTCTCTGTAGGCTGAGTGGTTTTGATTCAGATGATAACATCGATCCAGAAACTCTCCGTGAAAAGAGAGAGAAGCGAAAAAAGGACACCCGTGAGTCGAAAAAGCAGACTAAATCCCGTGACCATGATCGTTCCATGAAGCGAATGTCAGATGATTTTACTGGACTGGATGTCGGGAGTATGGCCCAGGTGCCAGTGAAGCTGGAATCATCTGGCCGATTTTCTCACCTCATGGCTAAACCTGTCATGGCAATCAGTTCTGACAGCCAGTCTCGCCGCCAGTGGACCGAACCTCCAGAATGCTCCACAGATCGCAAGCAGTTCTCACAGACTTTTGGCTTGTTGATCAAACTTGGCACACAGGCCAAGATGGACAAAGAGAGGAAACTAGCTTCCACGAAGCGACAGATGTCAAGTGAACTGGAGCTGTGGAAGTCACAGCTGATGGACTACATGTGGATTGAGTTGAATGCTTATCTTCATGGCTGTTCACCAGAGGAGGAGCAGAAATCACTCAGGGAGAAAAGAGATGAGGTGGAGAAAGTTCTTGATGACATTATCCATTTCCAGTTTCGACAGAGTGACTCAGTTCAAATGCCAAATGAAAGTGATTTTTGCACAGATGGTAGTTTGTATCGTGGTGATGTTTGCAGCAGAGGTATAACAGAAACTGAAATCACATCAAATATTGGTGTGCTGTCCTCCACTGAAGCTGTTTGTGTAGACCGGACGAGTCCTAAAGAAAATGATGTGGTTGCTGTCAATGAAGAGATTAGTTGTTTGACTGAGAATTTGGATGAGGATGTGTCTGCTTCTTTTCGTGATGTGGTCTTGACTGCAGGTATGGTCCAACTGCAGCAAGAGGCCCTTGTGGAAGTTCAAGAACTGGTGGATCGGTTAGATGCCTGTGAACGTCTATACCCATCCATGAGGCTGATAACCAGTGAGTACCCACTATATGGGGATTCCGACTTCATCAGACGAGTGAAGTGTCTGAACCTCTGGCTGAACATTACCTGTGATCTTTGCCACAAGCTCAAACTGTTTGGTCGTATTATTGGTGCTGAGCAACATGGCATTGACTGGCCAGTGATAAAGTTTGACTTTCCTTTCCCTCGCCACAATGACTCTGACCACATGCGCCGTCCAAGTGTGCCCA
>CM065727.1:32922070-33024570 GCA_033310375.1 Conus canariensis | reverse complement strand
CTTAGTGTCTAACCTTTTCTCCGACTCTAGCTACATATGCATAGTCATAGTTCACCACATGTAGATGCTTCAGCCTCTGCTGTTTACAAAAAATTTTGTAAAGGGTTCTAGCTGTTTATGATTTTTAGAAATTCATCAACAAACTAAGCAGTCACTTCAAGGACTGTGTTGTATCTCTCTTGAGATGTATCCTACCTCATCCATAGATAAGAGATCCATAGTTCTGATACTGATACTTGATAAGTGATGCATTGATTATTATTTCATTCTGTTCAGTATTAATTTTTCATTAGTTTTCTGAAGTTGTGAGTGAAAATTATTCACATCCAATTTATTTTGTTTGTGCCTTAATTTCTCTGAATCAACTACTAACTCGCCATAATTTTGAACAAAGTCTGTTCTCTGAATTAACTACTAACTCACTGATATAATTTTGAACAGTCTGTTACACATAAGTTTACCCATTCTTTTTTCAAGATTTCAAATTAGAGCTCTATTGTGAGTTCTTCTTCAACTGAGCTGGCCATAGAATAGAGCAAAGCATGATCCCTTCCATCACTTTCGTGGATTTTTACAGTGTAGTCAATCCTTGATTTTTTTTTTTTATATCAATATTTTTATCTTTTGTTTTAACTTCTTTTCAGTGTACTCTGTTTACAAGTTTGTCTTCTTATTTTCTTTTTCACTAACACATGCAGGTGTGTGTGTGTGTGTGTGTGTGTGTGTGTGTGTGTGTGTGTGTGTGTGTGCATGTATGCGCGCGTGCACGCGCACGCGTCCGTGTGTATGTATGTGTAGCACATGTGCATGTATGTGTGTGCCCTCACGTGTGTATGTGTGTGTGTGATCTTATTTTATTTAAAAAGGAATGTAGGAAGATTTTGTTCTGAGTGTAACCAAATTCAAATGAAATAGTTAAGTACTGTATTTCATGTGTTGTCGTCATTCTGCTCAACAGTTAACATTTGTTATAACTTATATTTCAATTTGAATTTTGTAGATCAGTATTGTATCTCTTAAGTTAAAGTGAACAGTTAACTTTCCAGAAGTTATATTGTTTAGTTCCTTTGTCAAATTATAATTTAAGCAGAATTACCATATTGATGACTTCATGGTATAACTTGAGTAGAGATTGTCTGTTAAAAGAAAGGAACAGTTAAGTCTGTTTTGTTTAAGTGGCGAGATTTTTCATAGATAAAGTATCTAGAAATTCTAGATTACTTTCCATGCTGTTATGGATATTTCACTTTTTTTTTCCGTTGATAATTTGCTTAGCTTTGGGAGTATTAGCATCCCATGGGTTATTTGCTTAGCTTTGGGATTATTAGCACTTAAATTATAGGTGTCAACAATCATAATAGTCCATTGACAAAAATAATGTTAGCCTACTGGTGTAAATTTTTTAAAAAATGATGAGTGTAAGATACTGATGATCATCAAAGAAGTACTGTTTTACAGCTGAAGCTAGAGAAAGTTTTAACCTCAGACAAACCAAAGTTTAACCTCGGACAAACCAAAGCAGCTAAGCTTAAAATTTTTTTTTTCTTTTATTATTATTAAAAAAAACAACAACCAGCAACCAAGTGATAGAGATGAATACAGCAGTTAATCGTTCTACATGATTCAAAATAAAACAAACAAGATTTAAACATTATAAATGTACTCTAAATGTATGTACTAAGTCTGGGTATATTGTGGCTTATAGAAAATACTGTTCAAGACAAAAAAGAACATAACCGGGACTGTGATAGGCGGTCTTTAGGGCACTGTAGTGTGCATGTTTTGTATTTTTATTTATTTATTTTTTTTAGATTGAAAAGAAAGAACATAGATACACCTTTTTACAAGGTAGATGCTGCAAAATAAAAAGTTAGAAAATCATTGTTGTCAGATAAAGGGTTTGTTGTGGCTGAGGATAGTTGTGGAAGGGGAATTACAAGGAATAAATTTGTCAGACCAGTTTACTTAAAAACCGAAATAAAACCAGGAGTCCAGACCCGAAAAATATAAATATGATGAAAATATGACAGAAAAATATAAATTCCAACAGAACAAACAAACAAACAAAAAGGAGAAAGGGAAAAAAAAGTATGGGTACATTTCATTTCCTTACCATATCTATAGTCTCATGTATAGGTCTATCTATCCATCTATCTATGTCTGTCTGTCTACCTACCTATCTCATCAGTCTGTCTATCTACCAGTCTCTATCTACCTATGTGTGTGTGTGTGTGTGTGTGTGTGTGTGCGTGTGTGTGTGTAACACTAACAGTTTGTATGGTGTATGCGTTTGTGTGCATGCATGCAGGTATTTGTGTTTAATGAGCATCTTTTTCAGTCCTATTCAGTCCTAGGCGCGTTATCATGATTGAACTGCAACTGCAAGAAAATATTAAAGTGCATATCGTCATTTACTTTATTAAGTGATCCACATCAGTTCTTCATCTGAGTAGATTTATAAAGAGGGATTAAATAAATGTATTGCCTGAAATTTCTAAAAATCTTAAGAGAAAGAAAGAATGTGTGTGTAAGAGCTCAAGAGTTTTGAGTGTAATTTACCTGTTTTTCATGCGGTTAAACTTGAATTATATATGCCCTTTAAAGACTTTACTTTCAGACTAAAACTAAAAAAATGTACACCATGAACCATCAGCTGTCTTAGAAGTTAGATTATCAATAATGCATCAAATTGACACATTCATTCCTTTTAGCTGCTGAAGAGAAGAAAATGGAAGAAAAGTAGTAATAAAATGAATGTCAGGTATTTCAGAATGTCATAGTATATTATATTTGAAACATCCGTAAGTAACTGTTTATCATAATGTGTATTATGATTTACAGTTCACCCAGGTGGAATTTTTAAAAAAAGAAGATCCTCTTGTCTTTGATGGAAACGCTCTTAACTAAAGCATCTGCACCAAAAAACAAAAAAACAAAACAAAAAAACTTAACAGAAAAAAAGGGAAAGAAAAGGAAAAAAAAAAGGGAGGTGTTGTACTAAAAGTAGTTAGTAATGGTAACATTCACCCTCTGTACTAAAATTAATTAATCAATGATGACTTTTGCACTCTTTCAGGGGTGAACTGTTTGAATTCCACACATGTAACTGTTGCTAAAAATTCTCTTGTGACCATGAAAAATATTATTGAATCACTTTCAGAGCTTGAAATTCTGATGAATTTGGTTGATTCTCCTGGACAGCTAAACCTTTTGATGGGAAAGTGAAATTGCTCTCCCCACTTGCCCATTTAGGAGCTAATTTTCTTTATTTTTTTCTTTTTTTGTGTGTTAAATTGTGTCAGTGAAAGGCTGACTGAGTAACCTGCTGAAGTGCAAACCAATTGCACCTACTAAGTTACCTCCTCCTGTTTTCACTTTCACCACTACCATGTTTCTCAGAAAGGAATGCCAGGACAGTACTGTCACTATGAGACAACAAAAAAGTGTGCTCAAAAGTATGTCAGTTGCATCCATGCACTGTGAACAGGAAACTTGAGGAAGGAAAGATACAGGCTACTCCCTTTGTTCTTTCTGTTAGGCCATATCCTGCATGTGCAGAGCATGCTACTATTGTCACATCAGCATTTAATTGATAATGGCTTTTGTATTTAATAACATCTCAGTATTTAGGGTTGACAAATATTGGGGGGGGGGGGGGGGGGGAGGGGATAAGCAATTTTTGTTTGTTTACTTGTTCACGGAACAACAAAAATTATGTTAGAATTTCAAGAGCTGAGTATAATGACGGTGGTTCTCATTTTATTTTTCAGAAAGTGTACATTTTTAAGATTGATTCACAGTTTTACTTTCTACGATGAACTATATTAATAATACAAACTCTGTCTTTATATTTGTTTTGTCCCTCTATCTTTTCCTCTGTCTGTGTGTGTGTGCGTGTGTGTGTGTGTGTGTGTGTGTGTGTGTGTGCGTGTGCATGCGTGTCTTTTTTCCTTGTGTGTGTGTGTGTGTGTGCGTGCGCGCGCATGTGCATGTGCGTGTGTGCATGCATGTGTGTGTGCATGCGTGTGTGTGAAATGCATCAATGTATTGCATACACACACACACACACACACACACACACACACACACACACACACACACACACACACACTCACACTTTCTCTCTCTCTCTCTCTCTCTCTCACACACACACACACATGCACACACATACTCACGTATGCACACACACATTCACACATGCACACACTGACTGACTGACTGACTGAAACCATTTACTGTCAGATTAACATAGTGTTGTACTGACATTTTAAAAAGAAAAACCTTAATGAATTAATGAGGTAACGAAAATAATACAAATAACATCTGAATGACATAAAAATCATAAAGGAAAATTAACAGGGAAACATTTAACATTTCTAAGTAACATAATAAAAATTCAGAAATTGTAACAATAAAGCAAATTACATCTTAACTGTACTGAAAATCAACAATCTCTCTCTCTCTCCTCTCTCTCTCTCTCTCTCTCTCTCTCTCTCTCTCTCTTCCTCTCTCTCTCTCTCTCTCTCTCTCTCTCTCTCTCTCTCTCTCTCTCTCTCCTCTCCTCTCTCTCTCTCTCAGAACACCATAAAAAAAAATAAAAAAAAAAGGAAAGACACCCCCCCCCCCCAACACACACACAAACACACACACACCATCCAATCACAATCACACACACATCTCTCTCTCCTCCTCACAGACACACACTCACACACACACACACACACACACTCACAAAAACCACGCTTCCCCTTCCCCCTACTCACGTGTATGCGAGCACGCACATATATTCACTCACAGACAAACAAATAAAAACCAAAACTCTCTCTCTCGCACCGCGCGCGCGCAGCGCGCGCACACACACACACACACACACACACACACACACACACACACACACATACATACACACAAACCGCCACCTCCCCTACACACACTCAAAACATATCCACACAAAAAACGTATAGACGTACGCACAACATGCTCTCACATATAAACAAAACGAAGTTCTTCCCCCCGCCCCTCTCTCTCTCTCTCTCTCTAGCGCGCGCACAACCTGTGCAAAAGTTTCGTAAATGGAATAATGCGACCTAGTACACGTGAGAGTCGGACAGCTATGTCATGTAACAAATTCTTTGCTCTACGTGTACATCAGACCACTAAACCAAAAAAGAAACAAACATTTAAAAAAAAAAAAAAAAAAAAAAAAATCCGTTAGAAAAATCTGCCAAGTGGATGAGACTTGATCAGATTTACAGCCAAATTGGCTAGCCTCCACCCATTTTCTGGGTTGGGACAAAAAACACTATGCAATGTTAAAGGTAGATTTTTAGACAAAATTTTATCATGAAGACATTGAAAATACGCTTTTGTTAATGAACATTCCATTAAAAAATGAGATACATTAAGGTTTTGACCACAGACACACAAAGGAGATGGTTTTAAAAACCTGCCAAACCAACAATCCACCCGTATTCTGTGCAATAAATTTCGATTCGGAATAGAACCTGGCGGACTTATACAATGACTGCCGGGGGCAGAAAGATCCCATCTGTTCTTCTGAATGGCAGCTTCAATGTACTGTGTTCTTCTCTGGTCCCAGAGTGCTTTTGTCAGAATATTGTTTATTTCAAGAACCGAATAAGGAATATCACATAAAACTGTATTCGATTTGCACATTGAAGCCTCTTTTGCACAGGTATCAGCCAGTTCATTCCCTCGAAGATCGCAGTGACCGGGTACCCATAATAATGTTATTTTGGAACCTCGCATCATTAACTGGTGAATTGAAAATAAAATTTCACTGACGAGATCAGGACGACTTGATGTATTTTGAAGGTGTAAAGCCGTTAAAGCAGACTTGGAATCTGACAAAATCAGTATTCTTTCTGGTAAGACTTGCACATCAAGAATGAAATTAACAGCTTTCATAAGAGCAAATAACTCAGCAGTGAAAATAGAACAACCTTTGGTAATATGAAATCTTTTTTCAATGTTAAGGGAAGGTATCACGAAAGCAGCACCAACCTCAGAAGTACACGAAACTGAACCATCAGTGAAAATATGCAGATAAGATTCATATTCAGTGTAAATCAATTCTTTAACAAGAGAAGCAAGCAAAAGTGGATTCTCATTTTTAGTAATATTACCATAGGAATAGAAAAAATCTGCTTGCTTCATCAACCAAAGGGGGAAAGGGTATTTGGTCATTTTAACAATGTTGTCAAGCGAAAAGTTGCATGCATGTAAAAGAGGAGATACATAATCAGACAATGAAGTATATGCTTTTTTATTCCGTATCTCTCTAGAAACGTAGGTGCTTTCATCAAGTTCAGAAGTAACTGAGTTAGGGACTGTTCTTGCTCGTGCTGAGAGCTACAAGCACAGAGCATCCTATGTTCATTTAAAGGCAAAACTCCTGCCTCTCTGTAAGTCATATCAATTGATGCCCATCTTGGAAGCCCCAAAGCAATTTTAAGTGCTAAGGAATCAATACTAGTTAACTTATGTAAATCTGTCTTTGGTGCAGTGAAAAATACTTCTTGACCATAACTTACAATCGAACGAACTGTCCCTAAGGCGACATGGATAAGATTAGATCCATAATTTATTAGAGGGATTCCAGTTAGGACTCGCAGTAACGCAATTTTCTTTCTTGCCTTTTCCACGAGATGATTTATATGTTTACACCAAAATAATTTATAGTGAAAAATAACGCCTAGAAATTTTACTTGCTTACTTGGGAAAATGAAAGAATCACCTATTTGTACTTTTACAGCGTCCCTACCTTCAAAATCGATATTTTTCTTTGTAAATATAATAAAAACCGATTTGTCCGTTGATAAGTTAAAACCGTTTGAATTCAAATAATTAACAAGTTTACTGACCGCAAATTGAAACTGTTCAACAATTTTATTACGCTTGATTTTGTTTTTTGTAAAATTACAATTTACATTTTTCCACATTGCAATATCATCTGCATAAGCAGCTAAAGTTGCCCCTTTCGTGTCAATCTGATGAAGATCATAAAGCATCAATGAGAAGAGGATTGGAGAAATGACACTTCCTTGAGGGACACCCATGTTAACATATCTTGTACTTGACAGCACACCATTTAGTTTTACTTGTAGCGTTCTTCCAGATAAAAATGATTGTAAAAACATGTGGAAACGACCTTTAATCCCAATTTCATGAGCCTTGGACAATAATTTAAAATGCCAAACAGAATCGTACGCTCTATGAATATCAAAAAACGTGGCTAAAGTAGAGTGTCGCTTAGCCAAGGCTTTTTTGACGTGTGAAGCTAAAAGACTAACATGATCAGTGACACCCCTCCCTTTTCTGAAACCAGCTTGAAATATTGGCAAAATCCCATTCTTTTCAAGGAAATGTTCTAATCTGAATTTCATTATCCTCTCAAAAAGTTTTCCAATGTGAGGAGTCAAAGAAATGGGTCGAAAATTAGAAGATTTTCTTTTTGATTTTCCTTGTTTATGGATAGGTACAACTGTTGCTTTCTTCCAAGCCATTGGCAGCTTTCCAGAATTCCAGCATAATTGGAAGAACTCTAATAATTTTTTCAAAAAGCATTGTGGAAAATGCTTTATCATGTTGTAAGAAATGGGATCAAATCCTGTCGCAATTTTACCAGATTTTAGACGGCGAAGTGAGTACAGAAGCTCCTCCATTGTTAGATTTTTATTAATATATAACGTGTTGTCATTGTCATGTGGTTCAATGTTTCTCCCTTCGTTTTCAATAGTTCTTCTTCGTTCTTGCTCTTCTTTAGGCAGATGTTCAGTCTGACTCATTGCTGCGAAAGTGTCAGCAAATAATTCAACTTTCTCCTCGTTTGTTTTATAGATTTTATCGTTACATGCACACACACATTCACACATGCACACACACGTATACATGCGCACACACACACACACACACACACACACACACACACACACACACACACACACACACACACACATACACACACACACACAACTACTGAAGAGTGAAATAGTTTATGATGCACAGGGACCACAAAGACCAACCACAGCCAGTAAAGTACCATTGGTAGAAGTGTAATTAAAATTGCTTTTAAAAGAAAGTCACACTGCCAGGTTTGATCACTTGTTGAATATTGATGGGATCAGCAGGTATTGAAGCAGTCTGCCTCCGCCTTCTGTCCTCCCAGTATTTGACTTCTGATCAACATCATTCCTTTCTTTTCTCTTCTGCTGCTCCCCTCTCCCTCACTATCTCTGCCTCTGTGCCTGCCTGTATGTCTGTCCATCTGTCTGTCTGTCTGTCTCACACACACACACACACACACACACACACACACACACACACACACACACACACACACACACACACTCACTCACTCACTCACTCACACACACACACACACACACACACACACACACACACACACACACACACACACACATCTGGATGACAACATCATTAAAGTACTGTGCAACTGTACATGCTGACACAGAAAGCAAAGCAGTTGTCTGTGTTCATGTTGCACTAACTGACGTATGCATATTAATTGTCCTTATTTTCAGTTGCTCCCTCTTTTTTTCATCTTTTTTTGACCTGATTGCTTCTTTTTTAATACAGGAAATCTTCCAAATGCCATGTAATCACTTCCTGATCTTTTTCTTTCTGTCAGTAATTATTATGATATGCAATCTGCAGTGAATTGCTTCTTTCTAATAAAGAAATCTTCTAAATACCATGCGATCACTTCCTGATCTTTTTTTTTTTTATCAGTAATTATGATATTCAATCTGCAGGAAGACTTGTTGAAAATATGTTTGAAAGCAGCAAATCTGTTTTTATAGTATTATTTTGTTATGTGAAACAAATGCTATAGAGCAGTGCCAGTTTTTTTGTGTTTTTCTTTTTACCATACCTTCCATCATACCTATCACCCCTGGTGTATTGATTTCTTTTCTTTCTTTTTTTTCTTTTTAATCTTCAGGAAGTTGGCATGCCTTGACTCAAGGCTTGAGTGATAGGAGTTACAGTGCCATTATTCATGTATGTCACAGTCCTAGTCTCCCTACTGCAAGTGTCTGAGGTTCAGGGAATCAGAGCTTAGATTTCACCATTTATCTCCCTGAAGAAATAACAAAAAAAAGGTAGGATGCTCTTCACTGCAGTTTATTGTGCAGTTGTCTGGTAAAACTGTCGCCATGATTTTAGGGATGTGACAGTCTCGCTGTTACTGCCATTTTTGGCCTTTTCACTCTGCCCCATGGGCAGCATGGACAGTGTGACATTTTCGAAGACTTACTTCATGGTTCCTAACCACTTATATGGTAGCATGCAGTTGTATTTATCAAGACGTTCATGCACATTGATTGACTGAGGTAAATTTTGAACAAGGCTGCCACAAGTATTTTTAGTTGCCAAGTTTGCCTTCACCTCATCATCTCAACAAATCCAAAGGGGACCTGTTAATAGTTCTTGTGATTTAAAAAGGTCCTGGATTTTTCACTGAGTGTCGGCTGATTTTTATGTGAATTGACATTTGATCACCTTTCATGCATTCAGAGAGTTCAAAGCGTGGCGTGTAGCTGGGGTACGACAGTCATTGTTACTCGACCAGCTGTCATCTGTCATGACCTTTGTTCTTGGGAACACATGATACTGATTTTCACTCACATATGTAAAGTAGATTTCAACTTATTTGCTAGTTTCAGGGTGAAATTTGATCACTTAAAAAATATTTAGTTTCTTCTTGGATGTCTGATTGAGATTGTGTGTGTGTGTGTGTGTGTGTGTGTGTGTGTGTGTGTGTGTGTGTGTGTGTGTGTTTACATTGCTCTTTATAATGGTGGAGTTTATTTTTTGATCTGATGTAAGAGTTTTTTTTTTTTTTTTTTTTTTTTTACGTTCATTGTAATTTATCTCTATTTCTTTATGTTTTGGGAGAGAAATAGTGTTTATGTGTGTGGGAAGGGGGGGGGTGGGGGCAGGTTAAAAAAAAAAAAGCTTGTACCAGTTGTCTTTTCCAGTCCTTTTGACTGTGTGGGCAGAGCTACCTGCAGAATCTGTAGCCCAGTAATATCGAAGGGGGGGGGGGGGGGGGGGGGGGATCTTGAATCTGGGGGATCTTGAATCTGTTTTCCAGTTTGCTGTACTGAAAAATGGCATAGAACCGTTTGATGTTTTGCTCGCAGACACTGAGGTGTTCAGTATACAGACATTACGTCGACAAGTGTTTGAAGAAGATGGGGATGCAGAGGCTGGTGATTCGGCTTCGTGACATCTTCAACTGTGCTCTACAACGTGCCAAAGAGGCCCTGGAGAGTCCCAGGCAGCCCTCCCAACCCGATCTCAAAAGGGTAAGTGTTTGAACCTTCTGCTGCTTCTTCATTTCCTTGTATCCTGTGTGCACTTGAAGCACTTTAAAAGCAGGGTGTTGTTTTCAGTCCTGTCTGTCTGTCCAGTAGACTGCTTAGAAATGGTTCGGTTGACTCTTCTCCAGATTTTCCTTCCTCTCTCTCTCTGGCTCTCTCTCTCTCTCTCTCTCTCTCTCTCTCTCTCTCTCTCTCTCTCTCTCTGTGTTTGTGGGTGTGTGTTTTTTGTTTCACAAAATTTTGCGATCTGATCATGCCCTGTCAGTGGCATTATTCTTAAGATATTCATCGCGACTACCTTTACACAGTAACTCATAGTGAAGGGCCTGTTGCACTTTCAGGTCCTGCAGTCTGCAAGTAGAAATCAGTACCAGGTCATCATGAGGTAAACCACTAAAAGTAAAACTGGCACTGAGCTGCTGCTTAGTCAGTTTGATGGTGTTCAGTGGTGCCTTGCTCGGATCCAGCATGTGCAGGACACCGCTTACTAAGCCCCTGTGCTGATCACAGTAACTGCAAATTTGTGGAGCTGTTGTGAGAGTATGACTCCACTCCCACTCCCCTCTCCGAGAGAGTCATTCAACATGTCTTCATGAACTTGCCAATACCGACTTTTGAAACAAACTTACCGTGGCAATGAAGGGGACGCCAGAACTTGGATTACCACAACAACAGGGCATAGAATTTGAGGCTTAAAAAAAATTGTTTTTTAATGATGACCAATAAGGTAAGATAAGGTAATGCTGCTTATAGCCCAGCTGACCGCAAAGGGCCATATCAGGGCTGTCACCGCGTTGAAATGATGACCATTGAGGATGAGGATGATGGAGATGATGCTGTGGAGTACCATTCTGGTCTGAGACTGTGACAGGGCTGCATTTTATGTTTTCTTTCGCAGTCTTGCCAATGCTAATGACTACAGACGTTGAGACTTTCTTTCATCATGATCAGCAAGGATGATGATGATGATGAAGGTGATACTGTAACGTGCCGTTCTGGTCTGAGAGTACGGATTGGGCTCTATTCATGCTTTCTTTCATAACATAAACTTGATAATCAGGTACCTATTTACTAATTTGTGTACAGAGAGGGTTTTCAAGGTGAAAAATCCAACCCCACAAGTGATTCGAACCCACAACTGTCAGCTCCTCAGACAAACGGTCAAACCTTTTGACCACGGACCGCTCTAAAACACAATGGAATTAACCATGTGAAATCACAATGATTTGGTAATCTGTTTTGAAATATTCTCAAGTGTTCCAGTAATACTCTTGGAAATACTTTGAACTGTTACATAGGCATCATTTATTGATTACATACACTGTTATGCCTTACACCAATTTCCTGCATGCTTGTACGGCTTATGTGAACCTCTGAAGAGCAACTTGCAGAAATCCTTATGAATGGGGTCTTTAAAAGGAAGGATTATTATTTATAGGGAAGTAGATCTGGAAGTGGTACCTAATTTAGGACAAAAATGTTTGAGGAATAAAAGAAATTTATTTGAAACATTTCTTTTTAACTTGTTCTAGAATCTAGAATAGTGGAGCTTTCTCTTCATTTATCATTTACTCTCTCTCTCTCTCTCTCTCTCCTCCTCTCTCTCTCTCTCTCTCTCTCTCTCCTCTCTCTCTCTCTCTCATACATACACACACACACACACACTTTTTTTCGTAATCAAGGAAAATGCTGGTATTTTAAAATGTCTTCAGCACACACGCATGCACACACACACGCATGCAGCACTTTTTTCATAGTCAAGGAAAATGTTGGTATTTTAAAATGTCTGCAGTGGCTTTTATCTTCTGTCTGTGGATAAACAGCAAAATCTTACAGTAGCATCCCTTGGTCGGTGCATCAATGTGACAATAATGTACTGGTGCACTGATAAGTGGAGTTTTCATATGGAGGTTTTCCTGTATTTGATTGTGTGCAGTTTGTTTTGTTGGGAAAAGGCAATGGTAGAGTTTCCTGTCAAATACCATTGTTTTTTTTCTCTCTCTCTTTAAAAAAAAACAAAAAAAACTTAAGCAGCTGTCATAAAAAAAGAAGGAAGAAGGAAAAACCTTTTGTGTTACTCCTTAGCCTGTGCTGTAGTTGGATAACATAATCCTTTCTGCTCAGCTAATGCTGTGTGTGCAGTTTGTTTTGTTGGGAAAAGGCAATGGTAGAGTTTCCTATCAAATACCATTGTTTTTTTTTTCTCTCTCTCTTTTTTAAAAAAATACTTAAGCAGCTGTCATAAAAAAAGAAGGAAAAACCTTTTGTGTTACTCTTTAGCCTGTGCTGTAGTTGTATAACATAATCCTTTCTGCTCGGCTAATGCTGTGTGTACATTGAAAATCAACATTTTCTCATTTTCTAACAGCATTGTGAAGACTCGTTACATCAGTTACTTGTCATCAAGCTTTGTGACTGGAACTAAACGAGTTTAGTCAATTTGAATTTGAATTTAGCATTTCTTTAACTTTTAGGGAGGGACAGAGGTTAGGGGGAGGATGGAGGAGGGATGAGGAGGGGTGGGGGGGGGGGGGGGGCATAAGAAACAAAAGTTTTTAGCTACAGTTATTAATTAACCAGAATGACTGTATAGCACGCTTCTTACGTGACAAAGCAACAGAGGAAGTAACATGTGATGCAGACAAGGAGGACGAAGATTTCAATGCTGAAAACATGGAACTTTGGGAGTTTAAAGCAGACAATACTGGCTTTAATCCCTACTGTGAAGCTGATTTGGTGGAAATCTTTGTTCTTTTCACTTTCATTGGTATACTTCTATGGCTGCACTTTTGAACAGATGAAGAGAGAAGAGCAAAACAAAAATGCAGAGATGATTTTGTGGTTTCTCAAGAATTTGCTCGACATACAGCAAGTAAGAAGCTTGCAGGCTAGAAGTTAATATACCATGTAATGTCTCAGCAGTCAGAAATCAAGTAAGGTTGCTGATAGCCCAGCCGACCGCAAAGGGCCATATCAGGGCTGTCACCACGTTAAAATCAACTCACAAGTCAAGTTCCGTTCATGCAAGTTATATGAGTGAAAGACTTGATCAGTTAGCTGAGTGAACAATCAGTCTTTCCAGACAATGAGAAGTACTGCTCTGACAGTGCCATAGTAGTGATAAACTACCATTTGCAGGGGATATGAAACCTTAATTTATGTTTCTTATTTATCTTGGTTTTATCAGATGTCACCTCACTGTTTCAAGACTTAGAGATTTTTGTTTTATATTTAAAGCAGGTCTAGTGTGAGTATATGAAGGGCAGTTTTTTGTCAACTGACTATATTATGCAATAGCACTTTGTTCTTCATATGCACAGTGAATGCAAAATTAACTCGAAATGTTTTGTGTTGAGTTTTAGATACATGTGTATGATCATGACATAGGAGTTAAATTTATAATGATGATATCCATGGTCAAAGGAGTTAACATTATAATGATGATATCCATGGTCATAACTGAATATCAAGTTATCCTGCACAGGATTTTAGTAATTTTACATTTGCTGTATAACATTTAGCCTTTAATTACTTGTTTTTTCCTTTTGTTTCTCATCAGTATCCTTCAGATGATGCTGGTCTCCACGAAAATGAAATGGCTTCCTCCCCTTCACTTAGCCAAGCACGCCTGTACTTTGCTCGTAGCACAAGTCTAGCAGAGCATGGAGAATGGTCCCAAGAGTTCCGGCGCATGGGGTTACCATCGTTCCGACCAACCTACCTCTTTCTGGTGCGAGTACCACTGGACATTGTTCATGAGTGTCTCCGTCTCCGTCTAGAGCAACGACCTCAGGGAGATCCCTCTTCCTTGAGTATACGACAGGTTAGTATTTTATGTATTATATGCTCAGTACTTGTATGATGTGTATTAGATGTGTGTGTTTGAGTGTTGTGTGAGAGCGTGTGTGTGTGTGTGTGTGTGTGTGTTTGTGTATGTGTGTGTGTGTTTGTTGATCAGTGCAACCTAAGTTTATCAATATCAGACAATAAACTGATGTGAATCAATGAGTCTGTCAATGTGCGTGGCAGTTGATACAAATCTGTTGCATTTTTTTCTCTTGTGTTTTTCTTTTTCTTTCAATTCTTCTTTTTTTTTTTTAATTTAACTTGTTCTTAAGCTTGAGGCTCCCAGTTTGGTTTGTGTTCTGTACCACCTAGCTGGCAATGTCTTTATAATGGACTGTTAGGTGAAAACACGAAGGAGTGCATTTGATATCAGTTGTTGATCTTCTTGTGTTTAACAGAGTCTGCAATTTTCAGCTGTTTCGCAAATTTCCATGTAACATCAATTGGAAAATCACAGAAAAATTTGTTTTCTTGGGGGGGGGGGGGGGGGAGGAACCTATTAAAATCCCTCGCCGCTGAACGAAAAGAGTAACTGCTCATTGTATGGACTAGCTGTGTGCTGCGATGCATTCTGCAGAAACCTTACTCATGCCAAATGAACTGTTGGTTCTTCTAGGACTGTTGTAAAGTTTGACAAATTTTTGCTTCATTTATTTGCAGTGAAGATGTTCAAAATGCTCTGCTGTGTTGGAACCTGTCACACCACTATTCCTCTACAATGGAACCTTCAATATCCATCTGAAATATCCTTCAAAACTTGTCTGAAATACGGGAGTCTTTGTTGGAGAGGGTGAATGTAAGATGCTGAGGAAAATGTTTTAGAAAACAAAGTCTTGGAGAGAGGATTGTTCACTGGATGGTGTTTTGATGTGGAGGTTTCACATGGTTAGAATTTCTCCTTGATAGCGTCTTGTATTTCTCCTTGATAGTATCTTGTATTTTCTGTCTTTTTACTGCTTTCATTACCAGATTATGGACACGAAAACATGTGGCTATGGTTATGGATGATAACTGTGGCTTCCTGTGTGGATATATATGATTATTACTGTTTTGGTTTTCAGTTGATCCGTGAGTGCAAGGAGGTGTTGAATGCAGCCACTATTATGAAGCAGTACTACCAATTCATGGTGGACCCTGTCATGTGGGATGAACAAGAGGCGGAAGAGAAGTTTGCCATTGATCTGGAACAGTTTGACCAGGACCTCAAGAGCATGCTGGAGGTTGGCTTTTGTGTGTGGTGTGTGTTGTGTGTGTGTGTGTGTGTGTGTGTGTTGCATGTGTACGTGTGCACATGCTTTTGTGTGTGTGTGTGTGTGTGTTGTTTTTAGTTTAATGTGTTTTGTGTGTTTCTCTCAAGGCTGATTTCAAGTGAATTGTGTGCATGTACGCGTTTGAAGTGAATTCTCTGTGTGTGTGTGTGCATGTGTGTGTGTGTGTGTGTGTGTGTGTGTGTGTGCGCGCGTGCGTGTGTGTGTTAGTGTGCCTGCATGCGTGTGCATGTGCATGCTTGTTTGCTGTTCAGTCAGTTCCGTCCAGTGAAAGAAATCTGTGCCTATTAATAGTTAAAATTCTAATTTTGAATGAATTTTTTTGAATTCCTGTTTTCAACACACATTCTGATATTTATTAAAAATGAAGTGTTGTAACATCATGATAAATTTGATGGACTGCGGTAAAACTAATTCGCTTGATGAGCATTGGGTGGATACACCTGTCTACATCTGCTGTACTATAATATAGTGGTTCTACTATAATATAGCGGTTCACTTGATCAAGGCTGTGTATGTTTGTATACAGTTTTCTTTCTCCGTCAGCATGGTACAGTTGTACCTTTATGTAAGAACTTTGTATGTGTGCACAGGTCTACTTCTCCTACCTGCAGTCGTGGATCTACATGCTGCAGAGCTTACCACAGGGGTCTCAGGACCTCAAGTCTGTGCTGGAGGATGAATGGGACTTCACACGCAGAGTCTGCATCTACATCATTGGGGGAGAGGCAGAAGCAGGAAAGCGATTCAGGTAGGACAGAATTATATGTTACCACCGATGGATGAATTCATGTTCTCATGTAGGTCATGGAAAAGGGAATGAATTGAATATGTTTTGAAAAAAAAAATGTGTGTGTGTGCATGTGTGTGTGTGTGTGTGTGTGTGTGTGTGTGTGTGTGTGTGTGTGTGTCAAAACACATACTAAACTTACATTGAGGGATCTAGCTGCTTAAAGCTGGTTTCAGTGGAAGGTAAGCATGCTGATGTCAGAGGGAAACAGAATCATCGAACATGGTTTCTTTTGAAGTACATCATACACTTCTGATTAGGGGCGATAGTTCATTCACTACCCATAGAACAAAGGCCATAAATCTGTCTTATTGTACACAATATGAGGATCAGTACAGTGTTCGTCAAAACAAAGCACGACTTTTTGAACAAACTAAGATATAGATGTTGGAGTAATTGTAAAAAGTTTTGTGAAAAAAAAATGAAAATTTTCAGCAGAGTGGATATGGACTGGTTTATAATCAGCTGACTTGGTTTTCAGTTCCCTAGCTTCCAGTCTCCTATCCTCCACTGCTGACTTCCTAGACAACGGGATTGACGAGAACACCCGCAGCCTGTATGACATATCTGGAGTGGAAGAGGAAGTGGAAGAAGGGGACAGCAGTGACACCAACAACAATGACAGCACGCCCAGCATTGAATGTGATGACTACCCGTCTCGCCCTCGCATCAGTGCAGAAGTCAAGTACGATTTCTTGATGAGGATTGTGTTTGTGAATTGAGCTTGGAACAATACGCTTTAAAATTATTTCTCAGATTAAGAAAAAGAAGTTTAGCGTCAATGGTTCTTGCTACAACGTTTGTAAAATTGATGGGACTGCATTAAAATAGAGTCACAATCTGTTGATATAATGATTAGTCCTTATATTTGAAACTCGGCAAACTTAAAAGGACTGAAGTATACATGATTTTAAAGCTTAAAATGCCCAGAAATATTTTTCAAGAGTGGCACTTCTAAATTTCTTCAGGTGAAAAAAAAAGATCACTAAATTCACAAAAGGCAAAAAGAGTAAAAGATATGCTGCATAAAGAAGATGTTCCCTTAGTCATATATGATATAAACGCTGTCACATTATTCACCTGTCATAAGTTCAGTTTCTTCACAAAATGAAAACTGCCTTTGCTCCGCCATCTTGTTTTGGGAAAGAGCAGCTTCAGATTTGTCTCAAAACAACACTGTCAAAGCGAAGAGCACTATGTTCTGGGTCTGCTGGAAAGTATCCCATATAGTGAAATGGTCAGGCTAATAGCTCACATACTTTGCTCTGGATTCAAGCTCGTGCGCATACAAAAATGACCTTATTCCACCTTTGACATGTTACAGTGTGCAAGCAGAGTGCCGAGTTTAAAACTTCAGCACAGCACTGTATAGAATCAGTGTCTGTTGACACGCCTTTAATTGATGGGGAAAAAAAGAATTGTTCTTTGCGAATTTAGATGAACAGGTACTATTTCAGTTTACACATATATTAAAGATGATGATGTTGAGTGATTTGTGAATTACTCTTTTATTTATATGAACAATTTTTATTTCTCAGACATAAAGGTTGCATATATTCTGACAAGTGTCAACTTTAAGCAACAATGTTAGAAGCATAAAGTGAAAGCGGTTATGTGTATTATTGTTATAAATGAAAATATTGGTAATCCTTTAGAAGAGAACATTCTTTTGTCCTGCAGGCAGTCTGTTCAGGTTGCCCTCCGCAGTTTCAAAAACCTGTTCCATGAGGCACGAGAACGAGCAACAAAGGCATTGGGGTTTGCAAAGAAACTGAGAAAAGTAAGAGTACTTTCGTCTCCTGCTTGAATTTCTTGTCACTTATTTGTTTGCCACTGATGAAATGTAAATCCGGCCCACCCACCCCCCTTTTCTGTCTGTTTATATGTGTGTGTATGTATGTGTACGTGTGTGTAAGCACCTTTGAATGTATATGCTTACATTTGTGTGCTTGGTACTTTTGTAGATATGTGAGGTAAATGAATGTGTGTGTGTGTGCGTGTGTGTAAGCACCTTTGAATGTATATGCTTACATTTGTGTGCTTGGTACTTTTGTAGATATGTGAGGTGAATGAATGTGGTGTGTGTGTGTGTGTGTGTGTGTGTGTGTGTGTGTGTGTGGTGCGTCGAGCGTTCATGCGTGCGTGCGTAAGAGAGAGGGAATGAGAGTGTGTAGATGTTTGTGTGATTCTTTTGTGAATCGTATATATATTGTGTTTATTTAAGAGAGAGAGAGGGTGTGTGTATGTGTGTATTGTGTGTGTGTGTGTGTGTATGAGCTGGGGCATGCTTTTATGTGTATATATTTGAGCACATCACTCCCATGCTGATCGAACTGCACTGGCTTCCCATACAGTATCGGTGGCAATTTAAACTGGCAGTTCTTGCTTTCCGCCACTTCAATGAATCTCTTCCTCACTATCTCTCTTCTTCTCTCTGCACCTACCAAAGTTCTCATACCCTTCGCTCTTCTTCACAAAAACTTTTGAAAATCCCTAAGCGTTCTCTGAAATCTGTTGGCGAAAGAGCCTTCAGTTTTAGAGCACCTTCTATTTGGAACTCCCTCCCTGAAGACCTTCGTAATCAGCCTACTCTTTCTTCTTTTAAATCTCAGCTCAAAACTTACCTCTTCAAAAAAGCCTATTCTCTTCTGTAGATGACTAGATCTCTCTTAAATTCCTCTACAACTAGTTCGGTGAGACAGTTTATGCATGTAGGTGCGTCTGCCATTGTGTATTTTCTTTTTGCTGTGTGCATGAATATTGTATGAATAAGTGCAAATGGTGGATGTAAGCGCATTGAGTTGTACAACAAGAAATGCGCTATATAAGTATTATACATTATTATTATTATATTATTATGTTTAGAGTGTGTGGGGGGTGATCACTCAGTTTGACTCAGCAGCTAAAAAGTTACTGTCATGAATATTGTCATAATAATAGGTGCTTTGTACATAGCAGATGTCAACAGGCCGTACTGAATATCACCAGAGTGATTCAGCAGCAGTGTAGATTCTCCTGCTGTGAGTGGCATCATAGCAGCTCCGGTATTGTCATTGATAAGTGGGTTGAAATGAAAGCACTATTGAAAGGGAAGATTGTTCAGAATTTTTTTTTTTTTTTTTTAAAGAGAAAAAAGGAGCAAAAATGCGTGTAACAACCAAGATACATTTGCTTTAATTCCGGTGAATGTCTGTTCCAGGATCTGGAAATTGCTGCTGACTTCAACGTCAACGTGACCATGCTAGAACTATTCGACAAACTTAAAGAAACTGAACATGTGCGGGTATGTGACTGTATGCAGAGATGTGCATCTGTTTTCAGTTCTTTGCGACTGGATGACTGGGTTGCAGGGGGATGATTGAGTGTTGTGAAGACTGTGGTGGCAGCAGAATCTAGTGACACTCATGTGTTTGTGGATTCTGCTTCTCTAACCCGTTTCAATCAGAGGCAGTTTTTTTTCTCTAAGTCCAGCCTCTGAGCTGAGAGTCGTAGAGTTTACTAAGCCCCTGATCTGAGCCTGTTCTAGTGTGCTTGCCAGTTCCAGATTCATGTCATTAATTTCTTTTTTTAATGATTTGCTCTTGAATTGATGGTTATGTTTTATGCCTGAATAGGATTGCCTACTTGTGCCTCAAGAGCTGGTGGATCCAGTCATTATCATTGTCTGCATTTATCCTCTTCCGCTCCACCTTGGCTTAAGGCTGTGTCAGGCCAATTGACATAGGCTAGAACACCAGGGCTACATCAAAATGTACCAACTGACATAGGCCAGAACACCAAGGCTACATCAAAATGTTGTTATGTTCTGCATAGTTATGTGGGGATTGTCTTCAGTTGTGACAAGCTCCTAGCATAACATTATCAGTTTCCAAAATCCCCCAAAGTCGGTGTGTGGCTGCCCACATGGCAGGGTAATCAAAAACGGTCACACACGTAATGTTCTCATCCCCAGCTGATGCATTTGTACCTTAGTGTTCAAGTGCTTCGGCTGTTCGGATGATCCCTGGAGTCTTTTAACCAGGGTACGACAACAACATAACAACATCCTCTTCTGCTGGGACTCATACTGGTTAGGGATGATGGACTGAAATACCTCAATGGACATTTGGGCAGCAAAAGCTGTTTGTTGGATGACAGATACGACATGCAAATGGAGAAAAAAAGCAAAAAAAAAGCAGCAGCTTTGTTACTTCAAAGAGTTTTATGTGTCTGTCCTTGTTCAGGTGCGGGCCCCTCTGAGCGCAGGCTACATCATGTTTGTGCCCCAGTGCATTGTGGGGCACACTCGCCTGATTCTGCAGCTGCTGAATGTCACAAGTGGTCGGGAGGACAGTACAAACCCACTGGAACTGGGCTCTGTGCGTGAAGAAGGCTGCTACCTGCTGTTGATTCGGTGTGAAGCAGGGATCGACCATGTGCCCATGTGCCCACAGTGGAAAGGACAGAATGTTATTGTCGAACCCACTGCAGAGACGGCCATCGCTCTTTCACACATTCAGGTACAGTTGTGGCATAGATAGTGTTTGGCGGTGAAAAATTGGAGTTGATTTCTGCCTGTGTAAAGTGGGAACGACTGAAAAGGATGAATTAGTTGAAGAAAGTGTTTTGGCTTTTGCTGTTTAATGTGAAAATAGATGTACTTAACAATGTTGATAGTGAATCATAATGACTAATACTGCCCTTGCTTCTACTGTAGACCAGGTACAAGTATTTTCTTATTGTAGATTATTCCAGTTTTGTTTATTCTTAACTTGCATGATTCTTAATTTACATAGTTTGTTTTCTCAACTGATTAGTTGATAAGTGGCTAAAGTGTGAATATATACTGCCTTGACTGGTCAAATCTACTAGTATTTATCGGTTTTCAGTTGGAAGTTTTTATGAAAGTGACATAAGCATGAAAGAGAATTATAGCTGAAGAGGTCACAGAGCTGTTTATGAATTATAACAACAATTAATGGAGATAGTGTGACAGATGACAGTGATAATGAAATTATCAGACCTCACTCCGAAAGTGATTCTGATACCGACATTGCACATAATTTTCTTTACATATTTGTTTTCAACATGATTGGGTTCTGGACAAGCATTGTACAATAAATGATGAAATAACTTAATTTGTTTGTAGTTAAGTGGTGTTCAAGTGCCCAAATGTTATACTAGGCTGGTGATGATTCAGTTTTAAGTTCACTGAAGATATGAAAATACTGTTAAAACTGAATGAGTTAAAAGAGTGCAAGTGACCCTAATCTCTGTGTGGGGCAGGTGGAAGGGTTGCTGTACGTGGTGATTCGCTCCTCTTCCCTGGGCACCCAGCGCAAAGAGTTTGAGCGACTGATGGCAACACTGTGGGCCTGGTCTACGAGCAGACACCCTGTCATCAAGCCATTGCCGAGTCGCTGTCAGAGGTCAAGGTCAGTGACAGTTAGGGGTTGTGTGTGAAGTGTGTCTATAGACATCTGTGGCGCGCGTGTGTGTGTGTGTGTGATTGTTTGTCATCGTGTTCATAATGAGTGGTTTAGATTCCAAATGAATATGTGCTGGCATACATGCAAAAGTGCAGTCATGAATGTATGCATTTATATGTGTATGCATTTGTGTATTTGTGTGTGTGTGTAAGAATTTTACTTCTAAAAGTAGTTTTATGATATATTTACCTGTCCAAACAAATGCCTTATCATTACTTGGCATGGAATATTATCAGGATAAGAAAACAAAAAGCAAAGCAAAGAAAGAAACAAACAAAACATTGGAGAGCAGGGAGCTAAGGTCTCTTCCATACTGATGGCCCTTTGTTCACTTGATTGCATGATATTCAAACATGGTTCATTTTTCACACCTTTTCGTGACCAAACAGGGAATTGGGAGGACATCCTGTTGTTTGGACAGGTAAGCATGTTGTACAACAGACTTTAGTTGTAGAATTCCATTTTCTTGAGACTTCAGACTTTTTATTATATCCCCATATGCACAAGGAAAATGCTTTTGCAGGCACGTAAAACACAAATACAAACAATTCAAAATTAATAAATCAGTCTGTGGGTAAAACAGGCCTCTAAAACAAAATCATAGACTCCTTTTCCAGTGTGTCCAAAATACCAGAGTATCTAAAGGAATAGTGGGAAGCACGCTCACATGAACAGGGAGACATTGATCCGTGATTGGAATGTCTCTGCACAATTCCTCAAGCCTAGAATTTGGCACTGGCAACCGCTAAGGGCCTTACGCAAGTACTCCCATGCTTGATCATGAAACCAAAGGATAAGTCCCTGCTCTCCCGTAAGAGAATGGCACAAAGTGACAAGCAAAAGAATTCCTCAAGGAGAAAAGAATTTGGAATGCTGAAAACCAAGAAAAGAAGGAGACCTCGCCCATTACATACTGGGAAGGTGGGTTTCTGCCATAGATGTAAGACTGGCAAATTAAAAGCGTAAGTTTGGAGCATATACCAGCCGCTGTGGCGAAGTGGTTAGCGCCGCGGACTCCCGGCTGGGAGGTCGTGGGTTCGAATCCCATCAGAGTCATGTGGGTTTTTCTGCCCCGACCGGCTCCTACCCAGAGTTGAGTTTGCTGCGGACTCGGTTGGGAAGACTGGGACCACACAGTTGAGTTTCATCCACTTAATGGATGCGTTTCTGAGAGTGTTGCTCAAAATTCCTGACCAACACTGCAGGTGCCTGTATCTCTCGGGCCTGGTTGACGCCTGGATATATTATGAAAGGAAGCGTAGAGTACAGCCCTGTCATGTAGTCTCAGACCGAAATGGAAATCCGTAGCATGATCTTAAGCATCTTCATTCTCATCGATCAGGATAAAAAAAAAAGTCTCAAGTTCTGTGCCCCTTTATGCCCTGCTCTCATGGTGACCTCAGTTTCGATGTCCTCTCCACATCTGTGGCCTTGGTTTGGTTCCGTCGGAGTCCCTGGTATCGGCGAGTCCATGGGGGCTGTCATTGGACGGACATGGTGGCGCCCTCCAGAGGGAGAGCTCACTCACGCCGGCTCCGCGACTAAGCAATTATTGTTGTCAGTAGGGGGCTTAGTGGGTGGTGTCGTGCGTATGTTAGATCAGAACAGGCGCCACTGAACATCACCGAAGTGACTGGGCAGCAGTGCAATGTCTCCTCCGGTGGGTTGCCTCTTGACGACTTGACATTGACTGCTCCCTGTGGATTGCCGATGCCAGGGCTGCGGCGGGGCCGACCGGGCTGTGACTGTGGACGGGGTGTCGGAATGAGGGGTGTGGGTGCACTGCCTCTGAAGTGGCGCAGAGGTTGGGACAGCAAAAAAAAAAAAAAAAAAGTTAGGAGCGTATGGCATAGGATCTAACAACGGCATTTCCCAGGCTGCACTGTAACAGGGAGCACAGGGAGCCTATTCAGTCCACTGAAGAATAATTCTTCAGAGTTCTGATTGCTCTGTTTCGATCGCTCAGGCCTGGAACTGGACATCAAAGAGCCAGCAGAGGCAAGATTAGTGTCAAGGGCTGCTCTTTGGGCTCACAGTTCTTGGTTAGAAAAGAAAGGCACATGGAGAGGATGACAAAGCCATCATTGCGTCACTTCAGTGGTTAGGGGTCCATGGAGGAGGCATGAACCTCACTCGCTGTACAGTCAGAAGCCATGTTAACCCCCCAAAATGAAAAGGTTTTAAAGTGAGATTCTTTCCAGCTGCTGTGTTAAAGTGGTTAGCGTTGCAGACTCCCAGCTGGAAGGGAGTGGGTTTGATTCCCATCAGAGCCATGTTGGGCTTTTCTGCCCTGACTGGGTCCTACCCAGAGTTGAGTTTGCTAGGGATAGGTTGGGAAGACTGGGACCACACAGTCAAGTTTCATCCTCCTAATGGATGGGTCTCTGAGCGTGTTGTTCAAATTTCCTGACCAACACTGCAGGTGTTTGTATCTCTTGGGCCTGGTTGATGCTGGGATATACTGTGAAAGTAAACGCAGAGTACAGCCTTGTCATGCAGTTTTAGACTGGAGTGGAAATCCGTAGCATCATCTTCATCATCCTCATTCTCATCGATCAACATGAAAAAGTCATCTCAAATTTTGTGACCCTTCAAGCCTTGCTCTCATGGTAACCTGTTTCAGTGTCCTCTCCATGTCTGTGGCCTTAGTTTGATTCTGTTGGGTCACCGGTCTGGACAGATATGGTAGTGCCCTCCGGAGGGAGAGCTCACTCACCCGACTCCACAACTAAGCAGTTATTGTCGTAAGAGGGGGGCTTAGTAGGTGGTGTCCTGCTTATATTGGATCAGAACAGGCGCCACTGAACACCACCGAAGTGACTTTGCAGCAGTGCAGTGTCTCTTCCAGTGGGTTGCCTGTTAACGACTTGACATTGACTGGTCCCTCTGGATTGGCAGTGCTGGGGCTGTGGTGGGTCGGACTGAGCTGTGGCTGTGGATGAGTTGTCAGAATGAGCGGCGCTGGTACACTGCGACTGGGGTGGTACGGATGATAGGACATCAAAAAAAAGAAAAATTCTCAACAGAGTATTAGTTGAGTGGCTCAAAGGCCCCGAAGGTCAGATACACCAGGACCAGTGGTAGACTTCGCTTGGGGCACCTTCTGGCTCCAACAATCTGAAAGAGACAGATCATGTTTGATGTCTCCCTGTAAGACTGAAGTTTTAGTGATAGCTGACCTGAATCCTGTGATAGTTCTTGGTTTCCTACCTTCTTGTATATAGGTTCTCAAAGAAGTGGGCCTCATCTTCAATCTGAGCCACAGCCAGGAGACCTAGGCTAGCCTGCACCATTTTGCAAAGAATTTTGATTTGTTGTCATACAGTTTCAAAGTGAACAATCTTTTATCAACTGTATTTTTTTCATGCATGAAGGATGGAAACACCTCTTATTAGAGAGATGTCACTTGAAATGTATCTGGCATGGAGAGAGAGACACTCGCACTGGATCTAAGTGCCACTTCTTTAACCTGGGCTGAGAGAGTAAGTCCAGTCTCACAGGGAGGGGAATAGGAATCTTCACCAGTAGTCTGATTCTGAGGCTGATCCAGCTGTCCATTTTAGGGGGCAAATGAGGATTACCTGGCACTAATCTCTTAACGCTTTACATGGTTAACTCGCTCACCAAGGAAAAGGAGGAAATTGCACTATGCTTGAATGTGGCTCAGTGAAGTGAACTCATTGTTCCAGGCAGTCACTGTCTCTGCCTAACTGGGTGTGGGTGCAACGTTAGCTCCCTGCTCTCTTAATTTTGTTTGTTCCTTTTTTATCCTGATAGGGTGGTGATGTACCATGTCAGTTAGAGATTAGACATTTGTTTGGACAGGTATGAGAAAAATATATGTAGATAAGCATGTGCATACATACACACAAACACGTTCACACTCAGATATTTAAAAAAGATCTTGTTAAGATTATAATCTTGGCATGTATTGGGTATTTTGCAGGTGAATGCACTTGACCATATTTTGCAGGTGAATGCACTTGACCTTCAGGAAAAGGTGGCTTTTGCAATCCGGCAGGTGGATGACAAAGTGAATTTTGCTGAAATCATCCAGCATGAAGACAACCTGCTGAAGCTGTACAGGGAAACCATGCTGCAGTGCTACAACTTTGGCTTTGAAGTAAGTTTGCTACAGACAATGTAAGACTTGTCAGTTTTTTTTAACACTGCTCTGAAAAAAATAAGGACATTGTCTAGGTTAATCATTTCCCCAAAGCTTACTGCATTGTATATTACTGTGGCTACATGTTTGAGATGTAGTCTTACCATTTGCTTGACTGCGGTGGCTGGAAGTCTCACCTGCCTGATTTAAAATAGAACCGAAGGAAGTCGAGATATGAAGTCATACAATGAAAATGTCATTCCCTTTTTTTCTTCTCTTTTTCCAAATACAGCATGTATATGTGCTCACATACTGCGTGTGCACATGCATACATGTGATCTCTCTTGGATATTCACACCTTTTATGTCAAATTTTATTTGCTTATTTTTGCTGTCTCATCTGACACAGCTGCTCATTCCTGTTCCCCCATTTGCAGCTACACTCGCCTGTCAGGTCACAGCCCCAGCGCTGGCATCCCATAGGGAGCATTCGGTATTTGGTTGGGCATCATGTGGAAGTCCTCCAGCAGAGATACTGCACTGCTGCTGAATCACTTTGGGGATGTTTGGGGGGGGGGGGGGGGGGGGGATTTAACATGTGCAGGATACCTCATATGAAGCCCCACAACTGAAGACAATAATTGTTTAGTCACAGAGCCAGGATGAGTGAGTGTACATCTCATTAGGGCACCGCTGCATTTATCCAACGACAGTCACTGGTACTCCTGGGGATGAGTTTGACGTAAACTGACAGTAGACAAGGATGTTGGAAGGAAATTGAAAACTGGGGTTGTTATCACAAGAGTAGGGCATGAAGCACCGCAGAAGTTCAGTTTGTTTGTTTAAGTCAAAAAGGATGATGAAACTGACGGTATGGAGTTCCATTCTGGTGAGTGGCTATGTGACAGGACTGTACCCAATACTTCCTTTTAAGATACGCTCTCAGGGCTTTTACGTGTTTTAAGTCCTCTACCTAGGTGGCCATTTACTGGCACATATCTTTCATGACATCCACAGTTGTTTACTTCAAACAATTCCACGCCTTTGCATAATTTGGAGCATTAATTGACAAGCAAATATGTTGTAAGTAGGGGACAGAACCGTTTTTAATCGATTCCTTTACTGTACACTGATAAAGCGCCCACTGCATTACAGTAATCGTTGGTGGCTGAGGAGATAGTGATGGTGCCATTCTGGGTCATCGACATGTCAAAATACATTCCACTCATTCCCTGACTCAATCTGTGATATGTGTTGCTGTATTACAGCAGCAGACATTCAGATTATAATCACCTCCACACAGCTCTTGTTCTCAGTCATGAGCAACCGGATACAGGGGAGTAAAGTCTGCAGGAAAAAAAAAAAACGCTTAGAATATATAGGGACAGCAGCCAGACACAAGGCTTAGAAAATGGCACAGAGACATTCAGCACTTCTGTCAAAAACGTCTGTGGTTGAAAAGGACATTTTAAGCATTTTTAGACATGTTTATTTATAGTGTTTTCCATTTTTACGGAATTTCAAAGAGAGGGCTAGTACAGAATGTATTCATTTATTTACTTTTGCTTTTATATCTGAAACTCATTATCATAAATTGTTATCGGTTTAGTACTCCAAGGAGCTGATGCGGCTGATCTCCTCAGACCAGCGACAGAGGCAGTGTCAGATGTTGGTGGCCTTTGCCGTGGATTGGATGAACTTCGTTCTGCAGAAATGTGAACGAGGGAGAGGAACCCGACCAAGGTAGGTACTGTATTTCGTCCTGAAGTCTGTTGGTGAAGATTTTCGTTTCATATCTAGCAGGTTTAATTACATTTAGTTTCAGTGTACACATACAGGGAAAACTGCCTTGAGAATGTATGGAAAAAAAGGGACCTATCAAACACAGTACTGGCACTACCAGGACAACACGGCATTTAGGTGGGCTGCTAAAATGCCAGTGGACTAGTGGTTCGAACTGGCAACATCTGATTGCAAACTCGCAGTGTCTTGAGAGTATAGTTTTTAAAACGTCTGACAACATGAAGTGTTGTAGGCGAGCAGAATGAGAGAAACTGGATAAACACATTATTGACCGACTGGTGTGAGTGTTCCATAAAGAAATTACTTGTAATACGTGTGTCATGAGCAGTGACCAGCAATTATCTTCTTCTCTCGTCTTAAGAATACAGAACCAAAACAGCACAAACTTTCTTTTCATACTCACCTGTCCAAACAAATGCCACATTCTTACTGGGCATGGGACAGCGCCATATAATCTGGATTGAAAAAAAAAAAAATCAAAATTGGAAGAGTTGGGAGCTAACTTTGCCTCAGTCCCCAGATAGGCCAGCCAGAGTGAGTGGGCTGTGTGAATTAACAACATTGCGACATATTAGAACTAGCTCAGTTTTTTTCTTTTCCTTTGAGAAGGGACACTGCTCTTTTGGCTCTGCTAGTGTTTTATTTTTGAGTGATTTTACTTAACTTGATGTATTTGACCCTTAAAAAGGGAGAGCAGGAACTGTGCATTTCTCCTCCAGGCTATTGAGGGAGACCATTTCTTAGTGGTCATTTGAGTCTGTTGAACCAAGTTACTGGATGGGAACTGTTTAGAGACATGCTCATAACAAAGACAGCTGTAATGTCTCAAGTGAGCATGTTCCCACCATCTGTTTTGTTATTCAGGCATTTGTTTGGCTTGGTAAATATGAGCAATAATTGTACCAGTGAGGGTAGTTTTACGATATACTTACATGTCCAAACATTGGGATGTTGCCTCTCCTCTCTGCTTAGTTGGGAAAGGGTGCGAAAACTGAGCTAGTTCTGTCATGGTGCAATGTTGTGAGCCCTCTGAGGTTGATCACTGTGGGTGTGTCTTCTGTACGGATTGAGACGAAGTTAGTTCTTTGCTCTCCCGATTTTATTGTTTGATCCTGATCTTATGGCAATATTCCACGCTGAGTGGGGATTAGGCATTTGTTGGACAGGTAAGTATGTCGTAAAACTACTTTCAATAGTAAAATTCCCTTTTTTTTTCATTTGGAAGCATAAGACAAAAAATATTGTAAAGGGAATGTGCTTGAGATTTATGATGTAGTTTTGAAAACAAATCCTGAAAAGGGACTGGTTTTATGGCCATAAGCATTCATACAGAGGATGAAAGAAACGATTTTGTAACACTAGTTGTAGTCTGTACTGGTGACTGTTATCTTTACATTTTTTTTGCATCTGGACATATACTTACATTCTTTGTAACAGCTGTTTATAACCTGGAGATCAGAATGTACCAAGAGTAGGATAAAAAAAAAAAAAATGTCTGTAGAAATCCCATGTACAGCCAGCAATTCTTTTTGCAGGTGGGCAACCCATGGTCTTGATTTCCTGACCTCAGTCTGTGATCCCAAGTTTCTGGCCTACCTGACCAATGAAGAATTTGAGGTGAACATTTTATTTTGCGCATATGGTGAAATCTGTGGGTCATAAATCTAGAAATCCTGAAAAACTGGGTCTCCAAAGGGTGGGACTTTTTTTTTTTTTTTTTTTTTAATAGAAAAATAAATCAAAGAGACAAAGAGAAAAATGTTCTAGAGCAAAAAAAAAAATCTTTAAAGGAACGCAATATTTGTTTACAGGTTTTACTATCTAGCAATTATGGTGACAGTTTCAGGACATGAAATGCTCTTGTGTAAAGCACATACTCGCAAATACAGACCATCACCCACTCACAGACACATTGCAAATGCGAGCGCACGCACGCACGCACTTGTGCAAAGCATACACATGCCAATACACACCTTGACCCACAGACACTCTGCAAACACACACACACACACACACACACACACACACACACACACACACACACACACACACACACACACACAGGTACTTGCACATAATCATCTTCTACAAGGATATTTTTTGCATTTGATCAGGCAATCATCTTTGACACATAGTGCCACCTGGTTGATTCTTGTAAACCTGTGGGCAGTCAAACCTTCCTCCCTCCCTCTCTCCCTTACGTCTAACCTCTCTCTTCCTCTCTGTCATTCACTCTTTGTTTTCTTTTTCTTGTTTGTTTTGTTTATAATCATTGATCTGCTGATTACAATTATCTGAAACCATCAACATAGATTGTAAATAAGAAAACCCACTGACCCATGCACACATCAGTTTAACATTCAGATTAGAATTAGGGATTTGTGTTTTTCTTTTATTGTTGTATTTAGTTATGAACGATATTGAAAACTGGTGTGCATGATATGGATATATAAAGTGCATACACATACGTTGAAATCGAATGTTGTCTGAATGCTGAGAATTCATGTTTTGCATGTTTCAGAAATTCAAGCAGACTATCAGTGACTGTTTGACCCATGTCATTGGTACAATGGAACAGCGGCCTATCGGAGGAGGTATTATAATTTTTTCTTTGAAGAAATGTGGTGGTTTCTTTCTCATACTTGCCTGTCCAGGTAAATGCCGTATCCATGCTATGCTTTGTGCTTCTGAACAGCTCTGCAATGGCCATAGGTTCAGCCTTTTAAAGTCGATGCAGCATACAGGTTCACAGTCTGTGAGCTGCTAGATTGCAAAGTAGTAAATAGCCAATTTGATGATGCATTTGGTAGGTAAAACTGGCGACTTCTTCATTTTAGTTTGCTTCAGGCATTTGATTCTGATTCAGATTCTAATTGGGAGACCCCAGAGATGATAAAGTGATGAATTTTAGTGACAAATAGGAATGTGTTCAGACGAATTTCCACATATTGTGCTCTGAAATGGTCAGAGGGCTTAGTACCATTCCATTAGGCTCTGCCAGAGTAGTCATAAATGACACTCGAAAGCGACTTGCAGAATTCACGGCAGGTATGTGAAAATGAGCAATAAAATAGCATTCACTGAAACAAAGAACAAATTGTAGTGAAAAGAAACAAAAGGGATTTGTACTGTCACCATAGGTTCAAGTCAGGGTACTCTCTCACCTGATTTTGTCATATGAGAAATGTTCCGGAATTTCAGTTCCAGAGAGTTTGACGTGAAGGGCTATAAGAATGCCTCACCCAGAATGTCTGCTTTTGAGGTGAATGTCATTACACATCTTCCATGAGGAAGACAGGGGGAATGAGAGATTAGGATGGGGGAAGAGGTAATGGGTGGTGGTGGAGGGGAAATGTTAGGGGTGACAGCAAGTATGATATATACGAATGGGTATGTCTGGGCGCATGGGCATATAAGCGGGCAGGAACAACATCTAGATGTTCAAAGAAGCTGCTAGGTTGTTATTAGTCATCAAAAGTGTTTTCATATGAGCACGCAAGCATGTCTTTGTGCTCTTGCTGGCGTCACAGTTCTTTGGATAAATCTTTATCCTCAGCAGTGCAGACATGCACAGTCGGTGTTAACACAATCTGGAATGTACTTCTCCAGGCATTTCCATGGTGTCCAAATCTCTGGAACCTCGACAGCCCATTCAGCGCTACGTGTCGTGGCCAGAGCAGTCGGTGAAGGTTCATCGTTCCGTGTCCACTCGTTCCGTGGCCAGTGATTCCGCTGCTTCTTTTCCTGCCTCTGGTCTCTCCAACCCTTCCACTCCCAGTCCCCAGCCAGAGACACGTAAGTGGCTGGGATGGCATGGGTGTTATTGTCGTTTGCTTTTTGTTGTGATAGTTGTGGTGGTGGTGGAATGTGCTGGTCATGTGAGATACGACAGTTTAGATTCCGAATGTGGTTCTGTGAGAGAGTGGTTTCAGAGACAGGGACTTGTTCAGATGCTTGTGTGTGTGTGTGTGTGTGTGTGTGTGTGTGTGTGTGAGATATGAAATGTGTGGGAGATGTGTGTGTGTGTGTGTGTGTGTGTGTGTGTGTGTGTGTGTGTGTGTGTTGGGGGAGAAGTAGGGAAGAGAGGAGGGGAAGAGATAGGAAATGTGTGTGTTGGCACAGCTATGTATGCATAGCTTATCTCATAAGAGCTTTCTTGATGCAACTTTGTGTGTGCATCTACGTGCATGTGTGTGTGCAAGAGGGAATCATGATATTAGTATCGTTTGTGTTTTGGGGTCTCATGTTATAAATTGTCATAATGAATGGAATGTCATATACATGAGTGTATATTTTGTGCTGCTTCTTCTTTGGGTTGTCAGGATGTCCTGTATGTTATTTGGAAATATCTTTTTATTGTTGTTTTTATGAAGATATGATGTGAAAGTGTACTTGCTCTTTAGTATGTGTTATATATGAGGAAATGCTGAAGGATAAGTCTAATCATTGTTTTGTGTATAACTGGAACTGAAGGGTAGTTCATTGCTAGAGTTTCTGTGAATAATGTGGATTGCTTCTATAAAGATTTTTCTTTGTAAGGTTTTTCCCATGGAATAATTTAGCTTTAGAAGCTTGGAATGGTGCTTATATTATTTACATTTTTGTTGTGGGTCTTTGAGCTGTTACTTATATATATATTTCTTGGCCTCTGAACTGATCCCCCTTGTGTAGATTTTACCCTTCCTGAAGATTAGAATGTAGTGTATGTGGGGTCGTCGTTGTGCAAGGCTTTGCTGCCTAACCCATTTGGTACTGCTTTTAAGTTGGTTCATGAGTGTCAGGCTGTTATGTTGTATTGCTTGAGGATAAGCTCAAATATTATGTCAGTCCATAAAGTGCCATAAGCTATGACTTATTCTTTGCATCAGAACAGGGTTAGTTTCTTCACGTTTAAAAATGAAAAAAAAAAAAAAAGAGGAGAAAGAAGGGAAGGAAATAGTTGAATCTCTGTCTCCCAGTTCCCTGCCTTGCCATCTTGTTTTCATTGTGGTTCATCTGTTTAGTGCTACCTGCAGGCTTCTGTTTAATCGTTTTCTTCAGTTGAAGAACGAACGGTGCTTCTAATCCCTGACTGTAAAACCTGTGCGCAAAATGCCATGGCTGCGAACAGTCTTTGGATGCTGTGCATGCAGCACAGTGTAATTGTGCTGTGACTAACAAGTGCAAGGAGGCTTACAGTGCAGGGTTGTAGGAATCCTTGCTACTCTTTTGCCTTGAAGAGGGATGAAGGTTGTCGCTGTAACCCTTTATAACATTGTCATCTCACGAACAAACACGGAGCTCTTGTTTTTTTTTTTTGTTTTTATCTCAGTTAGATGCCCTTACATATGTTTTAACCCGTTCGCTGCTTGAAAATGTTACAAACAAAGGCTTTCCCAGTGCCAGGGAAATCTAATGATTTGGGGTAATAATTAACAAAAAATTTTAGCTCAGAAACTACAAAAGATATAACAATGAAATATATATGATTTTTGAAGGAAATTGAATGAAGATTTTGAATCTGGGCTTCTTTTGTTTTAATTTTGATAATAAAAAAGTATTTAGACAATTAGATTTGGATAGATTTTTTTGCACGATCAAAAGCATATGTATTTACCACTACATCTTCACATCCAAACAAGAACACAAAGCAAAAAAGTTGAAAATAAAGTTTGTATTGTCACACTACACCTGTAAATGAAAGTAAAACAGTTTAGAAGTCTATCAAGACGCTCACACTCTATGCAGACAGGTCAGTCCACGACCACGCCCCCCTCTCCCCACCACGCCCCCTTGCTGGACTTCAACCCTCTCTTTCACTGCTCCTCTTCCCCTACCTTTCCCTCTGCCCTGTGCCGCGCCGCGAGCAGGCCGCGCTCCCCTCTCACGCTGACTACCACGTCACTGACCACTGGCACGCAGTGCAGAGTACACACTAGGTGAGCTCGTTCGACGCTGGCAAACCAGTCAGCTGAACACACATTGAGGTCACACAGCCCGACACAATAACTGACGAATACGGTTGGCAATTCCATCACTATCATCATCTCACCTTCCTGCTCGAGTGAGTCGTTGAATAAAAGATTATTGTCTTTGTCAAAAATCATTAGTCAGAGCCTGCTCAGCTGTGTAAATACGTTGATTTGGTCGCTGCGCTTGTCGAAGGTTGCGCCGCCATCTTTGCAAGCGAGATGAAGTGCTGGCTGGTCATCCAGTCAGTGATGAGAATAAATGGGCTTTCCCTCACGTGTGGTCATTTACATATCATTTTAATACTACAGACATATAAGGCTTACTACGCACACTCTATTTAAGTCCGTTGATAGAAATAGTAACGAATGAAAATTCAAGAAAAATGCATGACGTCAGTGGACGGCCCATAGGCACTGGGAAAGCATTTTTAATGCGGCGTCGGCTGACGGCTTAAAGGCACTCTACGGGTTAATTCTCATTCTTTCTCATGCACACACACTGGATGGATCTGTTTTCTTCTCGCTGCTTCTCTTAGTCTCTGTCTCTCTCTTCTTTTTTCTTTCTTCCTTTTTTTTTGTTTAAAATCTGAAAAGTTGAAAAATCATAATGAAGAAAATGATGAAAGGACATCAACTCAGTAAAGCTTTTTTGTTGTTGTTGTTTAGTTTTAAATAGTTCATTATGCAGTTGAGTTAACTCCAAAGCAGATGAAGAAAATAGTAAAAAAAGGAATGCTTGCCTTACAATATTTTTAGTTTGAACTGAATGAAAAATTGTAGCTTTTGTTTTAGGTAAGCCCCAGATAGCTGGCACATGCTCACAGAATTGTGGTGCAAAATCAGAGAAAAAGAATTAAAGAGTGAAACAAAACAATAGCAATATCTGTAATAAAAGATAAGTTATCAGTCTACTTTGTGCAATTTTTCTTTATTTTTGCACAGTATCATGAAAAGAAAAATAAACACTCTCATTCTTGTTAATTTATGTGGACCAGCCCAAATTCTGTTTGTTTAAAGGATCTGGTTTAATGAAACAAATTGCAGTTTAGACAGCAGTTAACAAAAATGGCTTTATTTGCTTTCAAAAGGATCATCCATGTTATATGATAGTTCCTAAGTTTTCTGTTTCTCTGGATCATTTCCATTTCTATGCCAAATTCTGTCAATGAATTTAACGATACAAGTCACTGTGTCATCTCTGTTTTGGCCTTGTGTGCCTGTGTGTGTGTGTGTGTGTGTGTGTGTGTGTGTGGTGTGTGTGTGTGTGTGTGTGTGTGTCCTCCTGTCAGCTTTTCTTTCATGGCACTTCATACCAAGTATTTATGGTGACAAGACACAATCTTAATTTCTTTCTTGAGCCTGCATTCAACCCTTGACTGCATAGCATAGACAGTTAACAAGTTACACTGTCATATTTTATGCACTTGCCAAGGAAGGAGATGGAATGTTGCAAGGCGACAATGATGTATCTGAGAAGCAATGTTTTCCTGAGTGTTTGCGTCTTTTGTAGCCTGACATATTCATCTATTTATCCAGTGCATATAGTTTATTGATCCGTGTGTTCAGAAACTAGGCATCTTTTACTATTTTAAGGATTTCTCGGATAAAATCAACTTTCTGTGTCTGGGGATAATATACAGCTGCAGTGAATAGATATTGTCCTTCCTTATGAGGTTAGTGAAGGGACAAGAGACTTCTGGCGTGCAGAAGAGATTGTGTGGTATGTGGGGTGTGGTTGTATTTGTCTTTGTTGCCAGTTAATCTGGTGTCTGAAACACAGCTTGTTTGTTTACCTCTGTTGTTTTACCCCTGCACAGACACAGCTTTTCTTTTTTTTTAACAGTTTTGTTGAAATATTATCACAGTACACAAGAGATATAAAACACAATAGAGCTAAACCACTGTAGTAGCAAGAATATGCAGATATCAGACATTGCTGTTGTATATAAAAGTGTGAATAATAATATTCCGTATCAAGATGATTTGAAGACCCAAGTAAAATCTAAAAACTTTGATGTGGAAGACTGAAAAAAAAAAAGATTTTTTTTTTCTTTTTTTTTCCCCCCAGAAGTAAACACAAGATTTCTTGCTTCAAACCAGTGTTCTTTATATGTATGTCCATGTTTATTGCTTAAGCATAACTTGTGTGTTGTGTTGCAGACACCATAGAAATGTGTGTTGTGTGAATGCATCTCTTCCCTTGTTAGGTGTGCGTCGTTTGATGCCCGAGTCGCACAGTGAAGTGAGCATTCACGACGGAACAGACGGTGGTCTCGTCCTGGATATACATCATCAGAGACACCGAGGTTTGCACTTTGCTCCCTCTTCTTCGTCTGCCCCCCCCCCCCCATTTCCGCCCCTCCTCATGTCCTCAGCTTGATGTGTACAAGAAGAAGTTTGTTTGATTGCTGGTCCCCTTCTTTGTCTTACCACTGGTTTTATTCACACACCACTCACTCCTTACTTTAACATTGCACAGCACGGGGCTGGCCTGCATTGGTAATGAAGAAGAGACGGGGCAGAGTTACATTAGGGGGATGGGACCTTTCCTGAAGCTCTGGCATCCTCTTTGCCTGGCGTGTGGCGTCAGGCTCTGTGCCTGTGTAGCATAAGCAAGACTCCATCAGGCGAACCCAGTATTGAAGACGACAGTGGGTTTGTGATGATTCCAGTCTGGGTGATCACGTGCAGAACGATAGCCACACCTTTAACAACAGTTTCCCAGAGCTGCCAAGTGCTACGCTTTAGGTGTAGCATGCTACAATTTCCTTCGCAATGCTGTGCTGCTACACTTTGTGATGAAATGCTATGGTTTATTTTGAGACATTAAGTGTCTCGATCAGCGTTGAAAAGAACTGATGAGAGTTGAGTGGGCTTTAATAGAACTGACAAGGGTTTACTTGATTCAGATCGTAACTTGTGTGGAAGAAAACGGTGGCTATCTCCATTTAGATCAGAAGATGCTGTTTGTTGCTGAGCCATTCACAAAGACCATTATAAAGCTTTGTGAAAGAGTGCAGAATCATACAGTGGTGTGACTGTGTGTCCTTTCAGATTGTGTTTGTCCGGTCTGTTTTATGGCTGTCAACTTCTACCTGTGCTTGATTCCCCCTCTTTTCTTCCATGCTTCATTCCATCTCTTCTTTACACCTGACCATACTCCCCCCCTCCTTAAAATAATCCTTGAAATTGCATTGAAACTGAAGACGAAGCAAAAATGTTGTTGCAAGGGGCATGATGTTTCTTTTCTTTGAGTTTGTTAGATGTGTCAATTTCTTCACAGCGTAAATGTTTGACCTGGGTTTTGCTTTGCCTTTCTTTCTTTCTTTCTTTTCTTTCTGTGTACGCAGGCTGATACTCCTGCGGACACTGCCTGTATAGACAGGGAGTGGAGTTTTGTGTGTATGACCGTTTTTTATCCTGCCATTAAGGCAGCCATACTCCATCTTCGGGGAAGGTGCATACAATGTGTAATGTGTCATCCATACCAACGGCCAAACTGGCCTTCTCTTCCAAAAGTTGGTGATGGGATTTTATGTGTGCAAGATGTTGTGCGTGCGTTCACACACGGAACCTCAGTTTATAGTCTCATTGAAGGACTGTATGAGGGATGGAGTCAGAACCAATGTTAACTCCGAGGGATAAATCCCCCTGTACTGAAATTCGAACCCGCAACCCAGGATCACGAGTCCGGCGCTCTACCAACTGAGCTATTCGGGCCTCCGCTTTGCCTTAAGTTAGTTTATATCATATGATATATTTATGAATGTGCCTTTTTGAACTTTTTCATGTTAACCAATCAAGTTTTGTATCCTCTACGCCCAAGAAGCCAAGGGATTAAACTTGTCAATCCTTCGCATCTTTATATTGGCTTTTAATTTTACAGCATGTTTTGAAAGAATGGTCACATCAGTTCATATATATATATATATATATTGGAAGCAACTTCACTTGAACAAAAGTTCATCTGCTGAAGTGAACAGAAAAGTGAAGTTTGCTAAATTGGCTTGCTTTTCTCCACCTTGTGATTCAGCTTTAGTAGACTTTGTTTTTACCCTGTCTTTTCACCCTTTGATATTCTCTTGCAGTGGTCATGGTTTGTGTGGGATGCTGTGTAGGTTGATGCCCTATCATTAGATACACCTGAGCCTCCAGCATATAATGTCAGGCAGTCATGGAAGAGCCATTAACCCCTTGGCTGCCATTGAACATGGTGTCCACTTTTTTTCTGCTGCTTTGTAGGTACCAGACATACTTCAAATGTCCAATTTTCATGATCAGTTCATGGCTAACAGTTTATGAATGGAAACTTGATTCATGCTCCTTGCTTTCCATAGCGTTCAAAGACGGATCGCTTCACATTGGAGTATATTGCTCATGGAGTGGAAAAGTCCAGAGACATTTGATCACTAGAACGTTCTGAGAAAAAAAAAAGCATCCTCGGAACACACAGTAATCTCAACATTCTGATTATTGTGAAAAACATGGGGTAATATAGTGGAACTGTCAACAACAACCTCCAGACTTCATTGATAATTAGGTGTTTTAACTTTTTAACATTTGAATTACATGTGCCAAATTAATTTCCTTGGGGTTAGACAAACTCATGAAAGTTGAGTTTTGATTTTTGAAGAGAGTTACAACCCACTTCTGCTCCATCTTCCCTTTACGGGTTCCCACCATGACTACCTACCCCCTTCTCCCCCTCCGACCTCCTGCAAGTCTAAATGGCACTGAATGATACACACACAAAAATCTAGTAACAAATTCAGTTGATGTGCATGTGTTGGTGTATCTGTTGGTGTATTGCTGATGTTCAGGACTGACCTCTGTGGTCACTCTGTGGCTGTCTGGAGGAACCCAGTATCTACCTAAACAGTGGTGCCAAAAATCACATTGTGGTCACCTAAATCTTAGCAGGATGGGTCTGTCCTGGAACTCGGGGCCCCTGCACTGTTCTGTCAGTGGTAGCTGGAATTTGATATAAGTAGAGAAGAAAAGAGAGAACATGTTTATGCATGCAGTACAGTCGCATTCATGCATACAGTATGTATTTATGAGACGGTATGATGCATGCATAAAACTCAGTTGTACATGCACATACTTAGTCAAAAAGATTTTATTTACACTTAAACTTACTCATATAGATGTATCAACACATAAATGAATGCACTCACACACATGCGCGCGTAACACACACACACACACACACACACACACACACACCACACTCACACAGAGTCAAATATGGTGATTATGAATGGCTTTGCTTTATATGAACTAATTTTGCTGGTTACCTTAACATTTGATACTAATACTGTGTCTGACTCCACAAGTCACTGACGCAGATCGCTTCATTACCAACTCAGTTTTTCGCATTCTAAGTTAAGGTCATTGTTTTTTGTTGTTTTTCTTTTTTTTTTATGCTTCCATTGATTATTACCTGCTGATTGATTCAAAATGACTTTTGTTCTTCCAGTAATAAACAGAAATGTACAAGCATGATGAGGTCTGAATTCTAAATGAGTAAGCTTTTGGGTTATATTGAGAGAACTAATTTTTTTGTTTTCGGTTTCGTTTGTTTGTTTGTTAGATTTGAATATATCCTTTTTTTTTCTTCATTTCATTTTATTTTTGTCCCATCCTTTTTCTTTTCCTTGATTTACACTTTTCATTTGTTTGATTCAGTTTTAATTCTTTTAATGTTTTTTTTTTCCCTATGGGGAGGTGGAATGAGTAGGGTGGGGTTTTGTTTGTTTGTTTGTTAGTTTATGTATTGATATATCTGTTAACTACATGTGCTGATTTCTGCAGTTTTTCAGTGCGTTTTTTACAGAATCCTCAAATTGTGCTATTATAGATAAACAGTTATTGCATCATTTGTAATGCAGGCTCCCAGAGTCACAACTTGTGACTGTTTTAATGTCCTCATTTGATCTGTGTGTGTGTGTGTGTGTGTGTGTGTGTGTGTGTGTGTGTGTGTGTGTGTGTGAGTGAGAAAGAGAGAGTGTGTGTGTGTGTGTTTGTTTTTAACATCTTTTAAGACTCCAGAAACATATTTTAAGAGAGAACTAGGAATTGTTTGAAGTTATTAGTTTTGTAATAGACTTATAGTGTGTGTGTGTGTTGTGTGTGTGTGTGTGTGTAAGAATGAACCCTTTCTACAACTTTTTAGAATGTACTTTAAATAAACTTGTTTGTACATCATCAGTAACATGAGATGACCAAATCATAAATCTTAGTTAGCTGTGTTTTAATGTCATATTTTACTATTTGATTCCTGTTGTTAGGGTGCGCGCGTGTGTGTGTGTGTATGTCTGTAGACTAGGATGCATGTGCATGCTCATTATTAATTTTTGACATTTAAGTGTAATTTTTGTTGTTTTGTGCATGTTTTTTTTTGATAATTTTTTTTTTATGGTTTGTGTTTCATCGCTTTAAGGGATTTTAAAGACTTTGACAATAACATGTGTGTATACATTTTTTTTTTCTTTTTTTCTCAACGGAGAGATACTCATACTGTAGAGTAAGCACATCAGGCAGTATCAACGTTTAATTCTTAATATGTATTATACATGCATAATTATATACTGTATGTGTATGCTCTGCTTTCTCTCTGGCACCGCACGCACACACACACACACACACACACACACACACACACACACACACACACACACAATCACACACAATCATACACACACACACACACACACACACACACACACACACACACACACACACACATGTACAGACAAACACATATGCAGACACATACACATGCACACACACACCCTCATACTTTCTCACACACATTCTTGTATGGCATACTTCGTGTTGATACAACATTACACACTGTCTCATTTTGCGTATCTTGGAAAAGGGTTGAAAGCGAAATTTGTGTAAACTAACCTAAGTTTGTCAATACATCAGAGGTAGATGTCAGAGTCTTGAAATTTGCTTTTTAGCCAGAAAAAAAAAGTTTCCAAATTCACAAATGCAGCCTGGAGGACTGTAGTGAAAAGTGTACAACTTGACTTCGGTGCTCTTTGTTTTCACTTCCAAATCTTCTAGGATATGAGACCTTTTGAGTGGACTATATGTGTAGTATGAAGAATTCCTCACTAGGATGGTAAAATAAGTACACACACATGCACTGTCGTATGCACTCACACACGAATGCACACAGGCACGTGCGCACGCACACACCCACACACACACACACACCGCACGCACGCACGCACGCACGCACACACGCACGCACGCACGCACGCGCGCGCACACACACACACACCACACACACACACACACACACACACACACACACACACACACACACACACACACCTCTGAAATGGTAAGAAAATGATGACAGTTATAGTGATTTTGTAACAGATGGGTCACTTTTCCTGGTACATCTGTCCCCTGAGTTATTGCTGCATGATGCACCATTGGAAATTGACAATGAGAAGGGGGGATGGGGCAGGGGGGTGGATGAAGAGAGCACAGATCTCTGTTGAGGTTGAAGAGTCCTCCTGACTTCAGTCAGACCCCAGCAGTCCATCCCTTAGCTTCCAAAACTACCCACAACCCTCTGTGCCGATCCTGGATCATCCTTTTCGACCAAGATCTGTTCTGCCCCTGAATTTAGTAGTCATGTCCTTGGGCCACTTTCTACTTTTCCTCCTAAGCTTCATCAACATTGATTCTGTAGTTTTTGCACAATCATTTCCAAGGGATTCTGGATCCATCATGTGATGTGGCTTCGCACCATCATTTGTTGTGTACTTCTTTGCCCACTGTCCATCTCTCTCTGCCAACTTTTATATGAATGGGTCCCACATTAAATAATTTTGCTGACATAACGAACACTGAAACCATCAGGAGCAGGTGAATACGTAACTTGCTTGATCGAAGTGGGTAGCTGTGAAGATACTGTGGTAGTTCCACAGTTCGGGCACATTGCAGAGACTCTTTGTGATAACTGTTTCAGCGGTGCGTGTCATCGGGTGTGATTATTTGTCTATAATTCTGTTGCATTTTGTATCCAGTCATCTGAATGGACTATTTTTTATAGAGAATTTCATTTATTTTTTGCTTGTTTTCTTGTTGTCTGTCTTGAGGATGTTTATGGTTGTGGACTTTTTTATTGCCCTAGTCTTGGAAGTTGAACAGACACTGCTAATGAGCTTCAAGAAATCTTTCTAACAGGTCTGCAAACCACTGGTTTATCACTCAGTTATGCTTGGACATGGTGACTTTTTTTCTTTTTCCCAATTCCCAGTCAATTCAGAATTAATATACAAACAGCTAAACAAAAAACAAACAGAATCAGCTGCAACAAAGCATTGGCAATATAGTTCTAATAAATATTGGTATCTATTCACAGTCTCAACAGGAGACATACGAGCGCAGATGTCACGCCGAGAGCAGATCTGTGAGGAGATATTGCGCATGGAAAGACAGAGGGAGGCTCTGCTGCGAGAGAAGAGTCGCATTGGCCGAGTGGCCAACAAAGTGCGGGAGCCTGACTACCGAATCAATGTGCGGAGGGTCAACTTCCGTTGGCAGCGGGGAAACAAAATTGGTAAGGAAGGAATGGAACAGCAATTCATTTCTCTCTTTCTCTTTTGTGTATGCAAGCCCAAATGCTGGCATGTACGCACACACACACACACATACATACACATGTACAGACACGCACCACACACACACACACACACACACACACACACACACACACACACACACACACACACACACACTTATCACAGTCAAACATGCAGCACTTGTACACATATACAGATACATTTGTGTACAGTGTGTGCTTGTACACTTGTGCACCCGCTTTTATCATATTTCTTTTAAAGGTGCATTTTGAAGCAAAAGTGCCATCTGAATGCCAGGTTTCTGCATGTACCAGGCTACCTTGGTAGTGGGAAAGATTCATTATAAAACTGACACCAAGCCTTTCCACTATCACATGTGTGTGTGTGTACATACACACATAGTGTGGTGCTTGCATGGTGACATATGCAGTTGTCAGCAAAATACTCGAGTGCTGAATGCGAAATAAATGCCCACAGCAAATTTTTTTTACAATGGACTGCTGTGTGTGTGTGTGTGTGTGTGTGTGTGTGTGTGTGTGTGTGTGCGCATGGTACATGCATGTGTGTGCTAGTCTTTGTCTTTGTCGGTGTGTATTTTCACTGGTTACACATGTTCTTTTCAGGAGAGGGACAGTTTGGTAAAGTGTACACTGCTGTGAACATGAGCACGGGTGAACTGATGGCCCTCAAAGAGGTAAGCTGTCCTTGTAATCGTGCTCTGAAATAATGAGATATGGACACGACAGAAGACAAGGAGTTGATGATAGTTTCAAAGTGAGGTGACTGCAGGTTGAAACTGAAACAAATTTTAAAAGGAATTTATATAATTCTGCCGGATGGCGTGGACAAACAAATTACAATACAAAACATGACACGTTTCGACCTCTTAGGTCTTCTCCAGGCAAGATAAACGACATTCAGGACAACGAAAATGAAGAACGAGAGATCACTTATCTTCTCAAATTAGGCATCAGATGGGCATCGAATCTAAGAGGTCGAAATGTGTCGTGTTTTGTCATGTAATTTGTTTGTCCATGTCAGCTGGCGGAGTTATTCAAATTCCTTTAAGAAAAAAGGAGGTAATGAGAGAGGTTTGGGCTCGGACACAATCACATGGTCATGCTTTTCATGAATACCTCCCTGAGTGATGAAGGAGAGGGAGGATGAGAGGGAAGGGGGGATGTTTTCTATGGTAACGGCCCGGTTGATGCTAGGGTGTGTGAGGAGAGGAAGGGTAGAGTACACCCCAGCCTGACTGCAGTGGACCTGACTGTTAGGATAAATCATCCTGATCTGCAAGCATTGATCACCATACAGTAAATAAAATGAAATGTCGCCCTCAAGTATTGGGCTTATTTTGAGAGGAGGAGGATAGTAGTCAAAGCCAACAACAACAAAAGGGACAAAAAGAAAGGAAATAACAACAAAAACCCCAAATTTATATCAAACTGAAGTGGGTAACAACGAAGATCAAACCCCACAATTTAGAGAAAAAATTAAGAAAAAGAAGATAAAGTCTAACTGAAACTAGTCCCAAATCCCCCCCCCCCCTCTGCCCCAACCCCTCCCCCCAGCCCCCCTCCCCCCCTGCCCTCACTCCCCCTCCATCCCCTTTCTCCCACCCAAAAGATGACCAGAAGACAAAGTCTAACTGAAACTAGTCGAAACTCCCTCCAAGATCTGAATGATGTAATGTGTGTTGTCCCATGAAGGTACAAATTAAGTTTGTCATTATACTAATATACGAAGGATGTAACATGTCCTTTCTTGCTAAGTTGTAAATTTTGTCCCTCTAAGATGTGAAATATATGGCGTTTGTTTGCCCGGCTAAAATATGAAATATGTAGCGTTTGTTGTTTTAAGTAAGAGATGAATGATGTGACATCTGTTGCCCCACTTAGATACTAATAATGTATTCTTTGTTGTCAGTCTAACGATTGAAAGGCACAGTGTTGTCCCACGAAGACAGTACTGAAGTAATGTTTATTATGTTGTCCCTCTCGGATACCAAGAATGTATCCTTTGTTGTCCATTTAAGAATTGAAAGGGACAGTGTCGTCCCATGAAGACGATAATGAAGTAATGTTTATTATGTTGTCCCATTCGGATACTAATAATGTATCTTTTGTTGTCCATCTAAGAAATGAAAGGGACAGTGTTATCCCACGAAGACAGTACTGTAGTTATGTTTATTGTCCTAGTACAGTATGAAAGCAGGAGCATTTGTTGCTCTTTTAATACATGAATTACGTAGCATGTTTTGTCAAAACAGATGTGCATTTGTTGCCCATCTAATATAGGAATTATGTAGCGTGTTTTGTCAAAACAGATGTGCATTTGTTGCCCATCTAATATAGGAATTATGTAGCGTGTTTTGTCAAAACAGATGTGCATTTGTTGCCCATCTAATATAGGAATTATGTAGCGTGTTTTGTCAAAACAGATGTGCATTTGTTGCCCATCTAATATAGGAATTATGTAGCGTGTTTTGTCAAAACAGATGAAGTTCCAGCCCAACGACCTGCAACAGCTGCGTGAGATGTGTGATGAAATCAAGATCTTCGAGGGCATCCAGCACCCAAACCTTGTCAAGTACTACGGTGTGGAGGTCCATAAGGTCAGCAAAAAAAAAAAAAAGGGGGGGGAGGGGGGTGGGTGGAGACAGACAGAAAAGGAGGGGTGGAGAGAGAGAGAGCAGGAGAGGGATGGATGGAGAGAAAGGGAAGATGGGTGGAAGTAGGGTGTGGGGCCGGGTGTGGAGTTAGAGAAAAAAAACGATGCTACCAGGGTCTTCAGTATTCAGCAAGCACCTCATGCACTATGGGGTAGAGGTCTACATGGTAAGTGGAAAGGGAGGGAAAGAGAGAGGAGGAATAAGCAAGGAGGCAGAGAGGAAGGTATGAGAGTTGGAGGGAAGAAAGAGACTGAGAGAGAGGGGAGAATGATGAGAGAGAGGGACAGAGAAGTCAGAGGGAGGTGCGAGAGAGGGGAGAATGATGAGAGAGAAGGACAGAGAAGTCAGAGGGAGGTGTGAGAGAGGGGAGAGGATGAGAGAGAGGGACAGAGAAGTCAGAGGGAGGTGCGAGAGAGGGGAGGAAGGATGAGAGAGAGGGACAGAGAAGTCAGAGGAGGTGCGAGAGAGGGGAGAATGATGAGAGAGAGGGACAGAGAAGAGGGAGGTGCGAGAGAGGGGAGAAGGATGAGAGAGAGAGAGACAGAGAAGTCAGAGGGAGGTGCGAGAGAGGAGAGGATGAGAGAGAGAAACAGAGAAGTCAGAGGGAGGTGCGAGAGAGAGAGGATGAGAGGTGAGGGACAGAGAAGTTAGAGGGAGGTGCGAGAGAGGGGAGAAGGATGAGAGAGAAGGACAGAGAAGTCAGAAGGAGGTGCGAGAGAGAGGGAGAATGGATGAGAGAGAAGGACAGAGAAGTAAGAGGGAGGTGCGAGAGAGGGGGGATGATGAGAGAGAGGACAGAGAAGTCAGAGGGAGGTGCGAGAGAGGGAGAATGATGAGAGAGAAGGACAGAGAAGTCAAGGGAGGTGCGAGAGAGAGAGGGGAGAATGATGAGGAGAAGGACAGAGAAGTCAGAAGGAGGTGCGAGAGGAGGGGAGAATGATGAGAGAGAAGGACAGAGAAGTCAGAGGGAGGTGCGAGAGAGGGGAGAATGATGAGAGAGAGAGGACAGAGAAGTCAGAGGGAGGTGCGAGAGAGGGAGGAAATGAAGGAGAGAGGGACAGAGAAGTCGAGGGAGGTGCGAGAGAGGGGAGAAGGATGAGAGAGAGGGACAGAGAAGTCAGAGGGAGGTGCGAGAGAGAGGGGAGAATATGAGAGAGAGGGACAGAGAAGTCAGAGGGAGGTGCGAGAGAGGGGAGAATATGAGAGAGAGGGACAGAGAAGTCAGAGGGAGGTGCGAGAGAGGGGAGAATAATGAGAGAGAGGGACAGAGAAGTCAGAGGGAGGTGCGAGAGAGGGGAGAATAATGAGAGAGAGGGACAGAGAAGTCAGAGGGAGGTGCGAGAGAGGGGAGAATATGAGAGAGAGGGACAGAGAAGTCAGAGGGAGGTGCGAGAGAGGGGAGAATGATGAGAGAGAGGGACAGAGAAGTCAGAGGGAGGTGCGAGAGAGGGGAGAAGTGATGAGAGAGGAGAGACAGAGAGTCAGAGGGAGGTGAGAGAGAGGCGGAGAAGGATGGAGAGAGAGAGAGGACAGAGAAGTCAGAGGGAGGTGCGAGAGAGGGGAGAATGATGAGAGAGAGAGAGACAGAGAAGTCAGAGGGAGGTGCGAGAAGAGGAGAAGGATGAGAGGAGGGACAGAGAAGTCAGAGGGAGGTGCGAGAGAGGGGAGAATGATGAGAGAGAGACAGAGAAGTCAAGAGGGAGGTGCGAGAGAGGGAGAAGGATGAGAGGGAGGGACAGAGAAGTAGAGGAGGCGAGAGAGGGGAGAAAGGATGAGAGAGAAGGGACAGAGGAGTCAAGAGGAGGTGGAGAGAGGGGAGAAAGGAGGAGAGAGAGGGACAGAGAAGTCAAGGAGGTGCGAGAGTGGAGAGAGGGGAGAAAAAGGAGTGGAGGGTGAGGGGACAGAGAGTAAGAGGGAGGTGCGAGAGAGGGGAGAAAAAGGAGGAGAGAGAGGGACAGAGGAGTAAGAGGGAGGTGCGAGAGAGGGGAAAAAGGAGGAGGGTGAGGGACAGAGGAGTAAGAGGGAGGTGCGAGAGAGGGGAAAAAGGAGGAGGAGAGGGACAGAGGAGTAAGAGGGAGGTGCGAGAGAGGGGAAAAAGGAGGAGGGTGAGGGACAGAGGAGTAAGAGGGAGGTGCGAGAGAGGGGAAAAAGGAGGAGGGAGAGGGACAGAGGAGTAAGAGGGAGGTGCGAGAGAGGAGAAGAGGGAGGTGGAGAGGGACAGAGGAGTAAGAGGGGAGGTGCGAGAGAGGGGAAAAAGGAGGAGGGAGAGGGACAGAGGAGTAAGAGGGAGGTGCAGGAAAGAGAGGGGAAGAAAGGAGAGAGGGAGAGAGAGAGGGACAAGAGGGACAGTATAGAGGGAGGTGCGAGAGAGGGGAAAAAGGAGGAGGGAGAGGGACAGAGGAGTAAGAGGGAGGTGCAGAAGAAGGAGGGGAGAAAAGAGTAGAGGGAGGGCAGAGAGGGACAGAGGAGTAGAGGAGGGAGGTGCAGAGGAGAGAGGGAAAAAGGAGGAGGGGATGAGGGAGAGAGAGAGAGTAAGAGGGAGGTGCGAGAGAGGGGAAAAAAGAGAGGAGGGAGAGGGACAGAGGAGTAAGAGGGAGGTGCGAGAGAGGGGAAAAAGGAGGAGGGAGAGGGACAGAGGAGTAAGAGGGAGGTGCGAGAGAGGGGAAAAAAAGGAGGAGGGTGAGGGACAGAGGAGTAAGAGGGAGGTGCGAGAGAGGGGAAAAAGGAGGAGGGTGAGGGACAGAGGAGTAAGAGGGAGGTGCGAGAGAGGGGAAAAAGGAGGAGGGAGAGGGACAGAGGAGTAAGAGGGAGGTGCGAGAGAGGAGTAAGAGGGAGGTGTGAGAGGGACAGAGGAGTAAGAGGGAGGTGTGAGAGAGGGGAAAAAGGAGGAGGGAGAGGGACAGAGGAGTAAGAGGGAGGTGCGAGAGAGGGGAAAAAGGAGGAGGGTGAGGGACAGAGGAGTAAGAGGGAGGTGCGAGAGAGGGGAAAAAGGAGGAGGGTGAGGGACAGAGGAGTAAGAGGGAGGTGCGGAGAGAGGGGAAAAAGGAGGAGGGAGAGGGACAGAGGAGTAAGAGGGAGGTGCGAGAGAGGGGAAAAAGGAGGAGGGTGAGGGACAGAGGAGTAAGAGGGAGGTGCGAGAGAGGGGAAAAAGGAGGAGGGAGAGGGACAGAGGAGTAAGAGGGAGGTGCGAGGAGAGAGGGGAAAAAAGGAGGAGGGAGAGGGACAGAGGAGTAAGAGGGAGGTGCGAGAGAGGGGAAAAAGGAGGAGGGTGAGGGACAGAGGAGTAAGAGGGAGGTGTGAGAGAGGGGAAAAAGGAGGAGGGTGAGGGACAGAGGAGTAAGAGGGAGGTGCGAGAGAGGGGAAAAAGGAGGAGGGTGAGGGACAGAGGAGTAAGAGGGAGGTGCGAGAGAGGGGAAAAAGGAGGAGGGAGAGGGACAGAGGAGTAAGAGGGAGGTGCGAGAGAGGGGAAAAAGGAGGAGGGGAGGGACAGAGGAGTAAGAGGGAGGTGCGAGAGAGGGGAAAAAGGAGGAGGGTGAGGGACAGAGGAGTAAGAGGGAGGTGCGAGGAGAGGAGTAAGAGGAGGTGTGAGAGGGACAGAGGAGTAAGAGGGAAGGGGTACGAGAGAGGGGAAAAAGGAGGAGGGAGAGGGACAGAGGAGTAAGAGGGAGGTGCGAGAGAGGGGAAAAAGGAGGAGGGTGAGGGACAGAAGAGTAAGAGGGCAGTGCAAGAGAGGGGAAAAAGGATGAGAAAGAGGGACAGAGAAGTAAGAGGGAGGTGCGAGAGGGGTGGGAGAAGGATGAAAGAGGAGGGACAGAGAAGTAAGAGGGAGGAGGTTATCTGTTGAAGGTGAATGTAAATGGAAAAGGCAGTTTGGATGCCATTATGTATTCAACCCATACCTACACTTGAGCATTATACACACATGTGCATGTTGCAGACACACACTCTCACTCACATTGTAATTAATGTTCAGATCCCTGCCTTACCCCTAAATATGCTTATACACTGTTTATGAATGCGTGCATGAACTGAACATGTTGGATATTCCGACTGAATGATTTGAGATCTTTGCTTCACTGTTGGTGACAGTCGGTCAACAGACTTGATGGTCCAGTATAACGCATTTGGAATCCCAGATGTGGTGAAACATGTTTTGAAGTCAAAATGGTGTTGACAGGACGAGATGCTGATGTTCATGGAGTACTGTGACACGGGCACCATCGAGGAGGCAGCCAAGATGGGGCTGCCTGAGTACCTGATCCGCCGTTACACCCGTGAGATCGTTCTGGCCGTCAACCACCTCCATGAAAACAGCATCGTGCACAGGGATATCAAAGGTGATGGAAACCCTCTCAAACAGAAGTGACAATCAGTTATATGGCGTTTGTGGGCTACAGAGGTATCAGTCTTTAAACTAGACTTACAATTTGAAAATGAAGTTAAGAAAAAAGATCAGCAAGCATGTGCTGTCGAAAGGCTTGTGGTGTGTTTGACTTGATATGAAGGATTGATGGGAGGGCCTGGTCAGTTGAGAGGAAAGAGCTTTCTGATCTTCTTGCTTGGCCTGGAAATGCTGAGTTTAAGGGCCCCCTTTTGAAAATCTAGATAAATTCCCTTTAAAAGGTAGAGGCTTTTTGTCAAATACGAGGACTACATTAGCTGAAGCGTGTAACAGTTTGTGTTTGGTATTTGCAGTACATTTAGGATGTTTTCTTTTTAAGATTGGTATTTGTAGTACATTTAGGATGTTTTCTTTTTAAGATAACTTTTGATCTTTGATGGAAAGATGACCTGAAGGAAACAAGATGTGTTCGAAGCCAGGTGTGTGTGAATAGTTGGGGGCCTCCAAACTCTTTGTGCTTAGTGTCTTTTGGTGTGGACTCTCACAGAAGTTCAGGTAGGTCTGTTTAAAGATTCTGTTATTTGTTTTAGTGTTTTTAGGGTTCTGCAAGCTTAAACATACCAGCTTGCTCTACCCCTGAAAGTGGCATTAAAGAAAAGATTAAAACTGTCTTGTATTCTAAGGAAAAAAAAAGGAGTCTGTACATGCTTGTTAAAGTGAATTTATAGGAGATATATGAACAGTCAAGAGGGAATGAAATTATTAGTTAATGTAATTAGAATAAATATGAGCGCACTCACGTACAATGCACATATACCTCTGCACACACTGACACATGCACACACGTTTACAGACACACACACACACACAAACGCGTGCGTGCACACACACACACACACACACACACACACACACAGAAAGGCATACACACGCTCTTTTCCCAATCCCACTGACATGGTCATCTTATCACAACTGATTGGTGAATTGCATATGAACACGTCACTTTACTAGAAAAGAAAGCTTCTCCTTCAGAAACGCAGGCAAGCTTGAACAAGAGTTTGTGGGAATCTATAGCGCCTAAAGTTAACAAAGTTCAAAAACCAGAGAGCAGAGAGAGGCATGTTTCTTCCCCAAGGAAAAGAAGAAAACTGATCTAGTTTGAATATGGCGCAGTGAAGTGAACTCAATAAGGGCAATGAAGTGAACTCAATAAGGGCAATGAAGTGAACTCACTCAGGGTGTGATCACTCTTGCTGTCAAACTGCAAATGGAAGTGAGGTTAGTTCCCAGTTGTCACAATTTTTTTGTGTGTTTTTGAGGGGAATCATGATGATATGGCAATGAAGTGATCACTCTTGCTGGCGAACTGCAAATGGAGGTGAGGTTAGTTCCTGGCTCTCTCAGTTTTTTTGTGTATTTGAGGGGGGATCCTGAAGATATGGCAGGTGGGGATAAGTCATTTGTTTGGACAGGTAAAGATATCATAAAATTACTTTTGGTAGTAAAATTCCTTTTTGTTTGTTAGGCACTAATATTTCCATCGGACACCTTAATGTGATATGGAAAACACTGTTACTTTCACAGGCGCCAACATCTTCCTGACTTCCAACGGACATGTGAAGCTGGGTGACTTTGGCTGCTCCGTCAAGCTGAAGAGTCACACCACCATGCCTGGAGAGTTCCACAACCTGGTTGGCACAACAGGTAGCCATGCAGCGAATGCACTCAGTGATGTTATTGAATATTGTTGGGAGTGTTTGCTCCATTTGCTGTTCTCACTTGTACAAGGAAGAGCAGAAATGGCTGAAAATGGGTATACCTCTTTCAGGGTTTGGCTTACTAGTATTTCACTGGCTTAGATGACAAAAGACAAAAGAAAAAGAAGGTACCAGTCACTGGTATTGAGTATGGATTTAATTTATCAAGAAATGTTCATGAAACTGTGGAATAGTTTTAGAAAATCATTGTTTATTGAGATGCTAAATTTGTATTCTGACATTTAACAATCATGAGTATTATTATTTTCTTTACTTTTGATTGTCATGTTACATGAAGTGTCTGTGATACAGTAGTCAATTGAAACAGCAGTGAGCTTGTGTTAAAACCTTTCATGGGGCATCTTTTTACTACATCAGCTGTGAAATTTGGCCAGACAGAGCTAGCAAACAGTCTGTAGCTTGCAAAGGGTGTGATATGGTAATACCAGCTAAACAGCGAGATAATGTAAGAAAATCCCCATTTTTCATGAAAAGCTTAAAATTCTTGAAAAGATCTTGCAGCAGAGAAATTTATTACACTTTTTCCGTTGTACATTTTTTTACTTTTTGGTCAAGTTTGGTATTCACGTAAAAATCTTGTGCAAATTTGGATGTGGAGGGACAGACTGCAGGTGTAGAACTGGAAATAATCAGACATTAAGGTGGTCTCTGTATGAGTTGTCTTTGCAAGCTCCATGGTGCCAGAAAGTTTGTGAAAGTGCAGGTTTTGCTACAATCAGACATAAATACAGTCTGTATGTAAATCGTGTGTCTGTGCAGCATACATGGCACCCGAGGTTTTCACGCAAAATGATCAGGCGGGCTATGGTAGAGCTGCCGATATTTGGAGCCTCGGATGTGTTGTCATTGAAATGGCCACAGGAAAGGTATACTGGTTTTATTTCTTTTTTTTTTTTTTCTTTTTTTTACTTTGCACTGAGTTAAATTATTGATTAATCTTTCAGAGAGAATATGGATAAAAATGTCAAGCTGTGATTGCCATTAGCTGTAGACAATATATTTTCTTTATGTACCCAGCATTGACTTGTGTAGGAGTAAAATGTCTAGATTTCATGAGTATTCAGCATGTTGTGTGTGTGAGAGATGTAACAGATAATTGCAGTTGTTTGACAGTACTTGCAAAGCTTGGCAACCATTGAGATAGAGTACTTACAAGCTTGGCAACCATTGAGATAGAGGACACGTAAACTCCCCTTTTTTTTTTTGGTTGGTTGGTGGTGGTGTTTGTGCTGGCTTGTCATCCATGTTGTCTCTGTGGTATTACTCCCATACTTTAAAAGTTCTGACTGCTTACTACACATCTACCACCAGGGTTTTCCTTTAGTGGTCTTAGCTTTGGTAGCTGAAGGTTATCCACCCACAGTCTGCTTTGATCCATAACTGCTTCCAAGAGAGTGCAGGTGTGAATTGGAGAAGGATGCAGGACAGAGAGATAGGGGTAATGGGATGGGGGGAGTGTTTCAGGCATTCAGGTATGCTTCACCCCTTCCCTTATCAACCCATGCTGTGTGTCAAAAAAGAGGGGAGGGGAGTAATATGGTATACAGTAAAGTTAAGAACATGAAAAGCTGAATAGAAAGGGAAGCTGTGTGAAATGGGATTCTTTGTAACAAGAAGTTTTGTAAAGTGGGACATTGTGTAAAATGGAAAACTATGTACTTGGGAAACCTTTTAAGAAATGGGAAGCTGTCAGAACTGGGAAACTGTATGAAATGGGAAGGTTTGTGAAATGGGAAGCTGTACGACGAAATAGAAAAATGGGAAGCTGAATAAAATAGAAAGCTAAGTAAACTGTAAAGTTGTGTAAAACATGAAAATGTGTTAAATAGGAAGCTGCATAAAATGGAAAGGTTTATGAAGCTGCATGAAAGGAAATCTGAATGGAACAGTCAGCCGTGGAACATGGGAAGCTCCTGTGTCATCAGATCTATTTTGTTGTTGGAGGTTTGTTTAGTAGTTGGTCCCTTGCTCCCTGTGGTCATTATGACTTGGTATGTATGTGTGGCTGCTTGTATGCATGTGCAAGTGCACATGTGTGACTTCTTTATGATTGGTTCACCTCCCATCATCGGTTTGAAAACAAGTTTAGAGCCACCCTCCCCTCCCTCCCCCTCTCTCCCTCTTTTCCAAACTTCTCCTGCTCCTGTGATGCATATGTTTTATTCTCAGAGGCAGAGAAGACCATGAAGTCGGGTAGCTGGTATTCAAAAGAGACAGAACAGTACCGCTGTGTTGCCTGTGTGTGTGTGCAGCGGCCGTGGCATGAGCTGGAGAACAACTACCAGATCATGTACAAGGTGGGCATCGGCCAGAAGCCGGCCGTGCCAGACAGCCTGAGTGCGGAGGGCAAGGACTTCCTGGAGCTCATCATGTGCCACGACCCCGCCAAGCGTGCCACTGCCAGTCAGCTCCTCGACCACACCTTCACCAAGGTCTGGCATGGTGGGAGAGGTGGATGGGGGATGGCGTAGTAGAAGGATGATGGGAGGAGACCGGATAGTATCTTTAAAGAAAAATTTTTTTAAAACTTCTCGTCAAGTTGATTGATTCTGGATAATTTGGCTGTTGGGTAAGGTTAGAAGCAAAAAGCAGGGGATGGAAATAAAAAAGAACAAAAAATTCACTCTTGCACTTGCACATAAACAACACATGAATACATGCATAAACACACACACACACACACACACACACACACACACACACACACACACACACACAGAGTGCAATTGATATGGATAACCAGGCTGGGCAGTTCTTAGAGCAGCTCCAAAAGTTTGTACCAGTGGGAAATGAAAGAAAATTCTCATGTCACAGTCTGTAGATCTAGTTCGTCAAAATGTATTCAAACAAGTACCTGCTGAAAGTGTTTGTTTACAGTATCAGCAGTAAGATCATAAAGTGGATAAGAACAGGTGGGTTCCTAGAGATTCTAGTTGGAAAAGAAATGTCAGATAGTTCTCAGGTCCTCAGTGGAATGATACAGGAAAACATCCTGAGACCTATCGTTCATGGTTTGCTCGAATTAACAAAAATTTTTTTTTTTTTACTAATGATTTGTCAAACACCTTACATAGTACTTGCAGAATATTCAAGACGAAACTAAAATCTATGAAAATTGATGATAAGAGTGCCACCAAAAAGACCTGTCGTTAACCACACAGCCGGTCTAGTAACTAGAAATTGTATGGGTTTTTTTTGTTTTTTTAAAATCCAGGTGTACAATGAACCAGAGGAAGAGGAGGAAGAAGAGAAGAAAAAGAAGAAAAAGCAGAACCTGCCCGTGCTGCCCAAAGGCTCATCGGAGGAAGCATGATCACTCTACTGGCTGACTACTACTGGGAGCAAAACAGACATCCCACAGGGAGGACAGCTTCATTAATACGAGCCAAGGTGGATGTCGGAAGGAAGACAAAACAGCTCCCAAAGCAGAGACAATGAACAAACAAGAGAGACGAGACAGACTTACACATGTAGAAAGTTGTCATTTGAGAGGGGGGGGGGGGGGGAGGATGTAGTAGGAGCATGGTGCTGAAGCGAAGTTGTGTTTGTAAGTGTGTCACCAGTTTTGTTTGTTTGTTTGTTCTCAGTGCATGATAGGTGCTTTGATTGACATTCAGTTCTGCTGACACTGCTGACGTTGATTTACGTCTGATGGCTTCTTTATGTGGTGATCTATTTATTGACGTATTTACTCAGTTGTTTTTTTTTTTTAAGATATTTATTCTTTCCTTTTTAAAGCCTGGACAATCACTGATAGTTCTTTTAACTTATTTGTTCACGAGTACTGTGCATTAATTCTGTTTAATTCATTACCTCCCCCTTTTAATTCATTACCTCCCCCCCAAGGGGGTTATGTTAGTTCGTTTGTCCATCTGTCTGCGAGATGACACAAAAACTAGTGTGCTGATTTCAAGAAAAACTGGTGGAAGGATGCAGTATAGCCCAAGGACTGACCCAGTAAAGCTGGTGTGGTTTGTGGTGCCATTCCAGACTGAAGGGCAGCTGCAAGGATCTGTTCAACAGGATTACACAAAAACCTACATCATAATGAAACTTGGCGGAAAGATGGAATGTGCATCGAGGACAAACCCACTGGAGTTTTGTGTCGATCGGTAGTGAAGATCCAGGTCAAAGGGTGGATCCGAGATACAGCTGGCTTCGACGGAGGTCCGTGCTCTCCCAGATGCCTTTTGTAGTTCACAGGGTGTTTTGGGTTTCAAATCCTCCAACATTGTTAGTGTTACGTTGTTTAGATCGCCGAGCTGTGTGATAAAAGGGGTGACTTGAAAAAGGCACTGATTTCTGTTCATGATAGACGTGGTGGTGGTGGTGGCTTGTGTTACTGTTGTATTTTGTCGGGTTGAGATAGTTTGTTCCACTGCGTAAGCATGTCCCATACACAAATGTATGCGCACGCGCATGTGTGTACACACACACACACACAAAAACCCACAGACACACACACACACACTATGCTTACAGGCTGGCTGGCATGTGCCCACTCCCCCTTGTGCGCTGGGTGCATAGGTGTGGACATGGTGGATGCATAAATTCAAGGCCGTAAGGTGAAGATGCAGACAGACAGAGAACATGGAGACAATTCTCTGAGTGACAACATGGTGGTGTTGATATGCATCTACCGTAGTTTTTTTTTTTTTTTTTTTTTTTTTTTTTTTTAAATTTCATTGAGTCCCTGAAACAGATCTTCAGCTGAATGTCCTGGATTGCTCACACATCTATAGCACATGCGTTCTTTCTCTTCCTCTCTCTAACACACACACACAGACGTGCGCTTGGAAACGCCCATTGGTATGCATGCACCCACATGCCCACACATGCATGCGTGCAGACACACTCACACACTTACACATACTCTCTCACATGGGCTTTAGCTTTAAATGCATGAGTTTGTTTCTGTTGTGCAAGGTTTGTTGTTTGATTGGATGAATCATATGTGTTAAGGTTAATATATGTAAATACATAATGTGATCGAAACAGATGCCAAAACATTCATGTGCCTGCATTATGTGTATCGGTGAACGCAACCACAAAGATAAGAGAGAAAACAAGACCATCAGTCAACTTTTACTCTCAACAGCAGAATTGTAATTGCTCTTGTAATGATTTGCATGTTGACACTGCTATATTGCAAACAGCAGAATATTTGTTGGGACGAAAAGAGAAGAACTTAGAGCCAGTGTGGATGAAGCAAAGAAAACAGGATAGTGTGTGCATGCCGTACAGAAAGAGTAACATGATCTCCAGAGTTTTTCCTTTAAACTGCGCCATGGAGGTATGTGGCAGGCTGATGGTATCACTCGCCAGAAAGCAAGTGACTTTTCACAGGAAATCATGAGCTAGTTTGGATCTGATTGGAATTCATATTTGAGGTCAGCACTGATTACTAGGGATTAACAGGTTAATTTGTGTGGAGCAATGTAAGCAAACCATTACACTTGAGTTTGCCACTACCAGTGGTGTATATAGAATCAGTTTCACACCAAAGGTTCAGAAGTAATTTCTTGCTTTACAGTTGTACAAAGTTCATGTAAGTGAGTACATGCAGGCGCCATTTCTTCGTGAGAGACAGGGCCATGCGTCTGTGAAAGTTTAACCAAACCAAGCTGTTAACAACACTCTTGATGGGTTTAACAATCATTTCCTAATTTGGACATGCAGTGTAAATCCATGTCTCTGTGTGCGGCAACCCATTTCTAGCAGTTATTTGTCTCTTGTGATCAGAGTCTATGGACTAAGTTTTAGTCCATTGAAGGTTTTGACACACTGTGTTAGTTCAGGTTCATCAGTATATGGATTGCCTTCCAATAGTTGGTTACAATATAGCAATGCTGTCAGTCTCAGTCCCCGGGACCAGGCTGCTTCCAATTAAGTAGTGGGGCGACCATCCCCAACTCGGCGGGTCCCCGGGTGGCGGATAGGGGAATGGCCCTCAGATATGGGGGTTAGCTGCGATATAAGTCAGGCTTGCCTGGCAGAATAAGCAGTCCCGGACCAACTGGCGATGTTCCTACCAGGATGGGGTGGGTCAACAGGTGGCACTGTTGTCCTCACTGAAATACCCCATGTGTCCTATGACGGGCTCATCATGCGGTCAAGAGGCGCGGTATAACCTCTAGCCCCGGGGTGGGATCCCCGGAGAAACAATCCCCCCTGTGCTCACAGGGCAGGACGCACGGGCCATGAGCTAAGGGTGAGGCACCCCGAAAGAAAACTCCAGCTGAAGACGGAGGTATCGGGCCACTGGCGCAGCTTAAACCACGATACCACGCATATACGCTTCCATGATGATGCAGTCCACAGAATTTCGATGTGGCGCTCGACCTTCGGAGACCCGCCGGGGAGGTCGGGAGCCGGGCCCTATGCCTCAAAGGGGCCCACCCCAAGCGGTCGGTGGTCAGACAAAGAAATTCTAGAAAGTACTGGCCAACACCGACAGCAGTGGAAGCCAAGCTGTATGGCACCCTGGAGGAGCTGCGACGGACGGCAGCCTTCATCGAGGACACCGGGCTGCTCATCTAACGGGATGGCGAACGAGGAAGAAGAAGAAGAAGAGTCTCAGTCCAGAAGGAGTGGTGTTCTGTTCAATCTTACTGTTAATAGTCTTAATCTTGCCATGGGGATGAGCATAGTATCGCTTTTTCTTTCCTGTCGGCATTTGCAATTGCTAAGTGGCAGAACTCAGTACTATCCCTTCACCCCCTCCTCCCTCCGCTCTGTCACTCCCCTTTCCCCTTCTTTTCCTGCCCATTCCCATCCCTTCCCCCTCCCACCACTTTCATCACTCTCCAGTTTTTAGTGCGTGTGTGTAAGGAAATAATAAACCAGAGGGGAGGGGTGGGGGGGGGGGGGTTGCTGGCTGGGTGTATGGTGGTGTTTAACATGTAGACGTTGGCTAATAGGAATATATGTGAGTGCTTTCCATGACTAGGGAATTTCTGGGTAGATGAAGATGATAGAGATGTGTTTGCAAAGATGAAGGAGAAGAATATTTGTTTATAGTTCACAAGATTTGTATGCATATAACGTTCACTGATGATGAAATTGGAAGTTGGTGCATGTGTGCAATGCTTTATGCATGCAGGGACATTTCATATCAGTAGACATAAATGATAAATCCATCTTGTAAATACTTGAGCATTTGCTTAGATATTATCCGTTTGTCCTGTTGTTTTTATTTCCTTATATATTTAACTGTCTATTTACTGTTGTAAATAACTCAAGACACTTGCTAGGCCATGCATGAAGTGTAAAGCGGATCAAGGCACCAGTCATTTTCACTAGAGAAGTAGGGAGAGAGGTCAGAGGGAGAGGCTACCTTTAATCGCAATAAGCAGCCTCAAAGATCAGTGAAATGGAATCTGTAGGTTGCAAATTAAGGTCTAAGAATCATTAGATCTGCAGTTGCAGCATTTATAGAAGTTAGTTGGAGGAAGCACAATCAAATTCCTTCTTCAAAATCACATTTCAAACTTTTCTGCGTTTTCCAATACCCAAGAAGAATTGAAAAAAAAAAATGCTGAATAACACTTTCTATTTAATTAGTTGTTTTCTTTTTCAGGTTTTTTTTTTTGTTTGTTTGTTTTTTTTTTTTTGTCTTCTACACTTGCCAGTCACCGTTGATTTTTTTTGTGTTTCGTGATGTTTTACCATAGCTCTGACATACACCAGATAACAAGGAAAGACAGCAGAGAGATGATAGTCAGTTTGCCATGCAAATGTAGCAGATCACTACTGACTGAAGTAATGACGTGAATGGCGGTAGCCTGTGTTGGCGCTGTGTTTGGGATGAAGGCAGGAAAGTGTTGATCATGTGTTTGTGTTCAGCTGGAGAGGCATAGATCTCCGTGGACAAATGCTCGCAGAATGTGCCAAGATACAAAACATACAATGATTTTGATAACGCCAGGCACTAAGACACAGGAGGAAGTAAGACTTGTCTGGTTTTGCTTGTGTGGATAGAGTCTCTGATCAGACCACAGAACGGTTTTGACTGCAGTTCAAAGCACTGAACACAGGTTTCAGTAAATGGCTCCAGATTTCAGCGTTATTGCCTTTCAGAGTGTGACTGCTTGAAAAGGGAATGTTGCTGAAATCTATGCCTATCGTGGTATGATTCACAGAATTGCGCACATGACCTGTCTGTGGTCTCTCTAGTGTCTGTTTCTGCAAAGCTAATGGCCTTTTTTTTTTTAAAGAGTGCTTGTGTGGAGTTGGACACTCGCAGGCTGGTCCGGAGTGCTGCTGCTGTTGAGTTGAATCTGCTGATTTTAGTGAAAGTGGAAATCCTTTGGAAGAGCTCTGTGTGGTATTGAGATTTGAGTTGTTTGATGAACCTTTGTGACTGATGTATACAGGGGAGACAAACTCCCTTGACTGCCACCCAGTAGTGTTGCTCCATGTTACATAAAAACATTGTCACTTAGCACATCAGCTGTCTTTTTTCTTAAAGTTTTTTCTGCCCCCCACTCCTCTAAAAAAAAAAAACAACCCTGGTCATCCATATCGGTTGTTCTGTGGTTTGAGGTTGTACATATGAAACGTGTAATTTTTTTTGTGAATTACTTAATCTTGCTTGTTTGTAGTTTTTATCGAAACACTTGTTAAAAAATGTGTCTTGGAGGGAGAAAGGTGTGTGTTGGATGATGTGGGTTGTAAAGTGAGTGTAGCGAGACAGGTGATAACTGTTCATGCTTCCGCAGTTTCGCAGGTGTTGGAAGGCTGCCTGCTGAGTGCTTTTATTAATTTTGTTCTTTTTATAACTCCCATTCAGCTTGTTGCTGTCTTTTCATGTGTCTGTGGATTTTTTTTTTTTTTTTTTTTTAGATAGGTTTTTCTGATATTCCTTTTTCTTCGATTCTGTTCTAGTTTTAGATTTGTAAGTTTTAGAATCTTTACATTTGGTATCCTTGCTTTGGAGACAGCTTGGAAATTTTGCCTTTCGCCTTCCCCTCCCAGTGATTCACAACGATGTTTGGGTCTTCATCGTGTTTCCCCTGTCTCATTTTCCATGACACTTCAGTAGCATTCCCTCTATGTGGCTTGTTTTGGCTGCCCATTCTCAGCCACACATTGGTTCGGCCTGTCGCAGCCCTGGCACCAGCAATCCACTGGCAGCAGTCAGTTCTCAGGTCATCAGTAGGCAACCCACCTGAGAAGACACTGCGTTTCTTTCGTCTAGTCACTTCAGTGGTGTTTAAGTGGTGCCTGCACTGACCCAGCGTAAGCAAGACACCACTCACTAAGCCCCAATCTGATGACAGTATTTGTCGTAATCGCGGAGCCAGTGTGAGTGAACGTCCCCCTCTGGAAAGAGCCACCACATCCCCCAGTGACAGTCTCCTCGAACTCGCTGATACATGCAACCTTGTATGAACTTGCCAAGGGCTTAGATGTGGAGAGCAAATCAGAACTGAGGTCACCTTGAGAGCAGGTTACAAAGGGCCACAGAGACTTTTTTTCAATGCTGATCCCCGAGGATGATGAAGATGATGGGACTGAGTTCCAATCCAGGTGGAAAAACTTGACAGGGCTGCACCATGATGCTTATTTTCATGATATATCTGGACATCAGCCAGGCCACACCTTAAGTGTTGTGCAGGAAATTTTAGCAACGCTGTCAAAAACACATCTATCAAGTGGACAATTCAACTGTTAAGGTTCCAGTCTCCCCAGTTTCCCATAGCAAATTCAGCTCTGGTTAGGAGCCGGTCAGGACAAAAAGACACCACTAAGAAGTGACTGATGAAAATCGAACCCTACTACCTCCCAGCCTGCAATGTGAGACACTGACATTGCATTGTGGCACCTGGTCTATTTTTATTTTTTTTTTTTATTGTTACTAGCCTAGCAGTTCAGTCCATTATTCCATTGCGGGGGATGAATTTTTAAAGCTAATAGTAACTGTATTTTTGTGATGTAGAATGTTACAGTGTCCCACCTTTCCATCAGCAGTCTTATTTCGTATGGCATTTGGGACTTTTGAAGAAAAAAAAGAAACTTTTTGTTAGGACTTTTTTTCTTTTTTTTTTTTTTTTTTTTGTAAGCTGGAGATGAAAAGCCTAGCACCTGCAGTGTATTCTATCGTACTGTTGTTTAGAGAATGTTTGCGGACTTTGTGTTGGTTTTCGTTTCAGCCTGAAGTTTAGCCAATGGATTTCGTTGTGTTTTAGCATGCTTTCGGCACTGATGTGTCTTTGTGTTTGGTTAGGCTATCAGCTTAATCAATATGAAAAATGAATCCAGCCACAGGGATACTTTCTGATCTGTTCACAAGACTTGGAGAAAGTGTATGGGAGTCAGAGGAGGAATCCACAGAAATGTAGCTCCAGCTTTTTGAGACTGGGAACTACGGCCTCATAACTGACTGTGTGACTCGTTGGCCTTCTCTTTTCCTTTTGAAAAAAAAAAAAAAGAAAAAGACACGTAACCTATCACTTTTTTTTGATTATCCGATAATTGCATTATTTACATGTTGAATATGAATGAATAAGATCCGATAGTTGCATTATTTACATGTTAAATATGAATGAATAAGGAAATAGGTAAACAGATAAATGATTAAATACCATAGTTCTAACGTTGCCCAGATGCCCACATTGCCATGTATATACAGTGCCTCTTTTTCAATAGAGTCAGCTTCCTCGTAAATTGTATTTTTGATCTCTATTTTTTTTCTGCTATTTTGTTTGTTTATCTCTGCTGATGTGTCATTAATAAGTGTGTGAATCTGGTTTGTGAATTAAAAGATGTTGGGATTTGTTGTTGTATCCCTTATTTTTTTCTTATGTAAATAGATTGAATAATGTGGTTGTTACAGTCTTTCAGCTTGTTCAACTTCTTGTTAGTGATCTTCATCAGCTTTTCCAAAGGAGGTTTTCAACAGACTTAAAACTTGAAGGAACAATGAAACTGAGTGTGTATGTGTGTGTCCTGGAGAGTGACAACTTGTCAATGGCTTCAGCAAAAATTTCTTGGTCTCTTTGCAAATTTGTTGCTGTTATTGTTTTGGTTTGTTTGGGTTTTTTTTAAAAAGTATTTTGCTCTTTTTGAAATTGCATGTAACTCATTTAGGGAAGTAATTCTGGCCTGGAAACCACTGGATTTCTTTATCTTCAAGAGTGTGTTATCACATGTAATACAGCTCTTTAGTACATGAAATAAAACCATTCAGACAGCTTGCTTTTTTAAATTTAAAAAAAAAAAAAATGACTTTAGTCCTCTTCATTCCGATCGGAACACAGGGCCCACACTGCAGATGTCCATCTCGCTCTGTCTTGGGCTGTTCTCTTAGCTTCACCCCAGGTCCTGTGGTGAACTTGAGTTCTGCCTGTAGAGTTCTTCTCCAGGTGGTGACTGGTCGTCCCTCTTCCGCTCCCCTGTGGGTTTCCAGTCCAAGGCGTGGCGTGGGATGTGGGCCTGTCTTTTTAAAAAATAGTTACATGTTTATGCATTATTTGGTCTTCACTGATTGCTGCTTTTTTTCCTAAACTTCTTTTTTTTTTTTTTTTTAGCAATGTTCTTGCATTGATGTGACAGCTTGTGGGTGAACTGCAGACAAGAGTGAATGATAACAGGTCTGAATGTTGGCGAGTGTTCTGCGTTATTGATGAGGCCCTAAAGATATGCTCCAGTGAATTTGGACATTGAACATGGAGTCACTGCATGTCAGGCAGAGGATGTTTGTAACGTTTTCCCCGACGTGTCATGCTGCTCCTGCCAATGCATGGTGCCAACAGTTTTTGAAAAAGAGAATCCCCCATTTCTTTTAAAACCATTGTATGAATGCAGTCACGTTTTTTTTTACTTAATTGTAAGTCAAAACTAATGGAAAAAATTTATTTGTTTATAGTGAAAATAGCATTTTTGACACAAACAGCTTAGAACGAAGAATGTCGGGGGCCATTTTTGTATCAGGCGGTCAAAAATTAACGTTCTTTTAACAACTTTACAGCATTTTTATATTAGGTAAGTAAATATTTGATACATTTCTGACTTGATTTTTTACCTTTTCTATTGATATGTAAGAATAGTTTATTACTGTGGTACTAGGAGGCAATACAAAAAAAAAAATTGTACTTTGGCAAGGGAGAGAATGTTACGCAGGAGAAAATAAGGAGAGAATTAAAGGGTTGCTATAAAGTTGGCCTGATGTCAGTGTAAGGTTATATTGTAAACCAGGCTGTTGCAGCTGATCTTTTTTTGCCCTGCAAATTGTTCAAGCAAGATTAAATCATATCCCTTCTCTCTCTCTCTTCCCCTCAACATCCCATTTCCCCTTCCTTTAACTACATCTCAGTTTCCACAGCCACATTAACTGTTGAGTTCTGCAATTTATTACCTTTTTTTTTTTCAATTTGTTAAATGAGTAAGTGTAGGTCTGTCATGGTTTTTTAGAAGAGAAAAATCCGAACCATTCTGGGTTTTTTTCTTCATAATTTGTTAAATGATTGAATTTAGATCTGTGTTAGTAATGTAGGAGACAGGAACCCTGAGCTGTTTCAGATCTGCCCCACTCAGTCGCTGTAAATTTGTAAACTAGATTGGTATAACCTCATGATGAAATTTCTTTTCTTTTAACACAAAGCAACAGCCATTACAAAAAGCAAAATCAGGATTCACATAGATCCTTGAAGACCCTTGAGATTTGACACCTCCATTTGGAGGCCTTGAGACCGAGGCTTTTAGTCACGGGGTACTTGAAAGGTCCTTGGATTTGTTGTTGTTAATGTCTGCTTTCTGCACTGTTTATTTCTTCACCCAGATTAAAGAAAGGCAGGAGAGTATACAGAAAGTGATGCAAGATGGCATGGCAAACCGGAAAGATGTTCTGTGACTTGTTGTGAGTAACCTTTACAGTAATTTAATGGAGTTTATCTTTGTTACAAGTGAAGCAGGTGAAAATTCAGTGTGTGTGCTGTCTTGTGCCTATTGTCTCTGGCAGTTAGAGGTACCTCGCTAACCCTAACGTTTTCATTGGTCATACAGCCAATTTCCCATCGAAAAAACTCTGTGAGAATGTCTGCCAAGTCAAATATAGCCAACGAGTTCCATGATTTGCTAATACCATCGAATTGCCATAGTTTTTTAGAATTGTGATTAGCAGCCAGCCAGTTATATGCATTATAATAAGAAACCAGTGCGAAAGTGCAGTGCTCGAAGTTTGCAATTGAATTTCCTTCTTTCAGCATATCCAGTAATTTTAGGCAACAGCTAGCTAAGGTCAACAAGCCAAAAGGAGACTCACTCATGCTGATACTAAGTATAAAGTCTATGAACAGAGGTTTTTGTTGGGTTATTCTCAGTAATACCTGTGTGTTTAGCCATCAGACGTCAGTGCATTGTATGATAGGTGTGCTGCATATGAGCTTTATTTCAACACACATCTTTTGGTGGACCCAGTGGTGTGTGTTGCCCTGTTTCAGATGGCAAAGAATTGTTTGGACAAGCAGCAATACGCTCCACAGTTATTGATGCTTTAAAGTTCAAAATGATTTCTGATTCCGGAGAGTGAATGAGAGTGCAAAAAGATCATCTTGGTGACTGTTCATTCTTTTAAATGATTTTTTGTGTGACTGGATTGCATACATAGTGCTTTAAATAGCAATAGATGGTTATGAAATAAGGTAATTTCAGGGGATTATGTGTCTTATTTGTGCATATTTTTCAGAGGACTGTTATTTTTGTATTACCATTGTGTCACTGTTGCAGGATTTTTAGAAATGTACTCCATTACTGTAATGGTTTTCAACTCGAAAATGAGGTATTTTGCATAAAATCCAGTAGAAAGTGATGTTGGAAACTTCCAACTAGTTTGACATTGAAGAATGAACTAGAATGGATGTGTCGTCAGGCAGTAGGGTAGAAAGCAGTTTTTGCAAGCTTAGAAAACTCACATACTGTGGGCGAGTGGACTCCCAAAGCTATTGGTCAATGCCTGTACAAGAGTACAAGTGTACCAGTGTGCAGAAAACGGCTTAACTGAGGATTGTAGTTTGGACATGGGAGTGGCATGTTTGAAGCTTTCTTCTACTTCTCCTTCTTTTCTTTAAAGTGTGATGTTGAGATTTTGGTGTATATATATTGGAAACACTGAGAAGCTGAAAGTGATAGGTTTTGTGTAAATATGTAGCCTGATTGATTAAGTGGAAGGATTGTCGTTACAGTTGAAGTGATTGTCGTTGACATGTTCAGTATCAACACTCTACCAGGTGCCTGTTCAGAGAAAATAAAAGTATATTTATTGAGCAAAATGTGTGCAGTGTGAGAGGGAGAGAGAAGGGGTGGTGGTAGGGAGAGGAAGTGGGAGGGAGTGACATTTACAAGAAAGGAAAGGGACCATTGAAAATTAATGGAATTTTGAAACATGAACAGAAACTGTAAAGAGCACTAAAACTTGTACTCAACACATACACATAGGTACACACACAAAGACCACATAAGTATCAAGATGTACTCATTTGTAAGCCCTGTTTAAGGCATAATAGATAAGATGCTGCGTTCATGTTTCAACCGACTAAACACAGTATAGCAAACGTTCTACCACCATCGCAAACACTCCTCCAGAGGGCTTTGAATCATTGCAAACGCATCGCCGTAAGGCACTGAACCATCAAAAAGCCTCTACCAGAAGGTACTGAAACATTGCAGACACTCCAACACAAAGCGCTGAACCATTGCAAACACTCTACCATATGCCTTGAATCATCGCGAACACTCCATCACAAAGCGATAATCGAGTTGTTACAAACAATTACAGCCATCAGGTATTAGGATTATTGAAAACACTCGACCAGAAAGTACTGATTGCGAACACACCACCGTAACGCTTTGATTCATTGCAAGCACTCGACTACAAATGACTTTAATCACACTAGCAGTCCACACTAAATCATTTCAAACCACCAAAAACATTGAATCATCGCAAACTGTTGACCATAATATACTGATTTCATGAAAACGCCACAACGCACTAAAACGTTAAAACACCCTACCACAAGGCACCACCTCACTGCAAACACTCTAGTCACTGCAAACACTAAGGCATTGCGATCATTCAAATTCCGCACCAACGGCACGGATTCATTGCAAACACTCACATCGTTGGGAACTGACTCATTGTAAAAACTACTACACAGCTTTAATCGTTGCAAAGATTCCACTGACAGACACTTAAGCATTGCAAATTCTCCTCCAAAGAGCTAAGAATTATTAATGTTGAAAGTACTTACATAATGCTATTCCTCAGTCAGAGACCAAGTTCTGGGCGATTTACAATCAACACTCCTACTTGGGTAGAGCCGACTGAAGAGCTGCCTGCTTGCGCTGATCATTCGTTTCCAATGTCATGCAGTCAAATAAACTGTGCATACCATGTGTCGTCTATACCAACATCTAAACTGGTCTCCTCATCTAAAAGTTGGTGATGGGATTTTATATGTGTGCAAGGTGTTATGCATGCTTTCACACGTGGAACCTTGGTTTATAGTCTCATTCAAAGGACTTTTGGGGGAATGGACTCAGAACCAATGTTAACACTGAGGAGAACATCCCACTGTATTGAAACAGCCTAGTGCAGATTCGACCCGTGACCCAGCATCATGAGTCCAGAGCTCTACCAACTAAGCTATTCCTGCCTTCCAAATTATTGCAAACACACCGGCGAAAGACACTGCGCCATTGCAAACACTCTGCCACAAGGTATTTCATCATTGTAACACACTACCATAAAGAACTGGATCATTAAAAAAATAGTCCGCTATGATAAAGTACTGAATCATCACAAATAGTCCACCATGAGGCACTGATTCATACATATTACAAACCGCTAAATTATCGCGAACACACCACCATTCCACACTTTATCACACTTAATATTCCAAACCTACAAAAGTGAAATTTTGTTCCTTTCTGAATGACATACTAAATGTGCACTGTGTCGTTTGGCAGCATTTTTGCGAATGGATATGTGTGTGTGTGCGTGTGTGTGTGTGTGTGTGTGTGTGTGTGCGCGTGTGTGTCAATCAGTAATTGCTTTTGTTAATAGGTGAGAAATGGGTGCAAAGAGGGACTAAGTGGCGGTATGCTTGTATGCTGTACGAGCATTTGATTGTGCCATTGTTTTGTGTAATGCTGTTTGTTCTTGCTTATTTGTTTTAAAGTGTGGTATGTGTAGTTGTTGCTTGTAAATGCTTAAGGCATTAGTTTAATTAGGCATACAGATATTCTTAACAACAACAACAATAATAATGATGATGATGATGATAATAATGATAATATAGTATAGGCGAGACAGAGCACAAGACTTATCTTGCTTTGACGGCAGGCCGAAGATGAATGACTTATAGAAGTTGACACTGGCTTCTTCCGGGCCGGAAGTGGGTGACATCACGTGACTGTCTTATGACTGCATTGGCCACGAAAAAATTCGGCCTGACAGGCTGGCTAACTGCGTTGAATGCTATGGTCTGTCATGGTAAGTATACTAGCCAAACAGGAGTATAACACAAACTCCCATCTCTATAGTAGTTAGGAATTCAATCATTGCAAATGGTACACCATGATCATTGTAAAAACTTCACAACAAACACTCTTCATTGAGTTAAATGACTATAAACCACTGTACAAATTTGAATTGTTGCAGACTCAACTACTGGGCGCTGAATCATGCAAATGCTTCATCATAAGGCACAAAGCAATTCCAAAACTCAACAGGAAGGCTCTAAATAATTGCAAACACCACAATCGCTATTAACACCGCCATAATCAGGCACTAATCCTTGCTAACACTCTGCTTAAAAACCTGAATCATTGCAAATACGTCACCACAGGGTACTGTATCATTGCAAACATTCCATTGCAAAACTCCACTCCACCATAGGGTGCTGAATCACTGAAAACACTCCATCGTAAGACACTGAATTATTGCGAGACACACGGAACTGAATCATTGCAAACTCTCCTGGCTCCATCCAAAGGCACTGAATCATTGCAAACACTCCACCATACGGCACAAACCATCACAAATACCCGTCACAAGGCACCAACCATTACAGACACTCCACTACAACGTACCGAATCCTTCAAACACTCCATCATAAGGCACTGAACCATTACAGACACTCCACAACAAAGTACTGATTCATTGCAAACATGTGGCATTGAATCATTGCAAGCATGCCACTACAAAGCACGAAATCATTGTGAACACTCCATTATGAGGCAAATTAACATTACAAACAGTGCATCTACAATTTTGAATCATTAAAAACACCCCAACAAAAGGCTCCAAGGCACTGAATCACTGCAAACACTCCATCATTAGTCACTGGACCCTTTTGCGAACACTCTAGTCATAAAGCACTGAATCATAGCCAGACAGATTTCCTTATGGCACTTACTATTGCACACACTTTGCTGTAACGCACAGATCAAACACTCTATCATAAGGCTCTGAATTATTGCAAACGGTCCCAAACTATGATCATGTGTGCATGAGCATGAAACAACAATACTGGCTTCTCATACGGGTTCAGATAAATCATGGTCCACTCATTTGTTATGATTTCTCATAATATCATCACCATGCTATGTCTACAGACGCTTAAGTGTTTTCTGAACAACCCCGAGTCTGAGTCTTCCCAATAAGGCACAAGTCAGTGCAAATACTTCACTCTACTATAAAGCATTGCAAACACTTCATCATAAAGTACCAAATCATTGCAATACTTCACTCTACTATAAAGCATTGCAAACACTTCATCATAAAGTACCAAATCATTGCAATACTTCACTCTACTATAAAGCATTGCAAACACTTCATCATAAAGTACCAAATCATTGCAAACACTCCCCCATGAGGCAGTAATCATTGTTGCTTCTCTATCATAAAACACTAAAATCATTGCAAACTCTTAAAACAATAATTCATCTCCAAAGGGAGAGGGAAGAAAATAATGTCACTAAATGTTTGGTTCTTCTAAAAGTTGAATAATTTTCAGTGCCCCCTCCCCCCACCCCCTTTTTTTTCTTTCAAAATAAGACACATTGGCTTCTTTGAAACTACGTTATTCCTTTCACCATTCCCAATGAAATCTTAAGCCACTGAATCATTGCAAATGCTCCATAACAGGCACTGCATCATTGCAAACACTTCATTAATGCTTCCATATTTTTTATCATAACTGTCACAGAATCTTATTTAACCCTATGTGAGAGAGAGAGAGAGAGAAGAGAGAGAAGAGAGAGACTCAGACAGGTAAAAAGACACTCAGAGACTGGACAATCAAATTCAAGTAATGACTGAAACTAAGAAACACACACACACACACACACACACACACACATACATATGTGCGCACATGCACACACACTTGCCCAAATGACAAGGCGCAAGCACAAACACAGACAAACAAATACATGCTAAAGAAGCATATGGAAATAGAGAAAGAGAAAGAGCACAAAATTCAGTGAGTAGGGGGGAGGGGGTAAGTGTGAGGGTGGGGTCTTTATTCAGAATTTAGATTTTTAGGTACACCCTATTCTTCCAATCTGTCTTTGCTAGCAATACTAAAGCATGCATTTCAATATGCAGTTGAAGCCAAGACTGAAAAGCTCATGAATCCCAGATTAGCGAACAGTATGTGTAATTGTGTTATTAACTGCCATCAGAATGTCTAGACCTGTGCCCTGAAATGAACCGATTCTCTGTGTGTGTGTGTATGTGTGTGTGTGTGGTTAAGCTACTCTCAGTGATTAGTCACTAGTCATTGGAGACCAGGATCACTATGCAATACATTCACACTGTTGACCTCACATATATCAGCATTAAATCAATTCAAAAGCCATCCCTGAGGGTTTGTCATTCTGAAATATAACAGGATCTTACAAAGAAATTTGCCAAAAGAGTAGTTAAACAAATTTCTAACGAAAACGTGATAACTCTAAAGTGGCCTAATGATGTGCAAATTATTTGAAGGCTATTGTTCGATTTATCAACAACAACAAAATCATCTGCCAGTGTGCATGTGTGTCTGCCTGTTGTTTGTGATCACACACACACACATATGCACACACACACACACATACTTGCACACAAAGACTCCCTTATTGTTAAAAATAACAGTGATTATAATAATAACAACCGAGTTTTGAATAACATAGCACACACACACGGGATGATCTCTACACACTGTACAATGTTAGTATATATACAAAACAGAAAAAAATGTGAAAAAAAAATCAGTTTGTCTAGTAAAAGAAACAACAGAACCAGGACTACTTACTCTTACCATCACACACCCTAATCATGCGTTTGCGTCCGTACAACAAACAGTCATCTGACTACACGCACACACAGTAATGTTTTTGTGCAGGACTCATAAGCAGAGATGAACGAAAAAGGTAAGGAATCAGCAATTTCCAAAAAGATGCGCAGGCTTATATGAGACAGAGACAGAGACAGAGAGAGAGAGTGAGAGAAAGAGAGAGAGAGAGAGGGTGTGTGTGTGTGCGAGTGAGAACGAGAGCGAGAGAGAGAGACAGAGAGAGAGAGAGAAGAGAGAGCATACCCAAAGAAACAGAAAATCAATACACAAAATATTTGCATCATTCTCATCTTTATTTCAACATCTATCCAGAAAATACATCTTGGACAACATTAGTATGAGCAGATCATAAGCACAGGTCAGTCAAATCACAAGGACATGAGGTGGACGGACACTTCAATCTTTGTGCATCTTTCAGTAGAATAAATCTAAGTACATGTTCAACACAGTAACAAGGAACTATCATCAATACTGCTGTTTCTTTCAAATGCAAACTGAAAACAGACATGCATTTCCTTCAATGTTTGTAGACCTGAGAAAAGAATTACTGCCAGAAAAAAAAGATGAAAAACAACGTAGTATGATAGGCTTCTCCTCAAGCATCACCTCTTGGGTGATTTCATCAACTAAATTTATTGTTGATATTACAACTTCTTCCACACTGGATCTGGAATAGAGAATCCAAGCCACTGAAATGAGGCAAATAAATTAACAATAAATTCCACATATACTGATCATATTACCAAGAAACAAGAGCACCAAACCACTGGACCATAAGAATTTTTGTTGACGTCAGTATTGGAAACTACACTGGTATGACGAAGTAACAATCCAATGGCTTTGCTAAAACAATCCTCTAGGGAACCGTTCAGACAGGGAGACAAAATGGAAGAAAGAAAAAAACGATGGATGGACAACATTTCAGAATGGACGGGGGAAATTTTGCAGAAACCCAGGTCCTGACACCCCCGCTGAGAGAGTGGGAGGAATCTGTTGAACGGTTCCTTAGTGTGGAGACCAAACGATTCTTAACAAGGTTGAAGAAGAAGATCAAAGCCTACCTTGACAGTTTACTTTCTACATATTATACATTTGATCTGTAAAAAGATTATACCTCGCCTCCAGTCTTACCCTGAAATTGTTTGAAGAGATTACAACACAACCATCTTCATCACAGATAACATGATTCAACATTCTTTGACTTGCCACACAGCACGTGGTGCAACTTTCATTTTTCTTTCAATGAAACTACTGCCAGTGCAGTCTACCTTGCCAGCAGTGGAAACTGTAACAAATGTCTTGAGATTACTGTAGAACACCATAGTTTTGGTTAATGATTGCAGATAAAGACAGAATGACCACATTACATATTCATATGTAATGGAACACACAGTGCTACTTTTAAAGAAATATTGCAAAATAAAATGTCTCATCTTCAAACTCACTAGGATGAAAAGTAAATGATTCAGCCACTGTTCTCAAACTTCAATGACTCTTATGCAAAAGTTCTTTCAGTTTTTAGGGAGCCAGACTACATTAGGCTACCTCCCCATTTCAGTTGTTCCCTTTGTCAATACTAGGCATCCATAAAAAAATGACATATCTTTTTTAAATTCAGCATAAACTCACACACTCATGCCCATATTCACACCTACAGACCCAAAAGTGCATACATGGTCACACATTTCTATAGGTGTCATGGAATTCAATAACAAACAAAGAAACAAAATCCAGAACTTCCTCTTATTACACATTATTATCAGAGCAGTCCTTACTCAGTTCTCATGCACAAAATTCAACTTCCTTATAGTTTCAATCATTTAACGTGAAAGCAGCTGTCACATGCACTTTCATTTCCAACAACAACAAAAAGGACGGCAAACTGAATCTAACTTACATTGAACACTGAGCAGAATAATGGTCAGAAAATGCAACACATGCAGGTCTTTTGAGCCTACACTGATATATGCAGCAGAAGACTATATATCTGATCCATGGATTTAGATTGTCACAAGGCTGGTCTGGTTAAAATCTGATCATGTGCATGCGCATGTCTATGCAAGCGTGCATATATGCATGCACATGATTTGTGTGTGTGTGTGTGTGTGTGTGTGTAACTTAAGTGTAATATTTTCTCTCTTACTTTGTTTTCAGACAATAATGAGCATTCACACCTGCGTTCATTTACACGCATTTACACACACAACAAATGAGAAGCCTACTTTATGAAAAACATGTTGCTTACCACCATGCCGATAAAACTGTGTCATTTCATTCTACATACGTGTTTTTACTTTTATTATTTTTACCTACACATTCTCGGAACATACAGGTATCCCATTCACACACCGCATCCCTACCCAGCTGACATTCGTGTTAACTAAAAATGAGGTGTGGGGACAAACAACAAATACCTGGTGTAATACTATCCAGTGTAGAGACGACACCCTCTTTACAAAACCTCAGTAATAAGGTCCAGAGTTCACACAACTGTGGTCCACATCAGAGAAGCATTGGGGGGAAGGGAGAGGGAGCCAATGGATTAGTTGGCGCTGTCCATCAGGTCCAGAAGGTCGCTGTCTCCCTGGTCCCCTGTGGCCCCATCATCCACGCTCAGCTCTCCCATGATCTTGTTCAGTTCAATGCTTCGCTGCTTCTGCACATCAGCCATGACAACTACCGTTTAGCATGTGCAACCATCTTTTCATTTCTTTTTTTTTTTTTTCTTTTTTCTTTTCTGAACAAAACAATTCTCAACACATGTGTCCAAATGAGCAGAAGTCTTGCACATAACTGTTGTGTGTGTGTGTGTTTTTTTTTCTTTTTGTTCTAATATCTCACTGTCTGTGCCACCTCAGAGACATTACCCCCACACTACTCATTCCAACTCCCATCCAAAGCCACGCCCTGGCTTGTCACATGCACCACTGCAAGGTCACTTTGGTGGTGTTCAGTGGTACCTGTTCTGGTTCAACATATGCAGGATACCACCTGCTAAGCCCCCTACCAATGTGAATAATTGTATAGTCACACAGTCAGCATGAGTGAGTTCCCTTCTGGACAGTCCATCCAACAACAGTCCCCAGGAACTTGCTGAGACCTATGCCGTTGACATGAAGTAATGGAGGACATAGATATGGAGAGGAAATGAAAATTGAGATCACAACAGCAGGGCATGAAGGGCCACAGAATCTGATACCTTTTTTTTCCTACTGATTGATGATTACCAGGGATATGAATACGATACAATGGAGGTCCCTTCCAGTCTGAGACAGTATGACAGGACCGTGCTCTATGCTTACTTTTTATAACATAACTTAGCATCAACCAGGCCTGACAGATACTGACACCTGCACTATTGGTCAGAAAATTTGAACAACACTCTCAGAGACACCTCTATCAAGTGAATGAAATGTGACTGTGTGGTCCCAGTCATCCCAACTGAGCCCATAGCAAATTAAACTCTGGGTAGGAACTGGTCAGGACAGAATAATTTCACATACCAATGGCTTTGACAGGAATCAAACCAATGACCTCCCATTTGGGAATTGACAATGCTAAACACTCAGCCATGGTGGCTTGATATGAGCACAGCTCTTCTGTAGTGGCACGGCGTCCCTGTGAGAAACACAGTCACTTATACAGAGTCACGCAGGTCCTAGACCCATGGTTCCAATCTAGCATGAACCAGGATTCTTCTAAAAAAAAAAATTCCTTTTCCACTACAGACCTTAACTAATGGTTTGAGCGTTAATCTGTCAAATAACATTCCACACCTGGCATAAAGTTAGAAAAGTAGTTACAGACTCAGAAGCAAAATCAAAATTAAGACCAGACGCCCCAGCCTGAACAGAGATCAAGGCTTTGAACTCCCCCCCATCTACAATAAGATCTTGACAACCGTTCACCTCCCACAACAGTCGTCCCATCAGGCCTCGCTGCCACAACAGCAACAGTGAGCTGAAGAAGACAGGGCGACCCTGTCGAAATATTCTCCAAGTAAGTTTGTTGATTCTGAGTCTGTAACTACTTTTCTAATGTCGAATCCAGAATCCAGAAACCTATATTCTTATTTGGCATAAAGTTACTGCATGAAAAAGAACACACAAAGAACCCCAAGGTGTCAGAGAAGCAGACACCAGCAAAATTCTATGGAAGGATTCACTCTGACAGGTAAACCCGAGAATATACACAAGCAGGAAATAAAATGATGTGGATGGTGCTGTGTATGGTGCCACGGAAAGCAGTCTGAATTTCATGCAGAACAATATATTGTTGAGACGAGCGGTTTAGCATTGTTGCTTTGTTTTCAGACTAAACCTACAAGATACGTAGTGATCGTAGGAAGGAAAACAAAAAGAGAAAGAAATGACAGTGTAATGCAAGTTTATCCTTTTCATTTCCTCACCTTTGTTGCGTCTATCTTGACAACTTGTGACTCTGCTTCCTCAATTGGTCTGATTGACGCTGCTTGCCTGTAGAATAAAAACATAAACATATGTAACAATAGGTATAACAAAGATCCCTTCCTTCAAAGATTTGTATATCTAGAAAATGTTTATGTTTGCCTAGATGTAACTTTCAATTACAGGGGGAGCTGGCTCTTCAAATAGTTCCACTATGGTCACAAGAGTAAAAAAATATCACGGCTCTTCCTGACATGACTATTTTTTGTGCATGGAGGAAGTAACGGGTGTACATAATAAGAAAATATTTCCTCTCTGATCTGTGGCCCTTGCAGATAAGAGGAAATAAGATAGATGTTGAAATAATAATAATGAAAATAATAATAATATATTATGATAAGGAAGAGGATAATAAAATAACAGCAACAACAACTACAATAATAACAACAACGATAACAATACTAATGCAACCGGAAAGATAATAAAAAGTAAAAGTAAAAAATGAAATGTGAAAAGAAAATGTAACAACTAAAGTTAAAAACAAAGAAATATACTAATCAAGAAAAGATTAAATTAAGATACACAGACAAAATAAAATTCATAAGTAAAATATGACTAATATCAATAGAAATATGAGTGTGAAAATGGATAGATAAGTAAGTGAATGAATATGCAAAATTACATAATTAAATACGAGCAAACAGGTGAAAGGAAATAAAACTGATCAATAAATGAAAAGCTATCAATAAATCAATAAGAAAATGGTGGGAAAAAAAATGTAAAAAAAAACCCCATGAATTGGAAATACAATAAGAGAAAAGGGATAAAGAAACAGGTAAATAGTAAGTAAATAAACACTGTAATGGAGCTAATATAAATTAAAAAAAAAAAAAACTAGAAGAATAAACATACAACTAAAATAAACAAATGAAGCAAATAATCAGCAGTACAGATATATATCTGTGGGAAGCGTTGCATATCAGTACTGAAGAACTGGATGGATATGCTATTTTTAGATGCTGATACCCAAACGGGTCAAGGGCTTCGATCTGGTAAGGAAATGGGATTCCTGCATGGTGTGCACAAAATTGTACCTCTATAATGGCTAAAGTGCCATGATTTGGACGTGGTTGATGTTGGGTTGGGAATGGTTGACATGCAGAGGGACTGGTTTGGGGTCAATGGTGGCGGATGTCAGCCAAGTGTTCAGAGATGCACGTATTAAGTATGCAGGATAACTCACCTACCATATCTTATGCATGATTCACAGTGGTAAGTATAAACAATATCATGCCTCTGAAAGGACAAGGTGCATTTAGTTTTGAATCGGACCTTGGGACCACGCAGCACAGTGTCTGGCTCAGTGAAAAGACATGTTGTGCAGTTGGATCTTAAGCAGAGAAAGTACCAGAGAAGGGGGGTGGGGCACTGGTACGGTGGTTTTATTTGATTCACAGTCCACAAGTATGACTTTTATTCTTCTGTCATGCCTAAAAGAGATCACTGGCTTAATCTCCAAAATGGGTTTATGATCTTCCAATATGTGCCAGTTGGGCCTTATGGATCCTGCAAATGGAAGTGTGTGAGGGTGGAAGAGGAGGCAGGCCATGGGTTGTCTGCTTTTGGAGGCTGGGCTTCCAAGGCAGATGCCCTGGATACAGCTGTGGTGCCACTATGAGCATCACTGATCATGATACTAGGGCATCAAAAGTTGGTGAAGTCAACCATTTTCGCTGTTTGTATTGTGCAAACACTTCTTCATCAGTGCAGAGTTTGAACAGGCAAAGGAATTCAGGGTACCGAATGCTTTGTATTGTGGATGGGTGATGGAAAGATGCATAGTCCAGGTATGAATGTGAATCCATGGGTTTGTAGATACTGAGGTTTTGTATTGTCCATCTTTTACCCTGTTTGCATGAAAAATGTAAAGGATTTTAAATTGAAAGAAAAAAACACCCCTGAAACAGAAACTAGATTGTTTAACCTTTGTATTTGTCATATACATATTTTCAATGCAAATATAAATGTCAAACCACACGACACAAAATTCTGTAAACTTCCTCATGATCGGAAGGAAGAGACATCAGAATTTATCAGTTGCAACAATAATACTCACCGGGTTGGAGTTCCAATCCGCAACATCTCAGTAACCACAGTGACAGGTAGCAGACATTACTGGGATTTTTCCTTTTTTTTTTTTTTCCATTTCATATTTTGGGGTCTTTTTTCCACACCATGGCTACCCAGTGCTTATATCACAAGAAAAATGACAGAATCAAAAACTGAAATAATATCCCAGTTAATTTTTTTCCCCCCTTAAAACAAAAAGGCCTCTGACCTTAAATTCCTCTCAAAATTGAATTCTATTTTTTGGAAAAACCAGCTGTGGGAAAGGACAGTACTGACGCTTGTGTTAATTCTGTTTGTTCTCCTGCCCAGACTTACTCTTCTTCCTTGTCATCCTTGAAGAGATTCAGTCGGAACTCGGACTTGGTGACTTCAGCACCTATCAGCTGGGAAAGTAAGTCCAGGTGAGCTTTGGCCAGAGGATCTGGCTGGGCTGAGTCCTGCAATCAACAACAGGCTCTCAGCTGCTGGACTCACGTCTGAACAATGACAAAATTATTGAATTCCAGAAGTTCACAAATCGACAAGTTGTGTGGCAGGATGCTCCACTGAAAAGGACTGAACTTCCTCTGCTCTATGCTTGATCTTTATCTATCAAGGAAAAGAGTTGCCTTAGCCTGAATGTGATGGTCAATACTAGAATAACAAATTTAGATAAAATGTGACTAGTGAAAATGGTCAGGAAAAAACGTAATCATGCAAGCGTAACTATTCATTGTATCATAGTCAGACTGAGTGTTGATGCCAACGGTACAGTTAAATATGCGCCTTTCTTCCTCCTCCAAAATAGTAGACTTTCACACCATTTTCAAGAGTCAACTAATATTTTATCATGGCTGGAAAAAAAAAGGACCAAGAATAAAAGCTCTTGCAAAGAAAATATTCCCTTGATCAGAACCATACCTAGTAGCCAGAAATATACTACAGAAATTCAAGCAGTAAACAGAAACAAACAACAACAAAGGAGCTGACCAACATAAAATTACTTCACACTTTTCTCAGACAGGCATATCAGCCACATGGCAAGATGTAGATGAATGGGACCTGAAGGAGAAGGGAATGAATGGGAATCACAATAATGTACACAGAGGCTGTACTTTCAAACCTGGGAATAGTGATCCAAGGTATTAACCCCAACAAGGAAGCCAATATAGAGGTTGACGAAAAATTTATCCAAAAGATCTTTAACATCCAAGAAAAGCATGATGATAATGACAAAACTGAAAGTAAGTAAACAACACAGAAACATGTGTTGATGAGCAATGAGAAAAGAAATTTAAGAAATCAGAATCAGTCTTGAACTATACACAATGTCAATATGATTGGTTTATATGGAGACAAAGAAAAGGAGACTGCAGAGGAAACAGCAAACCTTGTGATCAACTCTCTTCACAACCTGATGATACTGACCTTAACAACACGACATGGTCGGCATTCTTCACTGACTTGGACTTTTCAGAAGACTTCAAAACAGATCCAAAATTGCCAAGACAAACCAAGACAAATGCAATGACAAACAGGAAACTCAATTTCAGCATTTGACAGAACTTAAAAAACATGTTGGAGTTCTTCACATCTGGATATTCATAGGGAATCTTTTTTGCAAGTTGCTCATTCACATCTGGATATTCATAGGGAATCTTTATTGCAAGTTGCTCAATCTGCAAGCTGTCAACAAAAAATGGCAACAAGGAGCTGATTGACAGGCTCCTGAGAGACACACCAGCTGCAGCATCTGTCATCACATCACAAACAGGGGAAAAGGGAGACAGCTGACCAGTCAGCCAATCTTTAAAGGAAAAGCAATATCAAAAGGCCCAAGGTGAGGCAGAGGTGGACAATGAGCAATCACCCGACTGTCAAAGGAGGATAAATGGCAATATCCCCCCCCCCCCCCCCTTCCCCCATGCATCTGTGACTTCTTCAGCAGACAGGCAATGAACACTTCAGCAGGAGTCACTGAATGCTGGGCCTGATCGGTCAATGGGCAAATACTTGAGACAAATTATCTAAGGAGTCCGTTTTCCATTGAGAAAGGTGCCAATCTCCCATCATCATTTCAGAGTACGGCATGGGAAGTTTAGCAATACAAATTATGGTTGGTACATGCAGTTCCTTGCCATACCAAAATTGACCACACACATTGTGCCAGCCATGGAAAATTAACTTACTGGAATTGCAACTGGTGCATGCTGCACCAACTTAGGACAGCTAAATGTATGAGTATTGCAGAAAATAAACTAATAAAAACTTTTCTTCTTGTACTTTCTTGATGATGATGGAAGTTTCGGCATGAATAAGTTTCCTTCTGGACAGTAGTCCTTTGGCCAGCCACAAAACTGAAGAAGCCAAAATATGGGAAAGACAAAATCAACAGCAAGCTTCTAGGCAAAAAGCCTTCTTATTAGTCACTGATCATTACAACACAGATGACTGGCTGGTGGCAGAAGGCATTCCAAATGCAATAGCAATTTGCTAATATGGGTAAATAGTGGAAATTGTCAGTAATATTTGCTGCAAACTTGGTGGACATTCATGAGAGTTTCTTTGCTGGAAAATAAACTGAGTAACTGTACATATGGACAAAAATTAATCTGACTGGAACATAACATATCCAAAACACAAGGTTTGGCATCTCTGCTTGGAGTTCTATTGACCAAACGCCCAAAACCATAACAATAGAGTGAAGTTTGCCATCACACTGGCATCTTATTTGCTGACTAAAGGCCTCTGCCGAGCTGACACCCTGAATCAAATCTGCCTATGTTACATGCTAAAGTAGATGTACAGTTAGTTCTGGATCCAATAACACTGCATCTGAACAAGACAGAAACATCATGTATGTCTCCAAAGATCTGAGCTGCAGAATTGGTCAACAGGGATCAGACTTTGATGGGTCTTGAGATCAGAATTAAAGTCAGCCATAACATCATGCTGAAATGACTGCAAGAACCGCATCAGTGCAAACTGGTTGAGGCACAGACCTTCGATCCAATACTGTCGCTCCATTCATTTGATAACTTCACTTCAACTGGAAAATCAGACTGATGTTGAAGGAGACAACAATTATCTCTGAATGCTTTCTTACTACTTCATTTTCCTCTTCTGTCATGTTTTACAAAAACTGTCATTTCTTCAACTGTTATTACCCACTTTTATTTTCATTTGCCTTACAATTATACCATAGGGCATTTTTTGCACTGCCACTATAAGAATACAAAGTTTGAAAATATCAATGGTTGGAAAATAATCTATAGTAAACAAATATTTTTAAAAAAATAATGAAGATAATCAACAACAGTGTAACATTAGCATAAATAATAAAAATAATTTTGTACAGGATGAATATTTTAAACATGGAGAAAAGTATAACAGGCAATATAAAGAAAATGGCAAAAAGATTACAAACAATCCACATCATTATCAACCATATGTGAATATTAACGACAATCTACTGCTGTACAAAAAAAAAAAAGTAATCAGAAGAAAATCTACATTTGTGAAAAAAGTCAAAGCATAAAAAAACAGTATACACCTGTGACATGGAAAGGGACTGTCCAAAATTTACAGTTGTATAAAAAAAAAAAAGAGTAAACAGTCTAGAATGTTATCATCACTTTGAAAGCAGTCATAACTTTTCTCAGAACCAACAACTCCAGCTTACGATGTCAGAAACAGGAGCCGCTGCCTTTCCAGGACTCTGCACAGAAGTATCCACAGGACGAGAAGCTGAGTACCTGTGCACATTCAACAAAGTAACACCAGCAGATTAAACACACATTTTGCGGAGACTAAGGAAGAAGAAGAAACAAAGTAAACTTCATACTCAAATAAAGAAATTTCTTATTTTTTTCTCCCCTAGCATTCTCCTTTCCAGACACCCCGGTTACCTTTGTTACAGAAATAACAATAGTTGAATGTAATGTTATTGTACCATGAAATAACAATAGTTGAATGCAATGTTATTGTACCATGCTATAGTCTCAATCAGTATTTTTCTTTTTCATCACATGCTCTTCTTCTCCCTTAGTTCCATGGGGAGTCAATGGGGTACAACGCTGAAGAACAGTTCACAGGTTCCCCCCGTTTTGTCAGTTGAGCGCCAAGACTTGGGTCCCTGTAAATGTTTTCCATGTCCACTCTGCAAAGTTGTCACCCCATTATTTTGTCCGTTTCCCTTCTGCCTCCCTCCTTTAACAGTTCCCCGGAAAATTGTTTGAGCAAGGCCAGTGGATCTTGTTACATGGCCATATCAACCCATTTTATTTTCTTAAACTTTATATGGTCCCTTGTGCTGCTTGGTGGTTTGATGCACTTGTTGATTGGTGATATGGTCAGTGAACCTGATGTTTAGTATTTTGCGGTAACGCCTTATATTTCCATGGCTTGGATTCTTTTTCCCAGAGCTGTTGTGAGGGTCCACGCCTTGCTTGAACACAGGAGGACAGAATATACCAGAGCATGCTGGAGCCTGATCCTGTGCTTCATTAAGATGTTATTGTCCTTCTATACAGGTTCTTAGTCTGGATAGTGCTGACACTGTCTTTGTTGTCCCAAAGAGCTTTCTGGTTTGGATGCCTCACTGCTAATGATGGATCCCAGGTTAGTGAAGCGTTGAACAGTCTCTAGCTTCTCAGTCCATGGACAGTTCTATCAATACTGATTGTGGTGTTGTGGCTGGCCATCAACTTTCTGTTCTCAGCACTGATTTCCATGCCATATCTTGTTGATGTTTCATCAAGTCTTTGAACAAACTTGGTGAGATCTTCGTTCACTGCCTGTTAAGTTATTGATGTCATCCGCAAATCAGAGGTCTGACTGTTTTCCTTCCAATGATGACTGTGCTGATATGATCCAGGAATAGGTTGAAAAGTGTCAGAGATAGTTCCAGAGACTTAATTCAAAGGAAGATCACCTATTCCTTGACAGATAAGGCTTTCCTCACCTGTGCGCTTTAAACTTTACTTGTTCTAAATGTTCATAATCATCTCACATTAACATTATAGACGGCATTTATTCTATTTGATGCATCTCCTTCAGATTTATCCCCTTTTTTGCGCTATCAGTTTGAAAAAAAAAATCCCCAAACATTAAGGCAAATCTACGATATATGATTTAATGTTGATTGGTAGCTACTGCGGTAGAAAGAAGTTGCGTGCTTAATTTTCTGCAATCAGACAGCTTCTCTTCCTTTACTCATCACAATGATAAACCCTCACATTACTGTATTTAGCAAAATGTATTTATTTGTGGCCTATCTTTGTTCTATATTCAGTAAGATGTTTATTCATATCTGCTCCTACACCTGAAAGAAATTGCATTAAACGGTCAGCTCTTCACAGAAGTTAATATTTGTCATGAATTATCATATCTTTTATCAATGTTCAAAGCAATAAATATAAACAGAACTAATAACAATTTCTGACAAAAAAGTTAATTTTTTTTTTCTTTTTTTGCTGTCCCATTTTCTGTGCCACCCCAGTGGCAGTGCACCCACGCCGCTCATTCCGACAACCCATCCACAGCCACAGCCCGGTCGGTCCCACCGCAGCACCGGCACCAGCAATCCACAAGTCGTCAAGAGGCAATTAACCCACCGGAGGAGACACTGCACTTCTGCCGGGTCACTTTGATGGTGTTCAGTGGCACCTGTTCTGATCCAACATACGCAGGACACCACCTACTACGCCCCCTACTGACGACAATAACTGCTTGGTCGCGGAGCCAGCCTGAGTGAGCTCTCCCTCCGGAGGGCACTATCACATCCGTCCAACGACAGCCCCCATGGACTCGCCGATACCGGTGACCCCGATGGAACCAAACCAAGGCCACAGATGTGGAGAGGACATCGAAACTGAGGTGACCGTGAGAGAAGGGCATGAATGGCCACAGAATTTTAGACTTTTTCTTAATGCCGATCGATGAGAATGAGGACGATTAAGATGATGCTACGGACTTCCATTCCGGTCTGAGACTGCATGACAGGGCTATACTCTACGCTTCCTTTCATAATGTATCCCAGTGTCAACCAGGCCTGAGAGATACAGACACCTGCAGTGTTGGTCAGAAAATTTTAGCAACACTCCCAGAGACGCATCCGTTAAGTGGATGAAACTCAACTGTGTGGTCCCAGTCTTCCCAACTGAGCCCGTAGCAAACTCAACTCTGGGTAGGAGCCAGTCGGGGCAGAAAAACCCCACATGACTTTGATGGGAATCGAACCCACGACCTCCCAGCCAGGAGTCCGCATTGCTAACCACTTCGCCACGGTGGCTAGTACAAAAAGGTTAATTTTGTTATGCTGAAAATATTGGTGCAAACTTTAACACTGCCTTTATCATATGATGTCATTATTCACAGAGGGAATGATTGGAAGGTTTTTGTTTTATCATACTGCCATGGTAGGTCCTGCTAGTACTTGTAACTGCCAACAAAAAAGTCAGTTTAAAGTCTACCATGGACACACACACACACACACACACACACACACACACACACACACACACACACATTCACACACACACACACACACACACACACACACACACAACACACACACACACACACACAGAAATCAGACAAACAAAACAGGACAATTACACAGACTCACTCTATTATACATGCGAGTCAAAAATAAAAAGACAATCAAACAAACAAACAAAAATCCAACTAACCTAATCGCAATATTTCAGTGATGAGATTACGAAACTTATCTCCCCAGTCGTTTTGTATCCAGTAATACAAAGTAACAGGAAAAAGAAATATTGCCTACAAGCCAACGCAACATCACAAGGCAACATTAAATATCATCACAAGCCTCTTCCAGCATCGCACAGCACAGAACAGTGAGGCCATGTAATTAGCACAGAACGCTACATCACTGTACAGGGCAGTAAAACACCCAACAAACCCAAAGAGCATAAATCAAACCATCCACATAGGAGAGAGTAAGCATTTTCAGCTATACAGAAAAGCTGTAGTATGTTTCATGGCCTGGGAGTAGATAAGACAACTTGTTATAGAACTGAAATGAAGATTTCTATTTTTCCTCGAAATTCTTGTCATGAATTGTCTTCCCTTTATTCACAACAACAGCACAATTAGAAACATGCTTGCAAAGAAAAGCATCTAGAAATGCTGATGTATGTTTCTCGACATGCACTGTTGAACAGAAACACTAAAAACTGACTCCTGTGAGTAAATATCTCATAATATATATAATATATGTATATATGCATGCATATATACATATATATATATATATATATATATGTGTGTGTGTGTGTGTGTGTGTGTGTGTGTGTGTGTGTGTAAACTGAATACAGAGTCCATTCAGAAATATTCCCACCAATGTACACACTATACAACAAACAATATGCCCCCCAAAATTGGTTTTAGTTTTATATTTCACTGCTTACAGTCCAGCCGACCACGCAGGACCATCTTATTTATGCTGTTACCTTGTAAAACCAAAAGTGAAACAGCCCTGTCAAGAACACACACACACACACACACACACACACACACACATACACACACACACATGGACAGATCTGTTTATAAAAACTAAGAATTCATAATATAGTAGCCTAAATTTTTTCCACCCTTCAGACTAGGCCATGATAAGCGAGTCAGCCCTTCTGTCAATGTAACACACACAGTCTTTAAAATGATAACACACACACACACACACACACACACACACACACACACACACACACACACAAAATAAAAAGCTCAACTGCTCAGTAACGTGGCAGAATAGACAACCCGCGCCAATTCCATGATCCACCTGTTACAATTTCATAACCTAGTTGCCAAAATATAACAATATAACTTGGAAGTTTCAACTAAAACAAGAAAAAGAATACGGTTCTTCGAAAGAAAGACAGGTTCAGTGACGATATGATTGTTGCCGCCAGTAAGGGACTTAGAAGGCAGCATCCTGCACATGTTGGATCAGAACAGGCACCACTGAATATCAATAAAGTGATGCAGCTGTCTCACACCTGTGGGTTGCCTTCTGATAAAACTAATGCAAACCTGTGGACTGCCAGCATGGAGGCTTCGACAAGAAGAGCTGGATATGGATGAGTATGGGAAGCTGAATGAGGTATGCGTCACTGGAACGGCATGAACAATAGGGAAAAAAAAGACAGATGAGTGGGCTACAAAAGCCAGAAACAGCAGAGACAACAGTGAGGGAACATAAGAAGGTAGAGTCAAAGAGAGCAACAGAAGAGGGGAACTCTCCAGCACAGAATTTCCTAACCTCCAACTGCAAATGTTCCTCAATGCCCCCACCCCCACCTCACCCCTGCCTCCCAACATTCAGTTCCCCTGACAGTTAATCCCCTTCCCCAACCATCAACTTACCCCAACCATCCAATCCTCTGAACTGCCAAGCCCCCCTGCAGCAAATTCTTCCCAACAGCTAATTCCAGGGGGACGGGGTGGGGAGTCAAAGACACACTCTGCCTAGTAGAGTGAATGGAGACCGCCCATAGTGACATGGGAGCATAAAACCACTGAAGATGAAGGATTTTCCTGAGCTTCATAACGTAATTCACCCATACCTCTTGGAATAAACAAAGGGCTTCCAAAGGTAACAGTCCATTTCGTAACTTTCTAAGCACAACCGGTTTCTCTGAGTTTGGCCGCTCGAGGCAAGACAAATGTTATATATAGCCAAGCTGACTATGCAGACCATTCCATCCATTTTGTGTGGTTGTGTTTTTCTTTTCTTGTTGACATAGATTTTTGTTCTACCACAGAACATTACTAAGAACAATTTCTCTCTCATTGCAGTGGTTCTTTCCTACCCAGAATGCGTGCTGCACAAGAGACACTGGTCAACCACCACATTCAAAAGACTAGCAGAAACACCACTCCAAAGGTCTAGCGGTGTGGGAAGTAAACACATTTGTTGCAATAAACAAGGAGAAAGTTCAGTATTTTTTCTACAATACAGTTATCAATTTGCTGAACATATTGGTAACATGTGGAGTGAATAAAAACTGGCAGAGAAACTGTAAACTTGAAACTAATGAATCACACAGGTGCCAAAATTAAACATGGGCAGAAATAACCAACATCCACCTTGTGTATCCTCAAATCATTATCGATGTCATTCTAATAAGTTGCTCTCTTGTTAACAATCAGATATGTCAAACATATGCAGAAAGCGTTTCTCACAAAAGAGAGTCTGCCCAGTACCTGTTACTCTAGAATCTTATCTTTATGAGATAACTGTTAACTCTACGGAACGTGCTCCCCTCCTCTCCCCCACCCCATCCCCCATGTCCTCCTTTTCTCCTGCAAATTCATCAAAGAGTAAACAGCCTGGCAAAACACATGAAGCTCCACTCCACCACACCCAATCACAAGAAAACTGACTACAGCACAAAACGCAATGGCACACACAATACTAACATGTTAGTTCCCAGTTTAACGACGCGATCACCCGTCATGTCAAAAGATCCCTCTTTGTCGGCCGACTTGTGCCCAGCCACACTGGGGAAACTGACGTTCCGAGACTTCCCAGTTTCATCAAACAGTCTGCACAAAGCACCATGAACTGGCTTATCAGATTATAGCACAGCAAACTATTAAAGAGCAATAAGGAAATGCTTTCTTCTTATTGTCAGGTCTCTAAAAGAGCGTTTGGAATACAAACACACAACAGTAAAAGCCCAGTGATGACGGTGAGAAAATGTTTGAACTTGTATGCACATGCACACATACGCACACAAACGATTCATGATTTATTCACCTCTGACCCCTCCTCAGGGCACAAAGGATACAATGAAGTGAACATATTTCCACAGACTAACAACCAGACGTAAACATGTCACACAGAGAAATCAAAGACCGAAAGACACTAATGAACAAGGAACACTTTCCTTGCCCAATAATCTTAAGTACAGTGTGCAGAACTTTTTTTTCTCTCTCTAGATGATAAGATACTGCAAAAATTGTGCAAACATGAGGTTTTCCTGTGAAAAAGCGAAACAACTTTTTTTCAATACCACACTTTGAACATTGTATGAAAAAAAAATATTAAGAATGCCATCTTTCCTGCCTAACTCAATTTGTAGTCTAATAATACTACATCAAAATTCAATAATGGAACAGTCACTAACAATTGGAAAGACAGTTACATACTTTTCTATTCTAAAGTAATGTTTGAAATATTAGAAAACAAAAAAACAAAAAGAAAACAAACAAAAAAAAACAAAAACAGAAAAAAAGTTCAAAATTTCAGAAAACCAAAAACACTCATTACACTTTTCTACAGAATCCATCCAATCTTGAAAACAGCTTGCCTCAAGATACTCAGACACATGTCTTAACAGACACACACACACACACACACACACACACACACACACACACACACTCACACACAGAGTTACAAATACTCGGCCAACACCTTAGTGTTGGCCATCCTTCCCTCAATTTTGACCCCTATAAGATTTCATGGCCACTACAAAGATTGTCAACCCATTGTATCAAACAGACCTCGCTTTAAATTGTGCAGTATTCCTTATAGCCATGTGAAGAGCAGGGGCAGGTCTCTGATGTCTAAGAATCCTATTAAGTCACCTCAAACCTCACGCAAAGCATAATTCAGATACTGAGGAGGGATTGAATGAAAAAAAAAAGAAATGCAAAAACATAAAGTGATAAATGAGAGGATAAAAGGGCGCCAAGAAACAATTTTTTTTTTCTACAGAGGATTTATAGTCTTATGAGTAAAATGTTTTGCTACTTTCCTTTGTTTTTCATGATCTCTGCAACTTGAAATAAAAATCTGGATTAAAGACATATCACACACCTCACATCACATTTTGTTTGGATTGTGAAGCAGGACATGTGTCCGAGAATGTCACATGCACCATGAGGTGTGGATCAATAATCCTCCAAAATCAACATGCTTCATATCTAACACAACCTTGATCATTCTGTTCAGAGAGAGAGACAGACAGATGGATTTGTTTAAGTCACATGCATGCAGTATGAATAACTGGCATTGGAAGAATCTTCAGCTTCCACTTTAATTTAATGCCTAGCTGTGTCCAGAATAGGACCTATAACCATCTACAGTAAGTACAATATTGTTGCAGAGTGTAAGTTCTGCAAGAAATCAAGCTGCCAGTTCTGGCCGTATGTTAGATGCTGACAGGACCAGCTGATATGAAAATATTACCCTCTCCATGTGATATTGTTATAACGAGATTGCTGCCATGAGTAGTGTTCCTAATCCCTTCATAATAAGTCTGTCTAACCGTCTCTCTCTCCAAGGAAAAATCTCCAACTTACTCTGTCTGTCTGTCTCTCTCTCCAGTGTGTGTGTGTGTGTGTGTGTGTGTGTGTGTGTGTGAGTGTGTGTGTGTGTGTGTGTGTGTGTGTGTGTGTGTGTGTGTGTGTGTGTGCGTGCGTGCATGCGTGCGTGCGTGCGTGTGTGTGTACATGTGTGTGTGTATGTGCGTGCGTGCATGCATGCGAGTGTGTGTGTGTGTGTGTGTGTGTGTGTGTGTGTGTGTGTGTGTGTGTGTGTGTGTGTGTGTGCGTGCACCCATATGCGTGTGGGCGTGAGTGCACGTATGCATGCATGCATGTGTGTGCGTGCATGCATGCGTGATGACATGAAAGTTCCATGTGTCCTGGCTTTCATACACTGACATAGACAAATACAGCAAGATTACAGCTCACATACACACACATATACATCAGAAGCCAAATGCAGCATACAGATCTAAACATTTAAAAAAAAAAACACCAACCTGATGGTGCCTGGAGGTTCTGTACCCCATGGCAGTTCCCCAGAGGTGGGCAACACAAAGCGACCATTGTTGTTCTGCACTTTCTCCTTCAGGAAGATTGACACCTGTACACACAGGTGAAAAGTCTCCAACTGACTGACAAAAAAAGCATCCTCTTCCTCGTTCCTTCCCTCATTGTTTGCTGTTTTTTGCTTGTTTAGGCTGATTTTTTTTTATATCTTTTGTTTGTTTGCTTTTTCTTTTGTTGTTGAGAAAACATATCCATAACCTATCAAAATCAACATCCCTAATACGTACAAAAACAGAAAACAAAAGTGAAAGCATCAATGACCTCACAGATTCAACACCCCTTACTTCTGCCCGACTTTTACACAGACAAACCAGGTGCTGGGTCTTTGAAGCATACTTGGAGCCCTGGACAGACATGCCTGGACAACTCTTTTCAGCAGCCTATACCACAAGAAGAGTAGCAGGCAAAACAAAACCTATATCTAAACAGGTGCTGGATACATACATCGACTATTTCTGAAAGAACTGATAGATAAAAAATATCTTAATTTGAAAAAAAAAGAAGAAGACCTAAGAGATCGAAACGCATCATGTTTTGTCTTATGATTTGTTTGTCTACATTTTTCGGCAAAGCCTTATAAATTCTTTTTGAAATTTGAAAAAAAAAAGACTGTTTGCCCGGGATGGAAGTCAGTGAGGTGACTGATGGAATAGGGAAGGGGTCGAGGGTCTGGGATAGGTGTGATCAAAGTGTGGATTTAGATCACCTGACTGCAGCTGATCTTAGCTGCCTTCATTTATTATCAACTCTCAGTCTGAACATTAACAAGTGACATGAAGAATAGAACGCCCCAGTCTTTCCAGTTATTGACAACACACTCAAGTGTTACATCACTACATGTCATGTTGATGACTCATGACCATGTAGTGGTCAGCTGTGTCCTTAAAGGCTGAAATTTGTTTTATTCAAAACAATTAAAAAAACTCCTGAAGATTTTAAATCAAAGCCTTTGTTTTACAAACATATGTGCACAAACTGAACAAGCTTTACAAAGAGACTTGACAGGACTCTTTTTTTCTGACCCCATCTGTTCAAACAGTTGTACAAAAAATTGGGAGCATCTTGTCAAGGGAACTTAGAAAACTCTTGGGAGGTGAAAATTGCATCATCTTTCAAGTCATGTCTCAAAACACCACCATCGACCCTTCTCAGCTCTCTCTTTCTCTCTCTTTTGGTCATCTCTGTCTGTCTCTCGGCCTTCTTCTGTATTGTTCTTGAGGAGAATTCACTACTTCAAAATTGTTCATGTAAGTTTTTTTAACACACATGCACATGGGTACACACATACACACATGCTCACACACACACACACACACACACACACACACACACACACAACACACACACTCACACACACACACACACACACACACACACACACGTGACACACACACATACACAGGCACACATACACACCGCATGCACACACACACACACACACACACACACACGAGACAGAGTGAGAGAGACAGAGAGAAGGAGGCAGACAGAGCAAGAGAGAGAGAGAAGACAGAGCAAGAGAGAGAGAGAGAGAGACGGAGCAAGAGAGAGAGGGAGAGCGAGAGAGCTGAGAAGAGTTGGGTGATGGTTTGAGAGGAAACTGGTGATTGGGTTAGGTGTGTGAAGGGGAGCAGAAGGTCAGGGATGGAGGGGATTGGGAGGGGGAGGAGGGGAAAATGAACGATCCCATGATCTTTGACAATAGTGCAGTATCCCAACAGGAGGTAGTAGAAAGAGCTGTAAATGATGTGCATGCTTGCGAGCGCTGTCATTCATGATTGAAACGGTATGGCAGGTTACAGCAAAAATAAACGAATAAACAAAAAAGGCTGATTAACGCAAGCCCTTTTTGCCTGCACGCTTACTACCATGCTTTCATCTCCATCCCACTTTTTGACCCTCCCCATCTGACATTACTTACATGCTTCACTAGCACGTCACATGACTGTGCATGCATGTACATGTGTGTATATGTGTGTGTGTGTGTGTGTGTGTGTGTGTGTGTGTGTGTGTGTGTGTGTGTGTGTGGTGTGGAGAGAGAGAGAGAGAGAGAGAGAGACAGACAGACAGACAGACAGAGAGAGACAGAGAGAGAGAGAGAGAGGGGGATTTACAACATATAATCAAAACAGAGATGTGCAACTAGCACACAAAGAGATAGACAGAGAGAGCCGATTCTAGATCTGCTCTTGAAGCAATCCGGTCTTCAAATTCAAAAATCCGTTTGGAGATAATAACAGAAATAAATCATGTTATACATCTTTTATCCGATAAAGGCACATCAGTTACTTTTTGCTGGGTCCCCTCTCATTGTGGCATTTCAGCAAATGAGAGAGTCGATCAGGCTGCAAGAAAGACAGCTCGAAATGTTGAGGGTTCAATTCCCCTTAATATTCCTTTGGATTTAACAGAATGCAATATTCTTCTAAACAAAACATCGGATGAAAGCTTCAGAAACTTGATAATGAACTTGGATACTCAGTATTATCAGAGTTGTGTTAAATTTTGTGGCAAAATCAACTCGAAAGCCTCATCAAACAATCACCTTGCTTCTCTGTCTAGAGAGATTAGAAGTTTACTGCACAGAATGCGGTCAAATTCCCTTCGTATGAAGTTCTGTAAAAACATTAGATGTATGTGTGGAGAAACACTCGGAGTAGGACATCTGTTAATCAATTGTCCAAGAGCAAGGGAATTATATCATAAGTCGGGCGTTTGTAGTTTATCTGACGGATCCAGTCCATCATCTGTGTCCAAGATTTTGAATGACTACTCTTTTCTTTCCTCAGTTTGTAAATGTTTGTTACACAGCCCAGTGGGCATTTACCTTTGATGTTCTATCCTTAAATATTAGATTTTTGTTAATTACTTAGCATTACTTACAGTACTCTTGCTCCTATGCTACAGTCAGTTTGAAGCGTCCTTGACTAATTCCGGATAAATTGACACATTTACATACAAGCGCGTGTGCACACACGCGCGCGCACACACACACACACACACACACACACACACACACACACACACACGCTCACACACAAACTCACATCCACACTTTGTCCCTCTATCTGGCCATCTCCAATCTCAAATCATATCATAAGAAATGTTTATTCATAGAACACATTTTCAAGAAACAATCACACAGTTAATACGCACATTTCATATACTTCAACACATCGTCTGATATCACTTTTAGTGGAAGGACGTTAAACTGAAGAAGAAGAAGAAGAAGAAGAGAGAGAGATAGACATTTCTTGTTTTTTGTGTGTTTTTTTTCCCCAAGTAAAATGGATAAGCTAACAATTTTGTTTTACACCATGTTTTTAAACACTGTTATTGCAATCATAATACATCAGCAAGTGTAAGTATACAGATTTTATTGCCGAAACACACACTTGCACTCCCTCTCTCTCCCTCTTTCATTTGTACACCATGCACACATTCAAAGAGAAAAAGACGGACAAAGACATGCACACGGACATCAAAATAGAACAGAATAAAGAAATCACAATCTCATTATATCAATAAAACAACAAAATGTTGTTTATAATATTCCACAGATTTTTTGTAACGCGAAGTATTGAGAGAGAGAGAGAGAGAGACAGACAGACAGACAGACAGACAGACAGGCAGATACACAGATAGACGGACAGATAGAAAGAGACAGAATAACATGAAGAGTCCAAACAGTTTAGTCACTGAAGATGTGCTACTTAATGTGAAAACTGATGAAGCTGACAGAAAGTTGCCTGCTTGTTAATCTACTCCTCACCTTGCCACTTTTGAAGACAAGACAGTGTAATGACAAGATTAAAAGAACATCACGAAATAGATAAATCATGGGGCTCAAAGCGATTAAAAGAGGTCAATTCTACAGCATCAGCAAGCACAATATAACAGCAATCACCAGTGCATGCAGTCCGTAACTGCCTCTCATTATTGCCTGCGAGGTAAGCAGGTCACGCGTTGGTCACATGGGTGGTGAATCAGCCCTTATCTCTGGGGTAATCTAAGCGGCCATTTTGACTGCTGGGTGACAAAGGTGTGAACAATGTACTTATTACCTTCTGAAGTTCAATATTCCATATGCTTTCCAAATGATGCCAGACAGAAACAAGAGGAGTAAAGAGATCATGCAATATCCGGTTCAACTTTACAGGCCATCTAACCATTGGGGAAGGGGGGATGGGGGGGGGGGGGGGGGGGGGGCATATCAGGACTGTTACCATACCATCAAAATCGGTTCTATGCATGTTTGTTTGAAAAAAAAAAACAGACCAACAAACAATACACTATCTTCTTTCAAACATATGCAACATCCAACATCAAACTTTAAATACAGCTACAAAACCAACGGTGGACAAGCTCACCATATTCAGTAAATGTCATCTGAAGTGTTCAGTTGAACACTGAAAAAGTAAAATATCCAAGCAAACTTTACTGTAACATGAACAAACACAGTCAATCATTCTGACCACATCACTCACTCATCTTTCTAATGAAGGAATACTGAAAGCAGCCAATATCTAAACTAACAATATATGATATAAAATGAGCTTTGATGAGGAAAATGAGGGACAGCAAGACCAACTCCAAAACAGCACCAACTTCTCCAGCCATCATGGTTTTGGTTCACTAAAACCAGCCATCATGGTTTTGGTTCACTAAAACCATTCACATAGACACTGACCCGAATATGCATGTCCTGGAAGAAGCTGAGGAGTGTTTGTCTGATGAGCTGGAACTCCCCGTTGGGCACAGAAGCATAGGTCTGCACACACACACACACACACACACACACACACACACACACACACACACACACACACATACACACACACACACATACACACACACACACACACACACACACACACCAAACATACAGAAACACACCCACATGTTCCCACACAAACATGCCCTCATAACACACACATACATAATTCTTATTTCACATACTGTTTTTATCATTATAGCCCAGCCGACCACCAAGATGATGCCATGAAAACAGTAACAAACGACAATGTACAAACAGTAAATGACAGAGATGCTAATTTACTGAAATCCTTGCGGCCAAGATGTTTAGGCTGTGCTAACAGCCTTAAATTCCACTTGGTTTATCTCTCTCAGATTTAAAACAGATATTAAACAGTATGTGAAAAACACTTAGTTAAATGAGACAAAAAATACACACAAAGACCATATGAGCGATAAGCCTGCATTGACAAAAAAGTCAATGCAAATACATTGAAACAAAGCTGGCTAAATCATAGCGGTATAAACCACATAGACACACACACATATGTACCCCTACACACACACACACACACACACACATCACACACACACACACACAGAGAGAAAAAAACACACAAATAAACAACCCCAACTGATAGCAAATTAACTGCTTACAACAATTAAACCAGAACAGCTGCTGTATTCATTTCTCTGTGCACAGTAAAATTTTAATTTATTGGCACAATTTGCAGGTAGCTGTCTGCCAGACAAAAAAAAAACATGTTACCAGGCTAGCTGGAAAAGCTCAAAGCACAGCATGAGTCATCAAGGACAATAAACACAACCCTGGCCTCAATTAAGCTTTGTCAGTGGTTAACACACGGTGAGATCCTGAAGACTAAATCAGACTCTGATGTCATGTTGTGTTATGTACTGGGACTGCATTCTTTCAGCTTAGCCTATGTCACACTTGGCAAATCTGGATCGAATGTGCTCACCTTTGACACTCAACAAGAGTGTCTACTTTGGTATGTGAATACAAGGGCAAATACTCGCCCAGTCTGTGGATTTGTCCATATTCAACATTTTATGTGAAACACTCGCATAGCAAAGGTTACCAGCCAAACAGAGCAAAAGCAGAAAGTCCTGTGCTCTGAAACCCACCATCTCCTCTGATGACAAGTTTCTCATGGTTTTTGTTGTTCTTCACCAAGATTGAGAACGCATTCTCCATTTCAGATTCTGCATCATATACAATTCTACTTGCAACCTTCACACTTTGAAAAAAAAAAAAAAAAAAGGACAGATTGTTTTAACATGCATGAATAACTGTGTGAACAGCCAAAGAGTAGAATGAGTTTCATGTCCGAGTTATCTGCATACTGTTTTCCTGTGAAGTCAACTGGTGCGAGTACAAAACGGCAATGTGAGTGAAATGGGGAGTGCAAGGACAAAATCTTCTTCTTTCTTCAACAGGAGAATGTCCGGTGTGGCTATGCACAGGAGACCTGGAATGAGTGGCATGGATATAAATGCTACTAAGGGGCATGGAAGATACGACAGTCTGTGGACTACCTCAATCAGCATCCTGTACACCCCCTCCACCTGCTGCCTGACGGCCGACTGATTCTGCACATAGTTACGCATGGCATCCATGTGGTTGAGGGTGATGAGCAGTATGTCCTTGGAGCGAAGGCATAGTGACACCTGGTACTTGAAGGCCATGGTCATCAAGTCGTATAGCTGAAAATGGGAGAAAAAGGTTAATCTTAATATGTTAACTCACCCATCTCCTCCCAGCAGCCTCCCTCCCTTAGCAACCAGAGGCAGATTAATCCTTTGGAATTGAATTGTCAGTTTGGAATTATTCTAGGCAAGGTTTTAGGTGTAAGAGGAACACTCTGCAGGACTGTATATGTGTGACTGAAAAGGAGGGAGAGAGAGTGGAGAAGGGAGGGGGGGGGAGAGAAGAAGAAATGTCGTGTGTGTGTGTGTGTGTGTGTGTTTTGCACGTGTGTATGACCATGAGAGAGACTGGGAGTAGGGGAGAGAGAGGGAGAGAGAGGGAGAGGGGGTGAGAGAGAGAGAGACAGAGAGAGAGAGAATGTGTGTATATATGTGTGTGTTTGTGTGTTTGTATGTGTGTGCATATGCATGTCCATGTGTGTGTGTGTGTGCGTGCATGAACATGTATGCATATTTGAGAGTGTATGTGTGCGCTTGAATGACCAAGAGCAGTGAGAAAGAGAGAGAGAGAGAGAGAGAGAGAGAGAGAGAGAGAGAGAGAGAGAGAGAGAGAGAATGTGTGTGTGTGTGTTTATATGTCTGTATCATGTCTGAATGTGCATGCATACATGCATGCATGAGTATGCGTGTGCATGTGCTTGAATGATCAAGAGCAATGAGAAACAGACCAAGAGAGAGAGAGAGAGAGAGAGAGAACAAACTGACATGACACCTGGATACAGACACACATATACACATGGGAATGAACAGTTTTAATATAGTTATATTGTCTTAAGCTGTACCATTTCCTGGAAATCTTGAACATTCATCTGAATGCAAGGTAAGTTTGCTAATAGTCTTGTACCAATAACTGTTTTTTAAGCAAGCAGACACATGCGTGCGTGCACACACACATATGCATAGATACACTTTCATACACATGCATGTACATACAAATACACTTTGCACACACACACACACACACACACACACACACACACACACACACACACACACATGCCATACACTTCTATGATTCATAAGCTTCTATATAGATCTTTATTTCATGCACAGCACAACATGTCTGAATGAACTCATCAGTATTGTTTACAATAAATGACTGCTGTCATACCCCATACCCCAAATATTTCTTTCTTTCCTTCTTCTTTTCCTTCTCTTTCTTTCTTTCTTTTTTTTTTCTCGTTCTTTGTTCTTTTTTTTTTACCTTGTCCATGCTAGCAGCATTAAGACGCATGATAGAAGCATGTGCCAAGCGGTCAAAGACAGTACGCATGGCCTTCTTGGAGTACAGCGGTTGAGGCTTGAACAGTTCCTCCATAAAGCGCTTGTTGAACATGGTGGCCACAATGTCGTTCAGCACTGTCAACCACAAATACAAAATATCTGTAACGAAGTTCTTATCTTTGCATGATGTGTGCTGGAATATGAAGCAATAAATACGTTCTAACAATAGAATATGCACAACGAAGCTTCTTTTTCATTCCTCAGCTCAAATTCTTGAGGTTCAACATTGGCAAGATGTTTGCACACATTACCATTTTCTAAAAAAAAGGTTACAGTCCCATAGCAATGGCCACAGGGACAGTAAAGAGTCAGATGATTTCTTTGCCTAGGGCAAAGCATGGAAGAGGGCTGATCCTATCCTTCTCCTTCCATCTTCAACTTTCCCTGAACTGAATCAGGATCCCTTTTATTGCTGGGTGGACATGGGGGGTTTTAAAGCCAAAAAACATCTGACTCCATGAGTGATTTGAACTCAAAACCATTGCAGGTAAGCATTTCAACCATTTGACTATGGGCCGCTGTTTTTTTTTTTTTTTTTTTTTTTGGTTTGTTTGTTTTTTGTTCCATTGTTAAAGTAGCATCATTCTACCTTCTGGATGATGTTCATACATGGCACCCAAATTCAGGTTTAGGACTTTTTAGGTTTCTTTTGTGTGTTCTGCCATCTCAATAGTACATGATGGTGGCTCTTCTATAAAGGATTAGAACAGGGCATAGCATACATGCCAGGAATTTGTTCCCTTTCTTTAATGCATGTATTTATTTCATGCACAGGATCTCAGATTAAAAATCTCATCTGATAGACTTGGGTGGGACTGGGGTCTGTATGGCTGTTGACTCTCAAGAGGAAATCTCTGCCCTGGCAGTTTGTTGAAAGAGGGGAGCAAACCCAGGGCCCTCTGATCAAGAAAATAATGCATTCTCCATCATGTCAACCAGGCTCTGGTACAGATTGTAGGTTCTCTCTCTCTCTGCTTGCCTGTCTGTCTCTGTCTCAGTGTCTCTCTGTCTGTCTGCCTCTCCTTCCTTTTTTTTCGTTAAAAAGAATGTGTGATTTTTTTCCCTCTCTTTTAAGCCATCTTCTCTCCCTTTCTGCTTCAAGAACTGGTTTCTGGGCAGAATTAAACAGTCAGTTAACACTGGCAACACAAAATAGATGCATGCCCAGAAGGCACAGCATATGAGACCAGCCATGCACTAACATTATGTGCACACATCACCAGTCAACTGATCAACTGATAGGATAGGACACCCCAGTCCTGACATATCAGCCTGATTTGGATCATATCTCATGCTCTGTTGTACACCATTCCATCCTTTCCAGGTCTCAGAGAACCGAAAATCAATAATCAGATGGTATTATGCCAGGGTCAGAGTGAGGGCAACCCCATGCTTTACTCTTTACCTGACTGGGTAGAATATATTGCTAACATGATGACAGTGACACTGCCTGGGGATGATCACTGACAGCATGTCAACGATGATGACTGCAGCCCAAACTACTGTTACTATGACAACACTATGATACAGACAGAGCTACCATAACAAATTCAGTAATGATATTGATGATACAATTGATGTACTTTCATTGCAAGTGTATCAACAAACACAAAGCTCTACTCCATTGGGTATTACTGCTGCTGCTGTCACTGCTGCTCTTTATAGTACCTTTATCACAAACGTTCAGAGATATGTATCTGAGGGAGAGAAAGTTCATAACTGCGAAGTATAAAAGTAAACAGCACAAAAATATCAAACTGAACACCATATTCAAAAAAGCTGTTTAATGTTCAGATGATATGTCAGTAAATGCAAATTATCAACAATACTATTAAGTCCGAAAATGTAAATTATCAACAACATTATTAAATCACTCAAAAAGAATGATATCCAGTCTGCACTGCAAGACACACTGACACTTAAAATTTCATTTATATGGCTGCTTTTCTTCTCTTTTGATTACCTCAACCCTATTCCACTACGTCCTTGTCTTAGTCCATGTCCTTATCACCTTTGTTCTTCGTCACAAAGGTTGGCAGCTTCAGTGGTGAGAATTCTTCAATGGTGACATATTGAAGGGTGATTTATTGCTATAGCAAAATCCTACAACATATTCACCTAGAGAAATAAATGGAATCATGTGCAAAACTGAAAGTAAATGACCTGCTAACAAGTCCTATCACCATGAGTGTGGATGGACACAAGGAGGTAGAACAGGGATTCTGCACTGAGTATAAACACACACACACACACACACACACACACACACACACACACACACACACATACACACCACTACCACCACCACCACCAAATTAACTGACATTATCAACATGTTTTGGCTAACATGACATTTCTATTGGGATATCTGCTGAAATCTGGTCTGGCCTTGGAAGAAAGTTATCTGAGAAACAAATGGATTTTTTTTTTTTATTCGTTACTCTCACCCTCCTACCCCCACCCCCAGCTCCTTCCTCTCTCTTCTCCACCTTCCTCCTGCCTCCACCCCCTTTGCCCCCTCCTTAGCAGCTGCACAGCCTTACATTACTCACTGCATTTGACCTACCTACACTGGCCAGACTGGGGCAGCCGCAAGCAGGCTCACCCAATCCTGTTCAGCTTGCTACTTAACAAGGAGGGCCTTGAGGCTAATAGGATTGGTGTTCCCTGTAATCAGCTTTGCTCTTCTGTGCAGACACATCCCTAGTGCCTGGTGCAATGGTCCGATAAAACAGGGACACGGAAATGACAGACCACGTTCTGTACCAGTACACTGACAGAGAACAACAATAACATCTATAGAAAATTGGTGTTACAAATATGTGACATAATGTCTCAGCTTTTTAGACTTGTGTGCAATGTAGATTTCTTTAGAACAGAATCAGCTGGTCTGAAAAGTGAATCTGTTTGGAACAAAGTTATGAAACAAAAAAAAATCCATTATATTGCTCAGCGCAACCCCAATATACGTGCATGCGTGCATACATGCGCAAGTGTGTGTGTGTATACACGGGCCTGTACTTCCACATGTTTATGTTTTTTTCAAACAAAACAAGGATTTATGAACAATTTGCAATTAAATGCTAATATTGCTATTTTCTTTCAGTCATGCTAAGAACTATCAAAAATGTGTTTTTCAGCGTATTATCTACCTGAATGCATATTAATTAGTGCAAAATGCATGTGAGACATTTAAAAAGCGCACATGTTCTCACTGTTGGCAAGTTTGTTTATTGTACTGTATAACTTTCATTCAATAGAGCTGTACCACACAATACTGCTCACTCATTATTGTTCTCAGTATTGTCTGATCAGGTCCTGTTCCATTGCAAACCACATTGCAGTACAGTATTGTTTGTAATGACTAGCACTAACACTGAACTACATAGAATGGATTACAATGTACTGTGTTGCATGGTATTTTATTTTATTTATGTTCTAATATCTTGCAGCAATTCATGCCTCAAAGCATAACATGTCTTTCTGTACTTAGCTGCACCATACTGTAGTTCTTTAAAGTGCTGTTGAATTGTACATGGTGTAAAGAAGCCAAAATTCTAATGAACACATGTACAAAGTCACATTTAATTATTCAATATGAAATACAAAATATGACTATGCAGTTTGTTTTTTGTGTGTTCACTTGTATTTGCCTTATTTTCAGCAATGCTGCAATCTGCTTCAGTCTCTGTAATTAGTGTAAATGCTGTCTTTTTATTTTCACTGTATTGTTTGTTGCGATGCACAAGTATCAGTCTATTTGTCCTAATATCTTCTTTCGAATAATTTTTGCCCATGTTGTCTCATTTCCGTCCCACTGTCTCAATCAGCATTGTGAATGTGTTTTTGTGTGTGTGTGTGTGTGTGTGTGTGTGTGTGTGTGTGTGTGTGTGTTGTGTTCAAGGTGATGGTAGTGGTGCGAGGGGGAGGGGGAGGGGAATGAAAGGAATTTATGTGAGGCAGAAAGATTTAAATAAGCTGGGTAACTTTTACTCCTATGGGAAAAACCAAGAAAAAAAAAGTAAAACAAAGAAAAAAAACATGCCCTAACTAAAAAATAATATGGCCCCCAACACCAACTTGGCTAACACAGATGCAGATACAAAGGATCAAATTGGAAAGCAAACTGTCATCAGAAGCAGCTTCAGTTCAGAGTAATGGTCATCTAACGGCTTCATCATGTAAACAACTACCTTTCTTAATTGACAACTTTCTATACCTTCCCACCTTATTGAACAGCCTTGATTTGGCTCTTCATGATTGGCTGTGCTATAACAACATGAATATCATGCCAAGACTATCCCATCTGAATATGTTTTGTTGTGTGTTCTGTCTGAAAATGGTCAAGATCAAAAGGCATTGGCAAGTCTTGAATAAGTCTTTATTTAAGTTTGTCCATTTATTTAGGTACTGATGTTGTCTACATTATGTCAGCTTACATAAGTTTCCTTGTTTTGTGTGCCACATGCCTGCATCTGTGCTAAGCAAATGGGTACCAGAAGAAGCATTAATCTGGCATTATGAGCAATTGTTTCTTGATGGGAACATAAGCTGCATTCCTTATCTTTTTTTTTTGTATTGTACCCTTTCTTGCTTTGTTTGTCTGTGTTGTTTAGTTTCATTGATTCTGTTTTTAGTTACTGATTTCTGAATTCAATCATATAAAGGATTGGAATGGTAAATATCTCTTGTTGAGCATGATTGCCAACAGAGGATTGGATTGTGAAGCTAACTGACTTCATGAGCATCCATCAAGGCACCCTTCTGAGTGATATCTAACTGTAAAGTGCAATCTATTGTCATGAAGTAGTAATGATTGAAAAAAAAAATTCAAGCAATTAGTGAATTATGAGGTGTATCACAAAATTTCATGTGTTGGAAACAATGCGGTAAACTCTGTGTCTGCTTGCATGCAAGTGTGTGTGTGCGTGTGTGTGTGTGTGTGTGTGTGTGTGTGTGGTGCGTGCGTGCGTGCGTGCGTGCGTGCGTGCGTGCGTGCGTGCGTGCGTGCGTGCGTGCATGCGTGCGTGCGTGCGTACATGCATGCGTGCGTGCGTGTGCCTTTGTGAGTGTGTATGTGCATACTGTTGTTGTTCTTAGTCGTGTTGATGGTGGTAGTCGGTATGTGTGTGTGTGTGTGTGTGTGTGTGTGTGTGTGTGTGTGTGTGTGTGTGTAAGTGAGCCCACATATGTGTTTGTATGTATGTGCATGTGGTGTGTGTGTGTGTGTGTGTAAATGAGCCCACATATGTGTTTGTTTCTATGTGCATGTGGTGTGGTGTGTGTATGTGTATTTGTGTGTGTGTGTCACTGTGTGTGCATGTGTGTGTGTCATATATACATGTACATATTGACAATGAAGGTAATCACAAACAAAAACAGCTAGTAAAAAGTTAAGATAAAGGTTAAACTATGAACAATTGCAGGATGTTGGCTACAATTTCGGAACAAAAATGCATGTATTTAACTATTGATTCAAGCAACATGTAGCTTGAGTCTATGTATTCATCATTACATATATACTCAGCCTCTTTCCACCCTGTTGGTGTATGACAAAAACATCATGGTCGTCATTGAGGCAATGCTCATTACGCTGAGAGCCAATGATTTAATGTGGAAATTGTCACAAGAACCAATCGTCAATCAATTAATCATCAATCCAATCACTGGCGTCATGGCTGGTAGCACACGTACTGTAATGTAACACTAAGACATTAAGAGTGAGCCGGCTTACCTTTCTGCGCTTTTTCTTGTGGAATATTTTGCGCTCGCAAGCGCTGGTCTAGAATGTACATCATCTCTCCACCAAGATTGATGAAGAGCAAAGGAAGCGTTTTCAGCGACATGATTTCCTTGCACAGGCAAGTTCCAATACAACCAATTATTCTGGTCTGTGAAGGCTTGCTATGTGTAACACACGACACATCCGTTCCAGTTGGAACAAGCGCAGACGGCGTCGCGATCACCAAGGATAGTCACGCGAGAAGATAGCACGAGAAGA
>CM065727.1:32849570-32919570 GCA_033310375.1 Conus canariensis | reverse complement strand
AAATGTTTTAACACATCCAACACTCTGTTTTAACCAAACAAACGAAAACCCATTACTACAAAGACATTTACGAACAGAAGTTGCCCAAGTTGATTTACCTCTAGAATCTAAATCAAACAATACTTTGTATGCTTTTGCAGGTAATCTGTGTTCTCCCATACGCATGAGCTTAAGCCAATAACATTACATTTCACGTATGAATTTACATAAATGGGATATCTGCCAAGCTCACCATAAACCAAGTCATTAGGGGTTCGTCTATCCACATGCAAAAAGCGTTTCATAGCAAATAAATGTAATTTTTCAATTTCATGACCTTTATCCAATCCCCAAATTTCAGCGCCATACTGTACAATAGGCTGCACTTGGGCATCAAACAATTTAAAAAATAATTTAACCGAAGCACTTTCAAATTTATAAAGCAAGCTTAAAATAGCTATAACAGCACGCTTTCCTCTGTTAACAAGATCATGACAGGCAAACGTAAAGCTAAGTTTTGTTGAAAAATATATGCCCAAGTACTTGTAAGCATTTACCACCGACATTTGCGAACTTCCATACAACCACATTTCACGCGATGCTAAGAAACCACCCTTTCGAAAAACTATAATGTTTGATTTACCCATGTTTACTTTCAAATCCAGTCTACATGCTGCAGAATGCAAATTATTCAATTGGTTTTGTAATCCTACGACAGTATCAGAGAGCAAGACGATATCATCTGCAAATAACAATATAGATATTTCGATCAAGTCAAAAGTGACACCGTGTCTTCCCTTCTCAATAATTTCTAGTGCTAATTCATTAATATACAATGAAAATAATACTGGGCTGCAGACATCCCCCTGTTTAACACCCTGAGTACATCTAATATAGTCACTAAATTTTGCCCCACATCTTATCGTAGCTTTAACATCTTTGCACATGCATTTTACACAATTATATAATTTACTTTTGATTCCATTTTTTGTTAGTATCGGCCACAAAAGTTTTCTTGAAATGGAGTCAAAGGCCATTTCAAAGTCTATAAAGGCAACATATAGCTTACGGTTATTAGAAAATTGTTTCTGGACAGCTGCTAACAGAGTGAACATATGATCAATTGTACAAAAGTTTTTCTTGAACCCTGCCTGGTGATCACCTGTTATATTGTTTACTTCAATCCATTCTGACAATCTCTTGTTAATTATAGAACCAAATACTTTACTTGCAATATCAGACAAGGAAACTCCTCTGTAATTGTTAGAGTCATTCGTATTACCTTTTTTAAAGAGAGGGAGAATAAATGATTTGTGCCAATCTTCAGGATAAATTCCATTGTCAAACAAATTATTGAACAATTTAACCAGAAAATCAGTTCCAACATTACCAACATTTTTTTTTAAAAACTCACAAATCATGCCATCTGGACCAGCTGCCTTTCCATTTTTTAGCTTTCTTATTGCAGCAACAACTTCAATTTTGCTTATAGGACGATCATAATATTCTATATATCCGTTGTCGCATATCATATCATTTACTAGAATTTTAGTTTCTGTCGTAGAATCCTTATCCAGCACATGCTTAAAATGATTATACATTCATCTATAGTGATTTCGTTTTGAATATATACTCGCTTTTTAAATACTGTACGTACATTTCTCCAGAACTCTTGCTGACTATCAATACTTGTGATCACTTTTTCAAACTGTAAATCGTTGTGTTGTATCTTCTTTCTTTGTAATAAATTTTTATATCACAGTATAGATGTCGGACATCTTTATCTAATGTGTTGCAAAATGTTCTTAACAATTTTCGTAAATTTTGTCTTTCAATTTTACATTCGGCATCAAACCAATCATTTTGTCGCTTCACTCTGTTTACATAAACTTTACGTTTCATACCGTCAGCAGCTCTTTTTACAGAACTGTTAAACAAGTTAAGTACATCATTTATATTTACATCTACTAAATCCATAGCACCAAATAACTGGAATTTGATTTCCTGTGAGTTCATTGTGTCTATGAAATTCAAGGCATAATCCTTATCCCACACAAACTTTTCAATATACTCTCTCCTTTTTTCATTTTCATTCACACCCACATTTGTTCCTAGAACATTTACGCTAAGTTCCAAAGGCATATGATCAGATTCCAATCGTTCTTTCACACACAATTTACAAGAAGAGTTTATAAAGTCAAAAAGTTCACATGATGCTATAAAGTAATCATTCACACAACAACCTGATTCACACACATATGTAAAGTGACCACTGATGTCACTCGAACAAAGACCATTAAGAATGTACAGACCCAAAGCATTACACATGTTTAACAGACGTTTGCCATATTCATTCAACACCTTGTCTTGAGACTGTCGTTTAACTTTAGACGAATCAAATTTGTCAAACCATGAAAACGTTTTAATATTGTCATCACATCCTGGAGATATGTCTGCTGTTCGACCGTTAAAGTCACCACACATCAATATTGACATCTTATCACTTGAAACATATATTATTTACAATACAATCCTCAGTTTGACTGATCCCATTATCCACGTTTAACACAGAATAGTATGGCGATTTCTCGGGTGGAACATATGTACATAAATAAATATAAGATATCATTTGATAAAACGAGAAACGAGAGAGAGAGAGAGAGAGAGAGAGAGAGAGTAGGTGTGCGTGCGCGCGCGCGCGCGCGCGTGCGTGTGTGTGTTGTGTTGTTTGTGTGTGTGTGTGTGTGTGTGCGTGTGGTGCGTGTTGGGTGTGTGGTGTGTGTGTGTGTGGTGTGTGTGGTGGTGGGTTTGTGTGTGGTGCGTGTGAGTGCGCGTGTGCGTGCGTGTGTGTGTGTGTGTGTGTGTGTGTGTGTGTGTGTGTGTGTGTGTGTGTGTGTGTGTTGTGTGTGTGCAGTTTTCCATCATGGGTATCGATCTCCATTTTTTTCCTTTGCGAGTGGAGGAAACTTTGGTGATAAAGGGTTAAACTCTTCATAGGACAACTCTGGAGTTCAGTTACAGTAAGCATTGTCATACATAAGCAAATTTTTACTACATGTTTGATTTTTTTTTTTTTTTTTTGGGGGGGGGTGGAGGGGTGGGGGGGGGGAGGTGGGGGTGGGGGGGGGGGGTGTAAAGCAATTTTCGTGCTACAGACTGTGGATGAAAAAAGTGATTCCCATCTTGCATTGTCACTCACATCTGCTCCCCCTCCCGACTCAATCTCTTGTTTTCTCACGTTTACTCACATGTAACTTTCGCTGATGTACACAATTCCCTCTTCAAAGAGAGGAGGGCTGAGTGTCATACATGCAGAGATGAAAGACAGGAAAAGACAGGGGAAAATCAAACGCACAGACATGAAACAAAGCAATGATAAGATGTCAACCCAAACCATCTGCACAAACTATACAGGCGCAGCATAAAGCAAGATACATAAACATAGATAACATGTTTTTAGGACAGGGACAATATTATGCAGCTGTAGTCTTTCCCCCTCCCTCCCTCCCTCCATCCCCCTCTCTCTCTCTCTCTCTCTCTCTCTCTCTCTCTCTCTCTCTCTCTCTCTCTCTCTCTCTCTCTCTCTCTCTCTCTCTTCCATGTCCCTATCCCCACCCCCATTTTTTTTTCAATCAGTTGAATGCACACAGGACAAAGGAATTTATGACACGTTCATAGACAAAGGAGTTTATGAAGCATTCATTATCATATGTAAAACTTGGTCTGATATTGTTGCGCGATCCTTGGTAGTTATCGTGAGGTCAACAGAATTTAGCAGGATAACTTCTCCTGCAGTTATCCCCACCATCAAGTGAAAACTCACCATAGATCTATTTGACACATTTGTGCAGAGCAAAGAACAGTTCATCCAGCTCGTTTTCCGGTTGTTTTTGTTTGTTTGCTTGTTTGTTTTTTGAAAGCGCTTAACAACCACTTACTCTGATGCAGTCACATACTGTAGGTTACCTCCTATTTGGAGGACGTGAAACAACTAATCAGGTCTAGTCTAAGAGTTATTTATTTTTTTTTCGGCACTTCTCTTTTTCTTTTTAGTCCAATTCAACATTTTTTCTCTTCAGTCACATTAATCACAAACACACACACACACACACACACACACACACACACGAAGAGAGAGAGAGAGAGAGAGAGAAGAGAGAGAGAGAGAGAGAGAGAGTTACACCTATCTATCTATCTATCTATTATCTCTATCTGTAGAAAGAAAGAATGACAGGATGAAAAAAAAATCATGTGTTTGGAGAGTGAAAAGAGGCACTGTGATGCTCTTGAATAAACATGTTCCATAGACTGTATGCAGCTGAGAGTGACAACACAACAACAACAACCTCTGACAACCCCCTCCTCCTCTCCCACTCTCGCCACCCCCTCGCCCACCCACGCTCTCAGCCTGCTCCCCTCCCCCCCCCCCTCCCCCCGATATTCTCAACCCCTTCTCTATCAACCCTCGATCTTTCAACTCGAAACGCTGAAGCTGACCGAGCCAGCCAATGAGAAAGTCTGATAGAAAGAGAGTTAGTTAACTGGATATATAAAACACACGAGCAGGCAAGAGCTACTTTTAAAGACTACCGTGAAAGACCAACATGTCCCTAAAAGCTGTCGGTATGAGGACGTAAAACTCAACCATTACCGCAAGAACTACGATATTACTCAGCGCTGTTAAAACGGGCGAATTTCATGTGATACATACATACACATACACATACACACCCACACCCACACACACACACACACACACACACCAAAACCACTCGGTGGGAAACGAGCGAACATGGTGACTGTGAGCGTGGCCTACGTGGCGCTCGTTGTGGTGATTTGCAGTCTCTTGTTCCAGAAAATCTGGAAATCAAAAGAAACTGGAGTAAAGTCGCCCCCATTATATTGTGGATGGCTTCCTTGGATTGGCTGTGCATTGGAATTCGGCAAGGAGCCTCTTCGGTTTATCGAGAAAAAGCGAAAGGAGGTAAGATACTTTATTTAAGTAAGTAAGTAAGTAATGTTGCTTACAGCGCAGCCGACCGCAAAGGGCCATATCAGGGCTGTCACCGCGTTCAAGTCAACTTACAAGTCATTAAAGCACACACACACCACACACACACACACACACACACACACACACACACACACACACACACACACAAACAAATTCACACAATCCTTTAAAATATAGGGCCTACCTTCTAAAAACACACTGGTTAAAAATCTTCATTCCGTAAAATCTTAGATTAGATGAACAGTTCTAATTTTTTTTTTAATTCAAAGATCACTTTATTTAGATTTAACCTCTAAATTAAAAAACAAACAAACATAGAAAGTAAATAACAAAAAAGAATAGCATTAATGAAAATAAAAAAAAGCGCCTGGATGAGAATTAGCATGACAAATGTAGCGCATACTTTCAACCAATCCGATTTGGGGGATGGGGGGAGGGGTGGGGTGAGGGGGTAATGGCTAGAGACACCTAAAGCATTCCGTTTACAATGTCACATAATATCAAACCTTAATATAGATTTGTCTATTGATTTTTGTTCGCAACGGTGTAATGTGACACTTGACAGCCACACCATCCGCTACAACAACCCTCCCCCCTCCCCCTCCCCCCTACCCCACACACTTCTATTCCCTCCCCCCCCCCCCCCCCCCCCCTTTGTCTCACAAACGGCAATCAAGATTACTGATCTACGTCCACTCTCAGTCGCTACCCCTCACTGCTCCCCCCCACCCCCCACCCCCCCCTCCATCCACCCCTTTAGCCCCCTCCACCTCACTAACCCTCCCCGCAGTCTGTCGGGTTTTCATTTGAAGGACTTGTAATACCAGAACTTATCTGATGTTGGAGCGGATTGTTGATCTCTCTCTAGTTGCTGGTGACTGGTCCACCTTCTCTTTAAGCCGGCTACCAGGCAGGCCCACTGTCCAAGGACCTCGACAGTGGAATCTTTCTGGAAATATAGGCTAACTTTGGCTGATTTTGGCAATGGAATCTTTTGAAAATGCGACTTAATATTCGCTGAACTCGGCAATATGTAAGCTAATGCTGGCTTAACTTAGTGATGAACTCTTTTGGAATTACAAACTAACACTGGCTACATTTAGCACCCGAATCTTTTGAAATGTAAGTTCATATTGACTGAACATGGCAATGGAATGTTGATGTATGTTAAGTATGAGTTTACTCTTGCAAAACACGGCAATGACATCTTTTGGATATGTAAACTTACACTGGTTTACCAGCCGCCGTGGCGAAGTGGTTAGCGTCGCGGACTCCCGGCTGGGAGGTCGTGGGTTCGAATCCCATCAGTCATGTGGGTTTTTCTGCCCCGACCGGCTCCTACCCAGAGTTGAGTTTGCTGCGACTCAAGTTGGGAAGACTGGGACCACACAGTCGAGTTTCATCCACTTAATGGATGCGTTTCTGAGAGTGTTGCTCAAATTTCCTGACCAACACTGCAGGTGCCTGTATCTCTCGGGCCTGGTTGACGCCGGGATATATTATGAAAGGAAGCGTAGAGTACAGCCCTGTCATGTAGTCTCAGACCGAAATGGAAATCCGTAGCATCATCTTAATCATCCTCATTCTCATCGATCAGCATAAAAAAAAAATTTCTCAAATTCTGTGGCCCTTCATGCCCCGCTCTCATGGTGACCTCAATTTCGATGTCCTCTCCACGTCTGTGGCCTTGGTTTGGTTCCGTCGGGGTCACCGGTATCGGCGAGTCCATGGGGGGGCTGTCGTTGGACGGACGTGGTGGCGCCCTCCGGTGGGAGAGCTCACTCACGCCGGCTCCGCGACTAAGCAATTATTGTCGTCAGTAAAGGGCTTAGTAGGTGGTGTCCTGCGTATGTTAGATCAGAACAGGCGCCACTGAACACCACCGAAGTGACTCGGCAGCAGTGCAGTGTCTCCTCTGGTGGGCTGCCTCTTGACGACTTGACATTGACTGCTCCCTGTGGATTGCCGGTGCCGGGGCTGGGCGGGGCCGACCGGGTTGTGGCTGTGGACGGGGTGTCGGAATGAGCGGCGTGGGTGCACTGCCTCTGAGGTGGCGCAGACGTTGGGACAGAAAAAAAAAAAAAAAAAAAAAAAAAAAAAAAACTTACACTGGTTTCATCTTTTGATTGACTCTTTTAGAAATGTAAGTCTACAATGGCTTAACTTGCAAGTTATTTTTTTTTTTATGGAAGTTAAAACTGGTTGAATTTGGCAATGAAAGGCGTTTAATTTGTATGCCATCTCTGGCGAAACTTTGGCAATGGAATAGTTTTTAAGATATTTTAAGATATGGACAAACAATTCCATTGAAACAGCAGAAGGTAAGAGATGACACTGACTGAACTTGGCAGTGCCAGTTGTTGTTTGGGACTGTAAGCCAGCACTTTCTGAACTGGGCGTAGAAAGTTTTGGAACTGGAAGGTAGCGCTGACTTAAGTTTCCAATGGGATCTTTCGAAACTATGAACTAATAATTACTTTGCATTAGAAACCTTTGGAATTGTTAGCTGAAACTGTGTGAACATTACAAAGGAACCATTAAGAATTAAATACACCTGACAATGGAATGTTTTAGAAATATAAGTAACACTCGGCGTCTTTGGCGATGTGATATTTTGGAAATGTCACAAGAAGTTGGCTATGATTTTGAAATGTGACGTCGACTGAATTTGGCGCTTGATGTGTTTCGAATCCATGTGGTATCACTAGTTGAACTTGGATATAACTGTTTTTGGAAATATAAGGTAAAAATTGCTCAACTTGGCTGTGGAATCTTTTGGAACTGTGAACTAACATTAGCTGAACATGGCCAAGAAATGCTACGGATCTTAATCTAGCCTTGGCTGAACTTGTCTATCGCTATCTCAACTGGGTAATGAAATGTTTTAACAATAGAATCTTAGGGGAATGTAAGGTAACAATCATAAAATGTGGCAATGAAATCCTCTTTAAAATGAAATCTAATATTTTCAAGCTTGATAATGGACTTTTTTGAAACCTTAACACTGGCTGAAAGTGGAATCTCTCGGTGATTAACGGTAATATAATCACTGAACTTGGCTGTGGTCCTCTAGAGACGTAAGATAAATCCGGCTGAACTTGGCTGTGGATTCGCTTGGAAATGTAAGCGATCACTGGCTGAACTTGCTTGTAGGATTGTTTGGAAAAATCAGCTAAACCTGGCTGAATTTGATAGAGAAATCATTTGGACATGTAATCTGACACTGGCTGAACTTGGCAACAGAGAACTTTGGAATTTAAGTCAACAATGCCTGAAGTTCGCAATGAAATGTTTAGCAGATATAAGTCATCGGTATCTTAATAAATGGGCGTTGGACTGTTTTGGCAGTGGAATCTGTTTTAAATGTAACATCACAATATGACTGTATAATCTTCAGGAAAGTAAGACAATAAAGTCAAGGAATGTTTTGGAACTTTAAGCTATGCTGACTGAGCTTGGTAATGACATTTTGAGGATCTGCAAACAGGTGATGTATGAATGTGACGATAAAAACCTTTTTAGTCCTGTCTTTTTTTATATTTACTTCAGTTCCCACGTATACTCATTTATGTCTATATTGCCATCACATGATGATGATGATGATGATAATGATGATGATGATGATGGATGATGATGATTTTAATTTATATCGTTTGGGACGCCACGTTTGAAAGAAGGGTGTGGTTTGAGAAGGTAGGAACATGGCTTAGCCTAGCAGATATTCTCTTATTTACGTAGCTCACGTAATGGGGACGTAGATCAGGCGATTTAAAAAAAAAAAGGGGAGTTTAGTGCACTTTACGTTTATACTGTCGAAGTTGCGTCAGTCACCAAATCTCAGTCGTGCACTCTGTTTTACTCTTCTTCTTCTGTAAACTCTTCGAACCTATGACTTCCCGCTGATCGTTATCACCCCATCTCTCCCCCCCCCCCCCCCCTGTTCCCTCCTCCACCACCCCATCTCCTCCACCCCCCACTCTCCTGCCCACCTTTCACCGCTTCTAGGTTGGGTATAGATGACATCCAAGCGCATTTATGGATGTTTCAATCCACACAAAATCAAGATTCGATAGAATTGTTCGCCTCTAAATTGTACCTCATTTGTATTATTTTAGTCTGGTTTTATGTTTACCACCAAATGAATGTTGATTCTTGAAACAATAAAAAGGTCACTTCCTGTCATGATATCCTTCTGATAAAAGCCTGTTTCATCACAAACAAGAAAAAGAATTTTTTTTAAATCAGAATTTGATCTCGATTATTTGTTAGTGTGTGTGTGTCCATAAGGTAAAACATATACATGTGCATGTACGCCCTGTTATGAGTATGCAAATGGGTGTTCAGGAAGGAGTGCACGTGCGTGCGTGCGTGCGTGCTTGTGTGTGTGTGTGTGTGTGTGTGTGTGTGTGTGTGTGTGTGTGTGTGTGTGTGTGTGTGTGTGTGTGTGTGTGTGTGTGCATACTGGAATAGACAGATACATAGATAGATAAATAGATAGATAGATAGGCAAACATCTTCATATGTATGTAGATATAATCTTTGAAAAATCTATCATCTAAAACGAAACAAGACACTGGACACCGCTCTACAAGCTTACATGGCTTACAGGCTTACATGCTATGATAGTAATAACATAACATATATACGAAGACAGATTTTTTTTTTCTTTTTCATTTTTGAACCTTTAATTACGTTGGGCCCATATACGATGCCAGTTATTGTATTTTCGTATTCATGCAATCGCGGCCATGTTATCAACATGGATTTATAGATCATCATGGCTTAATATTCCACTTAGCCATTGCTTACCTCTCTCTCTCTCTCTCCCTCTCTCTCTCTCTCTCTCTCTCTCTCTCTCTCTCTCTCTCTCTCTTGTGTGTGTGTGTGTGTGTGTGTGTGTGTGTGTGTGTGTGTGTGTGTGTGTGTGTGTGATTGCAGATGGGTCCAGTGTTTACGATACAGGCGGCGGGAAAACGTTTTACGTTCATTTCGGATCCTAAAGATTTTCCCATCCTTTTCAATTCCCCCAGTGTGGATTTTGACAAAGCTGTGGACTCGAGCGTGCAAAGAGTGTGTAAGTGTTTTGTGTCTTTAATAGCTGAATATAAGTGACTTGGTAGGTCTTTACTTAGATTTTCCCATCCTTTTCAATTCCCCCAGTGTGGATTTCGACAAAGCTGAGGACTCGACCGTGCAAAGAGTGTTTAAGTGTTTTGTGTCTTTAATAGCTGAATATAAGTGACTTGGTAGGCTTTACATCTCATCTTCCTTTTTTTTTCTAGCCTTGGAAGGGATTTCTTTTAACAGCTTAGAAATGTCGCATAAAAACTGGACAGCATAGGCTTTGTCAACGGGAAGATGTGGTTTTCTGCGGAGAATTTGCCTACAACATACGGACTTTCCACTCCGCACAACAGGCCAGTAATACAATCAAGAACGTGACGAACTGTGCGTCGACATGAACTAAAGGACTGGTTATGGTAGCTCAGCCCTAATGCGCGTAACTGAGACAGGGGTCTCAAACATTACCGACTGCTCAAGTATCAATCACACTGCCATCATCATGTCCTTCTGTCACGGGACAATAACAAGAATGATGAAGATGAAGATGATATGATGATGATGATGATGATGATGGTGATGATGAATGATGACGATGACGATGACGATGATGAAGAGAAGAAGAAGAAGAAGAAGAGCAATGAATATGTGCAGTGTCAATAAACGTTTTATACAGACGCGTGAAGTTTAATGATTTCTTTGAAAAAAAAAATATCTGCACGGTATTTCCTGTGTGGTGTGTTGCCTTTTCATCGCTGTTTACCAGGAACCTGTCACGTCCCGGTTTCCCAGACGAGGGTGTTATTCTCGAGGCCATCTGCTTAGTCAGCCCCCCGCCCCTTCCCCCAACGTACCCCTCCCCTCCCCCCTCCCCCCCCCCCCCCTCCCTCCAGTGGATCTGAATATCTTTTCTTGCGTCGTCAGCGAAGCCATCCCTCCAGTCTCCACACAGAGGGCCCAAGTATTGTGTCTCTTACGTCAAAGCTGTGTCATTCCTCCAGTCCCCTACTTAGAGGATGTAAGTATCATGTCTTATGTCATCCACGAGGCTATCCCTCCAGTGACCACAAAGAGGTCGACAGTATCCTGTCATGCGTCATCCACGAGGGCTTTTTGGGCCACAGTATTGTGTCTCTTACGTCAAAGCTGACGTCATCCATCGAGTCCATACACAGAAGATCTAAGTATCATGTCTTACGTCATCCATGAGCCTGTCCCTCCAGTTCTTACAAAGAGGGCCAGAGTATCGTGTCTTGCGTCATCCGCGAGGGCTTTTTCCAGTCCCCATACACTGGGGGCCAAAGTATTGTGTCTTGAGTGATCCACACAACAGGCCAAAAGATTATGACTTCCGTCATCTATGAAATTATCCCCCCAGTCACCACACAGAGCGTCAAAGTACTACGTCGTATGTCGTCTATGAGGTCATCCGTCCAGTCCCCCTACAGTGGGTCGAAGTATCATGTCTTATGTCACCCATGAAGTTGTCGCTGCAGTCCCAACACACAAGGTCCAATTACTGTGTAAGACATCATCTATGCTGTCATTCTTTCAGTCCCTACACAGAGGCTCTATGTATTATGCCTTATGTCATCCATAAGGTCATCCTTGTGGTTTCTACATAGAGGGTCGAAGTATCACGTCTTACGTCATTCTTGAAACTGTGCCTCCAGTTCCCACAGAGACGGTCTAAGTATGATTCTTACGTCATTCCATGAAGTCAGCTCTCTAGTCCCACGCCGAAGGCCTAAATGTCACGTCTTAAGGCATCTACAAGGTCATTCCTCCAGTCCGTACTCGAAAGTGGGCCGAAGTACCGTGTCTCTTGCGTCATCTATGAGGTCATCCCTTCAGTCTCCACAAAGAGGACCCAAGTATGATGTCTTTTGCATTATCTGTGAATTTCATCACCCCAGTCCTCGTACAGACAGCCTACAGTAGTGTGCTTTGCCTCATCGGTGAAGTCATTCCTCCAGTCCCCCACACAAGGGTTCTTAGCATCGTGTCTCTTGTTAGGCACCACAAGTGGATAGTCAGAGCCTTTCGTCTGTTCTTCTGATGTAAACTTGACCAAGATTTTCACAACTCAAACAGAACCAGGTGCAACAGATGGTGTACCCACATCAGAGAGTGATACATTTTGGTTCGTTCTTTCTTGCAACACCATCCTTTCCCCGTCCTCTCCTGCCCTCTAACATTACCTCCGCTTCTTCACAACATTTTTTTTTTTTTTTATATAAAACAACTCATGTTCATTTGGAAGAAAGAGCTGTTTATACACACACACACACACACACACACACACACACACACACACACACACACACACAATAAACTTCTAGTGTATTAATCTGCCCCCAGCACTCTCGACGCATTGAGAAAGAGACGGGGAGAGGGGAGGACAGAGGAGAGAGAGAGAGAGAGAGAGAGAGAGAGAGAAGGGTAGGGGTGTATATCCATTCTCCCTCCCCGTCCACCTCGTCTCCCCTCCCCGCCCCAACCCGCTAACCACCACACCCGTATTCTGACCCAACTTTCGAACTGAACTGGAATCTATGTGGCCTGTCCAACACAGCGTGTATGTCTGCGAAAACCTACGCCATCTACAACTCAACTCTACAGAAGAGAGTGGTGACAAAGGTGGCTGGCAAAGCAGCGAGCACCCACTACCGTTCGCTCGTCGAGGGCTTTAAGGCTAGGATGGACGAACTGAAGACAGGTCAGTGTTCTTGCTTGGTTTTGTTTGTTCGCGTGTCTTAGTAGGAACACTGCGGTTCACCGATTTGAGCGCCCTCATACATACATACATGTCTAGTCGTCGAGAGGATGGCGTATGTCTGCTCTCTTCTCTCTCTCTCTCTCTCTCTCTCTCTCTCTCTCTCTCTCTCTCTCTTCTCTTTTCATCTCGTTACACAGACAGTCAATTTCGGTATTCGAAGAATTTAACTCCAGTTTGGGAGATTTCAGATTTCTGTTCAGTGTTGGGAGTTTCCCATGGTGACCAGGTAAAACAAGACGTAAGCGCGGCAGGATGTATCCGCTATGGTCCCTGATTAGACATACACGAAGCTCGAGGCTTTCACCTCGTGACGGATAAATGTAATACATCATCAGTGGTACTGAGCAGTCTTCTGCACACAGTCAGTGGAATTCGACAGTCTTCTGGACACAGGTCAGTGGAATTCGACAGTCTTCTGGCCATAGCGTCAGTGGCGACAGTCTTCTGGACAGTACTCTGTTTGTCTGTGTCCTTGACGGTAACTAACCCCCTCTCTTTCTAAATTTTGCATCATTTCCGCCCTCAGTCACTCTGTTTTGAAAATCAATAGAATTCAGCATTCTTCTGAATACTAGGCAGTAGTATTGAACAGTTTTCTGGACACAGTTCGACGGAATTGAATAGTTATCTAGGGACACAGGGACAGGTCAGTGAAATTAAACAGCCTTAGGACAGGTCAGTGAAATTAAACAGCCTTCTGGGGACAGGTAAGTGAAATTAAACAACCTTCTGAGGACACGTCAGTGAAATTAAACAGCCTTCTGGGACAGGTCAGTGAAATTAAACAGCCTACTGGGGACAGGTCAGTGAAATTGAACAACCTTCTGAGGAAAAGTCAGTGAAATTAAGCAGCCTCCTGAGGACAGGTCAGTGAAATTAAACAGCCTTCTGAGGACAAGTCAGTGAAATTAAATAGCCTTATGGGACAGGTCAGTGAAATTAAACAGCCTACTGGGACAGGTCAGTGAAATTGAATAGCTTTCTGCAGACAGGTCAGTGAAACTGAACAGACTTCTGGGGTCAGGTTAGTGAAATAAAAGAACCTTCTGGGGACAGGTCAGTGAAATTGAACACACTTCTGGAGACAGGTGAGTGACATTGAACTACCTTCTGGAGACAGGTGAGTGAAATTGAACAGCCTTCTGGGGACAGGTCAGTGAAATTGAACAGACTTCTGGCGACAGGTCAGTGAAATTGAACGACCTTCTGGGGACAGGTGAGTGAAATTGAACGACCTTCTGGGGACAGATCACTGAAAATGAGCAATCTTGTGGGGACAGGTGAGTGAAATTAAACAGCCTTCTGAGGACAGGTCACTGAAACTGAGCAGTCGTGTGGGGACAGGTGAGTGAAATTGAACAGCCTTTAAGGGACAGGTGAGCGAAATTGAACAGCCTTCTGGGGACAGGTGAGTGAAGTTGAACAGCCTTCTGGGGACACGTCAGTGAAACTGAACAGACTTCTGGAGACAGGTCAGTGAAATTCAACAGCCTTCTGGGGACAGGTCAGTGAAATTGAACAGCCTTCTGGGGATAGGCGAATTAAATTGAACAGCCTTGTGGGGACAGGTAAGTGAAATTGAACAGTCTTCTGGGGTCAGATAAGTGAAATTGAACAACCTCCTGGAGACAGATAAGTGAAATTGAATAGCTTTCTGGAGACAGATCAGTAAAACTGAACAGACTTCTGGGGTCAGGTTAGTAAAATTAAAGAGCCCCCTGGGGACAGGTCTGTGAAATTGAACACACTTCTGGAGACAGGTGAGTGAAATTGAACGACCTTCTGGGGACAGGTCACTGAAACTGAGCAATCTTGTGGGGACAAGTGAGTGAAATTAAACAGCCTTCTGGGGACAGGTCACTGAAACTGAGCAATCTTGTGGGGACAGGTGAGTGAAATTGAACAGCCTTCAGGGGACACGTGAGTGAAGTTGAACAGCCTTCTGGGGACAGATGAGTGAAGTTGAAGAGCCTTCTGGGGACAGGTCAGTGAAACTGAACAGCCTTCTGGAGACAGGTGAGCGAAATTGAACAGCCTTCTGGGGACAGGTGAGTGAAGTTGAACAGCCTTCTGGGGACAGTGAGTGAAGTTGAACAGCCTTATGGGGACAGATCAGTGAAACTGAACAGCCTTCTGGAGACAGGTGAGTGAAATTGAACAGCCTTTTGGGGACAGGTCAGTGAAGTTGAACAGCCTTCTGGGGACAAGTCAGTGAAACTGAACAGCCTTCTGCGGAGTGAAAAAAGCCTTACAGTGAAATTGAACAGCCTTCTGGGGATAGGCAGTGAAATTGAACAGCCTTGTGGGGACAGGTAATTGAAATTGAACAGCCTTTCTGGGGACAGGTAATTGAAATTGAACAGCCTTCTGGAGACAGGTGAGTGACACTGAACCACCATCTGGAGATAGGCCAGTGAAATTGAACAGCCTTGTGGACACAGCTGAGTGAAATTGAACTGCCTTTGGGACACAGGTGAGTGAAATTGAACAGCCTTCTGGACACAGGTGAGTGAAATTGAACTGCCTTTTGGACACAGGTGAGTGAAATTGAACTGCTTTTTGGACACAAATGAATGAAATTGAACAGCCTTCTGGACACAGGTGAGTGAGTTTGAACTGCCTTTTGGACACTGGTTAGTGGAATTGAACAACCTTTTGGACACTGGTGAGTGGAACTGAACAATTTTTGTGTTTGAGTATTTATTATATTAAAAGCCTTGGTTACCCTTGCCATCCATTACTTAATAATGACTCACGACTCGTAGGTAATTATACTTAACGATTTAAGTTTGGTTTTTGTCTTGTTTTCAGGTGATTATGAGCTGATGGATATTGTGAGATCGATAATGTTTCCAACTGTACTAGACACTTTGTATGGCAAAGGTAAACTGCATACTATGGATCAGGTAAGTTTGCCTCGTGACTGAAAGCTCTGACTTAGATTTAAATGTGATTTAGTATATTACGTAACATTTGGGAGGTCCGGAATAGCTCAGCTGATCGAGCGTCTGATTCGTGTTCCTGGTGATTCTGAAGTTGCACATTCGAATCTCCGCCAAGCCGTTTCGGTACAAGGGGATTTCCCCCTCGGTGTTAAAGTTTTTCCATTGAAACTGTTAACTGAAGTTCCGTATGTGAATGCACGCATAAAATCTTGCATACACATGAAATTCCATCACCGGTTTTCGGAAGAGAAGGCGAGTTTTGCCGCCGGTACGGATGACACTTAAACACATAGCATGCACTCTCCGTGAAAAATCGAAACCATGAGTGGGAAAAAAGAGTGACAAATATTTGATAAAATGACTCGGGAAATGACTGAGTTACGGCCAGCAGCAGCTCTTTGGTCGGCTCTATCCGGGTTCTCGTTTTGTAAACGAGAACTTGGAAAAGCGTTCGGAGCTTAGAGCTTTGTTTTTAACCAAGGATGGGCGCTGTATAAATAAGTACTCATGATAATAATAATAATGTTTTGAGCTAATCGTTCCAAAATACTGTCAAGGCTATTTAAGACTTTCATTTTCAGTATGGGACAGTTCGGGTGGCCATACGTGTGTTTCCATATGATTTGCATGGTACCGAAAGAATGATTTGATTTTCCTCACAGGGTAGCCACAAACAGGGTATAGAGCTGTCTTTGTTTCTCACTTTTACAAATTCGCCATTTTCTTTCCCGCAACTTTAGCCCTGATATGCACCCTTGCGGTCGGCTGGGCTATTCGCAACGTGATTTGATTTGATTCCGCAACGTCATCAACTCTTTGTAGAATTAAGGATTGATCAGGTACACTTGGCTTTTGTTCTCCACTATTTAGCTGTTACTAGATTCGTCACGAGAGAACACTGTATTTCGTTTTGATACCTCTAAATGTGGAATTCAAAATAAATTTGTCGGGTCACGCACTTGCATGAGAAACTCGGTAAATTTTTGTTGTTGTTGTTGCTTGTTTCAGTTCCGCCTGCAGTCCTCACTTTGAAACTTTCTTTTAAGGGTTTTCAAAATTATAGAGAAATATTATATCTCCTCTGAGACTATGTTTTACTTTTCCTGGATGATCTCCAGGAAACATCAAACAGAACAGTGTTGAAAAATTAATATTTTCGGTCATTTTGTTCTTGATGTCTGAATTTAATGGTCCGGTTGAGAGAGAACGAGAGCTCCAAAACAAAGATTCAGCCGAGGCTAGAAGTGTAGTTTTCCTCAGGTGGGGAAAGGTTCAAATTCCCATGAGTGTTCATGTGCGTTTTCGTTTTGGGGAAAATGCAAGGAAGGCTTACTGTGTGTGATCCGGCTCCTAAATAGATTTTCCTTTTTCTCTCTCTTTCTTCTTTTCTTTCTCTTTTAAACATTTCCCTGGTAGATACAGATATGCAAAAGAAGTTTTATATATGACATTTTCTCTCATTCATAATTTTCCTAAAGAATTTTATGTCCTTTTTCTGAGCCTCACCAAGTCTTGCAAAACGATTGATCACCTAGCCTTGTTTTGTTTCCCCAGTTAATCGAATCGGTCGTTTATAATGTAATACAATGTCTGTCGTCTATTAAAAAGCTTTCAGGGCAGAATACACCACCACCATTACCACCGCCAGGACCACCACCACCACCACCACCACCACTACAACCATCACCACCAGCAACAACAGAAACACACACACACACACACACACACACACACACACACACACAGAGGCGCGCGAGCGCACGCATGCATGCACGCACTCACGCATGCACGCACGCACGCAAGCACGCATGCACGCACGCATGCACGCACACCACCACATCACCACCACCACCAAGACTCATGCGATGGAACACAGGCAATACAACACAGCGCCACGCAGCCCAATATTAGAGCTACCCAGAAACATAACCACACAAAACTGCGCAATATTAAACCACAACTCGGCACATATCAGGTGCGTCAGTAAAGCATACATAAAAGAAACCACTAATTAGGAGACCTCAGCTGCTGCAACGTAGAGAAAACAATTGTTCATCACACAACGAGAATTACACACAGGAGAGCGCAGATCTCTACCACAGTTAAACGGATCCTGATTCGCCTTTTGACCCGGGTCGACACCGATATGTAAAGAAACGAAAACAAAACAAAACAAAAACAAACAAACAAACAAGGTATCTGCTGTAACGTTGGAGAACACACACACACACACACACACACACACACACACACACACACACACACACACACACACACAGGGACGCCAAGTAGTTTCATTTATTCTTTTCTTTTACTTCTGTGAGCAAAACAGTGTAGGAGTGCAAATAACTTCTTTTTTTCTTTTTCTTTTTTTTTTTTTTTTTTTGCTTGGGGAAGTAATGGTAAATATAGACTAAAAGAGTCGCTACCCCTTTACATTTTCAAAATTAGAATATGAAATATGCAAAAGTGAACATTTGTATCTCTAGAAATGCTATTAAACGTGTTATGACACCATCAAGCCGTGCACTCATAGACGGTAATCAGTCTTTAAGCAGCAATGGAAAGACAGGCGTTATCTTCTCCTGACTTTTTTTCTTCCGGTACAGTTCTACCAGTGCCTCGGATCAGCACCCAAATTCAATCGGTTCGTCCTTGGGGCACTTTCGATCTTTTCACCATCAACTTTGTTCAGATCGTTTCAGTTATTTTTGCCTAATCTTGCCGACAGACAGACATACAGACAGACAGACAGACAGACAAACAAACAGCGGATGCGGAAGAAAACATTCTCCGTGGCGAAGGTGTCAAATTCTTTGCTGCTGTAGGTGATGTAGCTATTAATGTTACTGCTACCATTGATACCAGAAGGCCTGCTGTTGCAGCTGTTGCTTCTGCTGCTGCTGCTGCTGCTCTTCCTTCTCCTCCTCCTCCTCCTCTTGCCTCTCCTCCTCCTTTTCCTTCTTCTCCTCCTCTTCCAACAGCAATACCATCTCATAACGATGGACACTGTGAACAATAAGAATTTCTAAGTCAAAAACAATGGTGATCCAGTGATGATGATGAGGATGAGGATGATGATGATGATGATGATGATGATGATGATGATGACGACGACGATGATGGAAAGCCAGCAGTGTCAGGTCCATTTCCACCATCACTGCCACCTGCAGCTTTGTTGAAGTGTGTGTAAGCTTTGCTGTCAAGCAGGTTATCGTAAAAAAGAAAAAAAAAGAAAAACTTTCCATTCATTCATTCATTCATTCATTCATTCAGTCCATGCTTTTTTCCCCTTTCTTTGCTTTCCCTTTCTGCCGACCTTCTTTTTTCCCTCTTCATGTCTCATCTTTCTTTCTCATCCACCGTCTTTCCTTTTCTTTACTTCGAAGTTATTCTCTCTCTCTCTCTTCTCTCTCTCTCTCTCTCTCTCTCTCTCTCTCTCTCTCTCTCTCTCTCTCAAAAATTCTATATTTTGTCCTTTCATTTCGTTTCCCTACAGGCCAAGTTCACAGAACTGCAACGTCATTTTGTTACCTTCGATGATCACTTTGAGTACGGTACCACAATACCAGGCTTCTTCCTAAGGTGAACTCTTGTTCTCTTTGCATATATACCATGGTTAAATATCATCCATTCCCATGAAGCTGCACATCGCTTTTTCTTCCCTGATAGCACCATCAGCTACCATCGTTTGTGTTCAGGTGGATCCTTGTAATGTCTATGTGGAATAAAGGCGAAATTCCATCGTTCATTTTTAATATGCAAGCTGTAATTAACCATTATCTGTCTTGTTGAAGTAGAACATCGTCGTTCTTTGAGAAGGAGGAGGAGGAAGAGGTGACCTTGCACGCACGTTAAATCCCATTCCACTTTCCAAAAGCAAAGTGTATTGTGAGCTGGTATAAATGAATGACACGGATATAAACGTAAGCACGCTAGTGCGACAGAATCTTCAAAGTTATGAAGCGATCTGCATTGAGAAACATAAGTTTTTAGGTGCAGCGATTACATCTTAGCAACTGCATTATTGAGTGAAACACTGTTGTTCGTTTTTTTAGCAGGACATCAATCAGTTGTGTTTTATGAACAAGATCAAGACCACCCTACCAATATAGGATAATTCATCACTGCAAATCGATGAACACACTTAAAGGACCGGAAAACAATATAAGATAATTCAGGACTGCAAATGTAGGACTCACATTAAACGACTTGTTGTCAATGCAGGTTGATTCAGCTCTGCAAACGGTGAACTCGCTGCCAATCACTGGTGAGCAATGTGATGTAATTTGACACTGTAAACGGTGAACACACTAAATGACTGGTGGTCATTGTAGGATAATTCACCTCCACAAAACAAGCTGTAAACTAACTGTGAATGACTTGGTTTCATTGGTGGATATTTCAGCACTGCAACGGTCTTTTGCTGTAAAGGGTTGTCGGAAAATGTACGGTAATTCAGCATCACAAGAACACGCTGTGAATTTACTGTGAATGGACAAGCGGGTGATGTAGGATATTTCGGCACTGCAACGGTCGCTCGCTGTGTACGACCGTTGGAAAATGTAGGGTATTTCAGCACTGCCACGGTAATAGACCGTAAATGACTGCTGGAATACATAATTCAGTATCGTGGAAGGTTAAATCGCTGGAGTAAATAACTGGAGTCACTGCATGTAGATTCTATCGGAGTCAGATTAATTAACCTGGTTGTTGTGTAAAACATTATAAGCAGCACACACCTCACATTGTTTGCACATGGATAGACAGTTACATTCCTTTTGAACACAAAACAAAACAAATGAAGGATAAAAACACCAATGGATCCCCTGAGACCTAACTCGCCTGGGCTATGCGCGCGCGCGCGCGCACATACACGCACACACACACACACACACACACGCACACACACACACACACACACACACGCACACACACACACATACATACACACCTCCCTCTCTCTCTCCCTCCTCCCCCTCGCCCCGCTCCCCGGCCTATCTGTTTTGTCTGTCCACACACTGGCTCTGAGAGAGAGAGAGGAGAGAGAGAGAGAGAGAGAGAGAGAGAGAGAGAGAGAGAGAGAGACAGACAGACAGACAGACAGACAGACAGACAGACGGACAGACAGACAGACAGAAAATGAAACCATCGACATGTTCAACTTTCGTTCATCTGCCCCCAAGATGGTTTTAAATCTACATAATGAGAGTCGCGGCTCTTGATAACACGTTGTCCATAAATCGAACATTGCGCGCCTGGTCCTCCGTCCTCACCGCTTCCCCTCCTCTTCCCCACACTCGCCGCCCCCCTCCCTACTGTCCAGCCCCCACCTTCTTCCAGCCTCCCTGCGTCATTTCTCTCCTTCTCCGTATCGTGGCGGTTCTTATGTTTCAGACAGTGGAGCAAATCCAGAAGCTGGTTGCTGCAGATGTGCCGTGATCTGATGGAGAGTGATCGCAAAAATGAGGGCAAACCGGAAACCGTCAACCAGTTTATGCTGAACGGCGTGCACGCCGAAGACATACACTCTTTCAGCTTAGTGGTCATGTGGGCTGCGCTGGCCAATGCTACACCCGTGAGAAATGCATACTGATTTCGATGATGCTTTGGGTGTTGTGTCTCGGTGTGGTCCTGCATGGTATTGCATTGTTCTGTATTGAGAGGCTTTTCTGTGTGTGTGTGTGTGTGTGTGTGTGTGTGTTTTTGCGTGTGTGTATTTGCGAGTGTGTGTGTGTGTGTGTGTGTGTGTGTGTGTGTATTCTTGGGTCCGTGCGCGCATGCTTGCGTGCGTGCGTGCGAGCGTGCGTGCGTGCTGTGTCGTGCGTGCGTTGTGTGTGTGTGTGTGTGTGTGTGTGTGTGTGTGCGCGCGCGTGTGCGCGCGCGCGCGTGTGTGTGTGTGTGTGTGTGTGTGTGTCTGTCTGTCTGTCTGTCTGTCTGTGTGTGTGTGTGTGTGTGTGTGTGTGTGTGTGTGTGTGTGTGTGTAGTAACGAGAGTCGAGCTGTACAAGGTTGTATGTGGGTCAATGTTCAAATGATTCGGATATTAAATCTCTGTGCAACCTCGACGAAATGTCCAACAAAAATCTGTCCGCTTTTTGTCAAACGAATAAACCAGGATGTGGTCTGTAATGCTAACACAAGGCAGATTCTGGAGGGAAAAAAAAGGAAACTGTTCGATTGAATCCTGTGGCTGCTTATGCCGAAAAATGACACGGACGGAGGCGAATCCAAGCACACAGAATACAGAGTACTTCATGATGACCTAAGCAATTGAAATGAATGACAGCAAATCACGTGACTGTGTTAAGCTTTTATGGATGACGTGTCACAGGGGTACTTCTGAGATTATCCAGTCTTCATTTTGCTGTCACTGGATATGCTAATTATTTTCTTAATTTCTGCTTGTTATAATTTGATCTTATGTCATTTTAGAGTCAAGTGAACTCCTGCATACCCCCATCGTCATCACGCTGCAGTTTGACTGGTTTATTTATTATCTGGTTCAGACACAAGTGTCAAGCATAGTTTGAGTGATCTCCTGAAGTAGATAATAAGTCATGTTTCTTGATTTTCATACAAATGGATAAGAAGACAAATATATCAAGAGTACATCCGATTTCTATTGACTGACTACCTTCTTCGTGATCGAGTTAGTGCAGGAGAACAGAAAAGGTAATAATAAAGTACATCCTTGATTCACACCTGTCTCGGTATGGAATGGGTCTGTAAGGACGGTTCATTACATCGAATGTGATTTCTGAAGTTTGTATTATTTTGCAATGTTGACAGGTTTCTTCGAAATGCCATAGTGACTGAGGGTACACCAGAAAGGTTTTCCTTTATTGTAATGAAACGCCTTTTTTAAAAACAACACTAACCTTTGGAAAAGTGAGTTATTCGATTTTTTCCTGATGTTCATGCCATGGAGTTTAATAATAAGTGCGTCATCTTCGTGAGCGGAATTCTGTTTGTTGTTTTCTAATTTGCCCCTGTAAAGCAGCTGTCAGAAGTTTTTGACGCTGACAACCGATAGTGATATCTCCGTTTGTTCTAAATTCCGCTCAAAAGGATGTTAAAAAAATGTCGACGGAAATTATGACGGGAACACACTCAAATGACATATTAAAACCGTACCCGTCTTGACAAATGCGCTTTGCTTATTCAGGCAGTCCACCACATTCATTTTCTTTAACTCACCAAAGATTGATAACCTGTCATGAAACTGAAAAATAAAAAAAAAAGAATCTTATGAACGCGTATCATCTAAACTTGCATCTGGACGGGCTTCCGTCCATAGGCGTATTTGTGTGTGTACATCCGTGCCTGCATGTGATGTATGCGTGCGTGCGTGAGTGCGTGTGAAAATGTATGCGTGCTTGATCGTATGCAAGTACGAGCGCACATGTGTCTTTCTTATGTCGGAGTCATTCGATTTTCAGCCGTTAAAGTCAAAACACACTGTGACTGTACAGGCCATGTTCTGGACGCTAGCGCTGCTTCTGACTGACGAGAGAGTGCTGCAGAAAGCCAGGAGTCAGGTCGCTGCCGTTCTTGGAGCCACAGATGAAGGTCAGGACAGGACCGGATTGATCGGTCGATTGATCGATCGTTTGATTGACCCAGTCGAAAGGCTGACTGATTCTTTGCACATTCTAAAACCGGTCGAATATCAGGAAGCTGTCAAGACTATAACCTCTTGAGCAGGACAGGATCGGATTGATCGGTTGTTCGATTGGCTGATTGATTCTTCTTTCGGTTTACACACCAGGTAGCTGTCAAGATCTGAGGTTTTGGAGCAGGATTTATGAGCTTAATGGTGATGAACACTTTATGGACTGGAAAAAACGATACCTGTAGCTTTCGCTGATCAGGGTGAATGGCATTGATTCTGCCATGTTACCGTGTGCTTGTTACATTTATAATAACAACAACGGCAGAAGCAGCAGCAGCAACAACAGCAACAGCAACAACAACAAAACAACGTGCATGTTCTCTATTAAAAGAAAAATATATATCTGATGTTTCTGCACTATTGCTATTATGTGCATAATCTAAAGTGCTTAACGGATATCTGACGTCTCGGCCCCATTCCTATATGTGTATCCTGTGATAAGTAAACGATCTGTGATTTTTGCCTTTTCACTTTGTATATGAAGGCCTACTGTGATACGTTCAGAATATCTGGCCATTTCCACTGTACAGCTGTGTCTATGTCCCGAATATCTGGTCTTTCTGCTGTACAACTGTGTGTCTATCTTTGATGTTGTACAGAAATTCTAGCCTCTCTGTTATATAAGTGTGTGTATGTGTACTTTAATAAGTTCAGAATATCTGGCTTCTCTGCTGTATAACGATATGTGTGTGTCTTGCAGTAATATTCAGAATATCTGTTCCCTCTGCTATATAACGATGCAAAGGGATTTATAGGCTCATCAGCATGTGACCGCATGAAACAGCTCGGGATTTTAGGTAAGATGAGGACCAGAACTATGAAGGAAATGGCTGAGGCAGCCGAAAAGAATTCCAGCTGGATTTGGTCGAGGAGGAACGAAAGTGAACTTCATACAGCCTAAATTTCCCAACTAGAACAGGTGTCCCATTAGCACGCATTGAGACGTCCACCCATCCAGAAGTTGTGGGTTCAAATACAGGCAGCGCCAGGAAAAAAAAAGTTGGCAGTAGAAGGGTATCTAGGAGTCGGCCCGAGAGTGTATGGCCGAAACACTTGTCTGAGGTGGGTTTCTCCTCTGAAGACCTTCTGCTGTCAAGCTCTCCCTAGAGTTTCTTCCTACTACCGGTGTGTGTATGTTCTGCAGTAAGTTCAGAATACCTGGCCTCTGCTATTTCAGAATATCTGGCCTCTCTGCTGTTTAACTGTTTGTGTATATCCTCTCGTAAGTTCAGAATATCTGGCCTCTCCGCATGTAACTGTGTGTCTGTGTCCTGTAGTATGTTTATAAATTCTGGCCTTTCGACTATGTCTATGTTCTGTAGCAAGTGAAGAACATCTAACCTCTCTGTCCTGTTATTGTGTGCATATCATGTAGCAAATGAAAAAGAAAAAGGTCTGACCTCTCTGCCCTGTTACTGTTTGTACGTGCTATAAAGGAATGCCTCGCTTATCTGCCTCATAACTATGTGGATGACCTACAGTGTTGTTTGCTCGTCGAAGTTGACGACGACCAAAGACATCACATTGAAGAGTATTGGGTACAGTGTGTCCGACTGTTGCGGATCAGTCCGATACGGACACGGAAGGCTTTTCCGCAAGTCGGGCAAGTGATCAACGGGGAGCGGAGACGAGGTGAAGGTGGTCTTAGACATGCAAAGTTCACGTTTCCTCTGATCCTCTCTCATCTTATGCTGGTCAGAAGTGGCAGCTCATCTGCTGCTACAACTTCGCTTGGCGGGCTTTCGCTTCGCTTCGCTTGGTTTCCCAGATGTTTGGGTAATGTCGGAACTCTTTGATAAGGCCTTGATCGTGTCCTTGAAGGCTTTTTTTCTTCTGACCATCCTGTGAACTCCTTCTTTCCGCCAGTTCACCGTAGAGCTGCGTCTTAGGAAGATGTGTATCAGGTATTCGTACAAGGTGGTCAGCCCATCTGACTTACGCGCTTCTCAGCAGGATGTGAATTGTTGGCAAGTCAGTTTGAGAGAGAACCTCTATATGTCTGGAACTTTGTCTTTCCAAGTGATCTTTGGCAGCTTTTTTTTTTTTTTTTTTTTGGGGGGGGGGGGGGGGCGTTCATGTCAAGGTCGTTCATCTTTTCGGCATGGCGTTCGTGGGTGTCGGAGTCTCGTGAACCCACAATAGTGTGAGTAATACAACTGCTTTGCACTCTTCAGTTTTGTAGTCAGCGTGGTACCCTTCGTCTCCCACACAGTTTGCAGTAGCCAGTTGAAAGCTGAACGTCCCCCATTTCATCACGTTTGAGTTTGAGGACACGAGGTCACATGTAAATCTGAGAATGGAGCTGATCCCAAGAAGGGCCGTAGGACACATTTCCTTCCAGTTCATACTTCTTTAGAACACGCTTTCCCGCACACTCCATTGCCTTGGTTGACCTCGCTGAACTGCCCTCTGGGTTCTTTTGGGATCCTGATCTTTCTCTACATCTTGAATACTCTCTGCTATCTCTTTTGCCTTTAACCACCACTTCATTTCTGTTGACCGCAGTCCCTGCTTGTTGGTGTGTTAGTCCTGCTATTTCTCTGATCATGAGGCTTTCTTTGGACGCGTCCACCGCCTTCCGAAATTTTCATTTCCTGCCAATCTTCAGCTTGGGCCGGATTGAAGTCACATCCTTGTTCCCAGAGTTACCAAGCATGGTTGATAATCTTGCTTTTTCATCGTTGTACTCTTCCCCGTTTTCTCTGTCCTGTCACCTTATCATTTTGTGGGTGGAAAATTTCTGGATTCTCTACTCAGTATCCGTGTGTACAGGTCCTTTTTTATATGAAAAAAGTCTTGTCTGCCTTTATACTGTGCGTGTATATATTTTTTCGTACATAAATGATGTTAGACCTCCCTTGTCTGTGTCTGTCTGTCTGTCTGTCTGTCTGTCTGTCTGCTCTGTCTCTCTCTCTCTCTCTCTCTCTCTCTCTCTCTCTCTCTCTCTCTCTCTCTCTAATGCCTTCTCTCTACTGTTCTCTTGTCTTCTTTTCTCTCCTCTCCTCTCCTAACTACTAGCGCTTTTTATGGCGAAGGATTAATGCCGAGTGCATGTCTGAAAGTGAGTGTAAAAGATTTCAAGCCTCTTCCCTCTATTTCGGCGTACATGTCTTGTAGTAAGCGAAGAAGGTCTGTCCTGTCTGTCCTGCTGCCGTGCGTATGTGACGTATAGTAAGCGGAGAATCTCGGACCTCTTGACCCTTTCGGCGGGTTCTTCTGTGTCACAGTCAATGAAGAAACCGTGGAATCCATGACCTATCTCAGGCATTGTGTCATGGAAGCCCTTCGTCTCAGTGCTCCGGGAGCCGTGTTTCGCCGAGTGATGACACCAGTGAAAATTAAGGTCAGTACTCTGTCTGTCTGTCTGTCTGTCTGTCTGTCTGTCTGTCTGTCTCTCTCTCTCTCTCTCTCTCTCTCTCTCTCTCCTCTCTCTCTCTCTCTCTCTCAATCAGATATTGGTTCAAAATAATGAAGATGACTCCAGACAGGATACCTAGACAAGCATATGAAAGAGAAAAAACAAATTGACAAACCACAGAACTGGGCGCTGGAAATTAAACGCTGTATGGATATGTATGGCTTCTCTGAAGTCTGGTTGAATGAAGGCGTAGAAAACGAGCAAAGATTTATCATAACACTAAAACAAAGAATCATAGATTGTTACAAACAGAACTGGCATAACAAAATAGCGAATAGTGAACGATTTACAACATACCATACATTTAAAACTATTCACCAAACTGAAGAATACTTTCGCGCAATCACAATCGCGAAGTTTAGAAAAGCATTGACAAGATTACGATTAGGAATAAACGAACTGCATGGCAATAAAAAATATATAGATAATCAAGCTATAACAACATGCCCCTTCTGCCCAACAGTAGAAACAGAAATGCACTTCTTAATGTGGTGTCCCAATTACAGGCAATTGCGAACAAAATACATTTTCAAACATTTTAGTAATAGAAACGCAATCACACTGGAAAGTCTGCTACAAAACGATAATACTGAAATCATAAGAGATATTGCAATGTACATCTTCTATGCCTTAAAAACGAGAGAAACCCATATGTAATAGTAATACTGACGATATAGGAAAAATAGAAATTCTAAACAGAAAACAAAATATTTTACAATCAACGTTTCAATCAATGTTTTTGTTGTTGTCATGTTGTAATGTATGTTGCGTACTCCTGTGGACGGGCCGAGGGCCCCACAATAAATGTCGCGGCGTGAAAGCGCGCGTCAAGCGTCAAGCGTCAAGCGTCTCTCTCTCTCTCTCTCTCTCTCTCCTCCTCTCCTCCTCCTCCTCCCAGACCTCTACTTTGTATTTTGTCGCCCGTTATTTTAGAACCTCAAACAAATTATTTACTCAAGACATTATTATAACAATTATTATAATAATCCCGGTGACTCTAAGCTAAGGCTGTTTATGACTTGCAATGAACGTGCAATCAAGAATTTTGCTATTTTCTTATACAAAGCTTTCAGAAGAAGAGAAAATTCACAATGAACGTGTAATCAAGAATTTTGCATATTTTCTTATATAAAGCTTTCAGAAGAAGATAAAATTATTTATCTTGACTGATGAAAAAGTTGAAATATTCAGGAATGTGTGTGAACTGCAACTGAATCGCCATGCAGTAATGTTTACAATGCCTTTCTTTCTTTTCCTTCTTTTGCTCGCGTTATGATCGTACAGTTTGAGCACACCTTTATTTGGGGCTTCGATGTTTTTGCATGGATTCGGAATTCTAAGTCACGATTCTCTCTCTCTCTCTCTCTCTCTCTCTCTCTCTCTCTCTCTCTCTCTCTCCTCTCCTCTCTCTGCTCATGCCTTCTCTCTCCTGTTCTCTTTTCTTCTTTCTTGTCTCTCCTCCCTTTACTACTAGCGCCTTTTATAGCAAAGGAATAATGTCACTCTTCTCTTTTCTTCTTTCTTGTCTCTCCTCCCCTTACTACTAGCGCCTTTTATAGCAAAGGAATAATGTCACTCTTCTCTTTTCTTCTTTCTTGTCTCTCCTCCCCTTACTACTAGTGCCTTTTATAGCAAAGGAATAATGTCACTCTTCTCTTTTCTTCTTTCTTGTCTCTCCTCCCCTTACTACTAGTGCCTTTTATAGCAAAGGAATATGTCACTCTTCCTTTTCTCTTTCTTGTCTCTCCTCCCTCTACTACTATGCCTTTTATAGCAAAGGAATAATGTCACTCTTCTCTTTTCTTCTTTCGTCTCTCCTCCCCTTACTACTAGCGCCTTTTATAGCAAAGGAATAATGTCACTCTTCTCTTTTCTTCTTTCTTGTCTCTCCTCCCCTTACTACTAGCGCCTTTTATAGCAAAGGAATAATGTCACTCTTCTCTTTTCTTCTTTCTTGTCTCTCCTCCCCTTACTACTAGCGCCTTTTATAGCAAAGGAATAATGTCACTCTTCTCTTTTCTTCTTTCTTGTCTCTCCTCCCCTTACTACTAGTGCCTTTTATAGCAAAGGAATAATGTCACTCTTCTCTTTTCTTCTTTCTTGTCTCTCCTCCCCTTACTACTAGCGCCTTTTATAGCAAAGGAATAATGTCACTCTTCTCTTTTCTTCTTTCTTGTCTCTCCTCCCCTTACTACTAGCGCCTTTTATAGCAAAGGAATAATGTCACTCTTCTCTTTTCTTCTTTCTTGTCTCTCCTCCCCTTACTACTAGCGCCTTTTATAGCAAAGGAATAATGTCACTCTTCTCTTTTCTTCTTTCTTGTCTCTCCTCCCCTTACTACTAGCCTTTTATAGCAAAGGAATAATGTCACTCTTCTCTTTTCTCTTTCTTGTCTCTCCTCCCCTTACTACTAGTGCCTTTTATAGCAAAGGAATAATGTCACTCTTCTCTTTTCTTCTTTCTTGTCTCTCCTCCCCTTACTACTAGCGCCTTTTATAGCAAAGGAATAATGTCACTCTTCTCTTTTCTTCTTTCTTGTCTCTCCTCCCCTTACTACTAGCGCCTTTTATAGCAAAGGAATAATGTCACTCTTCTCTTTTCTTCTTTCTCGTCTCTCCTCCCCTTACTACTAGCGCCTTTTATAGCAAAGGAATAATGTCACTCTTCTCTTTTCTTCTTTCTGTCTCTCCTCCCCTTACTACTAGTGCCTTTTATAGCAAAGGAATAATGTCACTCTTCTCTTTTCTTCTTTCTTGTCTCTCCTCCCCTTACCACTAGTGCCTTTTATAGCAAAGGAATAATGTCACTCTTCTCTTTTCTTCTTTCTTGTCTCTCCTCCCCTTACTACTAGTGCCTTTTATAGCAAAGGAATAATGTCACTCTTCTCTTTTCTTCTTTCTTGTCTCTCCTCCCCTTACTACTAGCGCCTTTTATAGCAAAGGAATAATGTCACTCTTCTCTTTTCTTCTTTCTTGTCTCTCCTCCCCTTACTACTAGTGCCTTTTATAGCAAAGGAATAATGTCACTCTTCTCTTTTCTGGTCTCTCCTCCTCTCCTTACTGCTGGTGCCTTTAATAGAAGAGGACTAATGCCGCCTTGCTGTCAGGCAGAGACATCCATGCACTGACACTCCCCGCCACATCCCCTACCACACTGTCCTACCTTCCCCATCACCCCTCTCTCTGTGCCTTTTTCTCTATCACCTATCCTCTTTCCCTTCCCCCGCCCCTGTATCTTTCTTTCTTTCTGTCCGTCTGTCTGTCTGTTGTCTGTCTGTCTGTGTTTCTGTCATCATCATCATCTTTATTAGCATAGGTCATTCATCATCATCATCATCATCATCATCAACGTCGTCGTGGTCGTCGTAGTCGTCGTCCTCTTCAGATGACTTTTATTTTCTGTTCAGGAGGACGAAGATCTATTATGCTAGAAGTTTATATTATGGGTGAAGGTTGTCCCCACTGAATGTGGATGTGTTGAGAGCCCCAGGGTTTGGCTGGTTTCAAGAGCTCATGACAGTTTTCTAGACCTGGGCCAAAATGAATAGGAGAGAGAGATCGAGAGAGAGAGAGAGAGAGAGAGAGAGAGAGAGAGAGAGAGAGGAGTTTCTTTGCGCACGTGAGTGCATACATGCGTGAACGCATAACATTTTTAGTTTGACAGCAGACACATACAATCGACTGATTCACCCTGTGTGTATGTACTCAGAACAAGCACCATTGAAACCTAAGACTCATCCAGACTTTGGTCTGGAAACCAATTTTGTTCTTAACAGCCTCAGACTACTAGGAGATTAGTCTTACCATTCACCTAGGAACTTCACCGAAGTGGCTCAGTGCAGCAGTGCAGTATCTCCTCTTGTGAGTTGCTTCAAGGCGACCTGACATTGAACCTCCGTGGGGTCTGCCGGTACTGGAGGCCTCGATCAGACGAGCCTATGTATGGGGGGGCAAATGGGAGAGCCTGAATAATGTCATGGAAAGGCAATGATTATGAAACAGCGAAAGAGGCGGGGGAGGGGGGGGGGAGACGATATGCATTGATTGATTCACAACTAACTACAAATACGAGGTTATAGCCAGTATAGGAGGAAACTCTCTCTCTCTCTCTCTCTCTCTCTCTCTCTCTCTCTCTCTCTCTTTCATGTATTGATTTTGATGCCTTATTTCAGGACTTCACAGTGCCAGTCGGGGACCTGTTGACGGTCTCTCCTTTTTGGGCACACCGCAATCCTGAAATCTACCCGGACCCTGAACAATTTTTGCCAGTAAGTGTGTTCGTTTTGAGCTGTTCTGTAGCGGAGCAGGACGCAGTGGCCACGGTAATTACAACGGCTGCTCGACAGCAGGAGTGAGAGCAACAGTATTAAATTAAGGGATCATGATCGTTGTCGCAATTATGATCACTTAGCAGCAGCAGCAGCAGCAGAAGCAGCAGCAGCAGCAGCAGGAGCGGCAGCAGCTACTCCAACAGCGACAGCAATAGGGAAAAAAGGGCTTACAGTTACAGCAATGGTAACAATAACAGCAGAATGACAAGATCAGTAGAGATGAACATGCAGTCGTTCCAAACCTGCAGAATCCCCCATCTCTGCCTCCCTCCTCCTCCTCCTACCAACCATCCCCATTCCGTTGATGATCCGCAGTTGTTTCGCCTCCTGTACCATGTCATCTCTTATGCTCTCTACACCGCTGCTATAGGCGTTCAACAGATCTGTTACTCTGACGGCATGAACTCTTTCTGCTGATGAGGACCAGAAACACGAGGAGGCTATGCTAGAAATCTGACTTCGGATGACATCAAGAACAAAGACATATGCACCTGCCATTCAACCCAAACACATTCATTTTCAGTAAGCTTGCCAAGATCAAGGTCTACTCACGCACGCACGCACGCACGCACACACACCACACACACACACACACACACAACACAGAGTAGACGGATAGGAGCTACCTTGGTTCCGAATTCATGCCTTTCTCTAGTTTTAAAAGAAGTGAATAAACAGAGAGAGAGAGAGAGAGAGGGGAGAGAGAGAGAGAGAGAGAGAGAGAGAGGATGCGATTATTTTGAGTCATTTTCTGCGAATACCAATTTAACCTATTTATGACTTTGAATATTAAGGAGTTACCCACCCGTCTTTACAAAACGTTTAAAAGCACTGCAGATGTCACAGTGTTCAGTCCACTCTTGATCAATAGATATAACTACATCAATTTCAGGAGAGGTGGGAGACGACAGCTGAGGGGAAGAAGTTGCTTCTGGAAGGGTTCATCCCTTTTGGGGCCGGTCGTTGGCAGTGTCCTGGGAAGTAAGTGGTCTCACCTGTGCTATCATGTGTTGTTAGTGTTCCTGTTCGCTTTTCTAAACTCTGGTTGTTGTTGTTGTTGTTGTTTTTTCCTCTACGTTACTTACGTCTCGAGTTTAGTTATTTAAAACAACTCTTACATAAATGTTAGCGAACCGCCAAGAAAAATGTGGACAAACGAATCACAAGACAAAACACGACGCGTTTCGAACTCTTAGGTCTTCTTCAGGCAAGATACAAAACAATTAGGACAACAAAAATGCTCGTTCATTAAGAGAGAGAGAGAGAGAGAGAGAGAGAGGAGGAGAGAGAGAGAGAGAGAGAGAGAATATGTGTACGTAATTTAGAGTGAGTTTAAATGTGGGTGCGGAAATGTGCGCATACGCACAAACGTGTGTGTAATTGTGTGTGTGTGTGTGTGTGTGTGTGTGTGTGTGTGTGTGTGTGTGTGTGTGTGCTGCGTGCGCGCGCGTTGGGTATGTAAGTCACTGCTGAAATCAAGTTGCAACCAGGATTGTGTTTCTCTCTGTCTCTGTCTCCGTCTCTCTCTGTGCAGACGGCTTAGCTTTCTGGAGATGCAGCTGTTTCTGGCTCTCTTCCTCCTACATTTCGACTGCAAACTGAAAAACCCTGTGCTTAAGATGGTGAGTAGTGCTGTTACATTTTATTTTGTTACACTTTAAGGCCTTGTTTCTGACACGGTGTGTTGTCCTGTTACACTTTCAAGGCCTTCTTCCTGACCTGGTGTGTTATCCTGTTACCCTTTAAGGTCTTGTTCCTGACATGGTGTGTTGTCCTGTTCCTCTTTAAGGTCTTGTTCCTGGTATGGTGTGTTGTCCTGTTACACTTTCAAGGCCTTCTTCCTGACATGGTGTGTCGTCCTGTTACCCTTTAAGGTCTTGTTCCTGACATGGTGTGTTGTTCTGTTACACTTTTAAGGCCTTGTTCCTGACATGGTGAGTTGTCTTGTTTCACTTTAAGGCCGTAATCCTGACACGAGAGGTTGTCCAGTTGCATTTTAAGATCTTGATCCTAATATGGCGAATTATTTTGTTACACTTTTAAGGCCTTGTTTCTAACACGGTGAGCTGTCCTGTTATTCTTTAAATATTGTTTCTGACATGCTGTTGTTCTGTTACATTTACAGAGGTTCTGTTTCTGATATGATGGGCTATCCTGTGACAGTTTAGAGGTAGACGGTTATCCTGTTACATTTGAAGACTTTGCTCCTGGTATGATGGGTTGCCCTGACGTACATTGATACATGGTATGGTATACTTTAAGGCTGTGTTCCTAAAGTGAGTAGTTGTCCCGACAAACTTTAAGGCTGTGTTCCTGACATGATTAGTTGTGGTGATGTATGATGTACTTTAAGGCTGTGTTTCTGGCATGATTAGTGATCCTGATATACTTTAAGGCTGTGATCCTGTCATGATTAGTGATCCTGATACACTTTAAGGCTGTGTTCCTGACATGATTAGTTATCCTGATACACTTTAAGGCCGTGTTCTTGAGATGGTTGGTTGTCCTGATGTGCATTAAGGCTGTGTTTCTGACATAATTAGTGATCCTGATATACTTCAAAGCTGTGTTCTTGAGATGGTTAGTTGTCCTTATGTACATTAAGGCTGTATTCCTGACATGATTAGTGATCCTGATACACTTTAAGGCTGTGCTCCTGACATGATTAGTTGTCCCGATACACTTTAAGGCCGTGTTCCTGACGTGGTTAGTTGTGGTGATACACTTTAAGGCTGTGTTCCTGACATAATTAGTTGTCCTGATACACTTTAAGGCCGTGTTCCTGACGTGGTTAGTTGTGGTGATACACTTTAAGGCTGTGTTCCTGACATGATTAGTTGTCCGATACACTTTAAGGCCGTGTTCCTGACGTGGTTAGTTGTGGTGATACACTTTAAGGCTGTGTTCCTGACATGATTAGTTGTCCTGATACACCTTAAGGCCGTGTTCCTGACGTGGTTAGTTGTGGTGATATACTTTAAGGCCGTGTTCCTGACATGATAAGTTGTACTGGTATACTTAAAGGCTGTGTTCCTGGCATGATTAGTTGTCCTGATACACTTCAAGGCTATGCTCCTGACATGATCATTTGTTCTGATAGAGTTTCAGCTCTGTTCCTTGTATAATTAGTTGTCCTAATGTACTCTAAGGCTATGTTCTTCATATGGATTACTTGTCCTGATGTAGCATTTAGGCTCTGTTTCTACCATGATTAGTTGTACTGATATGCTTCGAGACTGTTCTTGATATATATATATATATTATTTATATTATATTTTTTTTTTTTTTTTTTTTTTTGTCGTGGTATGCTTTTAGACTCTGTTCTTGACATGATCTGTTGTTTTGGTATGGTTTTGGGCTCTGTTCCTGACATGTTGAGTTGTTCCAACATGTTTAAAGACTAGTTCTGAGGTAACTTATTGTCATTATATACTTAAAAGCTTTGTTCCTGACACAGCGACAGTCTTTAAGACTCTGTTCACGATTTTTCTTATGAGTTATTCTGATATACATTAAGACCCTGTTCCTTACACGTTAGTTGTTCAATGTGTACTTAAGGCCTTATTCGTGATTTGGCGAGTTGTCCTAATATACAGTAACTCTGTCCCTGACATGGTTAGTTATCCTGATAAACTTTAAGGCGAGTTGTCCAATGGAATACTTTAAGGCCTTACTCCCTACACGGAGTTATGGATCATCAGCAAGTCAAACGTGCACTCTCAGTCCTGGCAACATCGTTCATATTAGCAAAAAACTCCAGCAGCCAACCCGTCCTCCCCTCGCGACTCAATACAAAGTGGAATTTTCATCACTGATTCTTGTTTTCTGTATTGACTGAAAATTTGGCGGATGGGTTTAAAGCACACACACACCACACACACACACACACATCAAAAGGATCACATTATTTTATCATAGGCATTCAAAGAGAGACAAGCCAGCCAGCCATTTTATTCTTCCTGTCATTCAGTGTGTTGAATTGCAGCCTTGTATATTAATTAACAGCCCATGTTACGAGAAGTTGCTCAAGAAAGCTGAAAATCGCAGTGAGAGTAGCAACTCTGAAAATACGAAAAAAAAAAAAAAAAAAAAAAAAAACACACCACCACCAACTAATGACTTGTTCTTCTTGGCAATCTTATACACACGATGATCTATGTCGGTGATTTCGTATACCAGTGTGGCCTTCTAAATTACACTGTCAAGCATTTCTTTCCTTGGCCTGCTTACGTGAAGTGGAGATTCTACTCTTATTTGAATCACTCACTCGTTTGCCACCACAGTAAACGCTGCCATATTGTCAAAAACATACCCCAGCATACTATGACTTGGTCTTGGGCCTTAAAATAGATACACTTAAAAAACCTCTTTCGAGTTGTCTGAAAAGGAGACAGCGCGCATCAGTAGAAGTTACAGCCTTTCATTCTTTGGTTTTGAATTCATACATACATGTATTCATGCATGCACATATTAAACTGCAATGATAATCTGGAACTTGACAATCACTTCAAACGTTTTTGTTTTTTTTTGCTTTGTTTGTTATCATTTCATCAGAGGCTTCTATAGGGTTTACAAGACATACATTGGATGTCAGCGCAGGAACAATACATAAAACCGAGAAAGGAGAATTAAATGTATGACATCCGCAAACTACACCGGCAGAAGATATTTCCATCTCCTTTACCACATTTCGAGCAAAATGTATGTAATATGATTTTTTTTTTTTTAAAGGCCCTTAAAAAACAAAGTTTTCCCTTTGTTGACCCCACTTTACCTTTTTTTCTTTGCATCAATACCGAGTACAATTTTTTTTTAAGTATGTCGGATGAAGAAATCATAGGAAATATGAATTGGGGGGATTGAAAATATTTTATATAAATTTAGGGAAGAAAGGGATTCGTTGACTGTAAGGAGAGGTGAGAAGCAGGCTATTGCTGTCAACCGTGCGCATGCTGGAACCATAGCGTAGCGTAGCAGACGTGGTGTAGGATTGATGGTCGTGTCCAAACGCAGTGACGCCCCTTTCATGAAGCTTGAACTAGAAAGAAATCAGTGGGGTCAATAACGGATGAATGTCGCTGAGATATGAAAAGAACACGGGGCAGGAAAATTGTGTAAATGCAAGTGTTTTCAGTGTGTGTGTGTGTGTGTGTGTGTGTGTGTGTGTGTTCTCATTTTTGGCTGTCAAACAGGATCCCTCTTTCCGGTTTCAAATGTTTACTCAAGTGTTTGTGTGTAAACGGGAAAGGGATGGGTTGGGAAGCATTAAGACAGGGGCATTGTTCCATTGTACTCCTCCATTGCTATTAAGAATTTTATTACCAGGAGACATCATAAAAAAGGATACGTATATAATCATGGGAGGAAATGTGTGTGTGCGTGCGTGTGTGTGTGGGTGCGTGCGCATGCGCGTGCGCCTTGGGGGTATAGACAGGGTTAGAAAGTGCGGAAGGCCACCAACAAACTTTTTTTTCTTTCTTAATACATTTTCATCTCTCTTTAATTTGTTTCGTATGAACCATTTACGATTATTTCACTTTTGATTTCCATTTTAATTTGTATACGGATTGATTTCCGTTTAAGCTGTTCCTTTTAGAGTATTGGGAACATGTTTTATTTAATTTTCTTGCACCTGTTCATTTTTTTTTTTTCACGTCTAACTAGTTCTCTCAAAGCTGTTCTCTTGTGCGTTGTATTTAAATTATTTTGTGTCTGTTTGTTCCTTTTTTTTTATCATTGTAAGATTACATTACAAGATTAAAAAAAATTTCGATGCATAATCTGCATATTTTATGTTGAAATACGTCAACAAGTATTGAACAACTAGATATTTGCTGTACTGTTTCAGAGCGGGATGCGCATGGCGGGGGTTGTACACCCTGAAACTCCCTGCCCGGTTCACTTGAAGAAACTGTAAATTGTGGGTGATGACTGGAATCATTTTGTATTCCACACAGCACCCACATCTGTACTGGAAACTGAATATTCACACCACAGATATGAAACAACTTGGGTGCGCTCTACATCTGAGAAAGAACTGCATTCGAGGTACAACCACTTGCAAATCTGAAAATGCGTCAGCGACTAGTTTAAAACATAATCAGAAATGATGAGCATTTTGCCGTTTAGTTATCGGTCCACGTGTGAATGAACACATATTCTCCCGACATTGTGCAAAGGCGGAATGAAGGGCAAAGGAAGGGTGGATTCATGCCAGGAAGGGGATAAAGCTGTGGATTTTGTTTGCGCAACGAGTGTGGGACTCTCTGTCTCTGTCTCTCCCGTATAATGTGTGTGCGTGTGTGTGCTGTGTGTGTGTGTGTGAGAGAGAGAGAGAGAGAGAGAGAGAGAGAGAGAGAGAGAGAGAGAGAGAGAGAGAGAGAGGATTATGTCAACAAGACGACAGTTGAATGGTTTGGATTCTTAGTCTTTGGTCCCGGATTCAAATCATAGCAGTATCTGGTGAGTAAAGTATGGAGCAAGGATTCCCCCCCCCCCCCCCCCCCCCCCCCCCCCCTAGGTTTTGTTTTCCCCGATCTCTCAAGTCAGCATATGAACCAATCTACTTGTGGCTCATTCCCTCCACTGTATCTTGGGACCGCGCAAGCGGAAGATCTGTTGCGTGCACTGAAGTTCCTGTACCCATGTCAACATTGGAAGGGTTATGGAAACACTACTGCACATTCTGAGAAGACCTCTCCGAGATGGTCCACTTATTTTTTGACTCACATATGCAACGAGTGAGTTTTTGTAATCATATAGCGACAGTTCTCTGAGTGCATGTACATTTTTGTATAGATCAGTGTGTCCATAGTAAATCTGAGCGCTGGAATTTTCTCAGCACCTAGAGTTACAGAATTGTCATTTTCTTGAAAAATAATGATCACCAGCGACTACTGCTTTATATGTTGATAAAAGAAAAGTTGATTAACATCATATGCAAAAATTGTGACAAATATCACGTATCATTTTACCAAGATCAGACCATATAACACCATTTCTACTAAACAGAGGTGGACCTATGAATTAATGCATCACTTGAAAAAGAACTTAGCTACAACACGTGACAGCAGTAGAGTGTCACGTATATCATGTCAAAATATTACGTCACTCTGATCATGCACGCTTGCGATCTGTTGGTTTAAAAAGAAAAGGAAGTGCAAACACACCATTTGACAGAAACAGATTTCTGGGATGAGCTTTTCACTTGAGAGGTGCTCATGAGGTCATTGTGTAACTGGCACAGACAGCAGTGGTGATAAAGGTCAGGACATTCCAGAGTGCGGCCTGGGGTCAGAAAGAGGAGTTGTCGGGTGGCAGTGGACACGAGTGGGGTGAGGTGACAGTGCCTAAGGTCAAAGGGAGACTCGCGAAGTCGACTGCTAGTGCTAGTGCCAACTGCTTTCTACACTTTCTGCGTTTGTCGTCAGGTGGTGGTGTTAAATTCGTGCATTCACCCTTCATTCCCCAATGTACCCTGTGCCTTTCAATCTGCTGTCGCACGTAATCATCACATGTGTAAGGAAAATTGCGTCTCTTTCTTTTTTTTTTTTTTTCTTTTAAAGGAAATCAGCATTTTTCGTTTGATTTGACATGGACATGTTGAGGATATGCTTTGTTTTTATAAACTTTCAGCAGTTTCAGTCTGGGCATTTCAATTTGTGTATTGTTCGGTTTTTAACTTGCTGCAGCCCTGAGCTGGCGATCGAGGTTGGCTGGGCTACAAATGCTAATGACTTGAAATGGAAGCACAAACACATAGAGTGTGCATCAACTCGCGCGGAGAGGAGAGTGGTATTGCCAAGGATTCGCCTCTCTCCACCGAGATAACAACAATGCAATATCATGGATTTATGCCGTTTTCCATCGTATTCGAGATGTTTGTAGAGTATCGTGGTTTGGGGTAAACCTTCTCTCATGAGTATGTACATTTGTATTATTTTTTAAGTACAGCTTAAAAAAAAACCTTTCTCTCTCTCTATACACACACACTACCTTTCTCTCTCTCTGTACACACACACATCTGTCCATCTATCACTGTCTAAATATCTAGCCATCTATCTATGTGTATATGCTTGTCTATCTATCCATACATCTATCTGTATGTATATGTTTATCTATTATGTGTGTGTGTGTGGACATACATTTATGTGGGGGGGGGGGGGGGGGGGAGTGTAATGATTGTGATTACTGATCCAAGTGAAGGTTGGAGCAGTTTACGCTTCTGTGCAATCTATCAGGTAAGCATTAAAGACGAAAATCTATGAAAACTGTACGCTTGTTTATCCGTTTCTAGTATGAGCCTGGTCTCTCACGCACGCATGCACGCACACACACACACACACGCGCGCGCGCGCTGATGGACGCACACACATTCCTAACATCACTTTTAATGAACAAACACTAATGTGATTTGAAAGTAGCGTCCTTTTAGTGGATGACCTGGGCATCCAGCACCCGTTCTGCAGGGCACTGGGATTTATAGCTCAGTCCTTTTTCAATCGATTTTCGTCAGGTTCTTAAATATAATTTCCGGAAGGTGAAGGTACTATTTGATTAAAAAGTTTCATCGTAAATTAATTAATCTGTTCAAATTCAATACGTTTGCTAAATATGCTTTTTGCAGCACCATATTGCGTTGTTGGTTGCATGGTGTTGAGCTAAGCTATCAACCGAAGTCTGGTTTAAAAGTAACTAAACATGGTATCATTTATGTGAATTAATCACAATCACATGTTCGTTACCCAAGTCCACGTTTCAGTACTGGCAGGTTTCCCCCTCTCCCCTTTCCAAAAACAATAATGGTTTTGTCATGCTAACTTTGTGCTCTAGTCTTGTTGCCGCCAACAGCAAAGTATTCCATTCTCTGTAAATCGACACTGTTTCAGATATTAAAAGAAAAGCAGTATGAACAGCTCGATCAAAATGAGGGCAACACCATGTCGACCATTCTAAATCATCTCCAAAGCAAGTTCGTTACTAAATAAGAAAAACAAAACACGTCTACAGGCATCCCCATGTTTAACCCCACGAGTACAAATTACGGAATCCGTTGATTAAGCTCTCCAAGAGAGCAGCAGAGCAGGATTTTAAACTGAATTTTGTGTTTACTTGTTTACACCCATTCTGTCGATCTTCTTTGTTCTCCCCCACCCTCTGCACCTTTATACTGCCATGTCACCAATGGAGTAGCGTATGAGCCAGTCTTGTGCAACTTCGGTGCACTTGCTTTGATGCATGTCCGTTTGTTTAATCGTTATCCCAGTACAGTATCATGCACATCCTACATCATGACTTAGCTAGTTTCGTTTGAAAGAATAAACAGACATATATAAAAGATCTTGCGTGCCTGATTTCACTTCAATACATGTGTGGATGTTGTATTTGTATCATGTTAATCATGTTGCAGTGCGTTATAACTTTCGTATTACAGGATTTCCTGTGATAGAAACTGATTAGCTGCACTCCACAAGGAGAGATTGAAAGTACAGAGCCACTCCCACCCATCCCCACCCCTACTTTTTTTTTTTCATGCGTACATTTTTTTTTTTTTTTGCTGTCCCAACCTCTGCGCCACCTCAGAGGCAGTGCACCCATGCCGCTCATTCTGACACCCCGTCCACAGTCACAGCCCGGTCGGCCCCGCCAATCCACAGGGAGCAGTCAATGTCAAGTCGTTTGAAAGGCAACCCACCGGAGGAGACACTGCACTGCTGCCGAGTCACTTCGGTGGTGTTCAGTGGCGCCTGTTCTGATCTAACATGCGCAGGACACCACCTACTAAGCCCCCTACTGATGACAATAATTGCTAGTCGCGGAGCCGGCGTGAGCTCTCCCTCCGGAGGGCGCCACCACGTCCGTCCAACGACAGCCCCCATGGATTCGCCGATACCGGTGACCCCGACGGAACCAAACCAAGGCCACAGACGTGGAGAGGACATCGAAATTGAGGCCACCATGAGAGCAGGGCATGAATAGCCACAGAATTTGAGACATTTTTAATGCTGATCGATGAGAATGATTAAGATGATGCTACGGAATTCCATTCCGGTCTGAGACTACATGACAGGGCTGTACTCTACGCTTCCTTTCATAATATATCCCGGCGTCAACCAGGCCCGAAAGATACAGGCACCTGCAGTGTTGGTCAGGAATTTTGAGCAACTCTCTCAGAAACGCGTCCATTAAGTGGATGAAACTCGACCGTGTGATCCAGTCTTCCCAACCGAGTCCGCAGCAAACTCAACTCTGGGTAGGCGCCGGTGGGGGCAGAAAAACCCACATGACTGATGGGATTGGAACCCACGACCTCCCAGCCGGGAGTCCGCGACGCTAACCACTTCGCCACGGCGGCTGTTGCGTACATTTTCATTAATTTAAAAAAACAAGGTGGACTATTTTTCCATACAGACCGTTTTGCCCGAGACACCGATTCCCTTTTTTGCCATGGGTTTCTTTACATATATCCGTACTCGAGATCCTGGTTATCTTCTCATCCGAAATACAAGTACTCAGCCCACCATGGAAAGTCCAGTAGCAAGGAAGAGGAAAACCCGCCCCGTGATCGGCGATTCCAAGTACTTCACCGGCAGTCTCTCGCTTCCTTCGCGTGTTATCCAGCGGTTACCTTTCTACCGTAATGTTGATGTGTGTGTGTGTGTGTGTGTGTGTGTGTGTGTGTGCGTGGTGGTGTGCGCGCGCGCGTGTGAACAGTGTCCAGCAGAGCGAGTCCAGTAATGCGACATTCACTTGAAATAATATCCCACAACAGCGACTTTGTACTTCAAGACAAAACGAGTCCGATTGTTTGCACGCGCGCGCGCGCGTTTCCGCGCGTGCGTGTGTGCGACCCGTAACCCGACACGAGAGACCCTACCAGGGGCATTAACTCCTACCACACTGTGCTTTGGCCAATCAGCAACTTGACTATACAGGCCTAGAAGCGTTTTCAAAAACTAGCCTTTCATTCAAGTAGCGATGCCCACGTCAGCAGACCTCATGTGGTCACTGAACCGTGCTTCGACCACGGCGAGGTTGCAACCCCCCGGATGTAATCAAAGGACTTCGGGGGGGATACTACATGGCGCAAAGATAGGGTCACGAGCGAGTGCGTAGGCCTTACATGTGACGTCAACCGAGAGCCAGTGAGTGCGAAGACCTTAAATGTGACGTCAACCGAGAGGCAGGTCATGTATCTAAAGATTGTGTATGTCATCGGGGGAACCTCCCCAAAACAAGTGAATTGATTAGTGTGTGTGTGTTCTTTTGATCAATTATCAGTTCAATATCAAATGCTGGCTTAAACTTCAGCGAGGTCTCGAGAATGCTTACATGGTTTATACAGTGATAAAATCCCAATCAAGGCGTGTGGCCTGTGCATAAATTTCGACACGTTTCAAATTTAATTGAAAACTAGCATTAAGCCCTCCCCATCGTTATTTGAAGATTTGTACTAAAAACCGATGAGGCTGCATGGAGTGATGTAGACCTTAGTTTTCCCTTTTCACAGTTACTCTTATTTACTTGCATTTTTTCCCTCTTAAATACGCTCATTCTATGCTAGTCTTTTTAGAGCTTGCTTATTTGAGGAGTCAGTACTTATCCAGCATGTATATTAAACACAGCAAGTCCATGCTTGGTGGAGAGAGCCATGCGCAAAGCACGCTTGTGTGCGCGTGTTACCTCTTCCCTTCTCATTCCCTTGCCCTCCGCTTCTCCATGCACACACCACCACCCTCCACACGCATCAATTTCTCTCCTTCCCCTCACTTTATTTTGTGGACTCTTCTTTATAGCAGACCGACAGCGGCGAGTGGTAGAAACAGTAGTTAGCTGTGGGGATAGGGTGGTATGGTGTGGATGCATGGGTGGAAGGGGGATGGGGCATTCTGTTTAACATGTTCTTTATATGGTTTCCGAATAACGTATCAAACTGTCAATTTATGTATATGTGCGTGCGTGTTGTAGTGGTGGTGCAGTGGCAGAGGTATGTGCGTTTGTACGTGTGCATGTGCTTGCGATACCGAGTACGCATTACCTCATCTTTCCCACTCCTCTCACAGTCCCTCCCCTTTTTTTTTTTTTTGCGATATATTCTGCACTCTTGCCCGTTTTGAAAATGCCAATTACTGTTCAACGTAGACACACACATGCACAGACTTGAGGCGTATTCAGCAAAATAGTATTTTCAGATCAACATTGCTGTACTAAATTCATACATTATTGATACTAATACACGGTCATAAATTGTCCCATGTCGGAAACAAAAATGTCCACCCCCGTCACAAAATTGTCTTGAAGGTGGTGGGTTTGGAAACAAAATTAACAAACAAATCAATCTGAAATAAAGGTAACTTATCACAATAAAAATGCACTTCCAGCAATTTGGCAAATTTTCAGCCGTCCCAATGGAATTGTGCCGGCAGGGAGACAACCTAAAATCAGCGCGGTGGCTTCAGGCTTCACAGTACCTCCATTAAACCAACTGAAAAATTTGGGAGTTCTGCCGTCATTCGCACGATCAGCGTATTTTAACTGAATTACAATTTGTCCACATTTGTAACAAATAAAACCATGCATTGTTGCTTGGAGTTTTGCCGTCATTCGCACGATCAGCGTATGTATTGTAACTGAATTACTATACAATTTGTTCACATTTGTAACAAATAAAACCATGCATTGTTGCTCATAGACTTCTTTAAAAATACAGCATTTTCCGATTTACTTTCTCTGGAACAACAGTGAAACGGGAGGTGGCAGTTCGGTTTCCGTCGAACGTATTCTACTTCTACTTCCAGTTTCTACTTCTAAACTGGGTTAAAAACAAAAAAGTGTTCGCAGCATCCAAGAGCTGGACCCATTTTCTCCCTACAAATTTATCCGAGGATCTCTCAGACCGTTGTTCCCGTTTAATGCAATGAAGACAGGAAGTGTTGTAGAGTCCACTTGAGATCTGAATGAAAGCCCATCGGTTAGTCGGAAAACTTTCCACAAATTGTAATTCTTGCACAAAAAGCTTCCATAGTTTGAGAGATCCGTTTCGTCTCGAGAATAGGCCTACGTGCGCGTGCGTATATAAGCACTACGCACGTACCTGGCAGCTTTCTAATGTCAGAATTCGTTGATGTGTTGATTTGAGCGTGTGCGTGGGTCAGCGTGTTCTGTGGAAGGGTCAAGAGGATACAGCCGATTCGGATGTGCGCAAGTGGTGCGTCGGAATGCGGGAGAGGTACGGGGAAGGGATGGGGGGGGGGGGGGGGGGGGGGGGGGGGGGAGGAGAAGAGATATGCGGGGGGCAGAGAAGAGATATGCGGGGAAGGGATGGGGGGAGGGGATAGAGTGGAGGGCAGCGAGTGTTGACAGGTCGTTGGAGGGTGGGGTGGGGTGGGGGAGGGGGTAGAGCAGACTGCGTGAATGGGGACGACGGCCGCGTTTGCGAGTTTTCACCTTCACTGCGAACTATTCTTTGTGTTGGCGTGTGCATGTAGGCTGGTGCATTCTGTGGCGCGACTATGGGCGAGAGCATGTACGTTTTTTTTTCATCCCCACCTCCACAATTTTATTTCAAGTTATTAAAGTAATGCATTCTGAAGTGCCACCTCTTCAATTTATTATAGACATATAAATCGTTAAAAAAATCTATTAACAAAAATTTCGCAGGGGGAAAAAACTTGCGCTAGTGAAGGTCAAGGAAGCCCCCCCCCCCCCCCCCCTTACAAAGGCTACGCGAGGTTGCCAGCCATTAAATCTTTACCGTTAGATATATGGACCCGCAGAGTTCACGTGCGGATTTAACACAGTAAAGTCGTTAAATGTAAATGAGCAAGACACTCGGCGACACTAACCCGGATCATCTGCAATAAAGCAATTGGTGACGCCCCCCCCCCCCCCCCCATGCTAGCTTTTCCATAGTTCGCAATTTCACTGTTACAACGGTTCTTATCGCGAGAATACGTGCGTGAACAAGGGTGCGTGCATGTTAGATTGCGCGTTTACAAGCGTAGCAGCAAGCACACAGCTGCGAACTTTGTGTCGATGTTCAGGAACCAAGTTGTGTGCTAATCCGAGAGCGTGTGCATGGGTCTGGGTGTAGACATGGGGTGGCATAAGGTAAAGCTGGTGCGGGGGTGCGCAAGCAGACGCGGTGTACGTGTGCAGCTTTGTGCGTGTTTCAGTTTGTAATGTAATGTAATGTAATAGGATATTATAGAGCGCTTTACCTCGCAAGAGCCCAAAGCGCATATTACAGAAGAACATGATAAAATCATAATTCAAAGCGCGCACACACACACACCACAGCCGAAAAACACACACACGCAGACAAACACACGAGCGCGTTCAACACCAACAAACACGCGCACAGTGGAAAGTGGATAGGCCTATCGTTAATCAGTCCGAGGGAAAAGATGCATCTTCAGGAAGGTTTTCAAAAGTCTCTAAAGAGCGTGTTCGCGCGTTTTGTGTTGCGTGCGTGCGTGCGTGTGTGTGTGTGGGGGGGGGGGGGGGGGCGCGCGGGCGGCGCAGTGTGCGTGTAGTGCACACTAACAGTTTGTGCGTTGTGTCGAGAAATTGAGAGCGCGTGTGCGTGTGTTTGTGGGAAGGGGGAGAGCGGGTGTTAGGTGTGTGTGGTAAAGTGCAGTTAATGGTTGAGCTTTTAGGTCATTTTTGGTGCGTGTGGTAAAGGGCACTAAATGGTCGAGTTTTTAGGGACACGTTTTCACGGTAGAGGGCAGCATGTCGACGTGCGCTAAACGCAGAATTCGCCGCTTCTTTCCAGATACAGGTGAAGCATGTATGCATGTGAAAGCGTACACGTACGCGGGTTTTTAATAGGTGTGGTGCGACTATGGGTGCGAGATTTATGCTATGGACATGGGTGGGTGTTGTTGGGTTGTGTGTGTGTGTGTGTGTGTGTGGTGTGTGTGTGTGTGTGTGTGTGTGTGTGTGTGTGTGTGTGTGTGTGTGTGCGTGCGCGTTTAATAGCAAATGAAGGCCGTGGGATATGCACAAACTTGTTGCAACTACTCAACTGCCTACAGTGCACAAATGGGAGCTTCTTTGCTCACCAGAAACACCCATGCACTCATGCCAAGGTGAGCATGCCTCCTGTAACCCAATAAGTGCACCATACTGGTTTACGAACAGCTCATACTTGGATCGTTTTTAGTTGTATACTGTTCTGGTCCAAAATTTTACTGCTAGATCTGGATCAGTTACGCTGAATACTTAAGAGTTTTAATGTCGAGGATTAAGTACCAGTACAACATAAAACTGCTGGATGTCACCCATATAGAAAAGATGACCGGTCTCTTTTGCTTGCCTAGGATCTTTTCTAATTGCTATTATGCTGAAATGTGTATATTCATTGTAAGCAATGTATTTAGTTGATCTCAACTTCAGAGCCCTACAATATAAAAGGGCTTTCCATTATTCCAAATTAGTATTGACATGTCTGCATGTTGGATACTAAAGTGACAATATAAAAAGGCTTTCCATTATTCCAAATTAGTATCGACATGTCTGCATGTTGGATACTAAAGTGACAAACTTAAAGGTCATGCTTTGCATGGCCAGGCCATGCATTCTTGTCCAGTTAGGTTTAGAATGGTAATGGTCAACAATCATGCCCACTAACAGCCAGATCTGTATAATCCAGGAGCAGAATAAGAACACACAGAGATTATGTAAACACACAACTTATAGGAAACTGGAACCATATGAGGAAAAAAAAGTACACAGCAAGAGCCATAGATAGGGAGAGACAGAGATGAACTGAAAAAAAAATACACCACACAACCCAAAGAAAGACGTTTATTACATCGAATTAACAAATCCAATCTGCTTATAAACTGGGAGTTCTCCAGACGATAGCATTTACGCTGGCACTGGCGACATCAGCAGCAACTCTGGAACAAACATTTTTTTTTTCTTTTTCAGGCAAATGGAAGCTTTTAAGGAAAAAAAAGCAAAGCTATATAAGAGGGATAGAAATTGCGTCGCTCTATGTTCTAGTCTGACTCTGATTAGTTACTTTGACACATTGTTTATTCCCTTCCCCCACCCATTCCCAAATTCATTGACATTTACTGTTCTGCATTACAAGGTTCTCACAATGGAGAACAGACTATGAAAAATAGAGATCTATTTTCACAATGGAAAACGGACTATGAAAAATAGAACAAAGACAACATAACACCCCCCCCCCCCCCAAAAAAAAAAAAACAAACAAACAAACTGAACATATGAATACATATGGGTGAGCCTATAAGAGTATGAAAAATATAACAAACTCAACATATGCCCCCCCCCCCCCCCCCCTCCCAATTACTGAACATATGAATACATGGGTAAAACCAGGAAAAAATGAATGACAGGAATGCCAATGGGCTGCCTTAGGCCTTCTGACCTGGTCAAGGGGCAGATTGTCTTGTCAGGGGTTAGGGGCTTTACCCCTTGAAGCTGTAGGCTCTCTGTACCCATGTTAAGAAAATTTTGGCATTTGTAAAACACATGCGCTCCTCTTTACCATTTTATCCACAAGACCACCATTAAAACCGACAATGTCACTGACCTACCTGTATGCAGTGGAATTCACTTAATTCTAGAAACCAGGGGCAGCAGTAACTTTTATTGACAATTTGTATTTACCACTTCTGAAACTTACGAAGACAGCTTGCAATTGGGACTCAAAAAATAGTTTGTGGCCAGAATTTGTGCATCTGGTGCATCATAAATCGGGTGTGAAAAATGACAGCTGTTGAGATCAGTGGGCATGACAGTTTCATCAAGGTGTCACTGCCTGCGGTTATGGATTAAGAGCACATAGATTTTCCAGGTCTAAACAAAGTACTATCCCATCAGACAATGGATTCTACAAGTTGCAAAGTACTTGATACGCCATTTTTCCAGAAAATCTTTGCGAAAAAAAAGCTGAACTTTGAAAATTCACAGCAACAAAACTGCTTCACCAAAACTATTGCAACAACAACAAAAATGGCGTCCAGAAATGGTCATACCGAAAGACTCTTCTGTCACAATTGCATTCTGGGATATGAGATAGTGGAAGTCATTTGAGCCCTAAGTATTCAACAGTCAATCTCTGTCGATCCAGTATTGTATTCAACAGTCAATCTCTGTCGATCCAGTATTGTATTCAACAGTCAATCTCTGTCGATCCAGTGGAAATTGTATTCAACAGTGTACAATCTCTGTAGATCCAATATCAGAGTATTAAGGAGAGGGTCTCATGGCTACAACTTAGTCTGGCCTGCACATTAGCCCAACATGCTGGTCAGACCTCGAGTACCTGCCTAACGTTGGCCGTGCCATTTTATTGTTACTCGTGTGTAGTGAATGTACACGTCTGTATCTGTGTATGGATGCATAGGCACAGGTTGCCGGCATTTCTGGAAATGTGGTTTCATCCATGTGAATATGCAAGCATGCACACACACACACACACAATTCCACCCACAGACCTCAAATCCAATCTGCTTAAAATTGGGAGTTGTCCTGATGATAGCATTAATCCTGGCACCACCGACATCAGCAGCCACCCTGGAACAAACAAGAATTTTCCTCCATATTTTCAGGCAACTGAAATTTATTTATTTTTTCACAGCAAAGTTGAATACGTTAGCGGCAAAAATTGTGTGCAGTGTTCTAGTCCATTTGTTTCGTCGACACACTCCGTTTATTCCCTCCCCCCACCAATCCCGAAAGTTCACCGACATTTGCCAATATTTACAGAAATTGTGTCGCTCGATGTTCTAGTCCGACTTTGATTAGTTACTTTGACACATTCAGTTTATTCCCTTCCCCCACCGCTCACCAAATGTTATTGACATTTGTTGTTCTGCACTACAAGGTTCTCACTGCTAGTTTAGTCCTAGAGAATCTTTTTTTTTTTTTTTTTTTTAGAAAACAGACTATGAAAAATAATACAGACACAAAATAAAGTGCACCCCTCCCTCCCCCCATAATGAACACGTGAATACATAGATGAAACCAGGAAAAAATTAAAAGCAGGAAGGCCAGTAGGCTGCCGTAGGCTTTCTGGCTGGATCAAGGGGCAGATTCCCTTGTCGGTCATGGGTTTTACCCCCTGAAGTGGGAGACTTCCTTTATTTCTGGCAAGTAAAAACTTGGCATTTGTAAAGACCTTAGCTCCTTTTTACCATTTTATCCACAAGACCACCATTAAAACCGACAATGCTACCAAGCTGTATGCAGTTGAGTTCACTTAATTCTAGAAAGCAGAGGCTGCAAACTTTTATTGACAATTTCTATTTACCGCTTCTGAAACTTACAAAGACAGCTTGCAGTCTGAACTCAAATTGTGGTGGCCAGAATTTGTGCATCTGATGATAGAACTCCTTTGTCCGGAAAACTAGACCTTTGTTTAACTTCCACCAAAATCTTGTGTGGTCTTTTTTATTCCTGCAGGAAGTTCTCTGGGGAAGGAGTGGGAGTGGCATCTGGATGGGTAGAGGTTACTGGTGCAACAGATACGCAACTCGGCTCATAGATTTCAACTGTGAAGTTGTAACCAGATACTTGGATTTAAACCTTGAAACCCCACGTTTAGTTTTTAGAAGAGTCCACACAAATTCCAATAAGTAGGAAAATGAAGATAATTTCTAGTGGAAGCAAAAATAATCATGTGAAATGTACAGATCTTTTTAGTCAGTAGTATTATTAACACACTGGGGTGACTGAACTTACTTAAGGATATACCAATCCATAAATCGGCGTAAAAAATAAAGAGTTGTTTAGACCAATGGGCAAGACAGCTTTGCTGAAATAAAAATCTAGCTGTCATATAAGATAAGATAAGATAATGTTGCTTGTAGCCCAGCCGACCGCAAGGGGCCACATCAGGGCTGTCACCACGTTAAAATCAACTCACAAGTCATTTTAAAAAAAAAAAAAAAAAAAAAAAAACACACAAACCTTTCATACATCTCTTTAAACGACATCTTCTAAAACGCACCAGTAACTTCGTTAAAAATCTTTCTTCCGTAAAATCTTAAATCGGATGAAAAATGTTAATCTCTCTCAAAAACTCAAAGATCACGTCAGGCGGGACCATCTCTGAACAGGATTTTCATGGACTCTGCTGTAAAATGTTTGTGTCTCACATCGTGCAAGTCCCAACACTCTAAAAGAATATGTTTCATTGTGAGTGGCACATGACATGGAATGCACCACGGCACTTCTCCACTCTTTAAAAGGTACGAATGGGTAAAATACGAATGGCCGGTGTGCAGCCGGCACAGAATTGTTTCTTCTTTACGACCACCAGACGTATATGGGAGGAACTCTTTAAGGTTTGGACGGTTCTGAAAGAGTTTGTTATCCATCTGTGTATCCAATCCTCCTGCCAGAGGTCTCTCACATAATCGTTAATTTTGGGTTTCAGATCTGAGCAAGGATATATATGTTGGACAATTTCTCTCTTGTGCATTCTTGGCTAAACGATCAACCATTTCGTTCCCTCAGATGCCAACATGACCAGGAACCCAAGCAAGAATAATAATGTAACCATCCACTTTCAACTTGCTAAAAAGTTCAAAGAAATGTAAAAGTTCTGGATGCTGAAGGTTGCGGCCAGCTATGGCCTCCAAAGCTGACAGCGAATCCGACAGAACCAGAAGGTCCCTCTTCGTAGATTGTGAGATTATCTTCAATGCCAGAACCAGAGCAGTAAGTTCAGCAGAATAGACATAAGCATCTGGAGGCATATGTTTTAACAGTATCTGTGAAGGAGCACCAGGGCAATAGGCTGCACAGGCCACTCCATCCTCCGACTTGGAACCGTCAGTGAAAATTTTCTGACAGGATGGAAATTCTGAACATAGGTCAGCATACAATGCCTTGTATGCCTGAGAGCTGGTAGACTCTTTATGAAAAGCTGCAAGATCAAAACGAATCTCTGGTGTGAAAAAGGTCCACGGAGGCTGATCCGGAAACTTGGAAAAATCAGACAACTCCTAGGTCTAGACCTGCATTCCGCACGCGAGGCTGCATACGAAGACCAAACGGCGGAATACAGTTAGGGTTGGTTTCGAATTTGCTTTGAAACTAGCTGTCGTATAAACACGATGTTTTAAAAAAAAAGGCAGAAAGCAGCATACATATTCATTTTGCCTACAAAATTAACCAACTGGAGCAATGTCATACAGTAAAGAATCAGAAATCACAAACTGCCCGTTTAAAGTCGACTTTCAGCTCACATAAACTGACAAGATAAAAGTGCAATGAATGTACTTGTATTTGTAACAAGTTAGGCTAGTACTTGACATTTTTTTTCTTTCCTTTTTCCTTTTTTTTGTGAGCATATACCTACCAACATGTTTACCCATTTGATTTGGCTGAATTTTATTCCCATAATTTGTGAAAACGTGACAAAATTTAAAAAACAAAACAAAAAAAAGGGAGGGGGGGGGAGAGGAGGGGGTAGACGAGATTCTAGAGTGTTAATTGCACTTGAAGACACAAACCATAGGAGGGAAAGACACAAACCATAGGAGGGGAAATCCAATCTAAGAGCAACAATTCTTGCTATCTTCTGCATGCGAAATGACATCAGGCCATGTCAAATTTTCAACATGCACAGACACGTCAGAGAGAGAGCATCAGCATGTGCCAAGGTATGCTGATGAATTGGGCTGGAAAGCAAGTTTTGCCAGAACCTATTTCACCATATATTAAATGTAAGATTAGGGGGTTAGTTGCTACCCAAAAGAAACCTCAGCTGTGCGACAGCATGTGAGGCATCGATCACAGACACACCTTCATTAAGCTCAACAAACTGTATAGCAACTATTAGCCAAAGCAGCATTTGCACATTCTCTCAGCAAAATGACAAAGGAATGATCAGTTTGGAAAAAGAACCTGGATCCAACAGAATAATCAGGATGAAGTTTTACTGCAACATTCCGAGAAAAAAAAAAGTAATCAACCAGACATTTCATGATTTCAGGATCTCTGGACAAACGAGTTCAATTCCAGTTACCAGCATTAACAGACATGTAGTTTCGTCCATGTAAAAATGCAAGCATAACACACACACACATTCCAGCCACAGACCTCAAATTGGGAGTTGTCCTGAAGATAGCATTTACGCTGGCACCGACGACATCAGCAGCCATCCTGGAACAAACAAGGATTTTCATACTTTCAGCCAACTGGAAGCTTTAAGAAAAACCAAGCAAAGCTGGACGCCATAGGGGCAAAAATTGTGTTCAATGTCCTAGTCTGACTTTGTTCCCTTCCCCTTCCCATCCCCAAATTTGATTGAATACATGGGTGAAACCAGGAAAAAATGAAAAGCAGGAAGGCCACCTGGTTGCTTTGCGCTTCCTCGGCGGGGTCAAGGGGAACGGCCCCTTGTTGGCGGTCAGGGGGCTTTACCCCCTGAAGCTGGAGGCATTCTATCCCTTTGTGTGTGCGTGTGTCCGTGTGTGTATACATGCGCGCACATTTTTAACATTTGTTCCAGGAATGACGGTTACAATACAGAGGATCCAGAATCAACAGACCATACCCCCCCCCCCCCCCCCAAAAAAAAAAACCCTGCCGTACTCCAGGAGTCTACCTTGACAATTTAAAAATGAGGAAAGGAATGACCCGTTATTTTACCAACCCTCTTGTTTGTCAGCTTTGTACTTACACGATTAGTTGTGCAGAAGTACTTTGTCCAGGAAAGCTTTCTTCGTTTTCTTGGTGGCGTGATACTAATCCAGATAACTTTGTCGCTTTATTGGTCCTTTGATATACACCAGAATTGTTCAGTCTCCAAACACAGAAAAGTACTGGCGCAGAGTCTTTGTATGATGTGGAATAAGTCTTTGTGTAATGGGTTATGGGCTAGGTGGTTCATGTTGAAAATACGGTTCAAGCAGTTAATGTATTTTCTAAAAAATTTTGATAATTGAACTTAAGATCCTCAAAAACTTTCATAAACAAGATTTCTTATGGTGGTTATCAAGTGCAAATGTCAATTGTTTCAAACTTTTCAGAACATTTGTATTGACTGTATGGTTAGAAATAAAGGTAGATATAGCTTTAGACAGTATATTCAGGATACGCCTACGAAGTGGGGAATGAAATCATGGTATTTAGCCGATTCTCAACAGGTTACACCTATGACTTTGATGTATATTTGGGAAAAATACTGTTTTACACCCATGACCGATGTATATTTGGGAAAAATATCATTTCTTCTGGATTTGCTCTGGCATATGACGTTGTGACTATGCTTGTTCAGTCTTTGTAAATCAAGGCTACCACTTATTTCCTGATAATTTTTATATTAGTTAACTTATGTGGGACTCGATTGGAAATGGTATCGGGACAATATGTGGTACTATCACAGCTAACAGAAAAGGTTTTCCAGAACAACTGAAAAACGTTCAGAGAATTTGAAAAAAGGTGAAGTAGGGGCAATTTTAAATGGGCGAGGGATGGGGACATACTTTCTATGCAGACATACTTTCTATACTATACAACAAGTTCTCAAATTATATATTGTGTTATTGCCATTAGTGTTTACACAAGTCAGGGTGATGACTTACAAAAAAATGTATGCGTTTGTTTATCCCTTATGACTCTTACTTAGGGTGGCTTTTGTACAGTCTTTCAGAAGATGCCTAAAAATAAAATGGCTTCTTGTAGACATACATTTTTTCATAACCCATCTGTATCCAAAGGAAACAAAACTGTACCCATTGTAAAAACAAGTCAGTTGTGTGGATGGGAAAAACCAGTCTATTTCTAGGTACAGTATTGACAAATACATTGTTGAAAAAGAAATTCAAATCAAGGTATAGTATCAACAAATATATTGTTGAAAAAGAAATTCAATCAATTTGTGAATACATTTACATACTTGTATCCTTGGGATACTACATTAGCGTTTACTATGTAAAATCTTGTGTCCTCTTGCAAAACAGGAAGTCTGTTGTGGCATAGATGACTTATGTGATTTGTTGTGGTCAATCAGCTAAACATGGTTATGTATGTATTCAGAGCACTAAACATGCACTTTCTGACACAATACAGTGACATCTATTTCAAATGAAAGAGAAATGATTGCTCTGTCAAAGAAATTTAACACTGTGAACTTGAACTCGATATCTTGGATCTTCTGTTCAGTGACAAGGTTCAAAATGCTGAAAATGCTAAAAAGAAAATCTATTGATCAACAAAGGCTGAAGGTCACAGAACTGCATTCCACAAGAACCTTTAAAAAATTACCATATTTTAAAAATTTAGTTTATTCTGAACACACAGACATATTACACATAAACTTCGATTCACAAATTCTAATTTCAGAAGCATTCCAATACTGCTGCATAGTTACTGCAAAAAAAAAAAGTCAAAAACTCATGTTAATCATAATGTTTCACAGTAAAGGTTGGTAAAAACATTTTCATGTGATTCAGTTTATTCATCTTTTGGCCAGACGACAGCAAATGGCCTTAGAATTGTCACCTTGAAGTCAACTTTGCATAAATGCCAAAATAAGGAACATGAAAAATATGCATATACACACACACACTCACACAAACGTGTTAGATTTTCTAAAACTATGCTGAAGTCCTTTAAAATCTTTCGTCTATAAAATCTTAAGATTAAAAATGTTATCTCATACCAGGTGAAACATCTCAATGTTTTCATGGAGATAGTTATAATGTATTCATATCTGATCATTGCTGTAATGAGTTCACATCTGATCAAACAACTGATTACCGATCAATTGACAGTTGCTGCACAAATCTTGATCTGGAAGCTGCCTACTAGAGGTAGTCCAGAGCAACTTGACATTCAGGAACACTTTCAGCCATGGGTCCAGACAAAGAAGAATCTGCAAACAGACCAGACATAGTTAAACTCTCCAGCTTACATGTCCAATCATGGCTCACATCCCACTACCAAATAACACAAGTGACCAACACACACCAACACCTCAAATGGTCAGCCTTCTCCACGGAGACCGAGTGTAAAAGAACATCGCTGCAACCTTTTTTTCCAGAACACACTGTACTTATTCAACCAACTAACCAAATTCAGCAAACTTCACCATTACTATATAAACTAAGTGCCTGAATTACTGCACAGTAAGCTGAAATTAGCGTGTTTTTTTTTATTTAGACAAAAATGTTCAGTGCCTACATGGTTGGCTCTTTGAGCAACCTCACACACCATGTGCATCCCTCCCCTGGACCAAATGTATGACAACAAAAATTACACTGATCAAGCAAACAGAAACCCTTGACATGTGTAACTAAATGCATGTATCAAATGTATTACTTATTCATTATATACTTCAGCATCTTAAACACAAAATTTATATTGTTAGTGAAACAATCTTAGCAAATAACAATGCAGGGGAAAAATGCATGCAGAAGCTTTGCAAGTCCTTGCAGTAAAATGCATGCAAACTGCGGTAAAATAAATAACTTGGCTTCATGCAATGACTACAGACACAAAACACAAACATATCAGGTCTTGATGAAATAGGCAATCCAGTTGACAACACAAACGTATCAATTCTTGACAACATAATCAATCCAGTTGAGATAAGACGAGATAATGTTGCTTATAGCCCAGCCGACTGCAAAGGGCCACATCAGGGCTGTCACCACGTTAAAATCAACTCAAGTCATTAAAAAAAAAAAAAAAAAAAAAAAAAAAAAACCTTTCACACATCTCTTTAAGTGACATCTTCTAGAAACGCACAATCCAGTTGAGAACAAACATATCAGGTCTTGATGAAATAATCCAATTGACAACACAAACATATCAAGTCTTGATGAAATAATCAATCATCAAAACAGATGGCATTCTTGGCATTATATTGGCTTATGGGACACCAGAGTCAATATCAAAGTTAATACTGACCCAATAACAGAGCTGCAACTTACCTTTCCTTGACCAGCCCTCTCGATAGCTCTACAGAGATTGTATACACAAACTCGATGTACTGAATTCAATTCATACCGTTTGTAACTCAGCCAACTACAAGGGGCCATTATCAGGGCTGTGGTCTCATCAAAGTCAATTCCCCCAATTGAAAAGTTGTATGCATACACAGGAGATACCAACCAACAACAGATCATTTGTTATCCCCCACATTTGTTCTGAAAGGCATTCAGACATTTCAACACATCTGAAAAACTGATGTTGCAATTCAATAATAATTTCTGCAGTCTACACACACACTGCAAGTTTTTCTGATAATCATTACATTCAAATCAGCAACAATCAGGTTGGTGGCCTCCTGCCACAACATAAAACTAACATTCGCAAACACTAGCCAAGCCTGAATGACAGTCTGCAGATAAATGTTTTAATTACTTAGGAGTACAATGCTGGATTGCTTTGATACACTTACCAAGTTTCTCCCAATACATACCAACCCAGATTACTCCTTTCCAGCGCTTCAGTGCAATGCTGGCCACTGGAACATCAATTCTGTAAGCACAGTTTCAACACGTAAATCTACTGGCCAATTCAAAGAATATTCTGTTGTCTTCAAACACCTGCTTAGAAAACAACTTTACACATTTATCCCATGTGACTGTTCTAAATCAAGCACACACTCCACCCCCCCCCCCCCCCCCATGTACCCACCTCTCACCTTTTAATGTGCCACTCCACTTCCAGTTCACTTTCCCTCCTGGTTATTTCATGCTTGTGCCACAATGGATGGATGCACACTGCCACCAACCATCAAACCTGAAAAAAATAATCAGTGTGTAATATTAAAACACATAAACAATGCACGCACACACACGCATATCCAGCCCTCCCAATGTTTTTAGTCTTCAGCCATCATGAGACACCTGCAAAGAAAACACAAGGAGTTAACATTATAATAATATGCCCAGTAACATATCCCTGTAATTATCCTACAGGCAGTTCCAAGGTACCAACAACAGTTCCTCCCTGCTTCCCAAACTGTTTCCCCACATTTCTGATGGCATTTCAACACATTTCAAAAATTCATGTTCAGCTCCACAATAATGATTACCGTACAGTCAACACACTCAATGGATCCTGATCATTCTTACACTTGCATCAGTTACAGGCAGTTAAATAACTTCCCTGCAACACAACACCAAACTTGAGACAACTTGCATCAAGAGGGCAAGGTCAGTGACAAACTGCACCAATGACATTTTCACAAAATGGCAGTGGTGTGAAACTGGACTGGCTCGACTTAACATCTCTGAAAAATAAACTTTAGTTTTGCTCTGACGCACTTACCAAGTTCTCCTCAGAAGCGCCAACCCAGATCCCACAATCCCCCCCCCCCCTTTTTTTTTTTTAAAGTGTTATAGTGCAATGCAGGCCATTAAACATCAACTCTGTAAAGACAGTTGAGTTGGGCAAGTAAAGCTATTGACCAATTCACAAGTAATCTGTGAAAAACTGATATTTGGAACAGCTGCTGGAATAAAAAAAAAAAAGACATTATATCATTTTCGAAAACATATATTTACAGACATAAAATCAAGTTTTTCCACATTTGATGTCTTTTCTTAATGACTTAAAATACAAAACTGAAAAGTACAATGCAAAAATCAAGTCAATATTAAATAAAGCTAAGCGATTGGTTTCATTATGCAGGACTCCTCGACTAATTCTGGTCGTAATGTACAACGAATAAATTTCCCGTTCTTTACTAGTGACAGAGAGGAATTTGTTCCATTTATTTGTAAAAAGAGTCTAAGAGCACTGTATCTCACGATACACTTTTTTTTTTTTCCAAGTTAGCTTTCACCGAAGTTGTGCACACTAGGGGAGAGGGAGGGGGAAGGGGGGGGGTAATTTCTTTCCATGACATAGTTTCTTCATTACAGTGAAAACATTGCTGCCGTTATCTTCTCTCTTCCGTCCTCCATGATTTTCTTCCTTAACTCCATAGAAAAATGTATTCAATATCAAACAGCAGACAGAAACGGGGAGGGAAGATGATTTTCATTTTGCCTCCTCCATTTTTTCCCTTATACAATGTGTAGAACATTAGCATCATGTCATGCTAGAAACTGTTAATGCACGACACATGCTGCATTCAAATTCAACTGTTGAAATGAACGTTTCCTTGTCTGAAATGTGAAAATACTGATAGTAGCATGCGTTTAAGAAAAATTGAACCTTCAGTGTAAGGGGGAAAAAATTTTCCTATTAACATCATGTTATCCCTTTAAATAGTGTACACTTCCTGTCCATCTTCTAAGTTTCTCCGACATCAAAACATCCAACACCTACCTGTCTCCAACACCGGCACTCCACTTCCAGTGCACCTCATTCCCATCTTGTTCTTTCATGCTTGTGCCACGAAGGATGTGCATACCTGAACATGAAAAAATGATTACATATGGCAATAAAATCACTTCTACATACAAATATGTGCATGTGCAAACATGCAGTCTCTCTTTCACACACTACTCACATCCAGATCTGTCAGTGGCTTGTATCCGCAACCATCTCCAGTCTCCAGATACCTGTGGGAAAAAAATGGACATAAATCCTGCAATTTCCCTATAAATAACACCGACCCCCCCCCCCCCCCCCCTCCGATCTTCCGTGTCCCCCCATCCTGTCCCCCCCCACCCCCCCATCTATCCAATCTCTCCCTCCCTGCTCCCTCCCAGTTACATCATGAAAGCAGATTTTAGTATCAACCATTTTATCAAATTGAAACAAATACAATCACACAACGACACTCACCTCACATCCAGCCTTACCACTGACGATTCAAATTCTTCAGCCATCTTGAGACATCTGCGCAGATAACATAAGGAATGAGGATCATATTAGTGTCAACCATTTTATCAGATTGAAACAAAAACAATCACACAGTGACACTCACCTCACATCCAGCCTTACCAACGATGATTCAAATTCTTCAGCCATCTTGAGACATCTGCACAGATAAGATAAGGAATTAGGATTTTATTAGTATCAACCATCTTATCAGATTGAAACAAACACACAACATGACACTCACCTCACATCCAGCCTTCCCAATGGCAATTCCACTTCTTCAGCCGTCTTGGGACACCTGCACACAAAATAAAAAGAATTGAAAGCATGCCACCCCCCCCCCCCCCTCACCCACCCTACTCCCTCCCCCCCTCCCCAACCCCCCCCCCCCCCCCATACCCACCCTTCCTTTCTTTCCCCCTCCCCAACCCTACCAACCCACTCCCGCGACCGCTACCTCCCGTACCTCCTTTATGTCCTCCATTACCCTCAAGTCAAGGTTGCTGTCAACTATTTTCTCTGAAATCAAGAGAAAAGGTTTTCACTCTCTCTCAAACACTTGCACGCATGCACACACAGCTGCAAATTACAACCACAAGACTCGCTCATACCCCAGACATAGTCATCTTGCTGACCATGTCCCTTCCCACCTCCCTCCCTCCCACTCCCCACCAAAATGTCGCCAGCAGAGTGACCATCTGCTTCAGTGCAGTGGTCACCATCTCAGGCTGCGAACTGGGAGGTAACATGTCCAAGTGGTCACCTACTTTGGTGTAGTGGTCATCTTCACAGGCAGTGTGGACTAGGTCACAGGTCAAGTGGCCACCTACTGTGGTGTAGTGGTCATCTTCACAGGCTGTGTGGACTAGGAGGTCACAGGTCAAGTGGCCACCTACTGTAGTGTAGTGGTCATCTTCACAGGCTGTGTGGACTAGGAGGTCACAGGTCAAGTGGCCACCTACTGTGGTGTAGTAGTCATCTTCACAGGCTGTGTGGTCTAGGAGGTCACAGGTCAAGTGGCCACTTACTGTGGTGTGGTGGTCATCTTTACAGACTTTGGGAGCTCGCATGTCCAAGTGATCACCTACTGTGGTGTGGTGGTCATCTTCACAGGTTGTGTGGACTGGGAGGTTACATGTCTAAGTGGCTGGCCACCTATTGTGGTGTAGTGGTCCGAGAGAAATTGTGCAGCCTTCCCCCCTGCCAACCACAACCACGGCTGTCGCCTCACTGAAGTCAACTCTCAAAAAGGATCATAAGGGTTGTTGCCTCACTAAAGTCAACTCTCAAAAAGGATCATAAGGGTCGTCGCCTTGTAGTCAACTCTCAAAAAGGATCATAATGGTTGTCGCCTTGAAGTCATTTCTCAAAAAGGATCATAAGGGTTGTCGCCTTGTAGTCAACTCTCATAAAGGATCATAAGAGTTGTTGCCTTGAAGTCAACTCTCAAAAAGGATCATAAGGGTTGTTGCCTGTATCACTCTCAAAAAGGATAGTTCGCTTGACACTCTCAAAAAGGATTGTAAGGGTCGTCACCTTGAAGTCAACTCTCAAAAAGAATCACAAGGGTTGTCGCCTTGTAGTCAACTCTCAAAAAGGATAAGATAAGGGTTGTCGCCTTGTAGTCAACTCTCAAAAAGGATCATACGGGTTGTCGCCTTGAAGCCAACTCTCAAAAAGGATAAGGGTTGTCACCTTGAAGTCAACTCTCAAATGGATCTTTAAAAAAAAAAAAAAAAAACATACAATAAATCAAAATGGATTCTCTTTCCTATACTGAAATTCTGTCAGTTTCTTCATTCTTTCTTTAGCTTCCTTCCTCTGCAAAAAGTTGGATGAAAAACCCTTAAAAAACTTGCAATGTGTGCCCTAGGAAAAAAGGCATTCAAAAAGGCCCCAATAAGAAGTCAAACTGGACCAAGACTGCACTGCAAACATTTTGACAGACCACATACCCATGGCTGTCTAAGAGCCAAGAGCCCAACTTTACTCTGATGAACTTTTAATATTTTAGTTCCCTTATCAGCAGTCGCCATTTCCTGTGCCCATCTCATCACCAGGCAACTCATCTGTGGCTTCTTATGCAGTTACTCTGGTGAGTGCGTTGAATAGTCTTTGACTCTCAGAAAACCGAGAGAAAGTTCAATCATCATAATTCTGCAAACCTTTTTTGTTGTTGTTGCATTTAAATGAAGCCAGAGGTTTGGGTTTCTTTCATTTCTCGAGTTGTGAATATTGACCATTTCTTTGCAGGATGTGCATTTTCATCTTGCATTGTTTGTACTTCAGTTAGGACATGTTTTGCAAGAGGCAAAAGCATTTGTGAAATGGGGGTACAACCTGCACCTTGTAAAGGTATTTTCTGTGATCCCTTGGTAAAGGATCTGCAAATTTCTCTTTTATTTTCCACATAAATTAAGCCAGAGGTTTTGGTTTCTTTCAAGTCTCGAATTGTTTGAACGTCAGTACATATTTTGCAAGAGGTGAAAACGTTTGTCTTGGTCAGCAATGAATGTCCATATATTTTTGCAGACACAGTAACATGCTTTGTAGGCTTGTGAAAGCAGTAGCATGTTGGATTATGAACAGGTGATGATTTCAGCACTGGACTCTCCTCCAACCACAGGCTGTCTGGGAAAATGGTATCCTAACAGACTGCTCACCAACCCAGCTAACACGCGCTCGCTACACATGCTCGCTCACTCATGCTTGCTGGCACCCACTGTTGCTCGCTCAAATCCATTTGCTGATATTAAAAAAGATCACTGTCTTGGCCTGTCCAACCAGGTGTGAACAGAATGTCATTTTCCGTTTCTTCAGCTGTTGGAATGTGGTACAGAAAATTGGAAGGGAAATACTGGTGAATCAAGATCAAGCTTTTGGATTTGGGCTTGGGGTGTATTACATGTATTTCTTTTTCTGGTCAGTAACAAACGTCCATCTCATATAACTGCAGACATAGCATCATGCTTTGTAAGCTCGTCAAAGCAGCATCATTTCAGATATGTACAGAGAGTAATGATTTTGCCATTGGGGTCTCCTGTATGCCTCAAATCAATGGAGGTACAATGCCATCCTGAAGTCAAGATGATGGTACCGGTCTAGGAAGCAGAGAACACAAAAGGAGTGACTAGCGCTCATTTCAGTGATAGACAGGATGGTTTTCCTGCTCCCTCTCCACCCCAGTATCTATCCCCACCCTCCCATCTATCTGTAACAGCCCTGATGTGGCCCTTTGCAGTCAGCTTCACTATAAGCAACTTGATTTATCCCTCTCACTCCCGTATTTCTCCCATCCTGTAACTACGATCAGGATATTCACTGCACACATCAGGAAAACAATCAGGATGACAACTGTCTGCACATCATTTACACACACATTCTGGATTTTTTCTCCAACAGAACTCTACTGCACACCAGGATAACAATCAGGATAACGACCATCTGTATTACAAGCACATCATTTTACATCAACATTTTGGATTTGCTCTCTGATAGAACTGTTATGTTGACTGGGCTATATTGCTTTGGGTGTGCTCACCAGTGACATCCATTGGTCCTGTGAAAATGGCATGGTTAATCTTACTGAACACAAGCTCCAACAGATTACCTCCCTTGCAGATCTCTGAACATCATCTGCTAATGCCTGCATCTCCAAAGAAAAGCTGCTTACTGCACCAATTTGCCCAATACAAATGGAGACAAAGCACACAGAACAAGCAATGTGAAACCCTCGTCAAGTGTGCTCAACTCTGTATTGATTTTGTCGAGTTGCTGCACTGTAAAGCATTCATTAGGAGTTATGGGTGTTAACATACAAGACCAAGAGTTGACCTTATTTACAGACAACTGCTCACCGCTTCATTTAGGCTTTCCTTGTACAAGGCTCATCTCTCTAGTGGACAAGGAATATCTAAAGCACATACATGAATAAAATGAACGAGCTCGAAAAAAATACATACTTTTTGAAATATTTATACAAATCATACCGAGCGCAACACAATTTTTGGTAGGCAGTTTATATGATCAATAAACTTTAAAAAAAAAAAAAAAAAGAGGAATGGCACAACTTCAGCCAAAATGCAAAACTTATGTTCCAGATCGCTTACTTAAGCTTAACAAAACTATGCCCAGATCAAGAAAGAGCTTGCTGTAGTTGCATCTGGATGCAGGCTATTCCACCAATACATCTATGGCCAGAAAAATCACTGTAGAATCTGACCACAAACTTTTGGAATCAATCTAAAAACAAAACAAAAAAAAACCATGACAAAACCCCACCACGCCTCCAGTTAATGTTCCTGCAGCTGCTACAGTACAACCTGAACATTATTCATATCCTTGGCAAACTCATCCCAGTGGCTGATACGGCAAAACGAATGATGATCTGAACATCCAGAATTTCATGTACACAGCATTATTAACAATATGCCTGTCAGCAACAGAAAAATGCAGGAAATCTGTAAAACTACTACCCCCAACTTCAAATTCTCCATCAACCATTCAAAATGGCTGGCCAGAAAAAATGACAAGACTGCAACAGCAACATTCTCGAATTCTGGAACTTCAGACATGAACTAGCATCTATCGATGGCATTCTCCGGAAGGGAGAGAAGATAATCTTTCAGAACAGAAATGATTCAGAAAAATGCACACCTGCCACCTTGGAATCGAGAAAACTAAACGGTAGGCAAGAAACATTCCATTCTGGCTTGGCATGGGAACAAAAATTGAAAAACATGTTGCCATGAGCCCCGTCTGTACCTCAAAGGCTAAATAATTCCATTCTATCCCATATAATTCCTTCACGCCCTTGGTAGAAAGTGGGAGTAAATATCTTCACATGGAACACCAAAATGAACTTGGTAACTGCAGACTACAGTCAATATTTTGAAGTTGATTAACTACCCAACAATGCATCTGCAGCTGTCATCAGAAAACTGTCAGTCCACTTTGCCTGCCATGGCATACCTGAAACTGTCATAGTGACAATCGGCCTTAGTTCACAGCAGAAGATTTCAAGACCTTAGCTTCAACCTGGGACTTTCCACATATCACTTCCAGTCCAGGACACAAGCTAACAGCCTTGCTGAAAAGACAATCCAGTCAGTCAAAAACATCTTTGAAAAGGCCAAATCTGACAGATGCAATCTCTTCGCAGCATATTAGAATACCACAGCACTGGACAACCTAGCATCTCCAGCTCAGATGGGTCGACAATTCCGCTCCACCCTTCCCACCACTGTCACTGCAGTTGATGCCAAAGACTATTATGCAAACAACGTCATTTTGAGATGCAACCAACTTCAGTCCACTCAAAAGAAATACTATGACAAAGCTGCGCATCCCCTAACACCCACAGAGACTAGTGATCACATCCATGTACAACTGACCAAAGGAGATGACTGGAAACCAGCCACTGTCAGTGCCTCTTGCGCATCCCCCAACACCCACAGAGACTAGTGATCACATCCATGTACAACTGACCAAAGGAGATGACTGGAAACCAGCCACTGTCACTGCCTCTTGCGCCGAGCCAAACTCATGTGCACTGTGAACAGAAGATGGTGCAGTTTATCGACGCAACAGACAAGTTTTTGTGTCAAGGACACTCCCATCTACCACAAGCATCCCAGGGCTGGAAAATCCCGCTCCCAGTCCCAAACCAGTGTCAACCAATGAGTCTACACCGTACATCACCAGGAGTGGTCAAATTATCCGTAATCCAAAAAGACCTTTAAATCAAGTATACAACACAAAATCACACAACAGGGGGGGAGGGGGTGCATGCACACATGCAGAAAATGCATCTTAACCCACCTTTACTCTTTTCCATTTCACACGCACACAATTTCTCTCTCTCGATCTCTCTCTCTCTCTCTCTCACACACACACCCACCCACCCTCTAAATCAATTGGTTCTTGACTAATGGCAATAATGATAGATTGCATCTCAGCAGTACTTTTTCCCCATGATCATTTCGGTGTCTGAACTGTACTGAACAACTGGCAATCATTTGACAAATTTCAAGCATCATTTATACTATAGGCTACCTAATCATGCACAGTCATATCAGGGTTGTAACCACGAAGGTCTAGATCAGGCCAGACCTTTGAAAAAGAAACTATCCCCAAAAAAGATGGTGCCGTATCAAAACGGGACATGGGCAATGAACACTGTGGAACAGTATCCTTTCATGACTGAACCTATCTTTGATTGCACTGACTTGTTGCTTCATCATTTTACAAGTGCTTTATCAGTATCTTAATTTCACACGAACACTTCCAGAACAGTATGAACAAGAGAAATGTTTTATGTATTCTCTTGAGAAAATACAAGGAATATTCAGAGCAATTTGAAGGTGAGAAAAAAGACAGAAAATGAGAGAGAGAGAGAGAGAGAGAGAGAGAGAGAGAGAGAGAGAGAGAGAGAGAGAGAGGGGAGAGAGAGTGTGAGAGAGAAGCTTGAACAAAATATGATTGAGAAAAATCTGAAAATCACTAACATGACTGGAAAGTACATGTATTCAAAGATGCCTGGTCACTTCTGTATGGGTCAATCTACAATATTCTGAGCAACCTAGATGGTAAAAAAAAAAAAAAAAAAGGTATTTATGGCACTTTCCTTTTTCTGTTTTTTTCCCCCCTGTCAACAAGTATATGACCTCGATTAAACATCTGCAGCAGTTCTAAAAATAAGACAATTCCTCCGACAATTCAGTGACCTACCCACTGGACAAGAACAACCTATAAAACATCTGCCGTGGAGAATTAATTTAGCATTGTTTTGCCACTATCAGGTAAGATTTAACTTAAAGTTACCATTCACAACATCAGCATTATTTGCCAGTAAAGAAAATGTCATTTTGGTGGCCACTTGCTGACAAAATGCAAGGTAACAGTAGATCATTTACCAGTTTCTTGATTACTTGCTACTTAGCAGAATTTAGAAGTATCATCCATCAACTTGCAGGTGGTTTTGCAAGCGGGCTGGTAAAAACCATCTACCTGCTACCTGCCTCCTTGGCAGGTCAGAAAAGAAAAGATGTCCTACTCTGTCATTTATGCATATTCTACCTGGACTACATGGCCCATATTACTGCGACTTCTTTATGAATAGCTCAGGTGAAAAAAATCTTCACAGCTTAACTATTAATGTAGTAGGCTAGAGACAGTAACGTCGCAACTCTTACGTTTCCTCTTAAGAACAGCTGCCAACCTTCAAGAGTTAAAATTAAGGAACCAGAGGATGAAGGGGGCAAGTGGAGTGAAGAGGGGACATTCGGCGTTTGACTGAAGCATTTCTAGCCTATTTAGTCTCAGCTGACAAATGCAAATATAATGTTGAAAAAGGAAACGAGTCTTCCATACATGCAACTGCCAACATCCACCATCATTGGGCTTCATTCTGCAATATTTTATCCTCCCTATTAAAGAAAAAAAAAATGATTCACCCCCCCCCCCCCATCCCTCCCTCACACACACATTTTCTATACAAAATTTTGTAAATCTTTTTTTTTTTTTTTTCCAAATAAATTTAGGATTCTGGGAACACTTCCAACTTCTGAAGTCATGCCTACAGCCTAGTTGAGCCCGGTCACATGAAATATGGTCACAACTTTCAAGCACCAATTTCTCAAGCTTTATGGTATAATGACATTCTTTCAAAGTAAAGAATCTGATTTGATATAATACTGAATCCAACAAGCTTGTCAAACCAATGGCTGGAGTTTTTGTGCTTTTTAACCATTCTCCTATGTACACCAGCCAAGGCCCTTACATACGTCTATAAGGCTATAGAATATGCTGGCAATGAAGTGGTTCAACATTTTCACAGGCTTCAAAATTCATCTTGCATTAACAGATATGAATCCATCGGTGCTCAACCAATCATGACTGCAAATCCCAAACGGACTATGAACATGGACCAAATGGAATATCCATGTGTCTGTGGAAAGCGTTTCGCTACCACCCGTGGCATGAAGATCCACAGAACAAAGATGGGATGTGTGAAGACTCATCTGAATGAGCAGCAGCGCACTGCATCAGCAGATAAGACGTCGGAAGACCAAGGCCAGGATTTAAACCACAGTGCCAAGGACATCCACGCTGTTGGTTCGGATGAGGAATTTGCACAGGCCCTCGATGCCAGGCGCCTGAAACTCAACCTGCCACGAGCAAACGAAACTGAAGATTGGGAGAAACTGGATGCAAAAATCGTCCAAAGACTCGATGCACTGATAGGGAAAAGCACCCTGGAACACAAACTAGCCACATATGGGGACATTGTGTATGCCACATGTAGAGACGCCTATGGAGCAAAACTACCCAAAGAGAAAACACCTCCAAAGAAATCCAGACGCCAAGAAAAGATGGACAAGATCAGGGTCCAAAAGAAAAACCTCAAGATGCAAATGAAGACCGCACTGCCAGCTGAAAAACAAGGCTTGGAAAAATTGTGGAAGACCTGAAAGAAAAACACAGTGCCCTCAGCAAAGCGGAATCTGCGAGGAAGAGGAAGAGCAAAAAGAAGAAGACACAAGAGCGCTTCTTCAGAGACCCCTTCCAGTTTGCCAGAACACTGTTTGAGCAGCCAAAATCTGGGACCCTAAGTGTGGACAAAGGAGTTCTTGAGCAGCATCTGAGGAAAACATACTCTGACCCACAGAGCAAAGCACCACTCGACATTCAAGGTCTGGTGTGGCCAACCAACCCTGAGGAACAGTTCAATGGCAAGCCTCCAACGTTGGCGGAAATCAAGAAGGTGGTCGACAAAGCCAGAGCCAAATCATCACCAGGGCCAAACGGAATACCTTACCAGCTTTACAAGAAATGTCCCAAGGTGCTGGAGTGGCTCCACAGGCTGCTGCGATCGGCTTGGAGAAACCAGAAGATCAGCGGCCAGTGGATGACGGCAGATGGTGTGTACATCCCCAAAGAGCAAAACTCAAGTGACATTAGCCAGTTCAGGCCAATATCACTACTGAACGTCGAAGGGAAAATCTTCTTCTCTGTCATGGCAGCAAGGCTGACCAAGTACCTGATGGAAAACAAGTACTTGGATGTGTCAGTCCAGAAAGGTGGCATCCCAGGCGTGGCGGGCTGTGTAGAACACGCCGCAATGATCTGGGACGCAATCCAAAAAGCAAAAACAGAAAAGAGAGACCTGGACGTAGTGTGGCTTGATCTGGCAAACGCATATGGATCTGTGCCCCATGAGATGATACAGTTGGCTCTTGAGATGTACCATGTGCCAAAGAACATCCGCGACATGCTCAAGAAGTACTTCAATGGCTTCTCAATGCGGTTCTCTACCAAGGAGTACACAACAGACTGGATCAACTTGGAAGTGGGTATTGCAATGGGCTGTGCAATTTCCCCAATACTGTTCGTGCTGGCAATGGAACTCATCTTGAAAGCAGCAACAAACAACGCGAGACAAACTGACCTTGGCGATGGATACAAGATGCCTCCTCTCAAGGCCTTCATGGATGACACTACAGTGATTTCATCCAGAGAAGACGAGACACGTCATGTGCTGGAGAGGCTGGACGACATAGTTGCCTCATCCAGAATGAAGTTCAAGCCAAAGAAATCACGGAGTCTCTCACTGAGGAAAGGAAAAGTGGCCGGATCTGTGGTCTTCAGTGTTGCCAACCAGGCCATTCCAACAGTCACAGAAGAACCAGTCAAGAGCCTTGGAAGATGGTATGATGATACGCTGAAAGACACACAAAGAGCAAAAGAAACCAAGCAGATGGCGGAGGAAGGCTTGGAGACCATTGACCAGTGTGGGCTCCCTGGCAAATACAAGGTCTGGTGTCTGCAGTTCATGCTGATACCAAAGCTCCTATGGCCTCTGATGATATACGACATCTGCACCAGCATAGTGGAGGCAATGGAAGCCAAAATCAACAAGTTCACATGGAAATGGCTTGGTGTCCCACCCTGTCTGACTGACATAGCGCTGTACTGTCGCCAAGCAAAGCTGAAACTACCCCTGAAATCCATCCTGGAGGAATACAAAGCAGGGAAGATCAGACTTCAAAGCATGCTGGAGGACTCAGGAGACAAGGTGGTAGAAGCAATTAAGCCCCAGCTGAAGACAGGCAGAAAATGGAAAGTTCAAGAGGCGATGGATTCTGCAAAAGAAAGTCTCAAGATCAGAGAAATAACAGGACACACACAGACCAACAGACAGGGACTGGGGGTGACCAAAACTGAATGGTGGTCAAAGGCCAAAGGAAAAGCCAAAAGAGACATGATGATTCAGGAGATGAGAAAAGAAGAAGACCAAAAAAGACTCCAAAAAGCAGTCCAGCAGAGCCAGCAAGGGCAATGGACAACGTGGGAGAATGCACTCCAAAGAAGTCTCACTTGGAATGACATTTGGCACATGGCCCCTCTCAGGATCAGCTTCATTCTCAGATCTGCATATGACCTTCTGCCCTCAAATGCAAACCTGGTGAAGTGGGGAAAACAGACGATCCTGCATGCCCCCTCTGCCATGAAAAACAAACAGTGGAGCATGTCCTAAGCTCATGTAAAGTAGCCCTGGCTCAAGGAAGGTACACATGGAGGCACAACCAAGTGCTCAAAGAAATTGTACAAGTAGTCTGGGCTAGTACCAACACCACAAAAGGGAAAATCAGGACTCCAAAAGCACCCGCAACATTCTTCACGGCAGGAGGCAGCAAATCATGGCCAAGAACAACAGTGCCACTCGAAACATGCAGGCAGAGTCTGCTGGACGGGGCATATGACTGGGAGTGCACTGCAGACCTCCCAGAATGGAAGAGTCACCCAGAGATCATCAGCAAGAGTGGCATGAGACCAGACATAGTAGTCCACTCTAAGTCAACCAAGCAGCTGATCATGATCGAGCTCACGGTGCCATATGAGAACAGAATGGAGGCAGCTCAAATCTACAAGACTGAAAAGTATGCTGATCTGGCAAACAGCCTGAGGAGAGAAGGCTATCAGGTCAAAGTCCTCACTGCAGAAATTGGAGCTAGGGGGTTTG
>CM065727.1:32807070-32844570 GCA_033310375.1 Conus canariensis | reverse complement strand
GCATCATTTCATAATGCTATAGTGTCCTCTATGTCAATGGTTCAGCATGACTTTGCCAGAGGCAGCATTTCATGCTATAGTGTCCTCTATGTCGATGGTTCCGCATGACTGCCAGAACGCAGCATATTACAATGCTATAGTGTCCTCTATGTCGATGGTTCAGCATGACTCACAGTAGAGTTTCACTTTGCTGCAGGCTTCATCCATTTGCTGCTGTAATTTGGTCTCTTGGGAGGTGCAATCAGTAGCTGGTAAACTTGATAACGGACTGGACAAACATATCTCTCAACCCCCATTTGCCAAACCTGTTCAACAGGGTCACCACCAGCAGCCTGAGACCAAGTGTCAGCCACAACATTTGTTTTTCCTCTTGTGCTGGTTACCTCACTAATGAACCTCGTTCACTCCATCCTAAATCTTTGGATTTCTGATGAAAGCTCGTCAAGGTTCTTGGTCTTTCAGAGCAAAAGGAGTGGTTTGTGGTCAGATTCAATTGTGATGTCTATAGTTCTATGATGTCCTTAGGAAATGAATCACATGCCCAAATTATTCCACGGGCTTTCTTCTCCACTTGTGCATAGTGCTGCTCTGTTGGTGTGAGAAACCCGGATGCATAGAAGAAAAGATTTGTCGTTGTCATCCTCTCATTGCTAAGACTGCACCTTCAATTCGATCTTGTCTTTTTGTAATTCTCACACTGGTTTGGTGATCTCTGAAAGTTGTGGTGCAAATCTGGTGAAATAGTTTATCATGCCAAAGATGTTTGTAGTTCCTTTTGTTTGGTTGGAGACATCTCCTGGACTTCCTTCACATTGGAGTGGTCTGGTTTCAGTCCTTAGCTGAAATTGCATATCCGAAGTACTCAAATTGTTTTTCCAACTTCTCATTTCTCCAGATTTAGTTTGAGGTTCTTCTCCTCTGGTTTTTGTAGTGCTGCTTTCAGAGATTTTGCCGCTTTTGTTTGGACTGTAATGAGAAAGGACTAGTGTTGCACACAGCTTCTGCTGTATGGCTTGAAATACTTTCCCTTGTTCATTGTACCAGGTCCACTCATTGCCTTCTCTCAGATCCTGCAGTGGCTGTATGTTGTCAGTCCGATTGCTTGCAGCTCATCAGGACCTATGATTTATCATTCCCATGAGGTTCACTGGTGGTAGGAAACTGGTGACTGCTCTCTTTCTCTGGGTTGATGGAGATGCCATCTTTGGATACATGACCCAGGTATTTCACACAGTTGCACGAGAACTGGCACTTGTCAGGACTGACTGTCACTCCTGCATCTTCAAGTTTCTTCAGCATCTGTTGTAGGCTGGTGCTATGTTTCTGCTCTTTTTTTTTCCCCATGGACCAGAAAGTCTATGTCGCAGGTCCTTTGCTGTCCAGTCAGCAGCAGTCATGCACCGCGGAAGACTTCAAACCTGTACTGATACCAAATGGTAGTCTTCTGAAGCAGAATCTTCCAAAAGGTGTAATGAATGTTGCCAGTGGTTGGTTTTCTTAAAGAGGCATTTGGTAAAATCCACCGTTACAGTCCATTTTGCTGGAGACTTTGGCTCCATCAAGTTGGGCTACAAGTTGATCTGTTGGTGGTAGGGGAAAATTCTCTCTCCTCACAGATTCATGGAGGCTGGTCAGGTCTACACACCCTTTGGCCCTGCCATTAGACTTTGGGACTGCGGCAGTTGGGGCACACTATCCTGTTGGTTCAGTAACACCATGGGCATCCTTTTGCAGCATCCTACCAACTTTTACTTCGACCGTTTTCCTTCAGGGGTAAAGCCAAGCGCTCTGGGATGGCAACAGCAAAGGGTTTTGAATCTTCCTTAAGCCTGATCTTCCATTATGTTTTCAACTTTCCTATGCATGTAGTCTTGGAAAGTCCTGCTGGATCTTTCTGGAGCAGCAAACAGAGGAGTAGTGTCCCAATTTCTGGAAAAGTCGACGTTTTGCATTTTTGGTTGGACAACCTTGCCTTGGGTTCTCTCTCACAATGCCGGCCATATTCAGATTGATTTGTGGTCCTGTTCCTGAACATTATCCACGAGACTTGGAACCTCCATGTCTGTGTGGATGTGGTTGCCTCAGCCTGTGAACTAGGCTAGGATCTGTAAACAGTCATAGTTTGAGTCTGGGATCAAGAAGCTTCAAGGGCTCAGTTGATCTGGGTGGACTTTACCAGATTCAAGTCTTTGGTTTCAAGAATTTTGTTCACACAGTATCATCGATACCTACTGCTACTTTCACCCTTGCCATTCTTTCCAATTATTTAAAGTGCAGGATTCTGCTCGCTTCCAAAAAGAAGCTGTAACTGCAACTACTGGGTCATCTCAAGTCCTCTGATGGAACTTCTGTAAACCGCATAGGCAATCCCCAAGATAAAGGTTTGCAGCAAACTCTAAAAAGATGGACCAGAGTTTATCAGTGCCCCAATCAGTATGTGCCACAACTCTCAGAATGTTCACTGCTTTCTGACAAGTTTTCATGTGCTGGTGTGGCAGTTCAGTTCCCGACAGATCCCAAATTGGTTTCCTTCACAGCAGGTGTGGTAAATTTATCCAGATGAATTTCTGGGTCAGCGAAGTACTGCTGAAAACCCTGAAAGTGGACACAAGTTTTGGTGCAAGGAAAAGTAAACCCATATTCCTTTGCCCACTGTTGGGTCTTATCCACACAAAGTTGCAGTCGTTGTATGCTAAGGCTGGTGGCTCCTATTGGGTATAGAACAAAGTTATCAAACAAAAGGGGACTCAGAACCTTGGTTTATTGAGTAACCAAAATGACAGCAAGAGAAAGGATATTTATCTGAGATACACCTGGCTCATGGATGTCAGATATAGCGGTAGTGCAGACTTGAAACTGCCAATTGGCCAGAAAAATTATTTTATGTGGAAACTCGGAGAGGGCCTCAAAAACCCAAATTGTGAAGATCCATAATATCAGGCTTCCAAGTATTGCTGTCAAGCCTTCTCCGGGTTTTTTTTTTTTTTAAAAAGGAAAGAAAACAGCAACACATTTGTAAATAAAGGTGTTGCTGGTGGTGGTTCCAAGATCGACTAAATGATCCACCGCAGAGTGGTACTTGGGGAAACTACACAGCTCTTTTGGCCGAAGTTCATCGGTTTCCAGCTTTCACATCCGTCAAGAATGGACTTTTCCCATTAATTTAGAAAGGCAGCTGGTCAGAGCTGTTGGGTGCAAGTCAGAAGGGCTGGTCAATCTTTTCCAGGTTTTAGAGGTAAGGAAAGGTAATGTTGTTATAGCCCAGCCGACTGCAAAGGGCCATATCAGGGCTGTCACCATGTTAAAATCAACTCGCAAGTCAACAACAACAAAAAAAAAAAACCTTTTCACACATCTCTTTGAAATACATCTTCTAAAACTGGAAGACGTGCACAACCAGGGCCCTTTTATGTGAAAAGGGCAGGTTATGAACCTTCAGCATTGTCACAGGAAATGCCACAGGGAGACTTTTCTGTGGTTCCCCCAAAAGCAGATTAATTAATGGAGGAAGTAGACGTCTGCAAATCTGAGGTGATGAATAGAAGGGCTGCATTATTTCCTTCAATTTTTTGATTGGCCTCTCCCTGACATTGTCATTTCAGCATGGAAGTCCCTTCAACTCCAAGACTTTATGTTTGTTTATTGCTCATTTCAAAAGTGACTTCATGTTTGTTTATTGCTCATTTCAAAAGTGTACCTTGATCTGGCTGGCAGATTTTGATGGGTTCAAACGCTGGCCATCCATTGTCTGTGGTGCAGGCAACACACTGGCGATCAGAGATACACTACCGTCTGGGGTATACTAAGGTTTCTGAAGATGCTGGAAATGTGGCTTTGGCACTTTTTCTGAGAAAATCTGTCAAGGCTTTCTGCAGGGGCTAGACTTGGTAGAACTGCTTTTTTTCTTGTCAGCCATTTCCTGCATGAAAGGCCCAAGGACAAAGGTGTTCTGGAAGAGCTATTTTCTGTAGTTCCGAGCTGTCAGAAAAAGGTCACTTCTTTGCAGATCACCATGAGAAGGCTGCTCAGTCAGGAACCAGTGACGGGCTGCTAGCTGAAAAATCTAGACACAAAAGTGTATCAACAGAAAAACAGAGGCATACTGGAGATTCAGACACTGTAGATACAGATCTGAGAAAACATCCTCAACGAGACCTCTGGTTCAAACATTTACATTACCCCAGAAAGGCTGTGCCCATTAAAATCACCAAACAGCAGAAAAGGTTGTTTTAAGTTCCTCCATCAGGCTAACTACCTCTTGTGGACAAGATACAGATGGAGATTAATGTAAAGAGCTCACGGTATTCTCCAAAGAAATATTTCCGACAGTGAGATTTGCGCCTTTGAAAGCAACTGCCATGTTTTTTTTCCCAACTGCGAGATTTGCACTTTTGAGAACAACTGCCACAAGTTTTAGGTGTCAACAAGACCTGCAGCTCCTCAAAATTTCAGTTTAGACCCCAGATATTCCAGTGAAAAAATGTTACTATACATAGTATCGGGATAGTTGTAGACATTTTGGTCCATCTCCGCATCCTCATCTGGTAACTGTAGCACAGAGAATGGACTAGAAATGACTCAGCTGTTTTAAGGGCTGGGTCCAGTTTCACTTGCTGACCAACAAGCAGGTCAAGACCCCATGGGAAAAGGTGGAGCTTTCCTTGACATTGCTTTTCCTTTTCTTTCTCTGCCTTTCTGAGCACAAGTTCACAAAAACTTAAAAACTGGGAGAGTCTCCCATGTAAAGAGGAGTGGGGGGTAATTTCTTTTTGGTCACCCTATCCCCACATTACCCCCCCCCCCCCCCTCCCTTGGTTTTAGCCATGTTTCTTTCCAAAATTCTTTCTCAATGCAATATAGTTACTGCTGGTATTGATCATGGATGATGCAATTCTTTCAAACCTATCTGCACAACTGGGCCACAAGAAGACAATGTTCAAGTCATGTTTAAAGCCCAACTGACCAAAGGTTAAAATGAGGGCTGAGAGAATTTTCTATATTTACAAAATCAATTTTTGTTTAGAGCCTAGCTCACCAAGTGGGGCTGTATCAAGGCTGTCGATTTTGAGTCTGTACACACACACAAAAACTCTTTTTAATTTGAAGAGGGTCTGGAACAAATTTGTAAAAGATCCCTCTTCCATAAAACCTCAGATCAGATGAGACATGTTACATCTTTTTCCAAGAGTAGAATACAATTCATGAAATTCTTAGGCACATGTTGACATCAGAAATAGCACAACAGAAGATGAACTGGAGGAAACTGAAGGAAACATTTTCAGAAACTACCATTCAAAGTATCAGACTCAAGACAAATCTGACCACTTATGAGTCACACCTAATAAACTGAATGCTCAAGAGTTCATTACAAGTGCTCACAATTTGATAAATACCATCTTGCCAGGAAAGAATTGTTCCACTTCCTATGGCCCAAGCCACATCACCCTATCCCTTGATTTCATTCAAAACAAGCTCAGTCAACAGAGCGTCTATCAAGTCTATGATCAGGGAAAGGGACAACATGTGGAAAGCAAATAGGTAACCAGCTCCTGCACAGTAAACGCAGCATTTGGACTTCAATCCTCTCAACTACGTGCAAGGTTAAGTCCCTTTCCAGCAAGATACACTCCTGTGAAAGTGCAACAGAGAGAAACAAGATGTCGCCAGTTTCATACTTTTGAGAAACTGGAATTACACCTCGTCTGATGACCTATTACGAGAATGGTATACAACCGTCAATCCAAGAATTCTGTGCATTTTCTCTCAATGCAGGCCAACATGCCCACACCAACACCTTTCCATACAGAATCATGTGCTGATTCATGCAAAGGCACCTTCTAACTGATCGTTAAAAAAACATTATGCACAACATCACATCTTCCACCAACCTCAAACTCCTTTCCCTGCCACTCTCAGGTCTTTCAAGAGCGTTTCTGTGTGTTCAATCCACGTTTATAAGCCCAGCCAACCATGGAGGCCATTTCAGGCTGTCACCTTGTAAAGTCGATTCTTTAGTTTTTTTCCCAAAGAAAAAAAAGGAAAAAGGATGCATGCAAGTGTGCATGCTGCCTTAAATGCAAATGACCTGTACATGCATCAAGTGTGCAAGCACACAAGCGAGACTTATCTCTCTGTGGGGTGTGCAACATGCATGTGTTGCATACAAGACTACAAATGCAAAAGCATTAATGCACGTGTGTGCTTCCACGTGAACCTGTCTGCGCAAGACGCAATGTCCAAGTGTTTGCACACCTATACTTGACCATTCATGCAGGCACATGCGCGATCAAAAGGCGCATCACTTGAAGGGAACAAAAATCTCCATGAAAATTGTTTTATTGCCACCAAAGAGCCAACACCAGGGCTGTAAGCATGCTACGAAATAGCACATATGCATAGTGTGTGCATGTGCGAGAGATGTGTGTGTTGAGTGCATGTCAGCATTTAACTTAATTCAAGGCAAAAACGGCAGAATTTTTTCAAAAGCAGAGGGGGGTGGGGGTTGGTGTTGTGCCTTCATGCAGAGCTTTTTCTTGAACTCGAGCCCCCACATAATGATATGCATATTACACTTGATTTAGCATACATTAAAAGCAGAAATTTCATTTGTAATTCTGTGCATGTGTGTGTGTGCGTGAAAGAGTGCGCATGTCTCTGTGTGTGTGCGCGCGTGTTCGAACAAGCATGTGTGTGCATGTATGTGCACGTGTTTGAAATAGCATGCGAGTGCAAGCTTGTGCATGTGCGTGTGAGCGAGTACATGTGTATGTGTGCCAGAGTGTGCAAATGAGTATGTGCACACTCGAGCGTTTGTGAATGAGCATGTGTGCAAGTGTGTGCATGCAAGCATGTGTGTGCGTGCAAGTGTGTATGCATGCGTGCGTGTGTATGCACATGCATGTGCGTGTTCGAACGAGCAAACATGTGCATGCTTGTGTGCATGCACATCTGCCTGTACATGTCCAAGAGAAATCATGAGCATGTGCATGCAGGTGTACACGCATGCATGTCTACAGAAATAAGTTCTATATAGACTAGCCAACCAGGGGCTACCAAGGGGGGGAAAAACACTGGATCATCCAAGATGTAGGCACTGTGAATTCACTTTAGTAGTCCAGCCAACTGGGGACTGGGGTAGGTGGGGGGGTGCGGGGTGCGGAGCGTGCGCGCAACTCTACCCTTAGTAGTCAAAATTCAGGAACCCAGGAATGAAACAGATGGACAACCAAGGTGCAGGTCGGCCTTTTTTAAAAGGTTTTTCACTTCCTGAAATTGTTGCCATTCTCATGGAATCATTTCGGTTTATTCTACATTCCTTTTCAACGACAACACCCAACAAGCATCCCCCCCCCCACACACACACACACACACTTCCCAAAGCTAACAATTTCAACAATATTTTGAAACTTCTGGATTTTCTCACAAAATTCATTTCAGGAATGGACTCAAAGTAAGGGAAATTCTAGAAATCTTCAGAAGGGTTGGTACTATTGGAGTGGGGATCAAAGATGGGGAAGGTGGAAAGGATGGGGTAGGCGGAGGGGGGACAGAAACATGGGAGAGGGAGGTGGGGAAGGGGTGGAGGAGGGGGGAGGAGGCAAAGGGGGGTGGGGGGACGAGGATGGGAATGAGGGAGAGATCGGGTTCGGGGAGGGGAAGGGAGAAGGGGATAGTGCAGGGCAAGGGGGTCTTGTCAGGTTGTTACCTTGTCAAAGTCCTTGCATAGTCTATGTATATATACATATTTGCATAGTTTACATGTATATATACATATCATTTGGGGACGGTTTTTTTTCTTTTAATAGATAAATCTGCAAACCACTTTTCAAATAAAGAAAAACTGCTTCAAAATGTTTTCAAAGATCAGATACAAAGTCTCTTTCGGCGGTTGCGCATGCACAAAAGAATGTGAAATGTGTGATTCAGTTCAATTTACTTTGCTTACAGCCCAGCGACTTGTCAGGGCTGTCACAAATGGGAGCAGAAAAAAAAATTGCACCAACACACATGGGGGAACAGAACAGCACTGCAGTCTTTCGTGGACCTGTCCAGCATGGGCTCCTGGCAAAGGCTTTTTTTTTTAAAGCCATGCCAACCCTGGCCAGCCAACACACTTCTTACAGAGCTTAAGAAAGAACTAGCTGTTCACATTCTGTGAAGATCCTGCACTGATGCATTTGCAAATCATATCAAATGAAAAATATTCTTTATAAAAAAAATTAAGAAAATCTCTAAACAAGCTTTCTTTCAATTACTATAAAAAGCCCAATACTTAAAAAAAAAAAAAAAACATTTGTTCAAAACAGTTCCTGAAAAGTGAAAGAATGGATGAAAATGAAGGAGGGAAATTGAACACATGCACTATCAATCTTGGAAATAAGGCAATGTAAGATTCAATGGCATCTATTCAGACACCTTGAGGTTTCTGCTTGGCATGATGCAATAAACCGACTTCAACCCTTGAGACATCTGCACATAAGTGAGCAACTGAATTCAACAATCCGAGACACATCTAAGCTCACAACAAAGGGAAGTAAAGGAGATACTGAAAATCCATACTGTGTGCAGAACCCTCCCCAACCACCTGCCCACCACCACCAAGTTGGGGTCAAGTGACCAACATATCTAGCACTCCATCTGTCGCCCTTTCCCGCTTACCTTCAGCATCTGAATATCCTGCAAGAACTGTGCAAAGTCTTGAGTAATAGGACGTCAGCATACATTCTGGTTCATGTACACACGAGCGCATGTAGTCATCGTCCATCAAAAACGTCTATAATAATTATAGTTCACACATACACTGGGCATACAGCAAGTCTCATCCCTACCTGCATACTGAATACAATTGTGCATTATCCCAATATTTCACTGTATACTACCCTACGGCAGAATAAACACCAGTTTAAGCAATCTTAAATTTAGCAAGAGAATCCGAGCATTGGAACTTCAACTGAACAAAGCGAAATCAAACCACTCCCCCCCCCCCCCCTTCTCCACAGGCCCCTTCTCTCCTCCTCCAGTCCTAGTTCAGAATATTCATATACTCACCTTGACAGGCTTTTTATTCTCACCTACCCAGATGGCAGGTATACTAAACTTTTTACCTCCCCTCCCTGCCCTCTTGCAAGTTGCCAAAATTAGAAACCCTGTGTTTTCCATAATCATTGGCCAGAACCTTATCTCTTGGCCAACTAACCAACTGATTATGTCACCAACATCTTAATTAATTTCAGTTTCGTAAGGCAAATTCTACAGCTGTTATGATGGCTGTTGGAACTTTTATTTTTCCACTGCAGATGTTTAACTGAAATACTGCTCTTGTCACTGGACAGGCAACAGTGTTCATAAGCTGCACAACCTAACTGCCCTGCCTACAGTTGTGAATAACGCTGAACTTCCACGAAGCTGCAGACAAGTATGCAGGAGTATGTGCATATACTTGTGCACATATGGATGCATGCATAGTACGCATTTCAAGTGTTCATGTGCCTGCGTGTTTGTATGCACATGTTTATGAAGTCATCTTATTTCTTAAAAAAGAAAAAAAAAATAAAAATAAAAAAGGTCAATGTTTCAAACTGACTGAACAGAAGGAATGTATTCTGTACATTCTTACGGAAATGAAAAAACAGGAAATAATCTTTTTTTTAATCCATTAATTAAAAAAAAAAATTATTTCCTAGATGCAGTACACATCTACTACAGAGTCTGGTTTTCTTTAAGTCACTATGAACACATGCACACCAGCAATTCTAAAGTCAAGGGACATAAAGCAAAGGCATGTGACAAACAAGTCAGTGCATAGGATCTCTCTGGCAATTCTAACCAATCAACTACACCAAACACCATGAATTTGCTTTGACAACTACTCACCTAGAGAATTGGTGTGTGTGTGTATATGTGTGTGTGGTGTGTGTGTGCGCATGCCATATGCCGAGTGACACGTGCAAGCATGTGTGCATACCCGAGTGTGCAAGTGTCTTTGTGTGTGCTTGTGAGCATGCGTGTACGCATGCGCGCAACTAGGAGGGGCAGGAGGGATGAAGAGAGGGAAGGGGAAAGGAAGGGATGGAGAGAGGGAGAGGGAGGAAGAGAGGGCAAGGGAGAGCGAGGGAGAGAGAATACATGATCATATGTGAAAGAAAAAGATCATGTTTACTCTTTTGACTGGTCTGCAATTCTACCAGTTTTCATTTCGATTCTGATGGCATCTTTCACACTGCTGACTGCACTGTATGATGAATGCAACATGCAAGGAGTCTGTGTATGCAGTAAAGGAAGGAGATGCTGCTCTCTTGGGGAGAAATCTAGCCATATTGAAATGAGAAACCTCTTGTCATCAGCACTAAAACAACAAACAGCAGCTAATCATTCACACATCAAAACGAAAAACCTCTTCTCTCATCAGCACTCAGCTGACCATTCACACATCAAAACGAAAAACCTCTTCTCTCATCAGCACTCAGCTGACCATTCACACATCAAAACAAAAAACCTCTTCTCTCATCAGCACTCAGCTGATCATTCACACATCAAAACAAAAAACCTCTTCTCTCATCAGCACTCAGCTGACCATTCACACATCAAAACGAAAAACCTCTTCTCTCATCAGCACTCAGCTGATCATTCACACATCAAAACAAAAAACCTCTTCTCTCATCAGCACTCAGCTGATCATTCACACATCAAAACAAAAAACCTCTTCTCTCATCAGCACTCAGCTGATCATTCACACATTAAAACGAAAAACCTATCATCAGCACTCAGCTGATCATTCACACATCAAAATGAAAAACCTCTTCTCTCATCAGCACTCAGCTGATCATTCACACATTAAAACGAAAAACCTTCTCTCATCAGCACTCAGCTGACCATTCACACATCAAAATGAAAAACCTCTTCTCTCATCAGCACTCAGCTGATCATCCACACATCACAACGAAAAACTCTTCTCTCAATGCTGTAGCCGCTACCAGCAGCTGACCATTCACACACCTAACTGAAAAAACTTCGTTCATAAGCCTTGTAGCCGCTACCAGCAGCTGACCATTCACACACCTAACTGAAAAAACTTCGCTCACAAGCCTTGTAGCCGCTACCAGCAGCTGACCATTCACACACCTAACTGAAAAAACTTCGCTCATAAGCCTTGTAGCCGCTACCAGCAGCTGACCATTCACACACCTAACTGAAAAAACTTCGCTCATAAGCCTTGTAGCCGCTACCAGCAGCTGACCATTCACACACCTAACTGAAAAAACTTCGCTCATAAGCCTTGTAGCCGCTACCAGCAGCTGACCATTCACATACCTAACTGAAAAAACTTCGCTCATTAGCCTTGTAGCCGCTACCAGCAGCTGATCATTCACACACCTAACTGAAAAAACTCTCCTCTTATCAGCACTCAGCTGATCACATATCGAAATCAAAAACCTCTTCTCTCATCAGCACTAAAAGAACAAAACAGCAGCAGCTGATTTTTCACAAATCAAAATGAACGACCTCTTCTCTCATCAGCACTAAAAGAACAAAACAGCAGCAGCTGATTTTTCACAAATCAAAACGAACGACCTCTTCTCTCGTCAGCACTGCATCCACAGGCGACCAACAGCCTAGCATATGAGAAAGACATAAGAGATGCCATTTCAAAATTCCATACGAAAATATCATAGACATGCCAGTAAATCTGAAACTCTGCCACTAGAAAGATGAGCCCAATGCAAACTGCATGAATGTAAAATCATCTGCAGCAAAGAAGCCACATGCACTTACCTGCTCAGCCAGTTAAAAAAAAAAAAAAAAAAGCCATGCCGTCCTCCCTATGCTAACCTATTCTAAAGCTACCTAACCAATTCCTACCTACACCTATTGACCAGGGCCAGACTACAAAATCCTGCTATATCTAATTTGCCCATGTAAGAATGAAATCTACCAATGGAAGGCTCAACAGATGATGTTCTGAAATCTGCATGGGGGATAAAGCTGAGCCGGGTTGACCAGACAAGTTGAGAGAGTGAAACAGTGTATTTGAAGTGCACACCTGGAATGATCAGGATATTTACCTGTCAGCATTACAGGTGCACTGTTTCACACCCATTTTTGGCATGTTCTCTCTTTGAACTCTTTATCAATACACAATGGAAACAAAGGCTTTTCTTTTTTTCCCCCAATACACATCTACTCAGCTGTCAGATCATCTTACATGGGCAAAAATATGTATAACCTAATTTTCCATTTTGAAGTTGTCACAGTTTTAAAGAATATTACTCACACTAATCTACATTTTTTTCGTTTTTACAATATCAGACTGAAATAAAGAAAAACTTGGAAGTACAGTACAAAGAATTTATACTCAAAAGTTCATTTAAAAGAAAGCATTGCTAATTAAATTACTGCTGCACCTGACAAAACAGAAGAGACAAAACGAGACAGAACTGAATACACATACAATACAGTAATACTGACAAGGTTAGTAAAGCAACACCAGCACAATGGACACTCAAACACATTCTGAGCTAATTTCTAGTAGCATCTACTCTAATCCCGGTATTTAACCCATATTTCACTATACCCTCTAACTACAAAATTTGCCCTTCCCTAACCTTTAAACACACTGCCTATTTCCCTCTAGCCCTATCTCCTATGTCCATCTTGCCCTGTCTGCAGATAGCAATTATGTCAATGTATGGTGACCAAGATTGTAAGAAAGCATGCCACAGTATGGTGACCAAGACTGTCTTATCACAGCAACTGTAAAGTATGCCACCAACTCGGGGCTATCCCTCAAGACTATCTTATTACAGCAGCTGCTGGCAAGTATGCCACAGTATGGTGACCAAAATTGTCTAATCACAGCAATTATGTCAGATGAGATGAAAATTACCAGTTTTGTGTCAAAGCAACAGCCTGTTGGATCATGAGCAGGAGGAAACTCCTTAGTTTCAACGGGCCCTCCTATTCTTCCTCCTGCTCCTCTCCAGGCGTCGGAAGTACGACTCCGTCCTGAAGTCTATTGACTGGTAACGGTCAGGGGGCCTCCTGACACGAGAAGAGCGACGCACAGGCTCAACTCGTGGCCCATCTTGAGGGATGGGCTCAACTCGTGGCCCATCTTGAGGGATGGGCTCAACTCGTGGCCCATCTTGAGGGATGGGCTCAACTCGTGGCCCATCCTGAGGGATGAGCTCATTTCTTGGCTCATCCTGAGCAATGGGCTCATCATCATCATCATCTGAAGGGATTAGACGGACATCCCCTACCCCCTCCATCCCAATGTCTTCACCCTCCCCCCTCCCACCTATCCACTCCCACCCCAACGGCTGACCCAAAAATGACGTAAACGACACAACAGGCGAACCAGGGGACGTGTCAGGTGCAGGGGATGTTGACTGCTGCCTGGGGGACCTATCCGGAGTGCCTGTGGAAGAGGATGTTTCCTCCTCTGAGATAGGTCTTTTAGGCCTCAGAGGAGGGACGATGGCGTTTTCAGGGTTGTCTGTGGTGCAGTCTGAATCGAATACAACGTATTCACTGTTGTCTGAATGGTTGCCTGTGTCGGATGTGTCTGTGCTTGTGTTGTTTCCTTGATTGAATGCGCCTACCCTACCTAAACCTACATTGGCAGCAGCCTGGGGTAGTCCTACAACTGGGCCCTGGCCTCTATGGTGGACGACATGGCCATGCCTCCGCAGCCACGTACTGTAGGGAATCATGCGGATCCTTGGGCGTCGGACCCGCAGCGGCCCTGGTCCATGCTCCATCCTCCTCTCTGGATCTGTGCAACAGAGACAATACAAGATGTCAGACCACCGGCATCTGGAGAAACAGCACATAAATCATCTGTGCAACAGAGACAACACAGACATCAGACCACCGGCACCTGGAGAAACAGCACATAAATCAACAATCACTTTACATAACTGCAAGTCATTCTACAGTTTATCAAAATCAATAGCATTTCACCTTAGAATTTATCAAAACCATGCCATCTTGTAATTCAAATCCTCAGAGAGGCATGATATGAGATTCAATATCAAGTCTAATTTTCTTTAAAAGAAATTTCACCATTATAAGTCACTTCATTTTTCTAATATTTGCATCAAGTAGGAATCAATACTGTTATTTTCAAAAGTCAGCATTCAACAGCTCCCAGCAGAAACTACAAACTGCACTATGACCAACAAATCATGGGATTGCTACAGTAAGCACACAACAGAACTGAACTCTTGTCTTGACCAGTTATCACCATTCATAAGAACTGTCAACAGTTTTCAGCCAATCTCTAAAGCAGCTGGGGGATGGAATTTGAACAGAGGGAGCGACCAGTCTGCCAACTTGTTTGTTTGCACCAATTAGTACAACACTCGACAGCCTATTTTTTCTACATCCACATGAAAACTTCCCACTTAATCTGGTGCGTTCTGTCCAACAGTGAGAATGAATGGATCCCAACACTGTTAGTGGTTTTTCCCATCCTCTTGAAGATTGATCAACAGTACATCACTCAACATATTACATTGATTGCGAAACATGTTTTTCTTCCTCCACTTCCGTTCAGGCATTGTGCAATTTACAAATACACCAAGTCCCCCCCCCCCCCCCCCCCCCCACTGAACTTGTGCCCACTTTTCCCAGCTCTCCAAGACAGCCACACCCATCTGGTTCCATCCCAGTCCACACTATTTTTTTTCTTTTAGTTTCTCTTGTAGAAGGCCACACCTGTGTGATCCTGTCAAAGCCCCTAGGCAAGTCACTAAGCAACCCACCAGACAAGACACCGCTAGTCTGCTGGTAGCCACAAATATCCAGTCCCCAAGCCAGACACTGCCAGTCTGCTGGGAGCCACAAATATCCAGTCCCCAGACCACTCAGTCTGCTGGGAGCCACAAATATCCAGTCCCCAGACCAGACAGTCTGCTGGGAGCCACAAATATCCAGTCCCCAGACCAGACAGTCTGCTGGGAGCCACAAATATCCAGTCCCCAGACCAGACACCGACAGACTGCTGAGAGCCACAAATATCCAGTCCCTAGACTAGACTGTGTCTGCTGGGAGCCACAAATATCCAGTCCCCAGACCAGACACTGCCAGTCTGCTGGGAGCCACAAATATCCAGTCCCCAGACCAGACACTCAGTCTGCTGGGAGCCACAAATATCCAGTCCCCAGACCAGACACTCAGTCTGCTGGAGCCACAAATATCCAGTCCCCAGACTAGACACTGCCAGTCTGCTGGGAGCCACAAGTATCCAGTCCCCAGACTAGACACTGCCAGTCTGCTGGGAGCCACAAATATCCAGTCCCCAGACTAGACACTGCCAGACTGCTGGGAGCCACAAATACCCAGTCCTGAGGCAACCCCACTTGAGACCACACCAGTCCACAGTGAACCATATCCAGTCACATTTCTATAAAAGCAACCCACACGACACTACTCAGTCTACAGGTATCTATCAAAATTCACTCATACACCAACCCGCCTGAACACTACTCAGTCCACAGGTATCTATCAATATTCACTCATACACCAACCCACCAGATGACACTTCTCAGTCCACAGATACCTATCAATATTCACTCATACACCAACCCACCAGATGACACTCTCAGTCCAAAGGTATCTATCAATATTCACTCATACACCAACCCACCAGACACACACTACTCAGTCTACAGGTATCTATCAATATTCACTCATACACCGACCCACCAGACGACACTACTACAGGTATCTATCAATATTCACTCATACACCAACCCACCAGATGACACTACTCAGTCCACAGGTATCTATCAATATTCACTCATACACCAACCCACCAGATAGACACTAAACTATAATCATAAGAAAGCCATCAATGTCTAATCATAATGCAAACCATCAGGGAAGACTACACCACAATCCACAAAAAAATATCTATCAAATCATAAAACAACTAGACAGAGGAGACACAACACAGTCCTATGGAAGTCATCAATATCCAGTCGCAACACAGCTGACTTGCGAAGCCACTACACAAAATCCAGTGAGCCATCAATATCCAGTCATAATGCAAACTACCTGAAGACTCTACACTAGAAAGTCATCCAGTCAGAAACCAACATCAATATCCAGTCACAAGGCAGCCCCACCAGAGGAGAAACTACACCACATTCCACAGGGAGCTATCAATACTGTGTCCATCACAGGAGATACTACACTACTGCTGAGCAATTTCAGTGGTGTTCAACAGAGCCCATCAGTTCTGATTCATATACACTGAACATCACTTGAAAAGCCCAAATCACCAATGATTACATGATCCTAGTAATGCAGTTTTAAAAGAAAAAAAAAGGGGAAAAATGCAATTGCGATGAACACATGTGGAAAGGTGCTGGTGTAAAAACTTTTGAAACAAAATGTTTACATCGAAAAGAGTAAATTTCACACAATTTTGTTTTGAGTGCTCCTCCTTCAGTTTTTCCTTTTTATGGAAGTCTATACGCAAGTTACAAACAGCTTACATTAACAGATATCTTGTCATTTAAAACAATGAAAAACACAAATCACACAAGCTTGCTGTAAAGTTCTCCTTCCTCAATAACCTTTCCAAAGCACAGTCTACATTTTAGCTAATGTACATGAATTCAGATGAAGGGTTTACCTTGTACTAAAGGGCCATGCTAACACTTTTCTGGCACCATTTGTGCTTCGTGACAGAGCATTCTCACTCCACGTTTATACTTTTGGACTAGTCACGCTTTCAAGTCTGGATTATAGAACCCATGCAAATGAGTATTGCCATGGTCATCCAATGACCCTGAACATGCTAGCATGAACAACGAGGGCATATATTCTATCATTAGCACGAACGTGGAGAACACAAGATCCAAAGCACAGAGAAGGAGACCACGAGTGGCTGCAGGTTGTTTTTTTTGTTTGTTTGTTTGTTTTTTCCCCAAGACCAATAAGATCATGTGAAGTTTTATTCTGGTCTTGAGATCAGGCTGCTCTACACTTCATTTCACACTACAACCCTCTGTCAATCAGGGGGAGGATGGAGCTACAAAAGAGTCGGGAAAGGAAGCACATTTCAGCAGATGCCACTACTTTTAACTGATCTATTCAGACTTTTTAAATTTCAAATTCCTCTTGCCCTGTCTGCTCTGCATACTGTTCTGCTGGCTGTAGGTAATTACCCCCCCCCCCCCCCAATCTCAGTGCTAAGCCAGCCAGCCATATAGTATCCAGCCATCCACATACTGTCCCCTTAGGGCCGTCAACATCCAGGTAAAAAAAAAGTGCTGAATAAAACTGCAAAAAATGCAGCGTCACGTCGATTCATGTATGCAAGGAGCCCCATCAAAGCTGTCATCTTATTCAACTTGATTCTGTTATTTGGATCTACTTTAAAAACGAAACCACAAAACAAAGAAATCTAAAACATGCAAAAATTGCTTAGGAACCTTTGTTCGATAAAATATGTAGTACATACTGGCATCTTCCAGACAGACTACTGTGGACATCAGCTTTCACTCCAATGAAAGAAATTTTCAGTAACTGTTAAATGTAACCTTCCCAAAAACCTTTTTAAATAAGAAAAAAATATGTCAACAGAGGAACGCTGCAAAATAGCTTGTGTCCTTTCTCCACAGTGCTGGCATTATCAGAATCACCAGACTACCAGAATTTGATTTAATGTTGCTTATAGCCCAAACGACAGCTTTGAACCACCCCACTCTCCCAATCCATTTTAGCAACGCGTCTCAATTGACCTGAAATTTGTTTTCTCTTCTTTCTCATACACACACTTAATGACGCAAGTTTCCAGTTTCAGGGCAATCACACTTGCCAAGCCGACTACACATGACTATTTTAGGACCGTCTAGGTAGGTCATTTTGCTTATAGCCAAGCCGACCGTAAGGGGCCATATCAGCTGTCACTGCATTGAAGTGAACTCAAGTATAAAAAAAAACAACAAAAAACTCTCACAACCCTTTAAAATACACCTAAAATCACACTTGAAACTTTGTTAAAAATCCTCTGTCTGTAAAATCTATGATCAGATGAAAAATGCTGATCTCTTTCAGATATTTAAATATCACATCAGGTGGGACACCTCTGAACAAGGTTTTTATGGAGTCTGCTGTAAAATGTTTATGTCGCACATCATGCAAGTCTGAACACTCTAAAAGAATATTTCACTGTCAGTGATCCACGACATGGAATGCCCAATGGAGCTTCTTCACCTTTTTAAAGATAACAATGGGTGTAAAAAGAGTGGCCTGTATGCGAACAGCACAAGACTTTCTTCTTTACGGTCGCCTTGGGAAGCTGGTCAACTCTTTTAGGTTTGGATGGATTTTAAATTGTTATCCATCTGCAAGTTCTAGTCCTCTTGCCAGGTCTTTGACATAACCCTGGGCCTTGGGTTCCAGGCTGTCAACAATAAAGGGTGGTCAGAAAAAGGACTACCAATCGACCCCCCAAATCTTCTGCCACTAATCACAATGTAAAAGCAAAACTACAGGTATCCATAAGGTAGTTTACAAAACTGAGCCATTCCGAGGGCAGCGATTCCTCTAGACTTGTTGGAACCATAAAAGGAATTCATGCAACAAAAACTACACATGACCCATCTAGAAAGAGACTGCAAAGCAAAACAACTAGTTCAGCAAGTATCCACCCCCATGACAATTTACAACCTCTCTTTTCCAATCAATTTCATTGTTCATTCTCCAAAACATTCCACCAATGACTGATGCACTCATGGGTGAAAACAGGAAAAATGAAAAGCATCAAGGCCAGGGATCCAGGGGGTCACCTTAGGCTCTCTGGCAGGGTGTCAAACGGCAGAGCCCTTTGCTAGGGTTAAGGGGCAAAACTGAAGGGTTTCTACACCTTTGATAGGTAAAATCTAGGATACATCTAACCTTTTCATCCTGCAATCAACTGGACCATCATTAAAATGGACAATGCTACTGACCTGTGCACAGTGGAGTTCATGTAATTCAAGAAACCGAAGGCAGCAATAAGTTTTGTTGACTAAAATTTGTATTTACTACTTCTGAAACTTATGCAGTGGAGTTCATGTAATTCACAAGAAACCGGAGGCAGCAATAATCTTTGTTCACTAAAATTTGTATTTACTACTTCTGAAACTTACGAAGACAGCTTGCAGTTTGAAATTGTGACCATAATTTGTGCATATGGTGTCAGAAGAACTACCTTGAATGGAAAACTAGACTTCTTCACTTCAACCAAAAACTCATATTGTCTTGTTTGTTCCAGCAAAAAATATCAGCCTGCAACCCTGCATCTCAGGGGAAGGGATTGGAGTGGCATACAATTGGGGTAGAGGTTATTGGTGCAACAGGTATGTGACTTGTCTCAGATTTAAACTTAAGTTACAAAATGATAACTTGGATTTACACCTTGAACCCAACAGGTGTAGTTCTCAAGTCCAGAAAAAAATCCAATAAATTTACAAGGAAAATGAAGATGATAAATTCTAGGCACAAGTTACTTTCTAGTGGAAATAAAAATAAACAACCATGTGAAATGTACTGATTTTATGTTTACTTTTATGAAACAGGTTCTAATCATCCTTACATGTAAGCTTATAATACTCCGGGGCAACAAGCTAAAGGATATACCAATCTCCTGATTATCATATATCAGGTGTGAAAAATATTGAGTTGAAAGACCAGTGGGCACGACTGCTTTAATGAAATAATCAAGATGAAATCTATTATATAAACAGAATGTTTTGAAAAATCTAGACTGAAAAATAAATTCATTTTGCTTTCTAAATTAACAAATTGGTGCCTTGTTACACAAAGAACCATTGATCATGAATGACTTTTAAAGAGACCTTTAAGTTCACATTAACTGTCAAGATGAAAGCGCAATGAATTGTATTTAAAATTGATTAGGATAATACTTTTTTTTTCTTTCCTTTATTTCTTCTTTTTTTTTCTTTTTTTTTTTCCTTTGCAAGCATACAAATATAGACCCGTTTACCCACACAATTCCGAATTTTGCACCTATGTCTGGCAAAATTAGGATGAATATGACAAACTTACATTAGCAGAAATTCAGGAAACATTTCTCGAGACAAGATTCTTGAGTGATAGCACATGTGGACTCTTAACTGTAGGAGGGAAACTGACTAAAGACCAACAAATCTTGCTAACTTACACACATGAAATGGTGTCAGGTGGTCAATTTTTTTTTTTTTAACACACGCAGAGAAACACAAATCAGCGAGAGAGCACGAGTCTAGCCAAAGTAAGCTGATGAATCACGTTTCAAAGTAATCCGAGTCATGAAGAACCTATTTCACCATAGTTAATGTAAGATTTTGCAGTTACTATCTAGAAGAAGCCTCTGCTGTGTGAGGGCATGTAAGAACGAAATTTGTTCTAAACACTATTATCGATCGCTGCCATATCTTCAATAGGCTCAACGAACAGTATCATGCCTATTGGCTAAAGCAGCATTTGTGCATTCTTTCCTCAAAATAAGGAATGATCAGTCTGCAAAAGAAAAACCAGGATTGGAAAAAGTGGAAAAAGTAATCAGGACGCATTTTTATCAAAATGTCAGATTCTCCAAACAAAAAGCAAGGTTGAATTCCAGTTACCTGCATTTCCCAACATGTGGTTTCATCCACGTGCACTTGAAAGCACTGGAAGGCGAGTCATGAACTTCAATTTGCAGATGACATCAATGGCCTGGCAGGCAATGAACATGAACTTGCCAAGTTCAGTGGAAGACTGAATGAGACAATTGGCATGGAAATCGGCACTAAGCCAATATCAATAATGATGCAACTATCCATGGACAGACAGGAACTGTTCATAGAGTTCACTTATCTGAGAATACCAGAGTTTCATGTAGTGGTGTAGGCTTTCTGGTTACCCCAAAATAAAAAAAAATAATAAAAACCCAGCTAAAACAGAAATCGGGTCACAACACCACAGCCCGCTTACACCTGGGCATAGCTTCTTCCAAAAGTTAAGTATCAACATGGCAAATGGGTTGCAATCCCGTACGATTAAAAAAAATTTAAAAATTTTTTTTAAAAAAAAACACTTTTTCTTTTTAAATTAAACACACTGTCAAAAGCATACAACCTCCACAACGAATACTGGAAACATCATCCAGCGAATACCTCGGAGTTACCATCAGTCAAGACCTGTCCGACATGTTTTGACCACAGTGGACAAAAAACAACATTAAATTTAAAAAAAAAAAAAAAAAAAAAAAAAAAAACAGCTGTAAATTCTCTCCAGCAAACCTTTGCGAGTATATCCATGTGAAAGCAGCAAAATTCAAGATCACAATCTGCCCTGCTTTTGATAATGCCTCCAAAGCCTGCAATCTGACCTGTCAAAAAGACAGTAGCATTGAGGAAAGTGCAATACAGCGCAACATGTTGTCTTTGCTACATGGATCATACCCTAGGCCATACATAAACTATGTTGGCCTCGCTGGAGTAAGAACATCCGCAGAAGCAAGATTCCATGACCACCTAACATTACTGTACAAGACCAACAGCAAAAGTGTGGACTGCATGTTTCAGTTCCACAACAGAGGGGACTGAAGAACTGGATGGGCCAAGAGACTCCACCAGCCTACAGAACACTTTTTCCCCTGAACAAGACACCAGTGGAAACAGTTACCAGCCTAGTTCACCTATTCTGTCTCTGAACTTTTTCCAGGCCAGCTTGGGATGGTGCACTGGTCCAGTTCCTCGCCAATAAAACAGAAGGAGCCCAGAGCTGAACAAAGTCTTAGAATTTTCACAATATCATCCTAAGCATGCTGGCTACACACCGTTACAATTTAAAAGGGAGACAGGAGAGGGGGAACTTTTGTGAAAGACATAGCATTAATGATGCGTTGCAAGCCTCCTTTTACTTATCGCTTTCAGATCTTTGTATTTTCGCTCAGTGTAGCGCTGTCATCGATTTGTTTAAAATGTTTGGAAAGCTAATGAAATGCCTAATTGTTCAGTACTATTTGATCAATTGATAATGCGACTGGAATATTCAAGATTATGCTAGAATGATCACCAGGTTACCATAAGTTTCTAGTGCATTACCAAAAGTTCGAGAATGCTGTAGAAGCTGACCGAATTACATTCGCATACGCTCGTCACAATTTGATTGGTTTAAGCTTACTGATATGCAGAATATTCTAGAAAAGAATAATCGAGTAGGTTTGACAATATTCTTTCAATATCATACAAAAGAATGAGAGCTGTGCGACAGAGAGAGATTTGTTGAAGAGTTCTAGTCTAGAAGTGTTCGAGTCTTCACTGAGTTTGAGTCTAGTTGATGAGAAGCTGCCATTAGTAGAATATTCACTGCTGCATGTACAATTTATTGAACCTTTAGGTCAGTGGTTTGTTTTTGTTCCCATATTCTTCAACGTTTGTAAATAAAAGGATCCTCTTCGTTTCAATACCGCCTGGTGAATTTTGTCTGCATGCCGAACACCTACCACAGGATCTACAACGAACTCTTACAAGCTAGAGTACTGCACTTACCTTGTCCTGAGTAAGTCAGCGCATTTTAGCAGTGTAACACACACCACTGAAATCTAGACACCTTAGGACTTGAGACCCTGGTTTACAACATTCTTAAGAACCCAGTCTATATGAAGAAAAAAGTATGTGTAAACTTATTCCCCTTTGTGTAATTTTTTTTAGGTTCTTCAGACTCTCCAGCATCTTTTCTACATTTTCAAACTCTCCAGCATTTTTTTGAATTTCCACTCTCTCTAGCATCATCTTAGAATGTTCCAACTCTCCAGCATCTTTCACAGAATTTTTAAGATGTACAGTAGTCTGGGGATGGGCTCTCAACAGAATAAGCAGTTACACTGTCCACAGCTGGAATTAACATCTGGATATGCAGAAAGGTTGTAATACTTTCTTACTGCTGCCAGCTACACTTTGCATGTACAAATGTAAACTGCAAGGTTCAAACACAAAATTAACATTCTAGTTACAAGATTCAGAGGAAGTATTTCAGGTAAATTAAACCACCTTGACATGGCATGGACATCGTTCTTAGAGAGTACATGATAACCAATAACTAAAAATCCACTGCCAGGGAAGAAGGTAGCTACTACACATAGTTTGAAATATGAAGGCTAAACAATTCCTGCAGCTGATCTTGCATTTTTTTTAAATTTCATTTTTCTTTTTGTTCCTAGTAATTTAACCCATAATCAGTACAAAATTTTTAGCCTCATCTACTACAAAAAAAAAACCTGCTTATGTCCTTTTCTTGCTCTCTGTACACTATACAATCATGCTACATATGTTTTAACCTTGTGGATTTTTTTTTATCCTTGATGCAACAGTCTACAGAAACAAAGGAATGGCTCCCCCTCCTGTGCCCGGATTGTGGACAGGGGCAGCAGAAAATGCCTCGAGTTGAAGCCCTTGATATATGGAAGTAAAAATGACAAATGACACCAGGTTAGTCCTTGTAGTAGTAGATTAAAAGCCACTGAAGGGAGTCAGTTTTTGTAATTAGCTCTCCAATCTATGCATGCCTCAACTCTAAGGATGGTCATCAGAAAGGAGCAAAGAGGCGATTCAAATGAGATCCCATGGTCTAATTTCACCACAGGAACAAGATTCTGGGTATAGATCAAGTCACAAGTGACAGACCATACTAGCAACACCATTGGAAGATTATACCCAGACTCAAAGCAATGCCAAACCAGCTGCATCTGTCGTCTATAGTCGCACACGGTGACCTGAACTGCAAACATTGTGCTACCTGTAACAATACCAGTAGCCAGTTCTCTTCCTTCGATGCCAGGTAAGTGTTAATGGAACAAGACATTCACTTGCTAGGCAGCAAGACCCAATACATTGCTACAAATCATCGTTTGGGAATCTGGGACTGAACAGGTTATGGAAAGCTGAAATGTGAGAATTGTGCTTTTAACTGAATACTTCATCCTCCATTACTTCAGTTAACAATTGTTGAAATTACAAACAAAACGCATTTTCAACACGCGACTGCCAAAACGTGCAAAATATTTGTGCTCAATTCTGCAATAGTTTATGATGTGTACTAAAAAAAATTCTCTCCAAACCCCAGGCTTTTTTTTTCCCAACCCTCTAAGGCATGACTTTGTGCTACATGACTATGAGAATACCATGCCACGTGAGGTAACTCAACAACACATACACTCTCCATAAGGAAACCTCGATTAAAAAAAAAAATTCCTTTTCACTCATCTATTCCATAAATTTAATGAAAAAATTTTTCAAAGCCATTTTTTCCCATATGTAGTGAGCTGCTACACAAGGGAGGAAGTAAAAAATATGAACAGACCAACTTGACTTCAGTGTTCTTGATGCTGAAACAGTTTTCCCTAAATTCACTGAACCCACAGAATGTCATGGATTAGGAGCACATAGTGATTTTCCAAGTTAAACAAAGTACTGAAACCCTCAGGAACAAAATAAAGTCATTCTATATGCTCTGCGCACTTAATCATTAACTTTTGTTGTCAAGGAGAAAAGACAACCAAACTTCAACAATTTTGTTAAATAGAAAGCATCACGTATGCGAAGATTCATCTTCTAACTTCTAAGGGTGAAAAAATAGAAAAGATTACTGAATACTGGACTTTAAATTGTGATCAAATTCAGCAAAAATGTGCCTTTGCACAAGTGCACTAAGCAATCGACACCTCCCACACACACACACACACTGGTGATGATGTACCTCTTGTCCATCTCCTCTTTGCTTTTTGACAAACAAGGCAGTTTTAATTTAGGCCAGAGTTTATCTTCATCCATTTCTGCTTGCTTTTGTGCGGCAAATAAATTTGTTTGTTGCTCAAAGTCTGCCAAAATTCCTCTGAAATCAAAAGACTAAAGGTGACGCTCACACAAACAAATCGCGGGCCACACCCATTGAGTGACATTTTGTCATTGTCTGACCTGCTTTACTAGCTGTCAAAACAAAGTTTGGGGGGGGGGGGGGGGGGGGGATTCACTTCTTGTAGTCTCACTCCAGTCAACAGTTAAAGAATCTCTAGCAACTTTTGTTTTTTGAATTTTTTAAAGGGGAGGGTGAGGGGGGCTGGGCCCAGCAGTAACAGGCAATTTGACATGTCATTCATTGCCTGAATTGTTTATTGATTCCGGTCTCAAAATCAGTCAGCAGTCGATCATTTATAACCAGGTCACAAACGACATCCGAATAATCTTACAATTCAAAACTTCAAGAGTATAGCTCTCAAATACACTCTCTTCATCACTATGGCATCAGAACATGGATTCTAAAGTTGCATAGTTATTTGATCGCCATTTTCCCAGAAAATCTTCACCAAAAAAAGCCAAACTTTGAACATTCACAGCATCAAAACTCTTGCAACAAAAAACAAAATGGTGTCCAGAAACGGTCCTACTGAAAGACTCTCCTGATGCAACTGCATTCTGGGATATGTGATAGCGAAAGTGAAAGTTGTTAACCTAGTATTCGGCTGTCAATCTCAGTCAATCTGGTATTCAGAAAAAGGAAATCTTGTGGTCGATCTCGGTCGATGAAGTAGGCAGAGGGCTAATTAAATTAACCCTTACGCTGCCGACATTGCCATTTGGTGACTACGTGGCTCGCCGCCAACATCGCCATTCGGCGACCAACTTGGGTGACCCAACTCCTACTACTCTCTCTCTCGAACTTGACGCAATAGAAAGCCAGCAATAACCGTCATGGTTCCGGTATTCACTGAAAGCCATTAGCTTTGTCAGAGCGGTGTTCAGTCAAGCGTTTTTATCCATTTCTGTTAAGTTCTTCATTCATTATGACAATCAAGCACTTCAGGTACTTGGCCTCGCCCTTCATTTACTACAGATCAGGTGCTGGAAATGTTGGGAGATGGTCAGTTGATCCTGACTTGGTTCAAGAACACCCAGATGGTGACCAGGATACATTACTGGATAGCAAAAGCTTGACCAAGTCGGAACAAAGCATAGCTGACCCAGTTGCACACGTGGCGAGCAGAAGAGAGTGAAGCACTGTGGCTGGCGCACTGCAGGCTCGCATGCTGTTGGCAACCAGCCAACACACACCGATGCTGATAGTATACTGTTCAAAAAAAGTTAAGGACCAACATTTCACCGACTTATAAAAAAGAAAATTGGGAACTGATCAATCTCCAAGTGTAACACGAATTTATTGAATATGTGAAAAAGGTGTAAAGACAATAACAAGTCTGAGGAATCAACAAACTGGAATCGAGCGCAGTACAAACACCCCCCCCCCCCGAATTTGAAAGTCACAGGAGGAGTGTTCGTTCAATGTCATGGTTAATAATGTGTGTGTCTCCCATTATTGGCAAGGCATTCAAGGCAGCGTTGTCGCATGGAGTTCAGTGTGCACAGAAAGGCCTGGGGGACAGCAGCCCACTCCTGCTGGGTGACTCAAACAGATGACCCAGGTTAGCAGCAGGAGGACGACGCTGCTGCAGTCTCCGGCCCAGCTCATCCCAAAGATGTTCGATGGGGTTCAGGTCTGGGCTGTTTGCGGGCCACTGCATTCTGTTGACAGCAGCAGCTTGGAGGAACGTGTTTACTGCTCTGGTGCGATGGGGCCGTGCACTGTCGTCTTGAAAGACTGCCCGAGATCAAAAGCTATTGAAGGGCTGGCAGCACCAGGGGTTGCAAAATCTCTGGCAGCGAACACCATTCAAGTTCCCTGCCACATTGTAGAGAACCGTTCTGTAGCATGTGCTTATGCCGCCCCAAATCATAATGGATCCCCCACCATAGCGGTTCCTTTCCAGGACAGCTGCTTCTGCAAAACACTCCCCACGGCGTCTCCAGACCCCGTTTCGTCTATTGGTGGGATTCAGGCAGAACCGCGACTCGTCTGTAAACATCACGTTAGCCCACTGTTCATGTGTCCATCTCATGTGCTGCGTGCACCATACTCAGCGTGCTGCTCTGTGGGCATCAGTCAAACAAGGTCTTATGGCTGGTAGTCGAGCACTGAGGTTAGCGGCGTGTAGGCGGTTTCGTATGGTTTGATCACTGACAAGTGTTGGTGGCATCTCTAAGGCGACGTCCGATGTTGTTTGCACTTGCTGTTCTTTCTTGTGTGGCCTGCCTTTCAATCGGTCCTCTCGTGGTGTTATTCTGGGTCGACCATAGCATGGTCATTCTTGCACTCTTCCTGTGTCTTGAAAGCGTTGTCAGAGTCTGTTAACAACAGAGTGTGATTCCCCAAGTCTCCGTGCCACTTCCTGGACTGCAACTCCTTCTTGGAGCCATCCTATTGCTCTTCCTTGATCCAGTTCGTTCAGTCTTCGACGTAGAGGCATGCTGTTGCACTGCATTTTTCGCCAGTACAGTGGCTTTTAAAGACATTTGGTTGAGCATACTTATGACCTACAGCCTGATTTAGCTCATGCTTCACATGATTTTGATTCAGCACATGCTCCTCGGATCCCAAGCACATCAGAAATTCACCCCCAATTTGTTCCAAAAATGACAAGTCGCGACACGTGTTTTTCAAGGCGCGCGAGAAATGTGTGCCACAAAATTGCTGTTGCCGCATTCACTATCAATTTGTGTGTGTGGTTCAATTTGTTTGGACCACAAAGGTGGTACAATTGAATTTTTGTGAAGTTTTAAAAGTTTTTGTGCATTCTCAATGTTGGTCCTTAACTTTTTTGGAACAGTATAGTTTCAAAACAGTGTAAATGAGACAACTGACAGTGTAACGGTGGGGGCGAACAACATGGAGGGCTCAGAGACAAGTGACTACGACCACAAAGGCGTCAAGGTCGAAGGGGGCGTGGCATAGTGGGCATGGCAGAGTGACATGTGACAGGTGTGCAGCTGCAGCAACGGCAAACTAGGCCAGTCAGAGAAAAGTTTGACTGGGAGAATGGCTCCCAAGGTTCCAGAGGCCAACAGGCAAATGAATGACTTTTCATAAAAATTATCGCTTTCAAAAGTAAGAATGAAAGAAGAGTGTGTGTGTGGTGTGTGTGTGTGAGATTGCTTTTCTGCATTACAACACAGACAGTAGAAATAATGTCATTTGTAGTTGTAGAATTTTTTTTTCTTCATTCTGTCTGAAAACTGAACCCTGAATACACCCACAAACTTGATACTTGCCACCAGCCGCCATGACGAAGTGGTTAGCGTCGCGGACTCCCGGCTGGGAGGTCGTGGGTTCCAATCCCGTCAGTGTTGTGTGGGTTTTTCTGCCCCGACCGGCTCCTACCCAGAGTTGAGTTTGCTGCAGACTCAGTTGGGAAAACTGGGACCACACAGTCTAAGTTTCATCCACCTTATGGATGCATTTCTGAGAGTGTTGCTCAAATTTCCTGACCAACACTGCAGGTGCTGTATCTCTCGGGTCTGGTTGGCGCCGGGATATATTATGAAAGGAAGCATAGAGTACAGCCCTGTCATGTAGTCTCAGACTGAAATGGAAATCCGAAGCATCATCTTAATCATCCTCATCCATCAGCATTAACAACAACAAAAATGTCTCAAATTCTGTGGCCCTTCATGCCCTGTTCTCATGGTGACCTCAGTTTCGATATCCTCTCCATGTCTATTCCTTGGTTTGGTTCCGTCGGGGTCACCAGTATAGGCGAGTCCATTGGGGCTGTCGTTGGATGGACATGGTGGCGCCCTCCGGGAGAGCTCACTCATGCCGGCTCCGCGACTAAGCAATTATTATTGTTAGTAGGGGGCTTAGTAGGTGGTGTCCTGCGTATGTTGGATCAGAACAGGTGCCACTGAACACCACCGAAGTGACTTGGCAGCGGTGCAGTGTCTCCTCCGGTGGGTTGTCTCTTGACGACTTGACATTAACTGCTCCTGTGGATTGCTGGTGCTGGGGCTGCGGCGGGACTGACCGGGCTGTGGCTGTGGATGGGGTGTCGGAACGAGCGGCGTGGGGGCACTGCCTCTGAGGTGGCGCAGAGGTTGGGACAGCAAAAAAAAAAAAAAAAAAAACTTGATACTTGCCTGTCTATTGTGCACTGCCATCACCAGTTCTCCGATTTGGAGTATGTGGTTTTGAGGCTGTATTTTTCATTCTTCTGATGGATATTGCATACTTTCTGGTCTTCATTTGGTGAGTGGAGCATTTTTCCTTCCTTGTTCAGACTTTGTTGGCATGCTTACTTCTTTTCAAGTTGAGATGAAAGATAACATTTAAAATATTCAAAATTTTTGTTAGCTTTTTTTTTTTTTTTAACTTGAAATTACTGAAAAATTTAAAACTGTCTGACTCACCATTACTAATATATATTACAAAAATAAACTTTTTCTCCATTTAAAAAAGAAAACAATGAAAATTTGTTATTTAGTTCCCGAGATACCTGCGTTTCACACATGCTGGTATGAAATTGTAGTTTTCCGCAAAAAATGGCTGGCAATGGGGATTCATGCAAAACAATGTCTGGCGGCGAAAGGGTTAAACAGAATTTAGAAATTCTGTGTCTATACATTCATTTTTTGAAAATTTTAGATTCTGGAAACATTCTGAAGTTGAAAGCTGTGCAAAAGGCATACCAATCACGTATCACTTGTCTGTGTGGAAGCTGTATGCTAATGGCAACATAGCTTTCAACATCTTGCAGAAGGGGCAAATACTCAAGCACAAACCAGGCAAACATCACAGCTAACTTGAAAACAGATGTAGTCTAGCCACTTACTACAGAGCAATATCACCGACAACAAGCCTGCCTCAAATTCAGGAGCATACGCTAGTCAGCAACAAGTCGCACAACCACCTTCACACACTGTCAACGGGGAAAAAGAGCTCAGAATCCCCGAGGCCCACTCTTAAACCCTTGTCTGGTTGGCTTGCAGCTTTGGCAATAAGGAACAAGAGGATCTTAATATTCTAGGTTTGACCATGGCAGTCAATAGCATTTCACAGAAGCTACTCCAATCTAAACAACCACTTATAGTCCAAACGTTAGGTAGAAAAAAATTTAAACAATTTAGTGTGTATTTGGTTCATAGAGTATACATGTGCACTGGCATGCACGTTCACCAGTTTGCTTCTTCAAATGTCCGCATTCAATACAATGCCCTTGAAATGTTTCTATCTCAACAATATGACTTTTTGCTTGTATTCAATACTATGTTAAGATGATCACTGAAAGCTAACTTCCAACAGAAAAACAGTATGCCTATACTGGGTGGAAAGCGATTTATTAAGACTAATCATCTCAATGCTTAAGGGTAGGTGACTTATCAACATGTGTTCTTAAGCTAAATGAATTCCACTTCCATTGCCAAGTTACTTCAGCCAACTTTAATTAAAACTGAAGAGTTTGCCTTCAATTGTTTAGTACATTCTTACCGTCTCCTACCCCTTGTTAAAATCCACTAAAAACCTGAGTGAAGAACTAAACTGGGTACTGGTTATTATAGCAGAAAACATTTAGGACTAATCCTTTGCCAGCCGAGATCTTGCACATTTACTGAAAGCCACAGGGGAAGTGCTAGGACTCGCCATGCCAGACTCATAGCTACTCAACTGCAAACCAAGTTCTATCATGTTAACAGATGCTGAGCTCCTGTCTTCCTAGGCTTTTTGCATCTGGCCCAGCACATCAAGATTCAACACTACCATGTGACCAAACAGGTCTGCCTGCCTTCAGTGAAAGTGAACCAGTCACCAGGAACTGGAGAGAGAATCTCCCATTCTTTCCAACACCTGTCAAGTTCTGATGTATTAAGTAGATAACTCATCAAAAGCATCCCCTCTATAAGATAATGTGGGGAAAGTCTAACCAAAAGACAGAACGATGACTTAAGTTTTACTGATCTGTATGTATACACAAGTGAAGTTGGTGTGTGAAATTACACAACCTGGGTCAATGTGTTCATACATAATTTCAGGTTTCAACTCGTCTTTAATTCCATCGTTTTGACCACAAGCACTTTTAAGTGCACAAGCCTAAGGAGAATTATTCCTGAGACACTGAAGTATTTTTAACGGCCTCAAGAATACAAATTTCTTTTGATGACAAGTACCGTTAAGTTGCTCCCTCCATCACTAGTGTGAGGGAGGGTGGGGATGACAATTTCAAGATTCAAACTAAAACTTGTAGAGAAAACATTTGAGTCCTTCCCCTGGAGGACCTCACATGCATCCCCAAAACTGGTCACATCACGGCAAGTAGTAGTAGTAGTAGTTGGGACTGGCTTTCATCAGCCTAGACCTCGCAGTCTGTCATGTGTCCCTTCTAAAATTCTTTACTTTTTGGGTCAGATGGCATGCTACAATTAATATCTTCATTGCAATCCATCATAAGCATAGAACAGTTCTCTAAATTTTGAATCATTATCTAGAATATTCTTGAAAGTATTAATATCAGGTGCAAATTCAACGTTAGCAGGTTCAGTGGTTAGCAACTCTATATGAAAATGAAAATTTACGTTGATTAGTATTACAGTGCTTTATAAAAATCTTTCCTTCAGACTGTCTAGAACTCACAAGTTGTGCAACAAAAAAAGTCTCAACGTCAATATCATCATAGCCATTAATTTAAAGATCTTATAAACTTGAATTAGGTCACCTCTGATCCTTCTTCCCCTCAGTGAGTGCAGATTCAAATATTTCAATCTTTCATGTTACGATAAGTTTTTGCAATGCTTTAACAATTTTGTAGCTCGTCTTTGAACTTTTTCTTACATTACTGATCGACGCTTTAAAAAAAAGGGCTCCAAATCACATTAGCATACTTCAAATGTGGCTTAACAAAAGCTTTGTATAATTTCAAAAAAGTAATCTAAGTAGGCTAAGTAAAACTTTTTATGACACCTAACATTTGGTTAGCTTTATTTACCACTCTGTAGATGGGGGTCAAATGACAACCTGCTATCGAAGGTAACATCCAAGTCTTTTTCTTCAGTAAGAACCTCTCTTTGGTGATAAACATCATTCTCCATTTTATATTCATTATTCTGATTATTATTCCCGACATGCAATACACCACACTTGGTCATGTTAAAATACTGATTCCACGACTCAGACCACTCTTGCAGTTTGTCGACGAGCTGGAGGCAAGTGGGCAAACTATTTTCTGCAGTCGCGCACGCGGCTTGCGAGCGCGCTGGGAAGGCTAGGCGGCGCCCTATTGAGTTCGCAACCAATGCAACGCGGCGAGAGCGCGCGCGTGGGAAGGAGGGGAAAGAGCGAAGGAAGCCGGCTATCTTGGGGGGGGGGGGGGGGGGGAGAGAGAGAACCGAAGATGGTGACTATGCCAACGGTACCACACGCTACATTTTTTTTGGTTTAATTTTTGCTGTTCATACAAAACCCTTGAACGCAAAACCCCTCCACACCTACCATCTACCCAACTGTCTCTCTCCCCTCCCGCTTTAACTTCGTCTCAACCGTCTTCATTATTATGCCGTTGACCAATTTGGGCCATCTCGAAAAAGGTGGGGAATGGTAGGGGAAGAGCAGGAGGGAATTTCTTTTTCCCCGCCTGTAATTTGAAGTGGCAAGTTCTGTGCCCCGCTTTAACTCATCCACGAACACTTTCTGTCATAGGGCAAGATCCGTTTTGTGACTAAACTGGGTCCATGGCAAAATTAAGTCAACTGCAAGTGCAAAAACAGCCAAATTCAACCATTGCAGGCAAAAGGCAATATCCAACTGGGACAGAAACAGCTTAGTTGGTAGGGCGGTCCCATATCCCTTGGGTTGCTGGTTCGAAACCTCCGCCAGGCCGTTTTCAAGGTTCAGCGAGATTTCCCTCGGCACTGGTACTAACTGCCAAAAAGACTAAACCGACATCCTGTGCGTGTACACAAGCATAGTTTGAAATTTTCTTGCACGCATAATTCAAAAATTTTGCACGCACGTTTAAATCCCATTCTGATTCTGGCTTTCGGAAGAGTAGGCCTTCATGTTCCGGTAAGACGGATGACATGAACACGGGGAAAACGCACTCACACACACACACACACAGACAACAGCGCAGCAGAGTCTAGCTCGTTGAAGTTGGCTGCCTCCATCAAAAAAGAAAAAAACTCAAGAAGAAAAAACTTATTGTGCGACTTACCACGCTCATCGTCCATCATGTCTGCAAAACGTCACCGGTACACTGGAGAAAACTCGCAAGGAAAAACGCTGAACAACCGCTATCCAAATCACTCCTGCATGAATGCTGTCCAATGCAGAAGAGGGCGCTATTGTCGCGGGCTGAAAGTTTTATAGGTTGTCAATTCACGGGAATCACGTGCCATTTTCGGCTAACGCCCTGTCGGTCTCGCTAGGGCCTAGAATGTCGTCTGCTGCCGGCTGTGTGAGTGCGTGTGTGTGTGAAAGGGGGAGGGTGAGGGCTTCGAATCCGGAAAAAAAAAAAAACAGTAACAAAAACTTAAGAAAACAAAAAACAGCAACAAAACAAAACATTAAAAAAAACATTGAACTGAACTTTGTGTGTGTGTGTTTGTGAACTTATCGTTCGGCAACCAATAGATTTGCAGAGATAGCGCGGGAAACCAACTGTTGGTCCACACACACACACGCGCGGAGGGAAAAAAAAAAAAAAAAAACAGGGAGAGCGAGGTGAGGAAAGTGTAGGGGGATTGGTGAGTGTCGTCGCTAGGCGAACATGTTCGTTTCCTACCTGTCCCTCCCTTTCCCCTCTCCCCACACCCTCTCCTCGGCTATTGTGAATACAGTATCAGCCCATCACAAAGTGAAAGTTACTTTTACAATGCCAAGTTCCCGGAGCTTGTCAGGGCCGGACGAGGGAGTGAGGCTGGGGGAGGGGGGGGGGGGGAGTTGGATGCCCGGACTTACTTCATCCATACCCCGGTGTAACGATCCATTTTAACTCCCCTCACTTTTTAACTCCCCGGGAGTTAGATTTAGCACGCGCCAATTTTAACTCCCCGGGAGTTAAAACAAACCACGCCATAATGACTCCCCCCCCCCCCCCCCCCTCCGCTGTTTTAGATTAAACCCCCCCCCCAAAAAAAAAAAAAAAAAAGAAAAAAAAATCAGTTTAATATGTTAGTCACGATATGAGAAATACACATTTAATATACACCCCCCTCCCTCCCTCACTCCCCCCTCTCTGTCTGTCTGTCTCCCCCCCCCCCCACCCCCCACAACTTTCTTTCAATCTCTCGCTTACTCTCCTTGCTTGTCTGTCTGCCTTTTCGCTTGTCTGTCTGTTTGTCTCTCTTAATCTCTCTCCCTCTCTCTTTGCTTGTCTGTCTGTCTGCCTGTCTATTTGTTTATCTATCTCAGTGTCTCTGTCTCTAGTGTCTCCCCCCACTCCCCCTCTCTCTGTCTGTTTTTCTTTCTTTCTTTTACTTCCCCCCTCTCTCTCTCTCTCTCTCTCTCTTTCTCTCTCTCTCTCTCTCTCTCTCTCTCTCTCTCTCCTTCTCCCCCCCCCCCTCTCTCTCTGCATGCTTCTGGTCAGCTTTGTTTACTATTATCGTTGTTTATCAAAGACAGATTCGATTAATAGGCTTTTATGTCTGCCTAAGATCTTTATCCTTGTCAAGTAAAGTTTTCAAGTGTCATGTGTCAAGTGTCTCTCTGCAGTGTGTGTGTGTGTGTGTGGGGGGGGGGGGGGGGTGCAGTCCTGGCATACGGCCAGAATGACTCCCCCCCCCCCCCCCCACCCCCTTCTATTTTTTAACTCCCCGGGAGTCAATCTGGATCAACATTTCTTGAACGAAAGTAACTCCCCAGGAGTTAGTTTAGGCACGTGCGTATTTTAACTCTATCCCCTGGGGGGGGGGGGGGGGGGGGGGGGGAGTTAAAATACGCACGTGCCTAAACTAACTCTCCAGGAGGTAATTCCGATCAAGAAATGTTGATCCAGATTGACTCCCAGGGAGTTAAAAAGACACAAGGGGGGGGGGGGGGGGGGGGGGGGAGTCGTTCTGGCCTTATGCCAGGAATGACTCCCCCCCCCCCCCCCCCAACTGCACAAGAATACTGGCTGCATCTATGGAAAATGAATAAATAATTGTGTAGTTTGTCTTGTATACATATTCCAAATCTGTGTGTGTGTGTGTGTGTGTGTGTGTGTGTGTGTGTGTGTGTGTGTGTGTGTGTGTCTGTCTGTCTGTGTGTCTGTCTATGTGTGTGTGTACCTTATGCACGGCCACAGTTCTCAACCGATCAACACCAAATTTGGCACCCTCGGAAGGTCATGGCGTCTTTACTTTTTAAATAACCGTCCACCAATGAGCGCGAAGCCCGACTCGAAGTGCGAAGCGCTGAGTATGGCCACAGTTCTCAGCAGACCGACTTCAAATTTGGTATCAAGCATCTTTGGCACCCTCGGAAGGTCATGGCGTCCTTACTTTTTGTATAAACCTCCACCAAGGGGTCGAAGCACGAAGCGCTGAGTCGGTCAAAGCGTGTGAGTGTTAATGTGATATAAGTTTAAAATAGAGACAAATAGTAGGCCTACCTTCACCTTCCGGAAATTATATTTAAGAACCTGTTATGAGAAAGGTGGGAGAGAGGGAGATCCAAAGTCACGCATACTATACACGTTAAAACCCTTTGTATCCAATATTAGGCCTACAGAGTCAAATAATTTAAAAGGCAATACAGATGCAATGATGCGTCATTGCTGCTCCTTTACTTACTGCGTAGGTGCGTCATGCTGCCGTTTTGCAACTTGAAAACCCTTTTGTGGTGAGAAAACTGTTAGCATCAGACCCATAAGACCGTATGTTTTTGTGATCTGCGTCATAGGGTAGAATTAATGCAGTACGGCATGTTGCAAGGAGCTATCCTCCAAAGTTGGAATGTGGCTGCCAATGGGAGCAAAGATTTCTCTTTCCTGAGCAGATTTTTTTTCTTCTTATTAACAATGTTTGGATAAGTTCTGATAACTATTTTTGTTTGTGGCAACAAACCTATAACTCACTTTGTCACTTTGTCAGTTGGCTGGTCGGTCAGTTGGCTGGCCCCAAATTGTCGCACATATGATATGGAAAAATCATACTGAATTAATATATTAAAAGACAAATGTGTCAGAAACACTTTCAATCGCTAATGACTCGGCTGTTTCTGCATGGATTTGTGTCGGTTTTGTGTGTGTGTGTGTGTATGTGTGTGTGTGTGTGTGTGTGTGTGTGTGTGTGTGTGTGTGTGTGTGTGTTTTGCAATGGACTCATTGTTCTGAGTCGATTCGCGTCGGGTTTGTTGAAATAAGACTCCTTGGGATGTCGCACGAACATTGCGGTCAGTAGGCCTAGCGCACAGGCACGCAAAGCCTGCGACGTGCACAAAGCGCGTAAAATAAGCAGGGGTCCAAAATCAGTTTTTTTCTGCGTCAGTCGATTCCTGTTGGCTTTGTTGCAATAGACTCCTTGGAACGTTGCGCGAACATTGTGGTTGGTAGCGCGCATGCCTACAAAGCGCGCAACATGCACGAAGCGCGCAAAGTAGGCCTAATCAGCGGTGCTTGCGCGAGAGGTGGTGTGTGTGTGTGTGTGTGTGTGTGTGTGTGTGTGTGTGTGTGTGTGTGTGTGTGTAAGTGCTTGTGCGTGTGTATGTGCGCGCACGCACTTGAGTATGCTTGCTTGTGTGCTTCAGCACTTATGTGTATCTATATACGTGAGTGTATGTTTGCAAATAAGTGGTTCAACTGTGTATACATGTCTCCAGACTTATGATTATAATCGCAAACATCGTGTGTATGGATGTTCCTCGGCCAATTTTTACCGGTCGCGAAGCTTAGACTGGTATAGTTTTCACCTTGTCCGTCCGTCGTCGGTCCGTCCTTCCGTGTTCAAATTTGCTCAAAATGCATAATTCGATGTAAAATGGCCTGAAATACACTTATCAATGTGTTTGAACAAAAAACAATTGTCCGTTTGTTTGTTTCTTTGTTTGTTTGTCTGTGACAGCAAGAAATAAAAAGGGGAGGGGGGGGGGGGGTCATTTTGGCCTGTACCATTTTAACTCCCGGGAGTTAAAATATGCACGTGCACAGAATGACCCCCAAGCCTCCCCACCCTCCTTTCAAATTATAGAATGATTGAGAGAAATATGTTTTGAGACTTGTATTAGTGATGCCTTACAAAGCGAATTTCACTCAGCAATCTGAAAATTTACCACTATAAATCTAAAGAAATAAGTGTGTGTGTGTGTGTGTGTGGGGGGGGGGGGGGGGGGGGGATCATTTTTGGCCTGTACCATTTTAACTCCCGGGGAGTTAAATTAGGCATGTGCCCAGAATGACCTCCCCCCTCCCTGACACCCCCACCCCCTACCCCCCTTCAAATTACAAAATGATTGAGAGAAACATGTTTTGAAAATGTATTGTTTCAGTGATGCCTTACAAAAGAAATTTCACACAGAAATCTGAAAATATGACTGTATAAAATCTCAAGATATAAAGGGGTAGTCGGGGGGGGGGGGGGGGGGGGCATTTTCGGCCTGTACCATTTTAACTCCCTTTGAAATTATAGGATTGAGAGAAATATGTTTTCAAACTTATGTTAC
>CM065727.1:32797070-32802070 GCA_033310375.1 Conus canariensis | reverse complement strand
GGCAGTATTGCAGTGTCTCCTCTGGTGGATTGCCTCATGACGACTTGACATTGACTGCTCCCTGTGGATTGCCAGTGCTGGAGCTGTGGAGGGGCGAGCCTAAGTGTGGCTGTGGATGGGGAGCAAGCATGAGCAGCATGGTAGTAATGCCATTGAAGTGGCACAGACAATGAGACAGCAACAAAAGCAAAGAAACAAAGAAATGAAACGGCACACACACATGCACGCAGGCACGCGTGCGCGCTCGCGCACACACACACACACACACACACACACACACACGCACACACGCAGGCACGCATGCACACACACAGTAGAATAAGAAACATGCTAGTTTTTGAACATGGAAAGCCACAGAAACTTTCACGGATGTTACTGTTAATGCGAAAACAGCTTTGCTTTGCTCATGGTGATGTGACAAAGAATATTGTGGACTGCAGGTGATTGCGAGCTGTACGATTTGGTGAGAAGCGTCATGTATCGCACAGTGCTGGACAACTTGTTTGGCAAAGGTACATTGCCCACTGATGATGAGGTCAGTATGAAGTCCTCCACTCAGTCGTCTGTTGACAACTTGAGTTGCAAAAACAGGTCAAATGAGCAAAAAGATGAAAGACCCTAGGCGGCAGAAGAAACAAGGTAAAAAAAAAGTCATGACTACTAGAATAACTTTATCACTCAAGGAGAAAGATTTTAGATAGTGCTAGTCTTACAGTCTGTCCTTAGCATTGTACAATTTTCTGCTTGAACTGGAGACTATAAGAAATTCAAAGGAGTAATAATGAAAAACTACAACAACAAGAGTAGCAACAAAAACAACAGCGAATATCAGCAACAACAACAACAATATTAAACTGCTGCTACTATTACCACTCCTATGTCTATAACTACTATTACTGATAATGATGAAGATAATAATGATAATCATTGCAATAATTCTAACAATAATAATAATAATGAAGATACTACTACTAGTGCTACAATTAATTGGACCACCACCACCACCACCACCACCACTATTAACAATATATTTACAATAACAAAATAATTTTGAACAATAACAATAAAGCAGTTAAATGATGTGAAATAAATGTGTGCAAAAAGGAAACAAAAGCAAAAAAAACACAACAACAACACAGACTTAAATAACACATGATGTCGTTGGCAAAACATGCTATAAGTTGCAAAATAATTAAAGGAAAAGATGCTCCCAGGATTCACCGAAAGGGGGAGAGAATGATGAATCCATCGGTGCTCAACCAATCATGACTGCAAATCCCAAACGGACTATGAACATGGACCAAATGGAATATCCATGTGTCTGTGGAAAGCGTTTCGCTACCACCCGTGGCATGAAGATCCACAGAACAAAGATGGGATGTGTGAAGACTCATCTGAATGAGCAGCAGCGCACTGCATCAGCAGATAAGACGTCGGAAGACCAAGGCCAGGATTTAAACCACAGTGCCAAGGACATCCACGCTGTTGGTTCGGATGAGGAATTTGCACAGGCCCTCGATGCTAGGCGCCTGAAACTCAACCTGCCACGAGCAAACGAAACTGAAGATTGGGAGAAACTGGATGCAAAAATCGTCCAAAGACTCGATGCACTGATAGGGAAAAGCACCCTGGAACACAAACTAGCCACATATGGGGACATTGTGTATGCCACATGTAGAGACGCCTATGGAGCAAAACTACCCAAAGAGAAAACACCTCCAAAGAAATCCAGACGCCAAGAAAAGATGGACAAGATCAGGGTCCAAAAGAAAAACCTCAAGATGCAAATGAAGACCGCACTGCCAGCTGAAAAACAAGGCTTGGAAAAACTGTGGAAAGACCTGAAAGAAAAACACAGTGCCCTCAGCAAAGCGGAATCTGCGAGGAAGAGGAAGAGCAAAAAGAAGAAGACACAAGAGCGCTTCTTCAGAGACCCCTTCCAGTTTGCCAGAACACTGTTTGAGCAGCCAAAATCTGGGACCCTAAGTGTGGACAAAGGAGTTCTTGAGCAGCATCTGAGGAAAACATACTCTGACCCACAGAGCAAAGCACCACTCGACATTCAAGGTCTGGTGTGGCCAACCAACCCTGAGGAACAGTTCAATGGCAAGCCTCCAACGTTGGCGGAAATCAAGAAGGTGGTCGACAAAGCCAGAGCCAAATCATCACCAGGGCCAAACGGAATACCTTACCAGCTTTACAAGAAATGTCCCAAGGTGCTGGAGTGGCTCCACAGGCTGCTGCGATCGGCTTGGAGAAACCAGAAGATCAGCGGCCAGTGGATGACGGCAGATGGTGTGTACATCCCCAAAGAGCAAAACTCAAGTGACATTAGCCAGTTCAGGCCAATATCACTACTGAACGTCGAAGGGAAAATCTTCTTCTCTGTCATGGCAGCAAGGCTGACCAAGTACCTGATGGAAAACAAGTACTTGGATGTGTCAGTCCAGAAAGGTGGCATCCCAGGCGTGGCGGGCTGTGTAGAACACGCCACAATGATCTGGGACGCAATCCAAAAAGCAAAAACAGAAAAGAGAGACCTGGACGTAGTGTGGCTTGATCTGGCAAACGCATATGGATCTGTGCCCCATGAGATGATACAGTTGGCTCTTGAGATGTACCATGTGCCAAAGAACATCCGCGACATGCTCAAGAAGTACTTCAATGGCTTCTCAATGCGGTTCTCTACCAAGGAGTACACAACAGACTGGATCAACTTGGAAGTGGGTATTGCAATGGGCTGTGCAATTTCCCCAATACTGTTCGTGCTGGCAATGGAACTCATCTTGAAAGCAGCAACAAACAACGCGAGACAAACAGACCTTGGCGATGGATACAAGATGCCTCCTCTCAAGGCCTTCATGGATGACACTACAGTGATTTCATCCAGAGAAGACGAGACACGTCATGTGCTGGAGAGGCTGGACGACATAGTTGCCTCATCCAGAATGAAGTTCAAGCCAAAGAAATCACGGAGTCTCTCACTGAGGAAAGGAAAAGTGGCCGGATCTGTGGTCTTCAGTGTTGCCAACCAGGCCATTCCAACAGTCACAGAAGAACCAGTCAAGAGCCTTGGAAGATGGTATGATGATACGCTGAAAGACACACAAAGAGCAAAAGAAACCAAGCAGATGGCGGAGGAAGGCTTGGAGACCATTGACCAGTGTGGGCTCCCTGGCAAATACAAGGTCTGGTGTCTGCAGTTCATGCTGATACCAAAGCTGCTATGGCCTCTGATGATATACGACATCTGCACCAGCATAGTGGAGGCAATGGAAGCCAAAATCAACAAGTTCACAAGGAAATGGCTTGGTGTCCCACCCTGTCTGACTGACATAGCGCTGTACTGTCGCCAAGCAAAGCTGAAACTACCCCTGAAATCCATCCTGGAGGAATACAAAGCAGGGAAGATCAGACTTCAAAGCATGCTGGAGGACTCAGGAGACAAGGTGGTAGAAGCAATTAAGCCCAGCTGAAGACAGGCAGAAAATGGAAAGTTCAAGAGGCGATGGATTCTGCAAAAGAAAGTCTCAAGATCAGAGAAATAACAGGACACACACAGACCAACAGACAGGGACTGGGGGTGACCAAAACTGAATGGTGGTCAAAGGCCAAAGGAAAAGCCAAAAGAGACATGATGATTCAGGAGATGAGAAAAGAAGAAGACCAAAAAAGACTCCAAAAAGCAGTCCAGCAGAGCCAGCAAGGGCAATGGACAACGTGGGAGAATGCACTCCAAAGAAGTCTCACTTGGAATGACATTTGGCACATGGCCCCTCTCAGGATCAGCTTCATTCTCAGATCTGCATATGACCTTCTGCCCTCAAATGCAAACCTGGTGAAGTGGGGGAAAACAGACGATCCTGCATGCCCCCTCTGCCATGAAAAACAAACAGTGGAGCATGTCCTAAGCTCATGTAAAGTAGCCCTGGCTCAAGGAAGGTACACATGGAGGCACAACCAAGTGCTCAAAGAGATTGTACAAGTAGTCTGGGCTAGTACCAACACCACAAAAGGGAAAATCAGGACTCCAAAAGCACCCGCAACATTCTTCACGGCAGGAGGCAGCAAATCATGGCCAAGAACAACAGTGCCACTCGAAACATGCAGGCAGAGTCTGCTGGACGGGGCAGATGACTGGGAGTGCACTGCAGACCTCCCAGAATGGAAGAGTCACCCAGAGATCATCAGCAAGAGTGGCATGAGACCAGACATAGTAGTCCACTCTAAGTCAACCAAGCAGCTGATCATGATCGAGCTCACGGTGCCATACGAGAACAGAATGGAGGCAGCTCAAATCTACAAGACTGAAAAGTATGCTGATCTGGCAAACAGCCTGAGGAGAGAAGGCTATCAGGTCAAAGTCCTCACTGCAGAAATTGGAGCTAGGGGGTTTGTAGGAACGTCTGCATACAGCCTCATGAAACAGCTCTCAGTTGCAGGGAAGGAAAAAACCAGAGCCCTGAAAGCAATGGCAGAAGCGGCAGAGAGGTGTTCAAGCTGGATCTGGTCAAGGAGGAACAAAAGTGAACTTCATAAGGCTTAATTTCCCTACAAATATCAGGTGTCCCTGTGGCTCAGTGGTTAAAGCGCGAGTCATTAAGTGGAAAATGAGCATGTCCAGAGGGTCATGGGTTCGAATCCCAGCCATGGCTCGTCCCAAGATGGGAAAAAAAAGGGGCAGCAGAGGGACATCCGGAGTCATGAACCGGGTGTGGCCCAACCCCCCTAGAGTGTCAGGAGATAAGGGCCGAAACACTTGCTTGAAGGGGGCTTCTCTTCTGAGGACTCTCTGCTGCCACGCTCTCCACGAGTTTCTTTCTACTCAGGAAGCAAAGCCTGAAATGAAGTCAGTGATCAAGGAATGGAGGAGGGTTGTACTGTCTCACCCTCTCTCTCTCTCTCTCTCTCTCTCTCTCTCTCTTTCTCACTCTCCCTCCTGCCCTCCCTCATCCCCTTCTCCTTTTCAAATTTTTTTTAAAGATAGGCACTGTAAACAG
>CM065727.1:32769570-32792070 GCA_033310375.1 Conus canariensis | reverse complement strand
AAATCAGCTTATGGAAAACATCATTCCCTTTTTTCAAAATAGAAATGGTATTTTTGATGCAGTGAGCTTAGAACAAGGAATATTGGACACTTTCCTGTCAAGCAGTCAAAATTTCATATTTTTTATGTTACATCAATGTTCTGTCGAAAGTTAAAAGGTATTTAAAAGTATTCTGAGTGAAGTGTTCCTTTCCATTGATACATAATAGGTTTTACGTTTGTATGAAGAGGCGTAATATGAAAGAGGAAATTCATCTGTCACCAAGGGAAATAATTCATTACGTGGCATCCATCTTGAAAGAATTATAATAATGTTGAATGTACTTTCAGATGTTATTTTGGAAGATGATGTGAGGTTGTGTATTTCTGGCAAGTAAGCACAAAATGAAAATCATCACATACCCTGTTCATAATGCAGTCTTTATGTGTATACTTTTTTCTCTCAACAATCCATTATTGTCATACACATGCATGTACATACATACTCGTGCATAGTTTCCATACATGCACATGTCCACACCACTATTATATAGTAATGGCATAAATCATGCTAAGTAGGAAGGCACTCAAGACCACTCCAATGCTTTGGGTTTATGCGTAGGTCAGGCATCTGATAATTATCATTCATGTGACCCTTCACCTGTCCCTTTTCTGACCGGTTTGTTCACATATTTATTCGGGTATTCATTTATCTGTAGACCCTTCACGCTATGACCTCATGGGTTAGCAGATCTGATGTAGCATATATGGATTAATCCACACACAGTCGCACCTTAATGAAACTGAAGCTGAAAATATTATGACACCTTGATTATGCAGTGTGTTTGTGATTTTAATATTACCGTCAGAGAAAAATAAATTGCATGGAAACATGCTAATTTTCTCCATCATTTAAAAAACAAAAGACAATGCAGGTCATTACAGTCATGTTATTGTTCAGCTCATCCTCCATGGCAATTGTTGTCAAGTTGGCATGTGCTGTCTTGCAGTGACCGAGGAATCCCTTGCCTCTCTTCCTTATTTGAAGTGCTGCATCTTGGAAGCCATTCGCCTCAGATCTCCGGGAATTATAACTCGTCGGGTCATAAACCCCATCAAAGTCAAGGTCAGTGATGTATGTGTATGTGTGTGTGTGTGTGTGGTGTGTGTAACAGTAGTATAGTAGTGCTTTGATTTATGTCTTTTCGCAAAAGTGTGTGTGTATGTGTGTGTGTGTGTATGTGTGTGTGTGTGTGTGTACATATAAATTTATATGTAATCTTCAGCGAATAGGTGCTTGAATATGATAAGATTATTTAGCAGATTTAAAGGTGCACATATGTCTATAAGCTCTTTGCATGTGTTCGTGTGTGCACACGTGCTTTTGTGTGGTGTGTGTGTGTGTGTGTGTGTGTGTGTGTGTGTGTGTGTGTGTGTGTGTGTGTGTTCTTACAGATGCATAGTTATGTGCACCTGTCATGTAGGTCAATGCTTGTATTCAAAGCAGTCATGAAACATTTACTATGCAGTCAGTAACATTCATTTCATGACTGCTTTGAGTCTATTTTTCTGATCTGCCTGTCTCTCTGTCTGTCTGTGTATCTGTCAATCTGGTCATCTGTTTGTCTGGACATCTATGTGCATGTTCAGTACTCACTTTGATCCACAAGATCAGTGACAGTGTCTTGTGTGTATTCCATGCAGCGGCCATGTCTTGTACACCATTTGCTGACTGTGTGTTTTCAGGAGCTGACCATTCCAGCAGGAGACATGTTGATGGTCTCCCCTCTGTGGGCTCACCGTAATTCACACTTCTTTCCTGACCCTGATAGCTTTATACCGGTATGACCTAATCTGTTCTATCTTTTGGTGTCAGAGTTTTCTGCCTTTATAGGACCAGCACTCTGCATTTTTGCATCTGAGTGCTTGTGTGTTCATGACTTACACAGTTCTCTTTTGTGTCAGAGGTTTGTGTGGTTTAGACCAGCACGATACTCTTTTGTGTCAGAGGTTTGTGTGGTTTAGACCAGCACGATACCCTTTTGTGTCAGAGGTTTGTGTGGTTTAGACCAGCACGATACTGTTTTGTATCAGAGGGTTTGTGTGTTTTAGACGAGCACGATACTCTTTTGTGTCAGAGGTTTGTGTGGTTTAGACCAGCAGGATACTCTTTTGTGTCAGAGGTTTGTGTGGTTTAGACCAGCACAATACCCTTTTGTGTCAGAAGTTTGTATGGTTTAGACCAGCACGATACTCTTTTGTGTCAGAGGTTTGTGTGTTTTAGACCAGCACGATACTCTTTTGTGTCAGAGGTTTGTGTGATTTAGACCAGCACGACACTCTTTTGTATAAGAGGTTTGTGTGTTATAGACCAGCACGATACTCTTTGGTGTCAGAGGTTTGTGTGGTTTAGACCAGCAGGATACTCTTTTGTGTCAGAGTTTTGTGTGTTTTAGACCAGCACGATACCCTTTTGTGTCAGAGGTTTGTGTGGTTTAGACCAGCACGATACTCTTTTGTGTCAGAGGTTTGTGTGGTTTAGACCAGCACGATACCCTTTTGTGTCAGAGGTTTGTGTGGTTTAGACCAGCACGATACTCTTTTGTATCAGAGGTTTGTGTGTTTTAGACCAGAACGATACTCTTTCGTGTTAAAGGTTTGTGGGGTTTTTAGACCACAGGATACTCTTTTGTATCAGAGTTTTGTGTGTTTAGACCAGCATGATACTCTTTTGTATCAGAGTTTGTGTGGTTTAGACCAGCACGATACTCTTTTGTGTCAGAGATTTGTGTGTTTAGACCAGCACGATACTCTTTTGTGTCAGAGGTATGTGTGTTTTAGACCAGCAGATACTCTTTTGTTCAGAGGTTTGTGTGTTTTAGACACAGATTTTGTAGTTTGTGTTTAGACCAGCACGATACTTTTTTGTGTCAGAGGATTGTTCCAGTCAGACCAGCATCGTGCCATCTTTTTAAATCAAAGTTGTGTGCCTGTTGAAGCAACACTCTATTTTTTTTTTTTTTGGTGTTAAGAGTTTTGTGCCTTTAGAACCAGCAGTATACTCTTTTTTAGGTCAGTTTTGTGCTTTTAAGACTGACATTGTACTCTCTTTTATGTCAGAGTTGTGTACCAACATTGTACTCTCTTTTATGTCAGAGTTGTGTGCCTTTGTGTACCTTAAAGACCAATGCTGTGTCCTTTTTGTGTCTGCACCTCAAGTTTAGTGCCTATAGGACCAACATTATACTCTTAATTGTCAAAACATTGTGCCATTACCACCAGCACTTTATTCTCTTTTGTGTCAGCATTTTGTATATTTAAAAGCAACGCTGCACTCTGTTTTGTATTTTGTACCCAAAGAACCGGCACTATATTCTTTTTGTGTAATGGTTGTGTACCTTTTAGGACCAGCACAATATCCTGTTTTGTGTCAGTACTGTGCCTTAAGGATCAACTCTACATTCTTTTTTTGATTCAGAGCTTTGTATGTGTATGGCCAATACTATCCTCTTTTTCGTGTCAGTTTCATGCCAGTAGGAATAACATTTATATCCTTGGGTATCAGGAATTAGAAACAACACCATACCGTCTTTGTGCTTGTAGGACTAACTCTATCTTTTCAGTTGTGTCAGAGGTTTGTGTCTGTAGGACTAACACAGTTGTATGAAGCTTTGTGCCTTTGGGACACACACTGTACTACTGGTTGTGTCAGAGCTATATGTTTGGTCCCAGCACACTTTTATGCAAATGCTTAGTAGCATAGAAGTGGGGAGAGCATTTCACCTGTCCACCGTAAGGTTTAGTTGTCCTGGGCAGTTGCACAATTGAGAATTTCAAGCCTTGATCGTGTCTGCTTCTTCTTCTTAGTTCAGCTTTGCTTGCTTTAGTAACGTGTAGTTGCATGTTCCTTTATTTTTCACTTGATACGTTCTGTACGTTTTAAAGGCTGGGAAGATGAAAGTGAATAAGTGTTCACTATTTGCATCGATGCGCACACCCTTAAGCACACAGATATACACACACACACATACATTCACATCCAACTACACCCACACCCGCACCCACACGCATACACACACACTCATACACATCTACATGCACCCATTCCCTCTCTTTTTCTTCCAGTTCTCTGCTGGGATTTATTATGTATGAATATCAATGCGGTGTTTTCAGGAGAGGTGGGAGAATACAGACTTGGAGAAGAACGTGTTTCTGGAAGGTTTCATAGCATTTGGCGGAGGCCGATACCAGTGCCCTGGAAGGTTGGTGCTCTCTGTTAATTTATTTAGTCTTGAGCAATAACCTGACATAGTGTCTTTGAAAACATCAGGCTATACAGTGAAAGAAAGAAAAGGAGACTGGGCTCTGTAGCCCTGAAGCATAAGACAGTACGTAGCACGTTTACTTAAAAGAAAATTTACTACACCGCAGAAAAAAAACAACAAAAAAACCACCCAAAAACAAAAAACAAACAAATTACAAGATAAACACGACGTGGTTTGACCTCAATGGTCTTCTTTGGACAAGAGAAACAACATTCACGACAATGAAAACAAAGCATGAACTGACAGCCATTTATCTCCTCAGACTGGGTGCAGAATGGGCGTGGAATGAACATTTCACTGTCTGGAATGATGTCTGTCTTGCCTGAAGAAGACCAAAGAGGTGGAAATGCGTTGGGCTTGTCTTGTAATTTGTTTCTTTCTTTCGTCTAGTGGCATAGTAATTTTTCTTTTAACTGAAAAAGATAGCATACTGGCCTTGGCAGCAGGAGTTTGACGTGGTAAGTATGTTTAGCCAAAAAAGGAGAATGTGTAAAACTCTTGATTATTTCAGCAGCTTGATTAGCTTAGCATCCACTGGCCAGCTATCGTAGTCAAATCTTTGGGTATTCGCAAACATGCACAGATATACACAAACTGTGTCACAGTTGCAGACATACAGTCAGAAATGTATGTAATCATCTGTATACTGCTACACAGGCACATAGTCATGCACATGTGCATGAGTAGAACAAAGTTAACAGGATGAGATTTCTTTGTGTATGTATGGATGTAAAGATGAATGTGTATGAAGTAAAGAAAACCATGTGTTCCTTTGCTGTTTACTGTAAGTGAACAAGTCTTGTCCTTACCCAATATCTTAAGTGTAGTGTGTGTGTGTGTGTGTGTGAGAGAGAGAAAGAGAGAGAGTGTGTGATTGTGCACGTGTTTCTTCTTCTTCTTCTTCTTCCTAAAAGGCTGGTTCACTCAAAAACGAGTAGGTCACCAGCGCGCGTGTTTGTGTGCGTATGTGTGTATGTATCTGTGTCTCTGTCTCTCTGTGTGGGTGAAACAGAGAGAGAGAGAGAGAGAGAGGGGGGGGGTGCGAGGAGGATGGGAGGTGGGATGGGATAGGGTAGGAAAGGAAAGGGAGAGAAAGAGATATGAAGAGAAATTAGCAGAGGATAGAGAAGCTAAAGTGAGCCCTCTGTTTGTATGCTTCAATGCTTTTTGGAAACAGATTCAGGCCACAGCATGATATTTTCCTCTGTGTGTGTGTGTGTGTGTGTGTGTGTGTGAAGGTGGTTTGCCTTGCTGGAGCTGCAGCTGTTTCTGGCTCTCTTCCTACAGCGTTTCGAGTGCAGACTGAAGGTCCCTGTTCCTGACATAGTGAGTTATCCACATTTGCTACTTTTCAGGGAACAATTTCTCTAGATCCATAATCATCATCAGTGTTTTTGCAGATTTCTTCATTTTTGTTCCGAGAAATCCTGTGATTTTTTTTCCATGGGGAAAAATGAAATTTGAAAAGAAACATGACTGGATATTTTTGAAGAGTATATTTTGGAACAATCGTAAGCTCAGCTGGATCAGTAAAAGGTAGTGGATGTACAAAGAATGAAAAATTGGCCTTAGCCCCCTCCCCTTCTTTCACAACTGTCCTACCTACCACCAGCTACTTTGTTATGAGGTTTATCGCTGATTAAGGCAAATGAAATGTTTTAATCCTTTCCTCCTTTTCCCCAACTGCCCACCTACGACCAGCTACCTTGTGATGTTTATCGACAATTAAGAACAGGAAATTGGTTTTAACCCCTTCCTCCTTTTTTCCCAACTGCCATACCTTCCACCCAGCTGTCTTGTAAGGTTTATTGACAGTTCTTGGTGGTCGTTGTTTAGCAGTCTCCCTTCTCCTCCTGCTCAGCCCACCCCCTTTATTTTTTATAATTTAAATATTGTTTGAATGTGCTGTTTTGCGATCTGACTTGCACCATTTGGGTTGTTAGTTTTTCACCTTTTTTTTTTTTTTTTTCATTCAGGCAGTTGCTGTTCTGTTTATCTTTAGCATGCTTTTTAATCCCACTGACATTGTAATGACTTTATGTATCATGCCTGTGAATGAAAGCTAGAATGTCTTCTCCATTGCTTGCACAGTGAATGTAGTTTAGTGCAGTAGTAATGAGAGAACGGAAGGAGAGCAACAAGAATGACAAATACAAATGTGAATTAAAAATGCAAAAGCATTAAATGCAGTTCTTTTCATGTAAAAATCTATTTAAACTAAATGCAGTTCTGCAGCACACATGGACATAGACTTATGGGAACACATACACACAAAGACACACACACACATACACACACACCACACACACACACACACACACACACACACACACACACACACACACACACACACATATCGGTGCAAGCAATATTGTATTAATCACAGTTATGCTGTTGTACCTATCTGACACATGATTTGGGGCACCTGTTGATAAAGATGTAGCACTGGGTCAACATGTGACCAAAATTGTATGCTCCAAAGGAAGACGTTTTTGATTTTGTTTACCTATACATACATTTTGTCTCATCACTCACCCAGTTTTCATGCCATTAAAAAAAATATGGGTTTTTCAATGAAGCATTGTGACATATGTACACCCGAAATCATTTTCATAATTTACAAAACATCCCAGAAATGGTTTGAACTTTGACCCATCAGCAAAATGTGGTTTTGGATATCCATGATATGCAGCAATGAGTTGTTTCTTCACAGAAAACATGGCTCACTGGACACCCACAATGTGTGTGATAAAGGTTAAAGTGATGTATGGTGAAGTTCATATTCAACCCAGAGTCTTAGATAATTCGGTCAATCTATTTTAGACAATATCCAGTTTTTCTTTGAATGCAGCTCATTGACTGCTACTAACAGAGATGCTTATCAGAGAAGGGATGTAACAACCTTGTGATTGAAAAGAGCAAATATATCAGGCCATCAGGCACCAAGCATTACCATGATCACTTTCACTTGAAATCATCTGAGCCAACTGCATTTAGAACTCTTTGAATACCAAAGGTTTTTGATGTAACATGCACATAATTAGCGCTGCAGCAGGTGCTCCAACACCATGTCTCTGTTGCTCAAACCTTCTCAACCTGTATGGGAATGAAAAGCAACGTCACGTCACTGACAGATACAGACAGCTCTCAGTGAGAGGATATGGTTTGATGGCTAGTTCAAAGGTTCAACTCTACAAAGATTTCAGACACCATCCTCTAATCCACACACAGTGGTCTACTCTTCTTCAGATCCAGCAGTTAAAGTGTTACTCCCTTAATTTCTGAACTGTTTAAGGTTTTTGATTTGACTGAAATGAACCAGCCAACCCACTCCACTAGCGCCCTCTTTACTGTTTCAGAGTCCTCTCCACTTGGTGGGAACGCAGCAACCAGTAGGCCCTTGCCCTGTGCACCTGAAGAAGCTGTGAACTCTGAAGTTTGAAACTCTGTTCTTAATGACTTCTCAAAGTACAAAAAGCTTTGTGTGCAAAGACTTTTTTGTGTTGTTTCTCACCTGATGAAGGTGTGTCCATTTGATGAAATGTGATTTTTTGTTGTTTCTTTGGATATAAAAAGATTCATTATAAAACTTTGATGACAGATTCTTTCATGTCAGCCACTCTTAGGTGACATTGTACTTGTTTTCTTTTATCTTTGTATTCTGTGAAACGTGTTCCAACCATGACTATGCAAATCCTGAAAAAAATGCTATTTTGTATGGTTCATTTTTTTTTAAACTGATGTAATTGCCACATGCTCAAACTGGTGAAGGCTATATAAAAAAAAGGCTTGGAAAGTGTCTCGCTTGTTCATTTGACTTTTTATTTCACTCTTTTCCTACCTGTACAGGTGATGCCAGTCTTTCCCTACATTTGTGCGATGTTCATGGTTGCATGACCATTGCTTATGCAGCTTGTTAAGCAATTTGCTATTCAAAAAGAAGAAAAAAAGATTTCTATGTTAGACTTGAGAATTTGATAATCAACATTTTTTTGATAGTTGAATTCAGTTCTAATACCTAAAATGAAAAAAATAGTTTTTTGTGCTGCTGTACTCTCATACACTGGCACCCAGTGCTGGACGCTATGTCATGAGAAGAGCATGATGTTGGAGCCAAGGTGCAGGCATCATAAAGGGAAAATATTAAGGTGTACTGGCTCATGGGAAGTTCAACTAGCCATTGGTTCTATGACGGGAAGTGCTGTTAGTGTTCTTTGTTGACTTTTTTAGTGTTTAATGTTTGTGGCCTGATAAATTATTTGTTGTCGTAAAACATTGTTGACCGTTGCAGAGTTGGACATATCAGGTACGCCATATCACTGTTGAAAAATTTACGGGGTAACAAGAACATTACATATCACTGTTGAAAAATTTACAGGGTAACAAGAACGTTACTTTTTTTGTTTGTTTGTTTACACTACTGTAATTCCAAATTTCCAGTTATGCAGAGCACCTGTGTGTGAGTTATTTGTTTTGACTCATGACTTTGTAACTCAGGTATTTATGTTTTGCAACACATTGGATGCCAATTCCGAAATTTTCTTGGGTATTTGTGGTGTACTTAATTTGCAGGAATGGGTGTGAGAGAGAGCGAGAGAGAGAGAGAGAGAGAGAGAGGGGCAGACAGACAGACAGACAGACAGGAGAGAGAGAGAGGAGTGGAGGTGGGGTAGGGGAGAGAAAGCATGTATGTGTATGGATGTGATTGATTATATTGAACTACACTTATATGCCCTTGTTTTGGTGTGCTAAACAACAATTCCAGAAATGAAAAAGATTTAAAGTTATATGTTTACTCATGGATTGTCGTTAGAAAGACAATTTGGATAACGTGTTCCACTGGGTTTGTTCTGAAATAAATTAGTTTTTTTTGAGATAATAGAGTCTGAAGAACATGTCCCTTCTGTTCAAGCGGATCAGCCCAAACTTGCCAGGAGGAGAAGCTGCCCAGGTTGTGAACTAGATGGAATTGAAAGGGTTAAAGTACCAAATCAGTTATGGATGCTGGCTGTTAGGATAGAATTGAACGGCTTAAAGAGCCAAATCAGTTATGGATGCTGGCTGTTTGGATAGAATTGAAAGGGTTAAAATGCTTAATCAGTTATGGATGCTGGCTGTTTGGATATAATTGAAAGGTTAAAGTGCCAAATCAGTTATGGATGTTGGCTGTTGGGATAGAATTGAAAGGGTTAAAGTGCCAAATCAATAATGGATACTGGCTGTTGGGATAGAATTGAAAGGGTTAAAGTGCCAAATCAGTTATGGATGCTGTGATAGAATTGAAAGGGTTAAAATGCCAAATCAATTATGGTTACTGGCTGTTGGGATAGAATTGAAAGGGTTAAAGTGCCAAATCAGTTATGGATGCTGAGGTGGAATTGAAAGGGTTAAAGTACCAATTCAGTTATGGATGCTGGCTGTTAGGATAGAATTGAAAGGGTTAAAGTACCAAATCAGTTATGGATGCTGGCTGTTAGGATAGAATTGAAAGGGTTAAAGTGCCAAATCAGTTATGGATGCTGGCTGCTGTGAGATGAAATCAATGCATTATCTTCTTAGATTCTTTCGTATCTTTCATCATACTACTTAGATGTTTATTCATAGTACATTTCAAACGACCTTTGGTTATGCGGAGTTATCTAGTGATGTGAGAAAAAGTTCTTTCATTGTTCCCGTGGTTGCTTCATATCTTTCGTTACCATACTTGGATGTTTATTGGATGGTACGTTTTGAAGAGCTGCATCATCTTTGGTCATGTATGGATGTTGGGTATTATAATGTGAACAACCCACAGCCTTCTCATGGTCTTTTAGATTCTTTTATGTCTTTCATCACCGTACCTGGATGTTGCTGATAGTATGATTCAAAGTGCTAGATCACTTTTGGTCAGGTGTGGACGTCAGGTGTTGTGAGACGAAACTGTTCTCAGTGTCTCCTTGATTATTTTCACATCTTTCGTCACCGTACTTGGATGTTTATTGATGGAGCATTCTAAAGTCCTATACTACACTTACTGCTGCTGCCACTTTGGTTGGCATTCTTACGTCTTCCCAATTATTTCATCACTGCTGTGTGTAGTTTGTAATATTTACAGAAACTTGCAAATTTTGCATACTTTCTGTGAACATTTTTTTGAAGTATATACAGTGACATACTTGTTCCGTGGATGATGTGAGGGATCCACTTTTTGATACTGTTCTTAAGTGACCAAAAAGCATTGTTTGTGTGGAATTTATTTCAAGAAGGTAATTTTTATTAGCAACACATTCTTGCTTTTATTATATGAATAGATATTTGTACTGTGATATGTTTTTGTTTAATAGCAAACTATCTTTCATTGTTTTTCAGTCTGGCATTTTTAAGCTCCAGATCTCATAGTATCAAATTCAGGCACATGGTACAAACATATCCTTTTACATTCTAATAACGTCATCATATGTCTGTCAAAAGAAGTATTCTGAATATCTCAGATGTTACTTCACATCTTCTAATGACCACAACAGGATGTATGTTGATTTTACATTTTAAAGTCGTCTATGAGAGTGTTCCACTAATACAGCAGTTATTAACATTATTTCCTGTTCCTGACCATCTTAGGTGTCATGATGCAAGTTTTGTACTGTTCACAAAATGTAATGTGCAAACTTACTCGTTACAATGTTTTAACAGGATGTGAACTTACACACTTGTTACAGGGTGGTGAGAGAGATGCATTTTTTCTTCTCTTTGATTGCCAGAGTTTTTGCTGACAGGTTGGTTTGTTTACGCTTGTGTGTGAATAAAGGAATCCTTGAAAACAGGCTTTTGGTAGCTGTATTCATGATTTATATATATATATATATATATATATAATGCTGAACAATTAAGTAGTGGGGAAAACAAGTGCAGGCTAACAATTCTTCAGTCATTATAGTAATGACTTGGCAAAGATTTGAACTTTTAGAGGGGGAGGAAAAAAAAAAAAAAAAAAGATGAAGATGAAGAAAATGGGGGAAATATATATAAATATGAGAAACCCTTCACTAGCTGCCTGAGGGAACCATCGTAATCCCTCTCGAAGGCAGATCTATTTGTATTGCCTGCTCCTAGGCCTTTCGTCCGCTGGATCGGACTCATCAGGGAGACACGGCTGATTGTGTCTGTGCTCCTGGTGTCAAATAGAGACACACCACAGTCCATAATTCTGTGGTGTTCTCACCACCAAGGGTTCAAAAAAGAATCCAACAGCACCCCCACAGCAGCCAGTGAAGGATAGTAAAATGGAATAACTATACATATATATATATATATATACATATATACATATATAACTATACATATATATATATATTTACATAAACACACATTCACAATACACACATATAGATAGATATGTATATAAATCATGCAAAAAATTGTTAAATCTAATTACCCAAGTTATCATTATATGTGAAGAAGCAACTTGTGGATTCATGTATGAATACATGTAACTGATGAGAACATACCTTATAGTTTTATTTATTTATTTTTTTTTTAATTTCCACCAAACACTATGAAAGAAGGTACAAAGTTTTCATCAGTTGTGGATGATACAGTTCTCTGAATGTATGTTTCCCCTGTGCATGAACTTGCATTCACATGCGCACATGGGCGTCTGTTTGTACATGAGGATGCGTAAATTAGTAGTGCTTTCCAGCTGTAACAGGAAGATGTATAAGATTTGGTTAGACCTTTGAGACAGTATTAAAATGTTTAGTATTGTTTGTGGCTGTCACGGTTTTTTCTTTCTTTCTGTTTTTCTTTCTTTTCTTTTTTCTTTTTTTAAAAAAGTACTTTGCCCCATCTTACTTTCGATCTTTGAAATCAATCATTTGCGTCCAAGGTAGATTCACGTGCCCTGGCAGTAAAATTACATTTGAAGGGAGGCTACCAAATAATAAATTGAAGAACTGAGCTCAATGGATGTTATGTCCCCTGATTCGGGGGGGGGGGGGGGAACTACCTGGAAACAAAACAGCTGACTTTGGGTGGTTTACACATCCTGAACATATACTATATTCAAAGTTAGGCCCATGATGCATATTTTTATGTGACATGGTGTGCGGCTTTTGTAACATACTGCAATAGCTGACTATGTGTGCACACATCACAAAGACAGAGAGACTACCCGGTACCCTAGTGGTGTTTGCAAAATTGTTACTCACACACCCAGATACATCATAACAGGGTATGTCAACAGACGAATATTGTCTATGTTTCATTAAAAAAAAAAAAAAAAAAAAAAAGTTTTGCAAGGGAAACTACCAAATCACTGTCAACCCTTAGGCTGTAGTTATGTCCCCTTAGAACATGCGCGCTCCTGTCTGCCTTCAACGATTTGAACAAAATACAGTTGAACAACATGTCCTTGAGAGCTGAAAAATGTATTGAAAATCCCTTCGCACTTTTTTTTTGTGTGGTTCCTTAAGATGACCCCAAGACTCAGCGGTTCTTTATCTTAAATGGATAAATGAATGAAGGAATCTTTGTTTTGCAACGTCACAGTAAAAACATATATGGCCGACTCCTTTGTGCCGCTTTTCTTAAAAAACAACAACAACAACCAAAGAACAACAACAATAGAAGGAAACAAACGAACAGCAACAACAACAACACACACACACACACACGCACGCGCGCGCGCGCGCGCGCGCGCACACACACACACACACACACACGTGCGCGCGCGCACACACACACGCACACACACACACACACACACACACACACACACACACACACACACACACACACACACACACACACCTCTGTCTCTGGGAGTGTGTATACGGGGGAACAGCCAGCGGGGGATCAGGGACAGGTTCCCTTATGAATGGCCATGTACTTTAGGAAACGGGCCAGAGCCAACTAGGAGTCAGCTCTTCCGATCGCTAGTGTCTTTCTTTCTTTTTTCTCTTTCTGTGGATTAGCTGTGCATTACACACACACATGCGTGCGCGCGTGCACACACACACACACACACACACACACACACACACACACACACACACACACACACACACACAATCTTTCTCTCTGTCTCTGTCTGTCTGTATTATAGACAGAGAGAAAGGGGTGTGTGTGTGTGTGTGTGTGTGTGTGTGTGTGTGTGTGTGCACTTTGACTCTGCCATCCATATGTTATTATTAGGTTAGTGTTGCTGTCGATTCTAGTTACACACACACACACACACACACACACACACACACACAATCTTTCTCTCTGTCTCTGTCTGTCTGTATTATAGACAGAGAGAAAGGGTGTGTGTGTGTGTGTGTGTGTGTGTGTGTGTGTGTGTGTGTGTGCACTTCGACTCTGCCATCCATATGTTATTATTAGGTTAGTGTTGCTGTTGATTCTATTTACACACACACACACATACACATATATATACACACGCACACACACACACACACCACATTTGTACATGTGTGTGTGTGTGTGTGTGTGTGTGTATGTGTGTGTGTGTGGTGTGTGTGTGTGTGTGTGTGTGTGTGTGTGTGTGTGTGTGCGCACTTCGACTCTGCGATCCATATGTTATTATTAGGTTAGTGTTGCTGTTGATTCTAGTTACGGTCAAATTAACATGCAAGGCGACAGACGCTGATTGCCCTACATTGCTGTCAGTCTCAACTGGTGGAGGAGGACGGGGTGGGGAGACGGGCGACGGGGCAAGAGAGTGGGGAGGGAAGGGGGGTGGGGAGGTGGTGGTGGCTACACACAAGCTTGGGAAAAGAAAGAAAGAAAAAAAAAAAACGATGCCGGAAGACTCAGGACTGTACTGTTGTTCCATTCTAATCCTTCAACTTTCCGTTGTGAAATTTGCATCAGAGGCTGCCATTCCAAGACTGAACCACTCAACAACTCAGCACATACACAAAGTCTCTTCAAGCCCCACGCAGTGAAAGAGTAATAGAGAAATTTCATTATTTGTTGACGGCGCCTTTTGCCGGCGGGCTCTGCGGTCATGAATTACTGGTATACACATGGGGGCGTTTCTGTGGAAGTTCTGTTGTGTCGTGTTCAGTGGCGGTCACACAATGGCATCAGCCAGAGAGCAGTTATGTCCTCTGAAGGCTTAACTGAATGCTCTGTGGGCGCCTCCACCCTGTCAACAGAGCGCAGGACTCAAAGGGTGGTGCAGGTGTGTTCCGAGTCGGTTGGTTCGGCAGTTGACAGTACAAGGTCAAGTGACAGTGAGGAAAGATTCACTGACCGCAGGGAAAGTCCTGTGGACAGCAGGAGAGACTGCAACACGGGATCTTCTTCGGAGGTGACGCACGTTACAATGTGGCGAAAGCTTTTGGCTGTTTCTGGATGTTGTACTGGTTTCACCTGTCATTGAAACCGCAACGAGTAGGGCTGTTGGATGCGTGCTGCAGTTTGCTTGACGGTGGTGTCTTTTGTCCATGGGCACTGCTATCATGAAATACGTTCTGGTACACCTATGGGCGCGCTTCTGTGGAAAGTTCTGTTACGTCGCGTCTAGTGGCCTTCACACAATGGTATCTGCCCGGGAGCACTTATGTCCATTGATATCTCGATGGAATATTCGCCTGCCTGCACCCTTTGTCAACACAGTGAAGTTTTCAAGGGTGGTGCAGGATTGCTTCCGGCTGGCTAGTTCAGAGATGAGGTCGCACATCACTGGCACCTTTGGGTGCACCTTTTTCTTTCTCTGTCGGAGGTTGACTACATAATGTATGCAAAAATTGATAAGGGTTAAATTTTACAAAATGAAGAAGAAAAAATCTATCAAGAAATTGGGATAATTCTGCCTCCCTTCCTCCCCCCTCCCCCTCCACCGAGCCCAAGTAAAAACCTTTACTGTGTTTTTAAACTCCGAGACAGACCTTAATACTATGATTATAGTTTAAACTTATACTGGGGCTGGCGACTACTCCATGATTCTGGCATGCTCCGCCACAGTCTGCAATTCAGTTACCATCGTGATGACCAGTTGTTGTTTTATATCATGGTTAAAGGTTGCAGTTTATACTTCCCTTCTCTTTGACTTATTTAGGCAAACTGTTTCAATCTGTGGCCGAACGAAAGAAACTTTCCTGCCGTTAAGCAGGATCACTGTTATCGTGTGAACAGACATACTTGAAACGTGTAAAAGAGCTGATCCGAAAATGAATTAAATTGTGAGTGTTCTCACTCATGAACACCTTGCATTTAAACTTTCTACGAGATTTAAACAGCATCTTTTACCAAGCTGTCAGTAACAGCCAGTCCCCGGTTGCCTACATAATATATCTTCACCGCATCAACTGCTTCCACGTCAGTCTTCTATCTGTTATCTATCGCGATCAACCACCCTGAACAAACGGAGCCACGAATGATAGCTAACATGATCACATGGGATACTGGTTTTGTTTACACTACAACGATTCCTTCATTGCTGTCCTATGGCTGGCTGGCTGGTCTTGCGGTTGATTCTTTGAGAGAGAGAGAGAGAGAGAGAGAGAGCGTATGGTTGATTCTTTGAGAGAGAGAGAGAGGAGAGAGAGAGAGAGAGAGAGGATCAAATTCTTTTTCTCACGAGGATAATAGATAAGCACTGACGCGCTTTTTTTTTTACATCCAACCCTCGCCCTGAGTAGGGACTACAACATCCAGTGAAATGAAACAATGTAAGAAAGCAAACAAGCAAACAAACAAGGCGGTCTAGAAGAGAAATGAAGAAAAAATAATAAACAAAAAACAAACAAACAAACCAAAATGAAAATAAGAATAAACATAATAATAATGAAGGGGAAGAAGAGTGTGGGGGGTGGGGGGGGGGGGGAGGGGCTGGGGGAGAGAGGAGAGAGAGAGAGAGAGAGAGAGAGAGAATGCACCATCAACGGCCACACTCGTGTCGATCACACACTTCACAACCTAGCACAAGGTTGCCGATGCAGAGGTCGGTGGTGGTTACTGATAAACTGCCAGTTGCTATTGAACTTGCCGCCTTTGTTCATAGGCAGTTCTGCCTGGCTATCTCTGATAGAAAGAACCAGGCTCAGCCCAGGGGAACGATGATTGCAGAGTGGGACAAATGAATGGTGGTCACTTCTCGAGCGAAGGAGAGAGAGAGAGAGAGAGAGAGAGAGAGAGAGAGAGAGAGAGAGAAGAGAGTTTGGATTTCAAACTAAGACAGTGCAGACGGCTGAATTTCATCATCTTGGCAAAATTTTCACACACACACCACGCACGCACGCACGCACGCACGCACGCACACACACCACACACACACACACACACACAGACACACACACACACTGAAACCATTCATTGTTAGATTAATGATACGTTGTACGGACATTTTAAACAAAACAGATAACACAAATTCAGAAAAGTAAATCAAAAATAAATAAATTGAAAAAAAAAACAAACACTCAATTTATTATTTCAGAGATGAGAAAATGTAGAGAAATGATTGAGATACTTTAATAGAATTGTACGGTAACCAAAGTCCAATGAACATACAAACATCACCCTCTTCATCTCTCTCATACTCCTACTTACCCCAATCCCGAGAACCCTTCTTACACCTTATGTCCGTGATAAAATGATAAGCAATTATCATTACCCCCCCCTCTCTCTCTCTCTCTCTCTCTCTCTCTCTCTCTCTCCCTCATTCTGGGCGAGTACTCAGGAAACACACACACACACACACACACACCACACACACCGCACGCACGCACGCACGCACGCACGCACGCGCGTGCGCGCGCACGCACGGACACACACACACACACACACACACACACACACACACACACACACACGCACGCACGCACGCAAAAAAAAACAAACAAAAAAAAAACACACCCAAAAGCAACAACAAAAACAACAACCTCCAAACAAAACTACCGACTCCTGTATGTTGCCCTCTCTCTCTCTCTGTTCAACTGAGACATGTCTATAGGCCTACCATGTACATGACCTTAACTTGCTGACGTCAGACACTGCACTATATGTCACTTGACTTCACTTCTCGAAACCAAAGCCGACTTTCTGGATCACTCGAAAATAAAAAGGAAAGTTTGAAAAACACCACGATGACGCAACCGAAGACAAAGAATCGAAAACCCGAAGCCGCCCAGAATTACAATTACGACTCCGAAGCGGCTTTAAAGAGGTGATTATCTTCAGAGCGACGTCAGCTTCAAACCATTCAGTCTGTGAGAACTCCAATCGATGAAATCCAGAGAAAGTGGGGTTGCTAAGCTAGGACTTTGCAAATTAACCACTCAGCACATTAAAAAAAAAAAAAATCATTTGTAAATACACGCTGGAAAACGGCAAATATGACCCTGTTTATACAGTAGGCCTATGTATGTGATTTTGAAGGATCTCGCAGAGCCGAGGTTACATACAGAAAAGAAATGATGTTATTTACCCATAGAAGGTCATGCTTTCTTAACTCACAGATTGTTATCACTCATTCTGGTCGTTCCATGGAAGTGAATAAGCTCAAAACGGTTATAATCGGCCTATTTATGAAAGTAAAAAAATTCCTGTCAATTTGGGGGGGTGGGGTGGGTGGGGTGGGGAGGGGAGGCGTACACCACTGAGGGAGGATATAGGAGTTTAACAAGCTTATCAGAACCCTATGTGATTTTATGTCTGTTTCTTGGTTATCAGTTACGATGCATCTATCCCGAAGCCATCGTAGACCTGACAGTCCAACGCCTCTGTTGTCTGGAACTGAGAGATTCGCCTGGCGGAGAACAGGTACACCAGTCAAGGGATTCGTGGTGCAGGCCTAGAAGGCTAGCGATCACAGCCTTTTCCCAGTTCTGAGAGAGAACAAGGGGAAAATAAAAAGGTATTTCGGAAATGCCGGCTATATGTATTAAAAGAAGAAAACGGTTGTAAGTGTACGCTGTTTTTTTTCGGAAAAATAATAACACCCTACCAAAATACTCTCCTCTTTCACGTGGTACACTCTTGACAAAAATGCTACAGTTTGCCTGCCAGAAGACTATGCAAGTCATTGACGAAAGCTTGACTCAGAGGACGTACTTAGAATGAAAGGCAAGTGCTATGAAAAGTTGCAGTGGATTTTTCTTTAAGCGAAATTCATCCATTGTCTCTGGAAAAAACTCACACTGAAACCGAAGTATGCACTTAGAGCATACTGATTGCACAGAAAGTGTTTACTACAGTGAAATCAGCCAGATGCTTGATTTCTGTAAGCAACTGCCCCGTAAACTGTTTGGTGGCCATTTGAACAGCACAGAACTAAAAGGACAGGATGGGAGAGTGTAGACCTCTACCAAGGTTAAACAGTCCTCTAAACTTCAAACTATCTGAATCTATCATGTACGTTTTGATGTATTTCCCAGACTATTACACGTTTTTGAAACTGTTTGACCTACATGAATCCTCATCGTCTCATTTACACTTTTTGGAAAGAGTTGCCAGATTTCTAGCGCAGTTTGAAACTGTGCAATGACTGAATAAATGCTCCCCCCCCCCCCCCCCCCCCCCTTCATGAATGTTTTTCGTTCACTGGATCCGTATTGTAACTGGATTCGTACCGAATCTTACAAGTTTATAGAAATCAGTATATACAATAATCATTATTATCTATATTATTATTATTATCTTGTTTTGTTCGTTACATATCATCATCATCATCCTTCTCCTCCTCCTCATTTTCATTATTGTAAGTATTATCAATATGTATCTCTTTCATTGAAATTCATGCATTCTCTTTTGATAGATTTACGAAAGTGTCGAACAATTCCGCTCCTTCTTGTTAGTGAACACCTTTGTCTGGTGTTCCGGATCCGCTCTTTGATGAGAATCTGTTGCAAAAATCAGTCGATCGTTCTTGGGTCACATTTCATCCTTCCAGCACGTTTGAACACATCGGTTCAACAGCTTTTGCATAATCTTGTCGACAGACGAAGAAACAAACCAACAGACGCGAGTCGCAGGGGTGACAACATATGCCGCAGTCCTTGCAATATATTTCAGAAAAAAAAAAATCAGAACAACAGAATGTGTTTAGTTTTTGTTGATTTTTGTTTTGGTGTTCCCAAATCTTCAATGCGATCAAACTGCATTCTAAGCCGGTGAACTTACTTGAAAGCATTTTGTTTCGTGACCGAAAACGTAGTTTTGTATCTTTGATAAACATCTTTTTAATTCTTTTTTTTTTCCTACACACTTAAACATGTGTACAAAAGCAATATATTTTCATAAACATAATATTCATGTTAGATAACTGCATACATACATATATACATACTTACATACATACATACATACAGAACAAAACAAACCATAGAGACAGAAGCTATACCACACACGCTGCGTGGGCACACACACACGCGCGCTCGCGCGCGCGCGCACACACCACAGACACAAGACACACAGACACACAGACACACAGACACACACACACACACACCACACACACACACACACACACACACACTGCGTCCGCAAGCACTGACTAGCTTAACAAGAACACAGAAAAAATCCCTTTTCTTTTTCAGTGTCAGATAGTCGGTGGAAATGGATGGACTGACAGCTTCTATTGAACTTGTCACCGTCACTTCAGTGATGTCTGATGGGGCAACATTGATAGATGACAATGACGGAATGCCACAGCGTGTGTCTCCGCCATGATTGGAGAGTGGTTGACTCTGTCCTAGACAGTGGTGGATGCTTCTGGGTATTTATCTGGATGTGTGATTGATATATATATTTTTTTTTCTGGAGGGTTGTTGACACTTAACTTTCTGTCTTTCTTTCATTTTTTTTCATTTTCTTTCTTTCTTTTTTCAGTTTCTTTCTTTCCATTCTTTTTTCATTTTCTTTCTTTCTTTTTTCAGTTTCTTTCTTTCTTTCTTTCATTCTTTTTTCATTTTCTTTCTTTTTTTCTTTCTTTCGTTCTTCCTCCTTTCCTTCCTTCCTTCCTTCCTTCCTTCCTTCCTTTCTTTCTATCTTTCTCTCTCTCCTTTTCTCATGAGAGATACTTTTATGCAACAGGGAAGGACTTTCTCTTTTTTCCTCTCTTCAAGAACAGAAAGGGAAGGGGGGGGGGGGGGGGAGCGGGGGAGCGGGAGGAGGGGTAGATAGACGTAAGTTTTTTGTTTTTTTTAAAAAAAAATTTTACCAGTCCTCAGGCAAAACTACTTGCCCATCCATCGGTGACAGTTTCACATTCTGGAAGATTCCAAATAACGAAGAAACTGGGAAAAAAAAATTCACCGTCGTATACCATTTTGTCAGGAAGTCGCCCCTAACTGAACAACCTGTTTGCTCCATTCTAACTGGCGAGTGTCAATGTAACAAGTAACAATTCGAGAAGTGAAGTCTCCAACTGTTGGGATGATTATCCGATGTTTACAAAATAATAACGCTGATCTTTAATTCCTCCGCAGCAGGTGCTTGAACGGTTGCTCTTAACCCGGTAGGCACGTCGCCAAATTCACCACCTGCTTGATACAAGTGATCACTTGCCCCAGGCGACTGCACAGCCGTCTTTGTCCCCACCATGTAGACAGTGGTTAATATTTTGTTTGAGAGACCAGTTGATACTTTTCAGGGAGGTGGTTGGTTTTGGTTGATACTCCTCTGGAGAGTGGTTGATATTTTGCTTAGGGAGTGGTCGGTACCCCCCCCCCCCCCTCCTTTGGAGAGGAGTGCAGGCTGAAACCTGTCTTTTGGCTGTGTCTGGGGATAAGTCCAGTGACGGTGAGGAAAGACTCACTGACCGCAGGGAAAGTCCGGTTGATAGCAGGAGAGACTGTAACCCGAGATCCTCTTCAAAGGGCGCGTAAGACCTCATGTGGCGAAAGCTTGGTCGTTTCTGGAGTTGCGCTGTTTTCACCTATCAGCAGAACAGCAACCAGTGAAGCTGCGGGATGCACACGGCAGTTGCTTGATGGTGGCGTTTTTCGCCGGTGGGCACTGCAGTTATGAAATACGGGCTGGTACACCCACCGGGGACGCTCCCGCCGAAGTTCTGTCATGTCAGGTCCAGTGGCCATTACACAGTAGCATCTGCTGGGCAGCGGTTATGTCCCTTGACATCTTAATGGAATGCCCTGTGCGCGCCCGCACCTTATGTCAACCCAGCGCAGGCTTCAAAGGGTGGTGCAGGATTGCTCCCAGGTGGTTGGTTCGGCAGTTGAGAAAAGAACTTCTCTGGGTCGCCTCTCGCACCTTCGTACGCATCTTTTTCTTTCTAATCTGAAGAGTAATTAATACTATGCTAGAGAGTGACCAGTACTTCTGTGGAGAGCGATGCTGGATGAAACCTACCCGCACAGCGACTGAATTATGTAGTTGATTCTTTTCTGGCGAGTGGCTGATAATATTTGTTGCAAATTGGTTCATATTGGTTGACAATTTTCTGGAGAGTGGTTCATTCTTTTCTGAGATTGTTTTAATCATTTTTCTATTAAACTGTTCATATTGGCTGATACTTTTCTGGAGAATGTTGGAAACTAACTGTGCAGGACAGTCGCATAGAATCAGTGTAAATTTGCTCACACGGCCCAGTTGTGTGCCGTTGTGACAATTGTTCAATACAGCTGCAAACATAGAATATACTTATCCCTATAGAGGCATCAAATTCATGACGTAGTCGCTAATGACTTATCAGACAGAAGGTAGAAATGCTGGTCAGGTAGATTTTTGTTTGTTCGTTTGCTTTTGTTAATGCAGACAGGTAGAATTGGTTGGAAACAGTGAAGTGAATACGTACTCGTCACAAGATGAACTCCGAGTTCAGTGCCTTGGTGTGCATTCACTCGCCCAGCCACCCACCTTGCAGCTCCTGTCAGCGACATGTAACGTTGGCACGTGAATTTAACATAGTGCTGGACACACTGGGCCTGTTAGGGTTATCTCACGCCATCCCGGAAAGAATGTGTGCGATCGTTCAATGTATACAGTTGTCCTATGGTCTCAATTGTTTGCAGTTGTTCTGAAATCTGGAGTTTATACAAAGTGGTTAATAAGCCTACTGGTTGAGGCTTCTCTATAGTGGCTGATACTGACTTACACTTTTCTGAAGTGATACTCGTTTGGAGAGTGGTTGAAATTTTTGTTTAGAAGGGTTGATTTTGGTTGATGGTTCTCAAGAGTGGCTGCTGCTAATAGGTACTAACGTAAGGTGCGGTTGATACTTTTTCTGGAAAATGGTTGATAGTGGCTAATGTTTT
>CM065727.1:32752070-32754570 GCA_033310375.1 Conus canariensis | reverse complement strand
CAAAAAGAAAGAAAATCTAAAAGAGGCAGGGATCATAAACAGTAAAAAGCATGCCCCCTCCCCCCCCTTCCCCCCCCCCCCCCCCCCACAACACAAACACCAGAACGTACATGTACCAACGAGTTGCGTGCCCCACTCCCGACCTCTCAGATTCACTACCCCACGCCTCTTCGCCGCACTCCCACCTCCACCACCCCCTCTTTCTCCCATCTGTCCATCCTTCATTCCCAACACTCGGGTGCGTACTCTCTCTCTCTCTTCTCTCTCTCTCTCTCTCTCTCTCTCTCACTTTGTCTCTCTCTCTCTCTCTGTGTCTCTGTCTCACACACACACACACACACACACACACACGCGCGCGCGCGCGCGCGCGCGCGCGCACACACACTTATGGGAGCAAGAGTTACCCTACTTGTTTCTGATTAAAACTGTTATTGGAGTTTACATGGTTTGGAAAAGAAAAAGTACAATCAAACAGTCGGAAACAGTCAACACAAACAACGTTCATGTATGAGCAGTTATTCCATTGGAATATGTAAGAACATTCACGTAGTTGCCCTAACATTCAATCGTTTGCAATTGACCGTTTTCGTTTTCATGGGCAAAGAATGGTTGGTTTTGAATGTAAGCATTGCAGTTTTCTCAGTTTTCGAATGGAACTTAACATCCTCTGTCTTTCTGTCTGTCTGCCTGCCTGCCTGCCTGTCTGTCTGTATGTATGTATGTACACATGTTTATAGACATGTATGTGCGTTTGTCGATCTGTCTGTCTCTCTTTTTCTCTCTGTCTGTCTGTGTGCACTGCTACAGCATTGTCTTATTACACTTTCCTCTTCAGGGAGGACTGTAGGTTTAATGTGGTCTGTCTGTCTGTCACGCTAGAGCAAGTCATCATTTCTGAAGTGACCGAGGTAACATTCGACCCACTGATGATTTCACTGTCATGTCTCTGATTTCGGCAGATCTTAAGGGGCGTTCTGGAACCACACCAGAGAAGAACCGCCAGATGCAGCTCTCTATAACTCAGGACTGAATTGTTATGTTCGTTAGTGGGAAGCTTAGTGGGATGAAATTAGAACCCAGACATCATTGAAGTGACTCTGAAGCAGTGCCGAGTCAACCCTCATGGATGTCCTCGCGACGACTTCATATAAGTATTTGATAGCCCCTTGTGGACTTATGAGTGTGACTGCCGTATGAGAATGAGTTGTGCTTAGGAGACTTGGAACTGAGTGAGCAGCATGGGGGAAAGGGGTGAAGGTTGGGGGGGGGGGGGAGGGGGGGAGGGTTACGTCACGAGCCTTTTGTCCACAGCTCCTGTAGATGGACTAGAAAAGAAAGAACGGGAAGTAGCATTCAAATTGCTTGTCACGTCCTGTGGGTTCAAGACAAATAGACAATGTTCGGAAATCTGGAAGGGAGGTAATCTGTGTCAGAGCTAACGTTCAGCGAGAGTGATTCTGCCGTTTTCATGGGACAGATGCCGCTGATGGGCTCGTCCAAAACAATGTTGCTCCATCGGTCAGGTTAATAGTTTCAATCAGAGAGAGAATATGTCAAAACGTGAGTGTGAAACAGTGCGTCTGTAATGTGCGGTCAATATCCCAATCCTAATCCTGGCGCGCGTTTTAAATATAATATTTGATTTACTAGATCTGCATGCTTGCCCCGTAAACTGAGAAAATGTAACCCTGTTTGCAAAGGAAAGACAGACGTTATATCTGATTTTTTTTCTGGATCAGTTTATTAGAAATGTACCAGCTAGGCTCATTTTCGGCAATGTGGATTTTATTATGCATCCAGCAAAAATCGTGACATACATATGTACAATAATCATATGGATTCCATTCCTATGCGGTTTTGTGTTTAAAAGCAAGGTAAACAGGAGTAAAAGGGAAAACAAACACATACACAAAAAGAAAAACAGGCGACGATTAGCTGGCCAAATTTGCTAATTACCGGATTTGTTACACAACTTTATTCAATGGTTTAAACATTTGACATGATGGAGCACGATGATGATGATCTGGACTTAAACCACAGGCTGCAGCTATAACTCTGCATCGGCCATTTATTTTGATGACCTTCATACACTTCGAATTGTGTGACAGTGTGCATACATATACGTCTGTATGAACAGTTCCGTGACAGGTGGCTAAATGTGTTTTTGTGTAAAATGAAAGAGGTCAGTATCTAGGCTGTTTGAACAGTTGTGTATTCTGTGCACCTTTGCTGCTTGTGTACGTGTAACTGTTGATGTGTGTTTGCATTGTCTGTTATTTGTCTCAATAGCTCTTAAAATGTACTTACGTTTTAAAATACGTCTGTGAACTGTCTGTAAAGATGTATGCCCACGATAGAAAGTTCGGGAGTTTTTCCATCTTATCTCAGGGTAGTGATACGTCAATTAACATACTGATTATTGAACTGTAAAGACTTGTTTAATCATGTGAGTCGGAGTCTCTAGTTCTCCGATTTATATTGTCTGCACTGAACGATGCCG
>CM065727.1:32744570-32747070 GCA_033310375.1 Conus canariensis | reverse complement strand
CAAGAAGTAGCTCCGTAAGAAGCGAGAACTGGACTTTGTTGTATACATCTTCCAGTTCTATTGCAACTGTCAGTGTTTCTCCCTTTGTTTGGAATCCTTCATACATTCCCTAGGCAAAAGCGGCCGCATTTTCCTCGCACTTTTATCTCTTCTGTGGCCTCGTTGATTGGGAGGGAGGATTTGCCTACTTTCAAGGTCTCTTGCTAGATATCTTGCTATGATTCGTTCCACGAGCTTTCCTATTATATTTTGCATAGTGCGTATGTGGTAGCCACTTAGCTGATGATGATTTTTTCCTGGCCTTGGTACAACTTTCAGGTCACTATGTGTCTGGTCTTCTGGGAAATAGCCTTTATCGAAACTGTCCTGGTGGAGACTGAAGATATGACTTCTGTCTTCCTCAGAGAGTTGTTTAGTATTTGGATAATGTGCTTTGTCTGAGCCTGGAGCAATATCTTTAGTGCAGTGGTATTGCTTCACCCAGTTCAGCTGCTGTAATTTCATCATCAACAACAGTTTGAGCTAAGTGTTGATTTAACTTGGTCAAATATATATATATAATATTTTTTTTTTTTCCCCCCCCAAATTTCTCTGATCACTCTGTTGTATAAAACGTGTGAGTACGGAGTCGACCCTTTCTTCTCCTCATTTGTCTTGAGCTTTGTGGTCCCATCGGCGTCTAAGATACATGAGGTGGCATTTGTACTGTGTTTTCCTTCCATGCGATGATAAAACTGCCAGCACTGAGTGAACGTTGTGTTATAATCATGTAATTCACAAACTGGTTACCATTTTTTTCAGGCTTTCAACTACTCTCTTGAATTATTGTCTTTTGATTCATGTCTATTTCAATAGCTAGATCAGGACAATGTTTTTTTCTTTCTCTCTGCCAAATTTTCACGGGCTTGCATTTCTCTTCTAATGCTGTTTATGTGTCTCAATTCCACCAAATGGGCTGAACGATTTGTTTAGATTTCGCACTCTTTCTTTTGAATCTTCTACCCCGTAACGTTTCCCACGATGTTTCCTTACTTGTTGCTATATTGAAAAGGGTCCTTTTGTTTTGTTTGTTTTACTTTTCATTGTTTATGTACACTGAGTATTACTAATACGGCAAAATGGTCACTTCCTTGGTGTAGAAGTGCTTCCGCACTCATGACTGTTGTGAATTTAGGTCCAATGAGTGCAAAGTCAATGGCACTTGCATTGTTACCCTGCCACCCTGTATGTGTTGGAGATGATGTCTGTGCGCTGAGAAGTATTACATCTAGCATCTCTTCCAGCGCAGTTCCTTGAGGATTGGTACCAAGCTGATCCCACAATTTTGACGGTGCATTAAGATCTCCACATAGTATGACAGAGTCTCCAAATTCATCTTCTATTTCATCCAAAAAGGCCCAAGCCGTTTTTGACTCGTGGGATCCTGGGTGTATGTATGCATTGGAGAGTACAAGGATTTTCTGAGTACCTGTCTTTCTAGTCACGCACCCATTAGTTCAGATGTGCTACTACACATCTTTTCTAAGTCTATCCTGGACAGTTTGCTTTTCAAGTTGGTTCTTATTATCATTGCTAGTTCTCGTCCATCATGCTTTTGAAAGATTACACAACCATCCAAATGCAATGGTCTGTGGATGGTACTTCTAGTTTCTTGTGAACACAGAATATCAAAGTCACATGCTAGTTTTTTTTCCATTATTGAGATTCTCTGTCTTGCACTGCAGCAGTTCCAAGTACAAATCCTGACATGTTTTATGGACAGACTTTCAGCTTTTGTTATATTCTTACTCACCTGTCTTCTTCTCCCAGCTCTTTTGCTATGCCGCCTGTTTTTGGGGGACCCAGTTTCTAAGTACCAAAGCTTGCACCTGTGGATCGATCCTTATGGTGTAAGCGAGACAAAGCTTGTTGAGAATCCATGCAAGGGAATTTTTAGTGTGGAGGAATAATCAGCGGTCGCTCTGACAGAGCCTTACACAAAGGAAGAGCAATGGATGTCCAAATATGTAGAAAATGCCCACACATATGAAGTCCGTCAGCCTGGTGTCGCTCTAGGGCCAGACTACATACAGTTCCAGACTGTATTCCTCTTAACGACTGGAAATTGATTGCTCCCTGTGGGTTGCTGGTGCCAAGGCTGTGACAGGATAAATCTGGTTGTGGCTGTGCACAGAAGTGGAATGGGCGGCCACTGGTCTGGCACAGCACAGAAGATGGCAGAGAGAAAAAATTCTAAATTACACTTACAACACACACACACACACACACACACACACACACACACACACACACACACACACACACACACACACAACACATATGCCTGAAAGTTACGAATATCCAGTAACTGTTTTTTTTTCACGGAAGCTCAAAGTGTTAAAGTACCCTGTGGAAATAAGGACAAAAATTTTGGTGAACGTGTGGCGCAATACCTCATAGACAATGAAGAAAATGTAATGTCGTGCAAGCCACATCAATATTGCAGGAACCCCCCACGGGA
>CM065727.1:32734570-32742070 GCA_033310375.1 Conus canariensis | reverse complement strand
GCCCCATGGATAAATTACTAAAACCTTGTTGCTTTCCATGTATCAGGTTGGTACATTCCTTCAGTTTTTTTTTTTTTTTCACTTTAATTGTCGTTTTCCCTATTTCTTTTCAGCCTGTGACCCTGTCATATTCTGTCCCGTGGGTCTTGTCGACACTTGACTCGCACACTGTGTCTTGACCGCCCGCCGACCAGAGGAGTCTCTTAATGGTCGGATCCCTAGAGTTCAAACTTGGATAATTCAAAACAACCGTCGGAAAATAATCAAAATGCATACAACAGCTATCGTTATTCAAAGAGTACAAAACCATGCTCATTATAATCTGATCAACGGGCAGCCATCACAGCAGACGATCCAGCCAAGACTCGACAATTCTCATTCCTACTCCCACTCTCTCTCCCACACTCGCTCCCACCACCTCCCACTATCGCCCCATCCGCCTCACGCTCCACTACCCCCCCCCCTCCCCCCTCCCCCCTCGCTCTCTGAGCAGAGAGCGGAAGAACGGGCGAGAGACGGCCAGAGCGCGGAGCGGAATGGAACGCATTCATCACCGCTTCATGCTGATTTGCATGTTGACCTACTTCTTAATTCTCCTACGTGCCTTACTGTTTGCTTTACTAAACTGGCCAAATTCTCGTCCTACTTTCGTTTCCTGGATTATCTTACTTACATACTTCATCACTTCATGGTCAAATTATTTATCTATGTTTCCCTTTGTATTCATTTCGTAGTTTTACATGTGTATGTATATACAGATTTCGTTACTTATTTTAACCTTCCTCTTCCATACATGTTTTCTTATATACATTTATTTTCTATTATATGCACATTTTCCATACTCATTTAACTTGAACCATTCATATACCTAGACTACGCCCCCCCCCCCCCCCCCCACGGTGGCCACGTTTGTTCCCATATTGTGTTATCCGGTTGCTTCCTCCATGCCCCCTCCCCCCCCCCCCCTTCATGCTCCTTCTTACTTGTCATGTATTCTTAATTATATCCATTCAGATTATAACTGTGACGAGATGAGTATGTGTTAGGTGGGTCCTCTAGGGGAAGGACTGGGGATAATTTCTCAATGGGAAATTACCTTAACATTTCACCTACACACTCTCTCTTACTAGTGGTGGAAGGAGCAACTTTCCGGTACTAGTCATCGAAGAAATTTTTATTTGTTTCCGGGACTGTGTAAAATACTTAATAGTGGCTCTGAGATAGTTTTCCTTAGGCTTGTACTATTATAAGTACTTGTAGCTCCGAGAGACAGAATTGAAGAGAAGTTCAAACATTCAACATTTGATTGAACAACAGAGAACTGACACAAGTTAAGTGCACTTTCACACATCAACTTTTATTGCTTACACTTTGGTAAGTATTGGCATGTCACCTCTGAATAGGCTAGGGTTTAGTTCTCATTGGACTACCACAATGAGGGGGCCCTTCCCTCACTCCTACTTTACTCGCCCGCACTCAGTGCAGCAAGTTTTAAGTTGGCATACAGGGGGTCTGTCTAGGTTACACTGAATGTATCCAAAGAGGTACTCATAGACTTGTCTCCCTGTCTCATCATAAAGTGAGGGCAAGGGTCTGATGGATTTGAGTCCAGGTGGTAAGCTAACTTAGCTTTGCTTCGGAGAGAGTAGTTGATCTCTCCTGTGGTTGGTGACTGCCCCACTGGTGTAGATTGGATGTCTGGTGTCGCCCTGGTGTTGGGCGAAGTCCCAGCTTCTGGTTCAGCTGCAATGTGTAGCGTGTCCAGGATAGGGTGACCAGGATCGCGTGTCCAGGAATCGTGTCCAGGATATCATGTCCAGGATGGGTGACCAGGATCCCAGTTCTGTGATAAAGAGAACTTGGTCTGTAGGTGAGACTCTGATGGCTGGTTTGTCGAGTGCACACATTTACCCCGTTTCGCTTTCAGCACAGGTGTGAGACTCAGCCAGCAAAGTTTTCTCTATGGTAGAGTTTCTGCTATAACTATTAATCTCCACTTTTGTTTAAAGACTAGGTTAAGCTTACAAAAGGGTAGGAGACAGTAATACTATGTTACATAGTTTCAGTCAAGCAACTCTTCCATGTTTCTTATGAATTAAATCATACTGACTTGGGCTACACTTAGTCCAAGTACACATGTGGTGTAGACTTAAAGTCATACACTACAAATCATTCCAACAATCACCAGTATTTATAAATCAAGGTAGCAGTTCTTAACCTAGCACAGGCATACTGTTTTCTTGACCAAAATTAATCAATGAATTATTTTCTTAACAGATAGAATTGCCTACTGGCCAAAGTCAGGGCAAACACAAAGAACAGTGATCAGCTAGTTAACAAAGAATCATAACCACTGGGAGAGAGCTTTTGCCATATGATGGCAAGCAAACTCCTACACAGAATAATCATTCATCAGTTTGATACATGTTGCTAAGCATTTGTACAAATCTACAATGTTAACACACACAGCATACATAAAATCAATATATACAGATTCAAAAAGGTAAAACAGAGTTCCAACTCACTTTTCCTGGGAATGAACAGTGAATGACTGGAGATCAACGAGGGTACCGAGATTTTCTCACGCCTTCTCTAGTTGTCTCTTTGTCTTCCTCTGGTCTGGTCTACAGGTAGTCTTGAGGGGTCAGTGAAGGTGAGCCGAAAATAGTTGAGATTTACGTCCTCATAGCGAAAGCTTTTAGGGACATGTCTTTCATTCACGGTAGTCTTTGGTGTCATTGGATTTAAGAGATGTTCGTGGTGCGGTTGGTCATTGTTGTTATTCGACGGTGGTAGTCGTTAAAGTTGTCTCCATTCGTTGTAGTTGTAGATGTTCATTTCTTCTTCTTCTGGGGCGGGTTAGAAATAATTGTCAAGTCCAGAGGACGTCAGGGCATTGGCGAGCATCCTCATGGGTTGAGTCCCTAGGGTTGGGTGCGGCAGTAGAAATTCGTGCAGCTGTAGTTGGTGTGTTCGTCTGTAGTCTTGGATGGTGGTCATGGCAATGGGGAGGTTGGTGCAGTCACTCAGGGCGTGTTGGAGAGAGGCCTCTGACCCGCATTGGCAGGTCAAGCCCAGGAGAACACATCTGTGGTATCCTGTCCTGATCCGTCGGAGGATTTGCTGGAGTCCTCGGGGAAGTCGGAGTTGTGGAGTTTTTCTTTGCATGGGGATGAACACCCATCCTCGCTCGGCACATTGGGCCTTCATGGCGTCGTTCCTGATGTCGTAGGCAGCTTGTCGGGCTTTGCTGGTAACTTCAGCCAGAGATAGTCGTAGGTTGACTTGGTGGCCAGTTCTTGTGGCGATTTTGGCGGCACTGTCTGCCATGTCGTTGCCCTTGATTCCTGTATGGGAGGGCAGCCACATCAGGGTAAGGTCTGTTCCTTTACAGATAATTTGGTGAGCCAGGAACAGGATTTCGGCTTGGAGCTCCCGTCGATTCTTCATCCTCCCTGTCGACAAGCTTTGCAGTGAGGACTTGGAGTCTGTTAGGATGATCACAGCGGGGGGAGGTCGTGGCATGTCATTGACGGTAACACAGGCCTTTAAAATGGCGTAGAGTTCAGCAGTAAAAATGCTGATCCCTTTGAGTAGTCGGTACTGCTTGGTGGTTTTGAGTTCTGGGATAATCAGAGCGCATCCTGCCTCGCCGTTTTCTAACACTGAGCCATCAGTGTAGATTTTTAGGTGATGGTCATATTCTACTCCGATTTTTTCCTTTGCCAGTGTTGACAAGTAGAGTGGGTTGTCTTTCTTGGGCGTGGTCCCTCCATATTGATGGATGATTTGTGGTTTCTTCAGTTCCCATGGTGGTAGGGGATGTGTAGGAGTTGGTTCCATGTCATGTGGTCCGGTGTTGGCCCTTGCCCAGATTTCTTTGGTCTGGTCACTGAAGGGCGATGTCCGTCTGTGGAGGTCTGCCTTCCTTTCTTTGATGGAGTGCCCGTAGGCGGCGTACCGTGCGCTTGGGTTGTCCTGGAGGGTGGCTTTTACAGTGGTGCCTACCGCTGAGACACGGGCTTCAAAGTTCGCGTTTCTGCGACGACATTCGTCTTTGAGGGGAAGCCATCCTGCTTCCTGGTAAACAAGGTCGTTGATGGCGAATCGGCTGACGCCAAAAGCATGCTTGAGTGCTGCCAGTTCCACTCGTTCGAGTTTTTGCCATGAGGTTTTTGGTGCAGTGAAGAATGCTTCATGGCCATAGGTCACTCTTGATCGCACCAGGGCTCCTGTCAGGTGGATCAGGCTCTCTGGTGTAGCCCAGGGTTCTTGCTTTAGCGATTTTATGAGTCCCACTGCTCTAGTGGCCTCGGTGGTGAGCTCCCTGATGTGCTTCTCCCAGGTGAAGTTGGGAGTGATGGTCACGCCCAGGAACTTGGCTTCCTTGCTGGGAAATATGAGCTGGTCAGCTACTCTTATGTGGTAGTTATCCAGGTTCCTCCTGTATTTTGTGAAGGCCATTAGAACCGTCTTCTCAGCCGACAGTTCGAAGCCATTGTCTTTCATGTAGGACTGGATGTTGTCTATGTCCTTTTGGTACTGGCTCATTTGGCTTACTCTGTGTGTCTCCATCATGTTCGACCAGATGGCCAAATCGTCGGCATATAGGGAAAGCGCTGGCTGATTTGGTCTTGGTCTGAGGGACTTCTTGATATCATGCAGCATGATACTGAAGAGGGTTGGTGCTATCACACTGCCCTGTGGCACGCCCATGTCTAGGGTGTGCATCCGGGATATGGATGGTCCCACTTTCACTGCCATTTCTCTGGAGTCCAGGAAGGTTGAAATGAACTGGTACATCCGGCCTGAAATGCCAAGGGCGCCGATCTTGTCGAGAAGTTTGGAATGCCAGACAGTGTCGAAGGCCTTCTTGATATCAAAGAAGGTAGCAACAGTTGTTCTGGATTTGTTTGGCAGGGTCCAGCGTTTGGCATCTTCAAGGAGTTGGACAACGTGCTCCATACAGTTGCGTCCTTTTCTGAAGCCAGCCTGGCAAAGAGGTAGGATATTGTGTGTCTCCAGATGGTGTTCCAGTCTGTTCTTCAGCACCCTCTCATAGATTTTTCCGAGGTGGGGCGTTAAGGCGATAGGTCGGTAGCTGGAGGGAAGGTGGGCTGGTTTGCCATTCTTGGGAGTTGCTACAACAATGGCTGTCTTCCAGGCCTTCGGGATGTTTCCAGAGTCCCAGCAGAATTGGTAGAAGGAGTGTAGTACTCGCACCATGGGCTCTGGGAACCGTTTAATCATGTGGTGGGAGATGGGATCTTCTCCTGTGGCTTTGCTGGCTGAACCGAGGCTGGTGATTGCCATCTTCACTTCTTCCAGGGTTAGGCTGCTGTTAATGGTGCCAGAGTTGTCCGGTGCTGGTATGGTGAAGTTGGTTTCTGCCTCCCGTCTGCGTAGGAGCATTTCAGCAGGGAGATGGCATGACTGGCTTGCCTTGGAGAATGTGCTAGCAAGTGCTTCGGCCTTTTCTTGTGTATTTTTTGTAAGCTGGCCGTCTACGAGGAGGGGACGCTCTGGTCGACGTCTCTGTTTCCTCATCTGTCGCACCTTTTTCCATATTTTGGGTCCATCTGTGGGTTCGCGTATTTCTTCTTTGCAGAATCGTTCCCAGTGTTCCCTTTTGGCTTCATCGGCGATGGCTTGGAACTGGTCGGTGGCTTCGATCAGTTCGGATTTATTGTCCTCCGAGAGATCTTTCCGGAATTTACAGAGAATGCGTCGTTTTTTGCTGGTAGCTTTGGTGCATTCTTCGTTCCACCAGACTGCTGAGTGCCGGTGTGGTCCATCCATGCCTGGCACCCTCTTTGGGATGGCGGCATCTGCTGCTCGAAGGATCATGGCTCTCATGTTGTCATGGTAGATGTTGATGTCTAGGTCTCTCGGGTCGCTGGAGTCGCATTCAGTAGCAAGTAACTGTGCGAAGCGGTCCCAGTCAGCTCTGTGGTACTGAAATTGAGGTCTGGAGTCCATTGCCGTGGGTGTAGGGTCAGCGGATTGGAGCACAAGGCGTAGAGGCAGGTGGTCGGACTGAAGGTGGTCCGTTCCTACTGTCCAATCTGCGTCTAGGCTGAGGTTTGGTGTCGTCATGGTCAGGTCGATGGCGCTGCTCTTCTGTCCCTTTTGGCCAATTCGGGTGATGGACCCATCATTGAGGAGGACCAGGTTGGAGTTGGTGACTGTGTCGGCAAGATGATTTCCAGTTTCCCGTGTTTGCCCAGCGTCCCACAGTTGGTGACTGACGTTGAAGTCTCCGGCTACTACCCAGCTACTGTCGTCTGTTCCGAGGTCGTTGAGCCAGGTGACGTCTCCTGTGGTTTTGCTTCCCTCAGGATAGTAGACGTTGGCTAGATTGATAGATCGGTTCTTGTGTGTTGGTATGGCAACAACACATGTGGTTAGTCGACATCTGGTTTGGTTGGTGGGAACTTGGATGGTGCTGTATGTTAGTCTGGTGCTGACGTAGGTCGCCACCTGCCCTGTGTGTCTGGTATATATGCATTCAAGTTGCCGGATTCGATTTTGACAACCTGTCACTCACACATCAGGGGTGAGAGGGGGAGGGATCTAGTCTTATCACTAGTCGCCTCGGGAACCGTTTGATCCTAATCGGCATAGCTCACAGACTTCTGCGGCCAGTTTAATTTATGCGTCCGTATGGATACATACTATCGTGGAACGATTCCCCGGTGACATAAGTCACCAGTTCAGCCAGTGGACGGACTGTAGGAAAGGAGGGGGGGGGGGGGGGGGGGAGGGTGGTGGTGGCGGTGTGCCGAGCGGCAACATGCCTTTGTTTCACGGGGTAGAGAGAGAGAGAGAGAGAGGGGTGGGGGGGGGGGGGGGTGCGAGACGGGCCATTGCCACAATGAAATTGAAATTTTACTGTGTCGTAGCTGCTCGGAGTGGGGAAGGAGAGTTGAGAGAGGGGGGGGGGGGGGGTGCGTGGTGGTGGGGAAGAGCACGGCAGAGGTGTCGCGCCTTTCCCATGACGCAATCTTTTTCTTCGTCATAGATCGTGTCAGCCGGGCGATTCGCGCCGTCCTAAACAAGAGAAAGGGGAGGGGGGGGGGGGGGGGTTTGAGAGAGGGGAGTGGGTATAGATTTGAAAATCTTTTTTTTTTTTGGTTTGGGGTTTTAGTGGGACCGATCGGATGGTTTTGTCAAGCGTTTCGTCACAATAACTACACGTATTCCCTCTTAGTTGCCTTAATTATCTGTACTCTTGCATAATTACATATTTTTAGTCATACATTCAATTCTACTACACTTCTTGATCCATCTTGACTCAATCAGTCTCATCCTCATACTTATTACTTTTCTTTTCTATTCTTTTGTTTTTCATTTACACACACACACACACACACACACACACACACACACACACACACACATGCATATGTATATATATACCCACATACATGCGTATATCACCCACATACATAGTGAGAGAGAGAGAGAGAGAGAGAGAGAGAGAGAGAGAGAGAGAGAGAG
>CM065727.1:32724570-32729570 GCA_033310375.1 Conus canariensis | reverse complement strand
GGAAAGTGGACGATTTAGAAGATCGATCTGAACAAAACAGATTTACGATTAATGGAGTGGCTAGGCAAGACAACGAATGTTGGCAGGACTGTGAACACGTGGTGCAGAACATGATCACCGGTAAGGTAGGGCTGACTGATGGCGTTCACTTTGATTGTGTTCACTGTCTCAGTTCCAAACCTTCGTCCCCTGCTGTAGCTCGATGAACTTTCTCTAAAGATAAGGACAGACATCTGAGAACAAGATCTGAATTAATATTAAAAGGCAGCCAGATAGTTATGATGATGATTTTTTTTTCTGTTCAAGGGAGAAAAATCAGTAAAATAAGTTAGCCCCATGCTTGATGTCTGCTGGAAACGGAAAGAAGAAAGTTTCCAAGATCTATGATAATTTAAAACAATGATAATTTAAAACAATCACGAACTGTAAATCATATTTCCGTGGACGAGTGGTTCGTGTCATTTCACAAGTGTATGAGAAAAGGATGATGCAGAAATCACCGTGAAAGAAAAGAAAAAGGTTGGCTGGAAAAAGGGCGTGTGGGAGTGCTGACCTGGATGCGGCCCGGCCCCCTTAGAGGGTAAGGAGTTCAGGGCCGAAACATTTGTCTGAGGGAAGTTTCTTCTTTGAAGACCTTCTGCTGTCAAGCTCTCCCTACAGTTTCTTCCTACTATGATTGTTTTGTCATTGAGGGTTAGAGGTTTGGACTTGACGAGCACGACTGACTGAAATAGAAACATGGGTCCGGCCGGTCATGTGGTTGAAAAGTACCGGCCCATGACACAGTGGAAGGAACACAATCTCCTTCGCAGTGTGTCCACTACGCGCCCGTTTCAGATTAACGTGCAAGTCAGTTGAACATGTTTCTATTGTAATGATGATGATGCTGTGTCTGGATGTTGTTACTCATGACACATTATCATCGCTGTGATGATGCAATATGCCCACAGCCAGTGACGCTGACATATAGCAGAAGGAGTGAGAATGACTGTGTGGGTGGAGATGAACAACATCGTGACATGAGGGGGTGACAGTGAAGAGAGACAAGGACAGTGTAGTGAGCATTGTGACTGACGACAATGACATGACTGGGACTATGGAAGGAAAGGCAACAGGATGCACAGGGTGACCAGAGAACAAACCAGTGACATGCCTGGGTCAGTGTGGAGAGACAAAACGACAGTGTGGCGGACACTGTGGCTTGACAGCACGGTGAAACGATTGATGACAGTGACAGTGATGGACAATGTGACTTGAAACGGACAGCACGGTGAAACGACTGATGACAGTGACAGAGTGATGGACAATGTGACTTGAAACGGACAGCACGGTGAAACGACTGATGACAGTGACAGTGATGGACAATGTGACTTGAAACGGACAGCCGGTGAAACGACTGATGACAGTGACAGTGATGGACAATGTCCCTTGAAACGGACAGCACTGTGAAACGACTGATGACAGTGACAGTGTGATGGACAGTGTCCCTTGAAACGGACAGCACAGTGAAACGACTGATGACAGTGACAGTGTGATGGACAATGTGACTTGAAACGGACAGCACGTGAAACGATGATGACAGTGACAGTGTGATGGACAATGTGATTGAAACGGACAGACGTGAAACGACTGATGACAGTGACAGTGATGGACAATGTCCCTTGAAACGGACAGCACGGTGAAACGACTGATGACAGTGACAGTGATGGACAATGTCCCTTGAACGGACAGCACTTGAAACGTGGACATGACAGGAGGACATGTGACTTGAAGACGCACGTGAAACGATGATGACAGTGACAGTGATGGACAATGTCCCTTGAAACGGACAGCACAGTGAAACGACTGATGACAGTGACAGTGTGATGGACAGTGTCCCTTGAAACGGACAGCACAGTGAAACGACTGATGACAGTGACAGTGTGATGGACAATGTGACTTGAAACGGACAGCACGGTGAAACGACTGATGACAGTGACAGTGTGATGGACAATGTGACTTGAAACGGACAGCACGGTGAAAACGGTACTGATGGACAAGCTGGACAAGAGATGGATGGGACAATGTCCCTTGAAACGGACAGCACGGTGAAACGACTGATGACAGTGACAGTGATGGACAATGTCCCTTGAAACGGACAGCACGGTGAAACGACTGATGACAGTGACAGTGATGGACAATGTCCCTTGAAACGGACAGCACAGTGAAACGACTGATGACAGTGACAGTGATGGACAATGTGACTTGAAACGGACAGCACGGTGAAACGACTGATGACAGTGACAGTGATGGACAATGTCCTTGAAACGGACAGCACGTGAGTGATGACAGTGACGTGATGGACAATGCTGAAACGGACAGCGGTGAAAGATGATGACATGTGACTGTAAACGGACAGCACGGTGAAACGACTGATGACAGTGACAGTGTGAGACAATGTCCTTGAAACGGACAGCACGGTGAAACGACTGATGACAGTGACAGTGATGGACAATGTCCCTTGAAACGGACAGCACGGTGAAACGACTGATGACAGTGACAGTGATGGACAATGTCCCTTGAAACGGACAGCACTGTGAAACGACTGATGACAGTGACAGTGATGGACAATGTCCTTGAAACGGACAGCACGGTTAAAGATGAACGACAGTGATGACATGTCCTTGAACGACACGGTACGCATAGTGAGTGATGGACAATGTACCTGAGGATGTTGAGGAGCATGGACAGACAGACGTCTCAAGGAACGGAAGGGACGGTATGGGTGGTGTTGCATTGACTGCAGGGATGTCCGGTGGAGACAGAAATGATTATGGGCCGTACACACATATCGTGGGTGACGGGGAAGTGACCTCCGTACCTCGTTGTAAGCTCGAAGGGCCGTTACTTGGGGATCCATATTTCGAGAGTAACCTTTAACCTCGTGTTTAGCAGTGGGTGAGGGGTGGGTGACGTACAACGAGGACAGGGCATGAGTTCGCCGTGGTTAGATCAAAACAAAGCATTGGACACGTTCAATGATCACGAACTTCACGCAAGTAAGATTTTGTCGTCACATCTTCCAGCTGATAGACACTCTCCGAGAAAACATTGAATTTGATTTGCACAGACTGAGACACGGAACTCGGCCTCCTGCTCTACAAGTGTGTCTGTAGCTCCCAAGTTCGTCTGCTACGATAGCTGGCATAGCTCTTGGTGTGTGTGTGTGTGTGTAGGCTAAATCAGTCTTCGTGCCTTTGTGTGTCACTGTTACTTTGTGTCAGTGTGTGTATGTGTGTGTGCGTGACTTCATCATGTTTATGGCCTTTTAATAGTTTTATCAAACCTGTTTTAGTTCAGCTGCTTTTTCAGTCTTTGTGTGTGGTAAGCTAGCTGGTAAGCTAGCTACTGAACCCAAGGAAAAGGCAGAAATACTGAATGCACAGTTCCAGTCAGCATTCAGCAGCAAGCTGTCCTGTTCACCAGAAGAACTTGAGCCCTGGACTGACATGAGCCCAGAGCCTGAAGGACCTACATGTGACCACATCCACATCTCAATAGCGGGAGTTAGAAAACTGTTAAAAGGCCTAGACCCGAGCAAAGCCCCTGGACCAGACGGAATCACCCCTCGCCTCCTGAAGGAAATTGGTGATGAAATTGCCCCAGCTCTTACGCTTCTCTTCCAGTCCTCCATAAATACGGGCATTGTACTAAAAGACTGGAAAAGGGCAAACGTCTCTCCGGTGTTCAAGAAGGGTGAACGATACAGGCCTGAAAACTATCGCCCCATCTCCCTCACGAGTGTGCCATGCAAAATCCTAGAGCACATTGTGGTAAGCACAATTATGGGATTTGCAGAGGCAAACAACATCCTGCGTGAGGAACAGCATGGCTTCCGGCGAGGCAGATCCTGTGAAAGCCAACTGCTGGGGCTTGTGGACGAGCTATCCTACAATATGGAAAAGGGAAAACAATCAGACGTCTTAGTGATGGATTTCTCAAAAGCCTTTGACAAAGTCTGCCACTCCCTTCTAATCCACAAGCTCCGACATTACGGGATCACTGGCCAGGTCCATGAATGGATAAAGAACTTCCTGGCAAACCGACAGCAGGCAGTGGTAGTTGATGGAGCTTCTTCAAAGGCCGTCCCAGTAGAGTCAGGAGTCCCCCAGGGATCAGTCCTGGGCCCAACCCTTTTTCTCCTCTACATAAACGACCTCCCTGAACAACTCTCCTCAACAACACGGCTCTTTGCAGATGACACTCTCTGCCACAGAACTGTAGTTTCCCCCCAAGACCAAAGGAAGCTACAACAGGACCTGGACCACATGGCAGCCTGGGAAGCAAAATGGAAAATGTCCTTCCACCCAGACAAGTGTCAAGCCCTCCACGTCTCCAGGAAGAAAAACACACTGACTGGCACATACCATCTCCATGGCCAAAATCTCAAAAGCGTCGAAGAGACAAAGTACCTGGGGGTCACCATTTCCCAAGATCTTAGCTGGGACACCCACATCTCCAATATAACAAACAGGGCAAACAAGACCTTAGGGTTCCTCAGGCGAAACCTGCGAGTAGGCTCTATTAACATCAAGGAAACTGCCTACAAAGCCCTAGTTCGCCCCACCCTAGAATATGCCTCACCTGTCTGGGACCCCTACACTGCCAAAAACATCAACAACATGGAAAAAGTCCAACGCCGTGCAGCTCGATGGGTTGTGAACCGCCACCGTCACACCTCAAGTGTCGATTCCATGCTGACACATCTACAGTGGTCCACTCTGGCAGACAGAAGAAGAGCAGCAAGGCTGACCACCTTCTTCAAATACCATCATGAAGAGGTCAGCATAAACACCCCATTCAGGCCTACACCAAACACCCCAGCACGGACTACAAGACAGTCTCATGGGGAGACTTATCTTCTCCCTGCCTGTAAAACCAACTACAGGAAGTTTTCTTTCTTCCCAAGGACTGTCAGGGACTGGAACAGCCTGCCTCCTGAGGTCATTTCCTCAACCTCA
>CM065727.1:32707070-32717070 GCA_033310375.1 Conus canariensis | reverse complement strand
CGTACTCTACCGTGCATTAGAATGAAAATCCCCATGAAGAAAAAACACAAGTATTTTGCATGGTTCTCAAAGGTGATCTGACTGATGAAACTGCACGTGTAAAGTGTTCACTTGAAACTGTTCTCCTAACCAACTGGCATATTTTTGTACATATATAACAGTTTCTCACAAACTACTTGCTTGATTTTGAGTTTTTGACCAGTGGATAGTATGCTGCATAACTGTTTACGGTGGATCTGGTGTTTTGATATTTTTTTTCATCCCTGTCCCATCTTCTGAATGATGTAAATAGGATTGGTGCAACGGCACTTAAAACAACACCCCATGTACATCACACATACACAGGGGTTTGTTTATTCACAATCCTAACTGCATCGGACCACAGGGAACAGTTGATACCAAGTTGCCATGATTCCACCGAACAGAACTGATCCTGCACTGTCGCTAAGTCATTTTGTTGTCATATTTTACTATATGAGACGGTTGCAAGCCAAGGCCAAAACGCTATCGCTGTTTGATTACATTTTCTTAATGGGGATTAATGGAGTCAAATTTTCGAAATGGATTAATGGAGTGAGAAGATGCGCTGCAAAGTGCCCCATGCTTAAGGCTTAACCACATAGCTATATGTTTACATACTGTATGGCCAAACACGGCCAAAACGATTACTATCAAGGAAATAGCTTTGTCTTGACAAATCTTTCTTGATTTGCAGTGTGGTTGTTGCTTGTTTTGTTGAATTTGCGGTTTTAAAAAAGTTTACAGTTTCATTCAGTTTTTGTTGTTTGACTCTTTATTTTGGTTATTCGCCATGCTGCTGAACACAGCAGTTTTAAATAGACGATAAAGTGTCAATCATTGAGTCTTGAATCTTGAGAACAGTCACAGAAGAAATCATTAGAAAAAGATAAAGACCAGAGAACGTTTCTTTCCCCGTTATAAAACTTACCTTCTTCCTATTCAACATTAAAACTGACAAAATGGAAAAAGTCCGGGCTTGCGAGCAGCTTCCCTGGATCCTTTCCATTTACAGAACAGTTCACTCATCTAACCTTAACCTCGGATGGAATGAACACAGACACAAATTTGTGTCATCTAACCTTAACCTTGGATGGAATGAACACACACACAAATTTGGTCGAAAGAAACATTTCCCAAAGCTGAAGAATAAAAACCCCAAAAACACAGGGCTGGGGGGGGGGGGGGTGTGCAGAAAGTCAGTGTGGAGTTTGAGAAAGAATGACATCGTCTTTGATGGCGGGGTGTGGCGGGAAGGGGAGATAAGTGAGAGAGACTGCAGGGCTCACAACTCGGCAGAAAGGAAGCGCAGATAATGGTGGAAGGGATTTCCAGCGTCTGACCAGCCGCTGTCTACTCATTCTTTGGAGACGCTCAGAACCCTCTCCCCTCCCCCCTTCGGGTCGCAGCCTCCTCCGTGGTCCTCCTCTCGTTTTCGCTCTGGCCTCAATCTTCTTGAACTCGTGCAGCCCAGGTGGGTGAGCGATGCACGTGCACCACGTCCCGCAAAGGCTGCACGTGCACTGACAGAAAAAAGATGATGAGAAAAAGAGAGGAAGGAGATGGTAACTATTCTGTTGACGGTTTTAGAGAATATTGTAATGTGTGTGTGTGTGTGTGTGTGTGTGTGTGTGTGTGTGTGTGTGTGTGTGTGTGTGAGCACGCATTTGTGTGTGTGTGTGTGTGTGTGTGTGTGTGCGCGCGCGCGCGCGCGCATGCGTGCGTGCATACGTGCGTATGTGTGCGTATGTGTTTATAAGAGAGAGAGAGAGAGAGAGAGAGAGAGAGAGAGAGAGATTCTACGTTAGATGGTTTCTTGTATAGGTTTTCTTTTTAGTCCACTGCGAAAAGGAAGTTCTTGTTTGTTGTTAAATCATGCATTTAAATTGACACGACACAAAGTTGGTGTTCTGAGACAAGATATCCATGTCATTGATTGTGTCACATTTACAACTGCCTCGTAAAAACAACAGCAGCAACAACAATAGCAACAACAACAACAACAACAAAACAACAACAACCAGCCATCCAACCAAACCAACCAACCAACTAACCAACCAAAAGCACAATAGACTTTTTAAATAACCATCTAAAGCAGCACAGCATGCTGTCAGCACTGTATGCCCAGTTACACATTCCATAAGTTAAAAAAAAACCCAACATAGTTAACCTAGAAAGAGCCTGATAGAATCCATAACCGTATATAGAACATCCAAATCCGACACCAGCCCTGTCTGTAGATTCTCTCTCAGTTTGGTGGGAGCGCAGAACACCATTCTGAAATGGATGGCTCGTTCTTCGTGCTTCATCCGTCTTGTTTGACCTCCTTTGTAAACCAGCATCCTTCTTCTGTCCGCTGCCTGCCTGCCCTCTGGTCCTTTCTCTGCTGGCTGGGCAGCTTCTTGCATGAATTGCTGTGGGCTGACAAACGTTTGTTGGCACGCCATGTTGTCTGTTGTCTGTCGGATGTGGGTAACAGTGCTGTCTTCTTCACTGGTCGCTTTCCATGAGGTCAGGTGATATTGTTTTTGGCTGGAGCAGGGCACCTAGAGAGTCGCTTTCTGCATTGGAAGCCGCAGTCCGCCAACAGGGATGGTGCTGGAGAAATTGGTGTTTGAATGAAAAATATTCCATAGGAAAAGTCTGGAAGGGGGGGGGGGGGGCGGGTCACCAAGAGAGAGAGAGAGAGAGAGAGAGAGAGAGAGAGAGAGAGAGAGAGTACTCTGGTCGAGAAAACTGGGTAAGGGGAAATGAGGGAGAGAAGAGAAATCGTTGAAATCAAGGCAAAAAAGAACGAAAAGGAGGCAAGGAGATGCTGAAGGATTACAGGGAGCTTCATCTTGTGTGTGTGTGTGTGTGTGTGTGTGTGTGTGTGTGTGTGTGTGTGTAGACTAGAGAGAGAGAGAGGGAGGGAGAGGATGTGTGGTTCTCAGCAGCGCGCAGAGCGACAAGGGAAAGTTGTAACTCTGCTGCTAAGACAATTCTATGTCCAGTGAGAAGCTTACCATTTGGTTGAGCTGATCAGACATTCCTGGGAGAGAGAGAGAGAGAGAGAGAGAGAGAGAGAGAGAGAGAGAGAGAGAGAGAGAGAGAGGAATACGGATACCGATATTTTATTCATGTCAAGTGTCATAAAGCGTTGAAGTTGAACAGTTATTTCCAGAAGAAAATTTCCATCTAAATGAGCATAATATAGGACTCCTGAATCAAAACCAGACAGATCTCATAATATATATATATATATATATATATATATATATATATATATATATATATATATGGACAGATAGATAGATAGATAGATAGATGGACAGACAGATAGATATATATCTGAATAAATCGACAAGTTTGTGGTGCTCTCTCATTTTTTTCATAGTACTTAGAGACTATGCAAGTGAGTGATGTGAATGGCCATTTTTTAGCAGCACACCTTTACATGGATGACTGAGGTCACCCCGATCCACCCTTTACCCATCTGTTTCATGGACTGAAACCGGTAATCTTTACACTGAAAAAAACGATATCCGTGTCGGCAGACCGAAAGAAAAAACCAAGGACAAATAAACAACCAACCAACCAACCAACCACAAGAACTGAAAAAGTTGCTATATAGAAGCAACGTATTTCAACCCAGCAGCAGGTTTATGAAAGCAAGATTAAAAAGAAAGGCCACAGAGAGAGAGAGAGAGAGAGAGAGAGAGAGAGAGAGAGAGAGAGAGAGAGAGAGGAGAGATGAGGTGGAAAATGTTGCGGAAGTGATCTCTCAAGCGTATGTACATTTTTAGTAACTAACACTCTCAAAGAACAGGCCAACACTTTCAAATTAATTCAGATAGAATGTGCAGGGCTGGGATGGTATTTACGTTAAACCAATAGCTTACATAGTCTGACAGCTTCTTATGAGCAGGTAATGAACACGCCCATAGAGTCCCTTTCTGCTGATATGGGGTTCTCAGGCACCAAATTCACTAAGTATTCAACATGAATCAAGTGTTTCTGTGTGTTCTGACTCAGAGTCTAATAAAAATTTACCTTAGGAGAATTTTCGGCCAGCTACTGCTGGTCTTCATCAGCCCCGACTGACTGGTAGTTGTAGTGGGTGTTGGGGTCCTCTGAGTTGTCCAGTCAGTCAGGGCTGATGAAGACCAGCAGTAGCTGGCTGAACAAAATCTCCATAAGGTAAATTTTTTTTTATTAGACTCTGAGTCAGAACACACAGAAACATGAACAAACCGGAGTCGGAAAGTGTCTTTGCTCAAACATGAATCAAGGTCCAGAATTCTTACCACGCGACAGCCATGGTCAATGTAAAACAAAGGATACACAATAGCGCGAGGAACAAGTTGAATGCATAAGGATGCAAAGGGGAGGGGGGGGGGGGGGTAAGGAAAACAATGGAAGAAGGATGAAACACAGAGCTGAGGTGGGAAGAGCAGGGAGGCAGGGGGAGGGGGAGGCTTCCAATACAGAGGAAGGGGGAAGGGGGTGGGGTGATGTACAGTTAGCGAAGTGACAGGAAAAGGGTGCCCGGCTGCTGCTGCTGGAAATGGCTCAATAACCAGCGAGACGTTTTCCATTCTGCTGGAACTAGTGGAGACTTTCCTGGGGGGAGAGTTCATGTTTCTTCCAGTGAGTGACATTAGACAGTGAGAGACGGAGGGAAAGAGAGAAAGAGGGGGGAAGGGAGGGACGGAGGGAGAGTGAAATGAGGGGAGGGGGGGTAAGGGAGGGAGGGAGAGGAAGAGAAAGACACTCAGAGGGAGATAAATACAAAGACACTCAGAGGGAGATAAATGCACATACGCACGCACGCACGCACGCACGCACGCACGCACGCACACACACACACACACACACACACACCACACACACACACACACACACACATACACACACACACACACAGCACACATACACACACACCTCTTCACCCATGCAGTCATACAGTCACTTTCTCCCTCCCACGTCGAATATCACTCTTAGTGAAAAGACGTTAAACTGAAGAAGAAGAAGAAGAAGAAGAAAAGAAGAAGAAGAAGAAGAAACAACAACAACAACACACACACACACACACACAACACACACACACACACACACACACACACACACACACACACACACACACACCTGTCTAAGATCACTGTTAGGTGGATAGACGTTAAATTAAAGAACGAACGAACGAACACACACACACACACACACACACACACACACACGCACGCACGCACGCACGCACGCACGCACGCACGCACGCACGCGCGCATACACACACACACACACATACACACACACACACACACACACACACACACACACACACACACACACACACACACATATATACTTTTGAACAATTTAGTCGTAGGGAAAACAAGTGCATGCCAACAATTCTTACGTCATAACATAAATGACTTGGCAAAGATAAGAAAAAAACATATGGAGAGAGAGAGAGAGAGAGAGAGAGAGAGAGAGAGAGAGAGAGAGGAGAGAGAGAGAGAGAGCATTTCCTTCTACAACCTCGTCTCTGCAGTGCCGTCAAAGGGTCTGCCGTTTTCAAAGTTTCCCAGACAGACAAGGAAATCAATGGCTCCGCTCAGAGAATATCTGGATCAATTCGACCACTGAATCGGCTTACGTAGACCAGATTATTTACCTTTTGCATCGATTGACTGGACGCGCTTAATTTCAGCTGAAGCTGTGTCGGCCGCTTGATACTGTTGGTGGTATGCAAATAAAAAAAAAAAAAAAAAGAAAAACATGGAAGTTCTGTGCATGTTCCCTCTACAGAAATATTTGATTAAAACAGTCACGCTGATTTTTCAAATCCTTCTGCCTTTTCTGTCTCTGTCTCTGCTCTGGTAGGGTCTGTGGTGGTCCAACTGGGCCATGATGAATGTGACACTCTGTCTCTGTACGTGATTTTATCGGCCTGCCTACTTTTTTCCCCCTCTCGAAGCTTTATTGTCTTTCTCTGTCTGTGCCTCTGTCTGCCTGCCTGTCTCACTGTGCTTCTGTTACTGTCTCTTTTAGAAATCAGATCCTTTTCTCTCGCTGTCTCCATCTCTCCATCAGTTCGTATGTGAGTCTGTCTGCCTCTCTCAGTCCGTCTGTCTGTCTGTCTGTCTGTGCGTCTGTCTGTCTGTCTGTCTGTCTGTCTTGTCTGTCTGCGTGTCTGTGTGCCTGTGTGTCTGTCTGTGTGTCTGTGTCTCTGTCTGTCTGTCTGTCTGTCTGTCTCCCTCTCTCTCCTGCCCCCCTCTCTCTCACGCTCGCTCTCTCTAAAATTAACAAATGACATCCTTGATCTTTCTCCCTGACTCTCTGCTTGTTCTCCCCTGTCCCCTTCTGACATCGTCTGACTGGGAAAAAAGTGTTCATAGTCAACAACAAACGGAATCAAAATAAGTTTGCACAGTTTGACTTCAACTAAAGGTCAAGTTGAACCTTTCTCTGTCTCATCCTCCTCCTCATTTGTACAGTCACACACCCCCCTCCCTCCCCCATGTCTTTGTAAGTATCATTAACTTAAGTGTGTGTATGGACAGATAACACATGTGCACGTACGTACACGTGCATGTGTTTGCATGCATTCGTGTTTTTTGTGTATTATCTTTGGGTATTGTTGTTATGTTGGTGTATCATATTTATTTTTCAGACTTGTTGTGCAATGTCGACAGTTTGTTTATTTTTTTCCCCACACATCTTGCTATATGAGCATACTATGCAAATGGCAATAACCCCCCCCCCCTCTTTCTCTCTCTCTGTTTTTCTCTCTCTCTCTTTCTCGCGCGCTCGCTCTCTCCCTCTCCCTCTCTGAGAGTCTGTTGGTGTGTGAAAGTGTGACAAATTAGAATTCAAGTTCAAAACAACAAAAAACAAATGAGAGCAAAAATAGCAGATGAGAGAGAGAGAGAGAGAGAGAGAGAGGAGAGAGAGAGAGAGAGAGAGAGAGAATGTACTGATACGAAATTTGATCACAGAAGTTCTGTAAGCTGTTATTGTTTTCACCATGGGTCCGTCTTATACATCCCTTCTGCGAGGGAAAAAAAGCAGCAACAGAGCCAGCAGATGTTTTCGGTTCCATATTCGAACTATTCAAACATGTGTAGACGGATCTGTGTTGTTCTCTCCGGCTGGACTGGTCTGGCTGTCAGTGCAAATTACATTGGCTGGGACAGGCTGGCAGAGGTTGGAAGGAGGGAAAAGGTGAGGGGGGGGGGGCTAGGAATGGGAGAGAGAGAGAGAGAGAGAGAAGAGAGAGGGAGGGAGGGAGGGAGTGGGAGGGAGGGGGTGGGATGAGAGGTAGGGAGAATGTGAGGGGGTTTGAAGTGTGTCAAAAGAACGTGTAGGCAGATTCTCGGTGTAAGCGCTGGACACTACAGGGACTTGGAGATGAGATCTGCGAGGGAGAGAAAGGAAAATGAGATGAAGTTATGGACTGAGACTTTGGCACTGTAGGTTCAAAACACTGTCAGTTCCACACTGTCCCTTCACCCTCCTTCTCCCTCCTCCCCCCCTCCCTTGTCATTCTGTTTCTGCTCTTGTTGAGTGTATTTTCTCTCTCTCTCTCTCTCTCTCTCTCTCTCTCCTCTCTCTCTCTCTCTCTCTCTCTCTCTCTCTCTCTCTCGGCTTCGTCTTTGTTTTTCTTCCAATGTTTTTTTTTTTTAATAGGAAAATATGAAAATTCAGCAAGCAGAAAGACAAATGGCCAGAGAAACAACCTGGCACTTAGAAAGAGGATCTAGGGAAGAAGTAGAAAATGACAGAGAGAGAGAGAGGAGAGAGAGAGAGAGAGAGAGAGAGAGAGAGAGAGAGAGAGAGAGAGTTGTTTAAACCCTCACTTTCCCTATCTATAGCAGCCTTACTTCTTTTGACAGGTAAAAATGTGCGCATTGCACTCACTTTCTTTCTCTCTCTCTCTCCTTCTCTCTCTCTCTCTCTCTCTCTCTCTCTCACACACACACACACACACACACACACACACACACACACACACACATCATGCATGCATGCAATGCATGCACACGGGCGTATGCACTTGTATGTTCGTATAATGCTCTCTCTCTCTTTCTCTCTCCCTTTCTCTCTCTCTCTCTCTCTCTCTCTCTCTCTCTCTCTCTCTCTCTCTCTCTCTCTCTCTCGTTCACACACACACATGCCTAAAAGGAAAATGTATGAAGAAGCCCTGTCATAATCAAAATGCATGCCAAGATCAATTGCTGGCATGTCTTAATGCTGTCCTCCATCTCGTCCACTATGGTTGTTTGTTGCAGCTGTCGTTACGATGTTTACAGTGAGCAAATAGCAGATCGTGTCCTGTGCAATTTTGTATTGGGTGTCCATAACCCACCAAACACAAATCTGAGTCTCAAGGATTTAGATGTGCTTACCTGATCTCCTACATGCACTTGCACACAAAATGGTCCGGCACTGACAACTCTGTAAAGGATGTTTGCCTGGATAATCGGTGAAATCTAGCTCTATTATTTTCGCTACAAATGTTTTCGAAGATCGGGACCGTTGATCTTTGGATCAAGGGTCCAGAATTAATTTGCTTGTCATTTACTTCTACAAAAAAACAGAAATAACAGACAGAGAAAATGGGAATGTAATCTGAAGGGGAATACGGTGGGGGACGCAGGGGGAATACGGTGGGGGACGCAGGGAAGTGGGGAGAGTATTTTAAACAAGGAGGGGACAACTGACGAGGTGGCAGGGTGATGGGGAAGACTTAAACCAGTTTCATCTCTCTCTCTCTCTCTCTCTCTCTCTCTCTCTCTCTCTCTCTCTCTCTCCCCCCCCCCCTCTCTCTCTCTCTCTCTGTCCCCCCTTCTCTCTCTCCCTCCCTCTCTCTCTCTGTTAGTGTGTGTGTATGCATGTTGGTGTGTGTATCTATGACAGATTACCGTTGAGTTTGAGGTTTACACAGAAAAGAATGGAATCTACGGTGGAAGTAGTAGTAATAGCAGCAGCAGCAGCAGCAGCAGCACCAGCGCTAGCAGCACCAGCAGTAGTAGTAGTAATAGCAGACACAGAGAAAAAGAGTGAGGCGTTAATCAAAACGCGTATCAAAATAAAGTTTGATCAGTCAAGGCTGGTAATCTGACAAGTTTTCGATAATTGGTCTCCCCTTCTACTTCCTTTTTTATCACGGAAAAAAAACTTGTACAGTCCAACAGCTGTTCAATCCCATATTCACGATATTCAAACGCCCTTGGTCTCTGTGCCCTTGACCTGTGTTGATCTCTTGAGCTGGACTGGTCTTGCCATCAGTGCACGATTACTAGGCCATGGACTGGCTGGAAGAGGATGGATGGAGAGAAAAGGGTGAGTCGGGATGGGACACAACGGGCACAGAGGGAAAAGAGGGGAGGAGGATGTGCGTGCGTGTGAAAGGGATGAAGGGTGAGAGTCAAAGAACGCATGAGTTGAGTCTTTACGTCATTGTTCGACACAGGAGGGACCTGCAGATAAGATTTACCGGTGACAGAAAGGCAAATGAGATCAACGTATTGATGATGGCCAAAGCACTGCTGGTTGAAGGCACTGTCGGTGCCACGCTAGCGCACTCCCTTCCTCTTTCGTATTCTGTTCCTGGTCTTTTGGAATGTTTTTCTCTGTTTAGTTTGGTTGGTTCTTGTTTCTGGTCCTTCTCCTGTCTTTCTTGTTTTGGAGGAAGAAGAAAACCAGCAAGCAGATTACAGAAAGACAAACTGAAGGAATGAGGAATGTAAGATGAGAGAGAGAGAGAGAGAGAGAGAGAGAGAGAGAGAGAGAGAGGCAGACACAGACAGAGTCAGAGTCACAGAAACAGAGACAGAGAGAGGCATTCTCCTCCTTTTTTTTTAGCCCGTGTTCTTTACCCTGATTTTGTGTCTTTGATTTGTGAATGGTTCTCAATAATACACTCAAAAATAATCGGTACTTCTACTAATAAATACAGTTCGTCACACACTGTACATGAGAAGTTAATAGATATTTTTTT
>CM065727.1:32699570-32702070 GCA_033310375.1 Conus canariensis | reverse complement strand
TCCAAAGACATATGGACCGGGACAACACAGGCAAGGAGACAAATGGGTGACAACCTCATAGAACTTTTCTCCTCGATAATAGTTGAAATCATCCACCTTGCCACCCTCCCCCTTCCCAGCCACACATACACACACGTGTTGGTGATATTTTGGAGTGTTAACTTTTGTGAAAGACCTGTCTATGGAGACGCAATGAATAATTATGCATACGTAAGACTGATTCATCAGTTCCAGTTCAATTCCCTTTAAAAAAACGTTTGTTCATTATACATATATTTCCTTTTTACATTCCATGCATTATGTCATGATGTAATGACCCAGCGTTGTCTTAAAAATGACAGTCATTTGAGCGACACTGTGATCGATCACAGCTTACAAACCATAGAAACTAGCACCAAAAAGAAAATGTAAACACTGGCACTAACGAACATAACAACCGAAACCTCTGTTGTGACCTTTAAGCACCTGTGAGTAACAAGCCTTTAAAACTCTAGGGGACACACACACACACACACACACACACACACACACACACACACACACACACACACACACACATTCACTCACACACTCACTCACTCCCACACGACATGTAACTGAGCTCCCTCACCCACCCACCCACCAAAAAAAAAAAAGAAAGAAAACAGAAGAAGAGATACAAAAGGAATGTGAGGCTTATAGGACGCAGGGAAGGATGGAGGGAGGTGGAGTGGTGAGGAAAAAATGGGAGGGACGCACATTCATCAGTGGGTGGATTACAGCTGCTTCCTCTGGACTGATTCCTGCCAATAATGACTTCACTGACGGAAGCAAAACGGGAGGAATGGAGTGGGCTGGAGATGGACGAGTGGAAACCTTAGAAGGGGGGAGAGTGGAAGTGGAGGATAGGGGGTAAGCGGATCAGGATGAAGTGAGGTATGGCATGGTGAGCTGGAGGAAGTTCGAGTGAATTCATGTGTACCCGTACGTGCAGAAACAGACTTTGTAGATTTCAAGCAATCGATTACTCCATCGAAACGAACACTCAAACAAAGACAATGAAGAAGTAGATAAAGATGTCAAGGCCGCCACAATTGTCTTCTTTTAATCTGACAATGTATAGATAGATACACAAGTATCCATCCTTAGTTGAAGAAATAGACCATGAGTGCAATTGTCCGCCCTTAGTTTGACAGTTTATAGGTATAGCTGTGTGCATCGAGTATGAAACTTAATGGCTATATCAACAGCTGTTCTTTCTTAATTAAAAAAAAAGGACAATGATTGTCCAGTTAAAAACATGAATATGACAATGATGGTAGGCTCTTTATCTTAAGACTTACGATATGACGACAATTATCCACTTTTGATTTTGAAAATTTAAAGAAATGACAGTTGCTGCCTTTTCCTTCGAACCTGTATATATGAAAACATTTCTCATTCTTTATTTGAAATTTGTTGACTTGACAGCAAATGTCACTCTTTGTTTGTAAATCTATTGAGACAATAGCGACTGTCTACTCTTTACTTCAAAAAGTGATGTATTTGACAAACATTTTCCATTCATGAAATTGTAGATATAGGACAATTGTCACTCTCAGTTTGAAACTTGATAAATAAGAAAACAGTTCCATGTCATCACAGTGTCACACTGTGCACATGCACTTCTTGAATGCGAGGTTGTTTGATTATGTCTGTCTAACAGTGGGACCACATTTTCTGTATAATGTTTTTGTAACATTTTGCACAGGCGCGTTGTCTGCATCTAATTATAAACAACAATATGCAAAACAACAGCATCGATAATATCAACACCAAGAGCAATTCATTGGGGACTCGAGACCGTACAAATCTCCAATAAAGTTGAACAGTTCTCTGAAGTAAACAAACAAACAAACAATACTAATATATGCATGTCTTGAGTATTTTATACCAAGTTATTTGGCTAGTGCACATGTGATACTGCCTTCCATGTGTTGTCATTAAGAAGCTGTTGTCATTTAAACTTTGTCTCACTACGATGTCACAAAAAGAATATGGCCTATTCCATAAGACAGTGAAATGAAGTCTTCAGTATGCCAGAAATTGATAACAATCCTGAATCCTTTGTTAAATCCAGATTCACTCCACTGATCAAAACCTATATTCAATGGCACATTTGTGGGCCAAATTCCATTTTTGACAGAGTTTGGTTAGAACCAGATTAGCAGGGTTTTTTCATACTCTTGCTAACCAACCAACAAACAAACTAAGAGATGTGGATGAAACAATAACATCCTAGGCAGAGGTACGACTAAATCTAATAAACTAGTTTTCACAAAACAAGACTAGGAAGACAGAATTTCATGACGGCACAGTCAGAAACATGAACACCCACTTGATTCCCGAAGCGTTCATTGTACTTATGGTGGGAACGGTCGATAGTATGTGGGGAAGGGGTGGGGAAAGATGGGGAGTGGGTGAGAGAGGGCTAAGGACAGGGAGAGGGGTGGGCGCTACATCGACAGATGGAGGGATAGAT
>CM065727.1:32679570-32689570 GCA_033310375.1 Conus canariensis | reverse complement strand
GTGTGTGTGTGTGTGTGTGTGTGTGTGTGTGTGTGTGTATGTGTATGTGTGTGTGTGTGTGTGTGTGCGCGCGCGCGGGTGAAAGCATATTGTCCCTGGAAGATATCATAAACTTCAGCAACAGAACTTTTCACGAAATAAAACCAGTAAGACAAAATTTCATGACGGTACTGTAGGAAACGCGAACACTGGCTTGATCCCTGAAGCGCTCAGTGTGCTTTTAGTGAGGCGGGCGTGAGTGTATGAAGAGGGGGTGGATAGAGATGGGGAAAGACTGTTGAGATGATGGGAATGGGAAGGCAGAAGACAGAGAGAGGGGCGTGAGCTACGCCGACAGATGGGGGGACAGATACATCAACTGTGTCAAGTGGACCTCCATCCTCTTCACCGAGTCTTGGCCATACAAAGCTTGATTGGCGGAAGCGGAATGAGGCAGGAAAGGAAGATGGGTATGCGCAGGGAGAGGAGGAGAGAGCAGGGGAGGAGCAAAGAGAGAGAGGGAGAGAGAGAGAGAGAGAGAGAGAGAGAGAGAGACAGAGAGACACAGAGAGAGGGGGATGTTAGCCACAGTGAATGCAAGTATGGTGTGATGCACATAGGGAAGATTGAAGCAGTTCATATGCACCGCATGAGCAAAAAGTACCCGTACTAGACGTCAAGAATTCAGTTTATTAATCAACAGACACAACCAGGTAAGGTAATGTTGCTTATAGCCCAGCCGACCGCGAAGGGCCATATCAGGGCTGTCACCTCGTTAAAATCAACTCACAAGCCATCACCAACAACAAAAAATTAAATAAATAAACCAACCACCTTTCACATATCTCTTTAAAATACATATTCTAAAAGCGTTAAAAATCTTTCTTCCGTAAAATCTTAAATCAGATGAAAAATATGAATCTCTTTCAGAAACTCCAAGATCACGTCAGGTGGGACATCTCTGAACAGGGTTTTCATGGAGTCTGCTGTAAAGTGTTTAGGTCTCACATCGTGCAAGTCCCAACAGTCTAAAAGAATATGTCTCACTGCGAGTGGAACAACAGAACACACAATCAACTAATCAATGTATAAGCAAAGGAATACGAAAACAAACAGTGTGCTAGTGAGCTTCCCTTTCTTGTCACTCTCTTTAAGAGGAGGGGAGGGAACGGGAAGAGAGAGAGAGGAGAGAGAGAGAGAGAGAGAGAGAGAGAGAGAGAGAGAGAGAGAGAGAGAGAAATCTGAAATCTTTGAGGATAACTGAATAAGCATTTCAATACTTTTTTTCATCAGGTCCTCAATTTGAAAAAGCAAACCACATCACAAATTAAACAAAGGCCAAGAAAGAGCAGTAAGAGTATATTAACAATAATATCAGCTATGACAATACAATAAAAAAATATTAATAAAGAAAGGATCGGGATGCAATAAACAAAATAAAAACAAAGGGGGCAGAGTACATTATATAAATAAAGACATAAATATATATATATATATATATATATATATATATATATATACATACACGTATACATGTACACTTACCTACTTGTACATATAAGTACAACTGAAAGAGAGAGAGGGAGAGAGAGAGACAGAGAGAGAGAGAGAGAGATGAGAGAGAGAGAGGGGTCATCATCTGGGTAACTTGCAGATATATGCCATTTACATGAACAATAAGCAAATGGAATTATTATTATAATAGCTTAAATAAGTAATCTTGGTAGCAGCTTTTGAATGATGCCAAGGAATTCTTTGTTTTAATGCCATCAGGAATTTCGTTCCATTGTTTACCGCCTGAGAGAGAGAGAGAGAGAGAGAGAGAGAGAGAGAGAGAGAGAGAGAGACAGAGAGAGACAGAGAGAGACAGAGAGAGTGGCAGGAGGGAAAGGGAGAAGGGGATGATTAAAGAGGAGGAATAATGGGGGTGGGGGAGGAGAGGCCCAAAGACAGAGGGAAGGGAAGACACGCGGTGAAGGGGGGGAGGGGGGACGCGGAAAGGGGAGCAGAGGGTACAGGGGGAAGGTGGTGGTTGTGGAAGGTTGAAGAGCAGAGAGAGAGGGGGGGCAGACATTGGAGAATGACGGGGTAGTGGAGACGAGAATGCCAGAGGGATGGGGGAGGGGGGTGGGGGGGAGGCAATAGATCGGGGAAAGGACGACCGGGCATGGGGGGCATTTGATCCCAAATCTGGCAAGCTCTTTGCCATACCGGACGCATCAAAATCGAACCACTTTGTGGTAGACATGCCGTGGAAAGGGTATAGGCGAGGAGAGGGAGACAAGAACGAAGAGAGATGGGGAAGGGCCTAGGGAGAACTGGGGGGAGGGGCTGGGCAGGAAAGGCAGGGAAGGGAGAGCAGAGTGGGATAGAGGAGAGGGAGAGCTTTGGGAAAGGGAGGGGTAGGGTCGGGTAGGGCAGGGGAGGACGTGGTAAAGAGGGGGGGGGGGAGAGGGGCGCGGCCGTGGGGGGGCGGAAGGGAGAATGGAGAGGAGGGGGAGGCAGCTATAACTATGTAACAATGAAAAAAAGTTTTGTTTGCTCTTTTAAGTTAGTCGATATGCACAAGCATGTCAGATACTTTGCACATCATAATAAAAATACTTTAAAAAAAAAAACAAAAAAAAAAAAACCCGCTGTTTGGGGAGAAACTGTGTGTGCGTGCGTGCGCGCGCGGCGTATGTGTGTGCGAGCGCGCACGCGCGTGTGTTTGTGTGTGCGCGCGCTGCTTTTTCCACTCTGCGATCTCGACATTTTAATTCTTCACTCCTTTCTCTTTCCTGCTCAGTTATTTTCCCCTCGATTGTCTCTTCTCCGTTACCTTCTGCCTTGGGATCATGAGTGGGTTGGGTTGAAAGAGGGGAGGGAAGGGTACATATTCTACAAAATGGAGACGAAATTCTATAGTCTTTCGAGAAAATGTTTATTTTGCCTCCATCTGCGTGGGAAATCTTATGGGTGAGAGGATCAGAAACAGGTAATATTGCGAGGAAAACGTTAACCAGGGAAAATGATCGCTGAATTATTGCGGATTGGGGTCTGTAAAATTGGGAAAACTATTGTGATCCGTAGGGATAACACTGATAACGAATGTTTTCCGTAGGAAAAAACGCAGTATGCTTGTGATCCTTTTCCAAAAACAGGTATTAACCAACTGAAAACAACTGTGTTCCTCAAGGATAACGGCTTAGCCCCGTTGTTCTGATGGGCAATACCCGTTTCCTTGCGAAAACAGTTATTGCCTTCTGAAGCTGGTATGCTTCCATACCCGATCCAGCACATTTTGGTTTGTTCCAGAAACGTGCGCAAAGGCGTATTGATTATCGATCCTTGCAGAAATTTGGCAGCAGAGCTATCCAACGATTTGTTACATAGAGCAATGCAGAAATTGGGCCTATGTATGTATTTGTGTATGGAGAGAGAGAGAGAGAGAGAGAGAGAGAGAGAGACAGAGAGACAGAGACAGACAGAGACAGAGACAGAGAGACAAAGAGAGAGCGAGCGAGGGACAGAGATATGCAAACCAGCACTTGCATGCAAGCACACGTACATGCACACCCCAACTCGCCCATCCTTTCATTAATTAACATCTTAATAACATAGTTATACATCTACCATCCATCACAATATTGTTCATTACTGCATCGTTTGCCATGCCGTACCGATGGTAAGCAGCGACACAACTCTTTCTACAAAATAATAATCTTGCATTGGACGCACAAGATTTCATTTTTGCCTCCATTTTGTTTACACCCTAGCCGAACTCAGGGTGTCATATGAGGGCTGTCACCAAGTCCAAATTGATTCCATAACGATAGAAAAAAAAAACGAAAAGAAAAAGTGTCCACAAAAACATCCCATACATGTTGAAATGGATTAATACAGGATCTATGTAACACAAATGCTACACACATACACAAGAGAATGTAAAATATACCGGTTCTAACCCACCCATCTTATTTTGCACGAAAACCCCCTTTTCACAAACAAATTTCTTCCTTCTCATGCTACTTTTTGCCAAAAAACTAACATTTTTTGTAAAAAAAAATTAATACGCAAACCCCAAATTGAAGGATTTAATGTCTTAAAGTGGGGCTTGCGGGCAAAGCAAAAATGGGTGATCGTGAACAAAGATACTATCATTCTCTCCTCTCTTCTGATTCTTGCGCAAAACAATAGGAACGGCTTAATTTTTTTTAATTGGTGTTTATAATCTGGTTTAAAAAATGAAGCCCGGAGTAGTTGCAGGAGCTTATTGATATATTCAGAATGTGGGAGTTGGAGGAAAGGAGTGGGGAGTTGATAGAGAAGAGTTTGAAGAATTAAATTACGGAGCTTTTTGAGCGCGTCGATATGCGGGAAAGCGTAAGGAACGCCATCAGTAAACTACCACATTCTTGGCCTCAAGTTATAAAGTTGTTTGCCATTTTTAATTGATCAAATAGCTCCCGAAGATCTGATCTGACTGCTTTCTAGACCCTGAAGGAGTAACTGTTACCTTTAAACCTGGACAGTTTTTAAGATTAGAAAAAAGACTATGAGTAATAAATAACAGCTGATTTACAATTATTTTTATTTATTTAATTTTTAGGTTTAAAAATGACGACCAAACACAGCGAATCTGATCTAATGATTTTAATAGAAAATTGTAATGAACTATTTGACGAAACAATGAGAGTATTAAACATTGATTTTAGTGAATCTGGGTTTGAGAATGATGTAAACAATTTAATAAAAAATCATAGTGAACTATTTGACGAAGCAATCAAAGAGTTAAACATTGACTGTAGTGATTCAGAAAAAGCTAAAATATTGGCAAGTGCTCTTGTAAGATTTGGGTGTCTTGAAGTATTGCAACGCTTGGGTGAAGAATAAAAGCATGTTTACTTACTTTTACTTACATTTATTTTTTTAATTTACGTAAATATTGTGGGTTAAAAAAATGGAACCCCACAAGTAAATCCGAGGTTGGAAAACTATAATACGTGGGAGGAGATATTTGACGGCAATGAACAATTAAGCAATACGTTTAGTGAAGTAGACATGGACATCATTAACCCTCAAGCGTTCATGAAAGCGTAACACATGCCATTTCTAAATCCCAGAGTCTCTTTCAAATTGGCCCGCCAGTAAAAGTGTTTGTTGGCCATTCTGATTGATTATATAACCCCCGATGATAAAAACATGCAAGTCTGGGTTTCAACTAAACAGAAAGAAGTAATCAGCTATTACGACTTTAATTCTGAATGGGCTGATTACATGCTTACACAGCTTAACCATGCAAGTGAAGAAGCGAAATTACGCGGCTCGGCTGGTCTGAAGGAACAGTCATTGAAATCAGATTAAGACAAAGTTCTATCCTATAGTTGGCAATTCTTACATTCCTCTCCCAAAAGAGTTAGTTTTTAAACGGGCAGTCCTAAACATAAAAAATTCTGACGATATGTGTTTTATGTGGTGTGTTTTGGTACACTTACATCTCGTTGGAAAGCATGCAGACAGAGTATCTAATTATAAAGCATACACACATGAACTGAACTTTAATAACAAACTTTCCAGTAGGCATAGACAGTTTAAACCAGGTTTGAAGAGCAAAACCAACCAATAACCGTAAGCGTATACACATGGTCTGTGGCAAACAATCTACAGCCTCTAAGGATTTCTCCCAATGCTCCCACTTTAGGCGAATCCCTTGACAAGCATGTAGAACCTCGATCTGTTTACAGATGGTTCCAAGAGTCATTATGTATTAATCAGATCAATTAGCAGATTGTTAGCCTATACATCAAAGGACGAATCTAAACAAGAGCTTTGTAGAAGGCGTTTGGTCAGGATCCCAACTATAGAAGCAGTGACAAACAATAAGAAACATTGTAAAAGTTTTGTAGACTGTAAAACCGAACTTCTTACGCCCCCACCCGGGTCTAAAGTTAGTTTTAAAAACATACACAAACTGCAGATGAGACCATACGTAGTCTATGCTGACTTTGAAGCGATTTTGCCACAGTACTACGGCCCTCAAGAGCGGGCACAACAAAAAAACGGCTTTATTAACCCACCCTCAGATTTGTTCTTATGCCTTTGTTTTTGTTAGGTCAGATGGCGGACACACACAACCAGAGATTTACAGAGGTCCCAACGCAGCCGGTCGATTTTTACAACACATGAAGCATCTTCGCAATCAATTCTCTATTCAGCTAAATCTTTTCAGACATGATGACTCCCGAAGACCAAAGGCGCTATGAATCATCTATACACTGCTGGATATGCGGCTCAGAGCTAACACCTAATAGTAAAGACGCGACAGCAGCGGAAGCAAACCCAACAGTGGAGGACCATGATCACATTACTGGCAAATTCAGGGGGAGCAGCACACAACAGTTGTAATCTTCAACTCAAGGTTGACCCCAAAAAATGGAAACTGCCTATCTTCTTTCATAACTTACGAGGCTTATGATTCTCACTTTTTTATGCAAGCAATAACTTCTGAATTTTAAAGGGGTTAGCTGTATTGCACAGTTATCAAAAAGTACATGAAACCCTTTACTGTAGATCGTTTATCCTTTTATGACTCCTGCCCAACATCTGATGGGGAGCTTAAGCAAACTAGCAGAATCTCTACAAGACTGTCCAATAACTAAAAAAATTTTAAACTCGGCTTTTGTAAAGTCAAAGGCGTTTACCCTTATGAATACATGGACTCGTGGGACAAGTTTTTACGAGCCAGCGTTGCCAGCAAAGGAAGACTTTTACAGCCGTCTTAGAGGTGGAGGCATACAGACTCTGGCTATGAATACGCACAGAAAGCCTGGACAGAATTACACTGTCGAACAATGGGCGATTATCATGATCAATACTTGATGGCTGATGTGTGTTTATTGGCAGACGTCTTTCAGAATTACAGATCACATGCATGAAACATTACGGTCTAGATTCATCACATTACATTTCTGCCCTGGGGTTCTTGGGCGCATTTTTTAAAACTACAAACATTGAGATTGACTTAATACTGTTGGGGCCCACTCCAGATATTGAAAGCTGGTTTTTTGGGGAAAAGGATTACATGGCCCCCCCACCCCCCTTCTGCAAAAAACCAAAAAAATATTTAGATGACATGATCCCACCTTTTAAAACCCCCTTTTCTATCTAATGTACTTAGACGCTAAAAAATCTCCTAGGGGCCCAAAAGGGGCCAGGCACTGCCTTTTAAGAAACTTTAAAATTTTCCCCGGGAGGACCCCCATGACGTTAATAATATGTTGAGAAAACTACCGCGTTTACACCCAAAATTTCCAGTAGGTAAAAATTTTAGAGGTAGATTTTTGAAAAAACCTACATGTTGATGATCTCCAAAAATATTACCCCCTAGCAGCAAAAGTTTAAAAAAAGGGGCCCCCACAAAAACCCCAAAAACTTTTTTCCCAAATTTTTTTTTTGGGGGGGGGCCCCCAAAACTAAGTACGTATGTCATTACAGACTGTTACAGTTTTACTTGGGGGCAGGGGCTAAAACTTATGCCATTCATAGACAAATTTTTTTTTTTCCCCAAACCCTTTTTAAAAGGGGGCCATATATTATGAAAGAATACTCAGCTTAGGACTGGGGACCCCTGACGTTCAGAAAAAAAATTTTTAAAAAAGGGGAAAAAGTTTTTTTTGGGGAAAAAACCGGGGAAACCCCACAAGCGTAAAAGTAAGATTAGTTACAAAAGAAAAACAAACAATTAAGCTTTTTTTAAGCCTAACACAAGGGGGGCCGGTTAGAAGATTTAGCGACCACCCCGGTTGGGGGTTTATGATGAAAGAAACAAAAAAGTGGGGGTTGGGGGCAAGCCGGTTTTTTTTTGGGGTTTTAAAATGGGGGTAGATTTTGTCTAAGTGTTAATGCTTGAATTTCTGTACGACACTTTAAAAAAATTTTCCCCCGATTTGAGCCCCTTTCCCCCAAACCCCTGACCCCTTTTTTTCTGGATTTTCCCAAAAATGAAGACTTTTAAAGGATTTAGAAGCGGGGGAGTAAAAAAGCTGATGGGGGGTACCCCCCTTTTTGTGACTCCCAAAAGGGGGCACCCCTTTCCCCCAAAAAAATGTAAACAAGAAAGAAATTTTGGAAAATAAAAAGGGGGGAATTAATGGGACAGTTTTTACAAAAATATGTTGGTTTTCGGTCAAAAATGTAAAGCTTTTTCTAGCCAGACTTTTTTAAAGAAGAAGGCTAAGGGCATAAGTAAATAAGTTGTAAAAAAAAAAAAAGGGGACGACAAAAAACAAGCAGCTCTCTTTGGGGAAAAAAAAAGTATTTCCCCCACACAAATGTTAATCGCGCTCTACCTTCATCAAGGAAACACAACTGCGTTAATAAATTCCCCGGGTTTTTTAACAATAACAAGCGAACTTTGTTAATCCGAGTTTTTTTTATGCCCCTAGGCCATTGGGGAAAGACTTTTTAAAAATTAACTTTTCTGACTTAAGTTAAATCTTAAATAGTACTTAAAAAGTACTTAACTTTTTACCCCTTTTCTTAAGATCTAATTGTACTTAAAAAAGTACTTAACTAACTACTTTTACTTTTTAAATCTTAACTTTTACTTAACATTACTTGCACTTTTAATTGGGGCTTTACTTAAAACTTTTAATTTTATAAAATGACCTAACTTTTTTCTTAACCCGTACTTAACTTGTACTTAACACCACAAAAAAAAAATTTTAAATTAGTAAAAAAAAATGGGTTTACAGAATGAGGTTGTGCCCCTTTTTTTCAGAGGTTTTGGGTTTTTTTTTAATGTTTTTTGTGGGGAATTGGGGAAATTTTTTTCTAAGTATGGTTTTTTGGGGACTTGTATGCCAAAAAACCCCCCCCAACAACACCACCCCCCAATACAAATCATTTTAAAAGGTTTTTTTTGCGTTGTGGAAAAGACGGTTTTGGGGTGTGGTGGCGATGTTGTATTACTATCTAATTTTAAATTTTTTTTTGCTGTTGGTTTGCTTTTTTTTGGGGGTTTTATTCAGCCAAAATTTAAGACCGGGGCCCAACACGCCCAGGACTTTTAGCTTTTTAAACTACTTTTCTTTGGGGGCACCAGGTTTTTTGGGGCACCCCCCTTGGGTGGGGTTTTTCTCCCTTGTGGAGGGGGCAATTTTTCTCCTGCTCGCTCATTTTTTTTAGTGTGATTAAAAAAATTTAATTTTTATTAAAAAAAATTAATCCCATATGAATGGACATAGCAACGTCCCAAAACAAAAAACATTTCACATTTTAAGAGATTCTAGGGGGGTTGGTTAAAACCGGGGCTTGGTCAAGTCATATTTTTTTAAACTTTAATCAAACGGCGCAAAATTGCCTACTAAAAATTGCAATAAAAAATTTTTTTTTTTTGCCCCACCGATTTAAACATTTTTTATCCTAAACTGTGCTTTTTTACCTAAGGGGAAAACTTTCAAGTTTGATGTTTTTTCAATTGCTGAATCTGTTTTTATACTTAGGGGTTCCAAAAACCTAAAAACTGCCCCTTTTTCCCCCTGCAGCCAGCGAGTAAAATCCCCTTTTTTATGACCCCAGGTTTTGGGGGTGCTGCCTCCTCACACTTTTTAAAAACTCGTCGCAATCCATTTTTAAACCCCCTTTTAAAAGGCAATAAAAAAAAAAAAAGCCTTTTTTAAAAAAACCTGAGGGGTTTAAAAAATGGTTAATTATGCAAATGCCCCTTTTGGTTTTTAGTTTTAACCCCCAAACCCCAAAAAAAAAGTTTTTTTAAAAATAAAACCGCCCAACATTTTGGGAAAATAGAAGTTCGCCCCCAAAATGTTACAACCTTTAAAAATTTTGCTCTAAAACAACAAAAAAAATTTTCCATTAAAAAGCACAGGGGAGTCTTTTAATTTTTATGATTTTAATTATTTTTTTAGTTTTTAAAAAAAAACATGAGCCTGCAAAGACATCAATAAAAATTTACCATCTTCTGTAATCGCCCCGGCTTATATAGGATATAGGGGTGTTAGCAAAAAAAAAATTTAAAAAT
>CM065727.1:32667026-32669526 GCA_033310375.1 Conus canariensis | reverse complement strand
TCTCGTCAGATAAGGACTACGATAGACATGGTCGAACCTGGGATGGAGTGGTGGAAGGGGTGAGCACAGAGGGGCATCATTCCACAGAAAAAAAGTCGAGCGGAGAGACGGGAAGTAGGGGAGTAAGGTGGGGGCGGGAACAACCGCTTCTGCCATCCACTGCTTTCTCTCAGCCCCCCCCCTCCGAGCCGGCTAATATTTGAAGTAAACAAAATGGACTGGTATGGGTGCGTAATCCCTCAGCGTTGCCCTCTTTCAGGCGATGGGAGGGGGGGAACCCCCTCTCTACAAATTGGAAAATAATGCTCCGCCTTTCTCCATCCCCAGCTTTCATGCAAGAAAAAGTTGGGAAGATGAGTACCCTCCCCCCTCCTCTCCCTCACCGCATTTATAAAACATTTGGAAGACTGCAGTGATTTGTTATGCCAGTTTAGGCTATCCCGCTACCACCCCCCCCCCCCCCCCCTCCCCATCCCCGCGCTCAGAGCAAAATATCTTCCGACACCACCTTAAACAGACTCATGAACAACCAGGAGAGTCTCAGTGTTGTCTTTTCTTTACTCTCTCCTCCCCCCCCCCCCCCCCCTCACTCACTATAGAGGTAGAGTCTGTCCTCTGCTACGAGCTAACCCCCGCATTTCCATAATTCAGTTTCAATGCCCTTGGCAAGGTTCCCCACCAGGCCCCTGTCTTTTGGGGACAGTGCCCAGGAATATTGATGAGGGGTAGCACTGCCTCAGACATCCTTCCTAATCCGATAAGACACTCTAACACCCCGTCCCTCTCCATCCACTCCCAGTGCCCCTTCCTCCTCCACCCCCCTCCCCACTCCTTCTCGGCCTCCCTCCTGCGTTGAGGGAACAGGATCATTGGTCTGAAAGCTTTCTTCCCAAAACGAGTCGAACCGATAATTAAGCGTTTTGAACTGGTTTGCTTGTCACACTTACCAGAAATATTTTGAGAATCTACACCCCTCCCCCACCTCCACGACTTTACCCCCTTCCCCTCCCATTCTAGGGCCTTATAGAAAGCGAACAACTGGAATGATCGTCAAATCGATCGTCGTGCCGTTTTAAACCCTGTTCGATTTTTACTCTCTCTCTGGAAGCGTCCCTTGAATTTAGACGAAGTCACTCATCCCAAACGACTGCACGAGACTTTCGCTTTGGGGTCCGCCTCCCAGCCCCTTCTCACCTCGTTCTAAAGGTAATGACCTCGACCGACAGCTAGGGTACCAAAGCCGGCTTCAGGCGTGATCGTATGGCTGGCGATGACATCGATCAAGTGACAAGGTCAGGCTGTAGTGTGTAAGTATGTATTTCCCTATGCGATAAAGGTTCACTTTTGCATGTAACATACTGCTTGTAGAGCCAAAATGCACTGTTATGTATTATGAAGAGGTTATCGATGCTGAATAATGAATCTCTCGCCTTTTCTTTTAATGCACAAATCCTGCCTATTTTTTTTACAATATCGAGACTGAGCTTCAGGATCTTGATGCTGTCACTGCACAATGAGAAAGAGTTAATTTATCTGCTTTGAAAAAAATGATTCCGTGTATGGGGAAACTGTTATACATTCCACATCTTTGCATTGCACTGATGAATGTGTCAAGTACGGGCTAAAAGAAATAACTCAGACGGCTGAATATAGATTATTCCACAATGCATACAAAATGCCCCTGGAACTAGACAACGGAGGCAAGATGAACTGGGATGTCGCATGTTAGAGAGCGAATTTATACGAATATGATTTCGGATACGTATGGCTTAATCAAGGTGTCAGAGATACGAACAACTTCATTTGTACCTTTAAAGAGAGACTGATTGACTGCAGGTGGCCAGATTGGAATTTTCACGTGCAGTCATTATCATCAGTTTGGGAACGCAGCTTTCTTATGTTTCATGTACATCCCTCTTCTGAGGGGCCAAGGCCTATAAGAATAAAACATCTGAATCCGTGTCTGAATCTCTCTCTCTCTCTCTCTCTCTCTCTCTCTCTCTCACCTTGTCCAAGCCCGTCTCCTCTGTTTCTACATGCACGATAACATCCCCCGCCTCCCCCCCCCCCCCCCCCCCGCCCCCTCAGCTTCCTCTTAGTTTCACCGTCTCCTTCATTTCCATGTCCGTGATGAGGTCACCCCAAGATCCTCCCTGGAACCGGCAGGCCAAACGACACGGAGGGCTGGCATGGGGTCCGTAGTGAAAAGGATGTCGGGGCTCCTTCCTTTCCTCAGACAGACAGACAGACAGACAGACAGGCAGGCAGGCAGACAGACAGAGGTAGGCTGTACGTGGATGTCGCCCCCCTGAACAATTAGCGTTGTCAACACAGCCGGATTAGTCCCGTGTCTCGGGACAGACAGAGGAAGTTGGCGCTGAGGGTTTGGTAGGGGAAGAGGTGAGGTTGGATCGGGGGGTGAAGGGTGGGGTGGGGATGGGGGTAGGGGTGTGGGGGGGAGGTGGAAGGGAACCCGGGAGGGGGCTTCTAAGATTGTATC
>CM065727.1:32654526-32662026 GCA_033310375.1 Conus canariensis | reverse complement strand
TCTGAACTCAGCCTCCCCCGCCCTTCTGCTAACCCATCCATGCGAGGCACTGAAAACGTCACCCTCCACGGTCCCACCCATGTCACGTCCTGAAATTGATGCACCCTCGCTTCCTCGTATCTCAACTATATTATGATCTGAAATCCACGCCCCCTGCCCCAACTCATGTGAACTCCATGTACTCCCCCTCCCCCCTCCCAATGACACCCCCTGCATCCACGTCCCATGCACCCTCACCCATGTTATGCCCTGCATTCCTGCCCTCCCCCCCACCCCCATCCTGCCACACGTCATGCCTTGTATTCACACTTCCCCTCCCCCGTTACCCCCTACCCGTGCCACACCCTGGATCCACGACTGCTGTAACTCCACCAATGTCGTATGCTGTATCCGCGTCCTCCATACCCGCCACCATGTCGTTCACTGCATCCGTGATCCCCTTGCCCTGATCCATGTTACACCCAGCGTACATGACGGCGTACCCATGGTATACCCACGTATGCCCATACATGTGGCACCCTGCGTGTGTGTTCGCTTCCACCCTCCCTTCCATTCGCCCATTCTCTCCCCCAACCACCCCCTCACATCCCCGCTTACACCCACCCATGTCACGCCCTGCATACATGCTCCCTCCTCCCCGTGACGCCCACCCATGTGCATCCACGCTTTCCAACCGCCCTAGCTTCCTTACACCCTTCCATATCGCGCTGCTGCATCCGTCTCCCCACCCCCACCCCTCCAGCTCGCCTAGCCATGTCACGCCCTGCATCCGCGCCCATCCTCCTCTCCCACCCACGTCACGTCATGCCTGAATATACCCACTCACTTGTGTTTCGCCCCTCCGCCCCACCAGTGTCATGCACGCCATGTACCTATGCCCTCTATGCCCATCATGTCACGCCCTTCATCCGCACCCCCTCTGCGCCCACCACGTCATGCCCTTCATCCGCCCCCTCTGCCCAGTACATTCACCTGCGTCTCCCACCCACATCACGTCTTCATCTGCACCCACCCTGCCCCAATACACGGACTTGTTTCGCACGCCTGCATCCATGCCCCCTCTGCCCTTATACGCCCACCCACATCACGTCGCATATCTTCTGCTCCAATACGCCCACTCAAATAACACCCATCATCTGCTCCTTCTGACCCCATACGCCCACCCATGTCATGCTCTTCATCCACGCTCCTCTGCCCCAATACACCCACCATATCACGCTCTTCATCCGCGCCCCTCTGCTCCAATACACCCTCCGTGTCATGCCCTTCATCTGCGCCCTCTTTGCCCCAATATGCCCACCATACCACGCCCTTCATCCGTGGCCCCTCTGCCCCAATAAGGCACCCACTTCACTTGCTTCAACCACCCCCCTTTGCCCACCATGTCACATCCTTATTCCCATTCCTTCCGCCAAGAATGCACACCCACGTCACGCCCTTCATTCTCCCCTTCTGCTCAAATACGCCCACCCACGTCACATCTTTCACCCACCCCTTCTGCCCCAATACGCCTACCCACGTCACGCCTTTCGTCCGCCCCCTCTGCCCCAATACGCCCACACGTGTGACACCCTACATCGACGCTCCCCATACGTCAGGCCCTGAAATCTTCACTTCCTGTTCCCCCACTCATGTCATGTCCTATACCCTCACCTATGCCACGCCCTAAAATCTGTGTATCCTGTACGCCCACCCATGTCACGCCCTGCATCATCCCTATGCTACTCCCATGCTCTAGGCCACACCCCCATACCCAAATTCATTTCACGCCCAGAAATCAACCTCCCCCACCCTTCTGCTACCCCATCCATGTAAGGTGCCACCCCTCCACCCCCTTTCTCCCACCCATGTCACGCCCTGAATTGTGACGCCCCTCCCTCCTCATACCCCAATTTACATCATGATCTCAATCCTATATCAGCGATCGTCTTAACACCAACACCACTGTCACAGCTCTTTTCGTGTCTTCCATACCAACCACCACGTCGTACGTTATATCCATGACCCCCTTCCATGTCACACCCTGTATCCATGACGTCGTACCCATGCATGCCTATACATGTCGCACCTTGCGTTTGCGTGTCCCTCCCCCTCCCCCATGCATGCCTATACATGTCGCACCTTGCGTTTGCGTGTCCCTCCCCCTCCCCACCCCGTTTGTCCGTCCATGTCAAATCATGCATTGGCGCTTTAATCCCCACTCCCGTACTCCCGCCCATATCACTTCTGCATGCACGCTCCTTCCTCATCAGTACTCCATGCGCATCCACGCTCCCCCCCACCCCTCCCTCTCGCCCCCTTTCCTCACGCCCATCTATTTCACTCGCTGCACCCGTTCCAGTTCCATTTCCCCTACCATCCCCTCTCCAGTTCGCCCAGCCAGGTCACGTCCTGCATACGCGCGCATCCTCTTCGCCCACACGTCTCAAACCCTGCATCTGCGCTCCCTCTGCCCCAATACGATCACCCATGTCATGCCTTGCATCTGCGCCCCCTCTGTTCCAATACACCCACCATGTCAGCCCTTCATCTGCGCCCCATCTGCCCCAGTACACCCACCATGTCGCGCCCTTCATCTGTGCCCCTTCTTCCCCAATACACCCACCATGTCACGCCCTTCATCTGTCCCCCTCTGCGCCAATACACCCACCATGTAACACCCTTCATCCACCTCCTCCGCCCAAGTAAGACACCATGTCACGCAATTCGTCCACACAACACGTCACGTTCTTCATCTGCTCCCTCTCCCCCAATATGTTCACCATGTCACGTCCTAGATCCGCGCCCCCTCTGCCCCAGTATGCCCACCACGTCATGCACTTCGTCCGCCTTCTCTGCCCCAATAAGACACCATCGTCAGGCCCTTCATTTGCGCCCCCTAGGCCCCAACACCCCCACCATGTCACGTCCTTCATCCTCACCCCTCTGCCTCAATAACATACCATCACACCCTTTATCTGCTCCCCCTCTGCCCCAATACGCCCATCAAGTCACGCCCTTCATCAGCGCCCCCTCTGACTCAATAAGACATCCATTTCACGTGCTTCAACTACGCCCCCTCTGCCGCAAGACGTCCACGATGTCATGCCCTTCATCCGCGCCCCCTCTGCCCCAATACGCACACCCACGCCACGCCCTTCATCTGCTCCCTCTGCCCAGATACGTCTACCCATGTCACGCCCTTCATCCGCGCCTCCTCTTCCCGAGTATGCCCAGCCACCTCACGCCCTTCATCCGCATCCCCTCTGCTCCAGTATGCCCACCCATGTCACGCCCTGTACTCGCTCCCCCTCTGCGCCAATATGCGCACCCGTGTCACGCCCTGTATCCTCACCCCTTTGCCCCCAAACGCCCATTCCCTGAATCCGCGCCACATCTGCCCCAATGTGCCCACCCGCCTTCACACCTTTCATTGACGCTCCCTGAACGCCCATCTTGTCATGCCCTGAAGTCTTCACTCTCTGTTCCCCCACTCATGTCACTCCCTGAAATCCGCACCCTTTACACCGTAACCCATGACAGGCCCTGAAATCTGTGCACCCTGTACGCTTCCTATGTCACGCCTTCCCTACCCTATCCCCACCTATGTCGTGCTCTAGAATCGGCGCCTCCCATATCCAGACCCATGTCATACCCTTAAATCTACCCCCCTCCCCCCCCCCCCCCCCCCCCCCCCCCTTTACCCCCAACTCAGGTCAGGCGCTGTTTGTCACTTATGTCACGTCAGGAATTCTACGCACCCCCCCCCCCCTCTCAACATATGGCATAATCTGAAACCCGTGCCTCCTACCACCACCCATGTCGAGCTTTGAAATCCACTCTCTATACTCCCACCCATGTCACGCTCTGCATCTTCACCCCCCCCCCCCACTCCCGCACCCCCACCTATGTCATGCCTTGATACCAACGCTCTCTGTACCCCCATGCATGTCACGCCCAGCAACCGCGATCGCCATAGCCCCGCCCTTGTTACACGCTGTATCCCCGTCCTTCGTACCTGCAACCATGTTGTATGCTGCATCCGCGACCTCGTACACATGGAATACCCTGCATCCGGGTGCCACGTATCCCCACACGTCATACCCTGTATTCGCTTTTCTCCACCCGCCTTTCACGTGCGCCCGTCCCCGTCATGACCAGCATCTGCACCCCATGTACTCCACGCATGTCACGCCCTGCATCTGTGCTTCACCGCAAGCCCGCTGACTGAACAGCCTGATGACCGACTGAACGAATGCATGACTGAATGACCAACTGAACAAATGAACGACCGAACGACCGACTGAACGAATGAATGACTGAACAACCGACTGACCGAATCAATGATTGAACGACAGACTGACCTACTGAACGAATGAATGACGAACTGACTGACTGGACGAATGAATGACTAACGACGAACTGACCGACTCAACGAATGAATGACATAACCAAATGACCGACTCAACGACCGAATGACCGAATCAATGACTGAATAACAGACTGGCCGACTGAAGGAAAGAATAGCTGAACGACCGGCTGACCGAATGACTGACTGAACGACCGACTGAACAAATGACTGACTGAACGACCGGCTGAACAAATGACTGACTGAACGACCGACTGAACAAATGACTGACTGAACGACCGGCTGAACAAATGACTGACTGAACGACCGACTTGACGAATGCATGATGGAACGACTGACTGAACGAATGAATAACGGAACGACCGACTGAACGAATGAACGACGGAACGACCAACTGAACGAATGAACGAAAGAATGACGGAACGACCGACTGAACGAATGAATGACGGAACGACCGACTGAACGAATGAACGAGAGAATGACGGAACGACCGACTGAACGAATGAAAGACGGAACATCCTACTGACCGACTGAACGAATCAATGACAGAACGACCGACTGAATGAATGAAGGACGGAATGACCGACTAAACGAAGGAAGGACGGAACGACCGACTGAACGAATGAATGACGGAACGACCGACTGAATGAATGAAGGACGGAATGACCGACTAACCGAAGGAAGGACGGAACGACCGACTGAACGAATAAATGACAGAACGACCGACTGAATGAATGGACGGACGGAATGACAGACTAAACGGAGGAAGGACGGAACGACGACTGAACGAATAAATGACGGAACGACCGACTGAATGAATGAGGACGGAATGACAGACTAAACGAAGGAAGGACGGGGACGACCGACTGAACGAATAAATGACAGAACGACCGACTGAATGAATGATGGACGGAATGATCGACTAAACGAAGGAAGGACGGAACGACCGACTGAACGAATAAATGACAGAACGACCGACTGACGAATGAATGAGGAACGACCGACTGAACGAATGAATGACGGAACGACGACTAACGAATAATGACAGAACGACCGACTGAAAGAATAAATGACGAACGACCGACTGAACGAATGAATGACCGAACGACCGACTGACGAATAATGACAGAATAACCGACTGAATGAATGAAAGACAGAACGACCGACTGAACGAATGAATGACGGAACGACCGACTGAACGAATGAATGACGGGAACGACCGACTGACCGAACGAATGACGGAACAAACGACTGAACGAATGAATGACTGAACGACTGACTGAACGTACGAAAGAATGACGGAACGACCGACTGACGACTGAATGACGGAACGACCGACTGACCGAATGAATGACAGAACAACCGACTGAACGAATGAATAACAGAACGACCAACTGAACGAATGAATGACGGAACGACCGACTGAACGAATGAATGACGGACGACCGACTGAACGAATGAATGACGAACAACCGACTGAACGAATGAATGACGGAACGACCGACTGAACGAATGAATGACGGGACGACCAACTAAACGAATGAATGACGTAACGACCGACTGAACGAATAAATGACAGAACGACCGAGCTGAACGATTGAACGAAAGAATGACGGAACGACCGACTGAACGAATGAATGACGTAACGACCGACTGAACGAATAAATGACAGAACGACCGACTGAACGACTGAACGAATGAATGACTGAACGACCGACTGAACGAATGAATGACGGAACGACCGACTGAACGAATAAATGACAGAACGACCGACTGAACGAATGAATGACTGAACGACCGACTGAACGAATAATGACAGAACGACCGACTGAACGAAATGAACGAATGAATGACTGAACGACCGACTGAACGAATGAATGACAAAACGACGACTGAACGAATGAACGACCGACTGAACGAATAAATGACAGAACGACCGACTGAACGAATGAACGAATGAATGACTGAACGACCGACTGAACGAATGAATGACGGAACGACCGACTGAACGAATGAATGACAAACGACCGACTGAACGAATGAATGACGGAACGACCGACTGAACGAATGAATGACGGAACGACTGACTGAACGAATGAATGACGGAACGACCGACTGAACGAATGAATGACGGAACGACCGACTGAACGAAGGAAGGACGGAACGACCGACTGACGAATAAATGACGGAATGACCGACTGACCGAATAAATGACGGAATGACCGACTGACCAAATGAATGACGGAACGACCGACTGAATGAATGAAGGACGGAACTGACCGACTGAACGAAGGAAGGACGGAACAACGACTGACCGAATAAATGACGGAACGACCGACTGAACGAATAAATGACGGAACGACGGACTTACCAAATGAATGACGGAACGACCGACTGAACGAATGAATGACAAAACGACCAATGAACGAATGAATTACGAACGACGATTGAACGAAAGAATGACAGAACGACCGACTGAACGGATGAAGGACGGATCGAACCACCGACTGGACGAATAAATGACGGAACAAACGACTGAACGAATGAATGACGGAAACGACCGACTGAACGAATAAATGACAGAACGACGGACTGAACGAATGAATGACAGAACGACGACTGACCAAATAAATGACGGAACGACCGACTGAACGAATGAATGACGGAACGAGCGACCGACTGAACGAATGAATGACGGATCGACCGACTGAACGAATGAATGACGGAACGAACGACCGACTGACGAATGAATGACGTAACGACGACTGACGAATGAATGACGGAACGACCGACTGATCGACTGAAAGAATGAATGAATGAACGACCGGCTGGCCGACTGAACGAATGACTTATCGACCGACTGAACGAATGAATAACTGAACGAGAGACCGACCGAACAAATGTACGAACGAATGACTGAACGATCGCCTGACCGAATGAATATCTGAACGACCGATTGACCGACAGAACAAATGAACAACTGAACGAGCGATGGACCGAACAAATTTACGAACGAATGACTGAACGACCAACTGACTGACTGAACGAATGAATAACTGAACGAGCGACGGATCGACCGACCGAACGAACGAACACACGAAACCATCACCATCACCCTCACTCTCTCCCCACCCCCACCCCCACAAAAAAGA
>CM065727.1:32642026-32652026 GCA_033310375.1 Conus canariensis | reverse complement strand
ACGCCATCCAGAACGGTAAATGAATGATGGGCTAGAATAAAATAAAAGATAGTGAGACTGATGACTGATGCAGATAACTCCAGAATGATGAATGACTAACGTCAGAAATTTGTGTATGACAAATGATGGACGGAATGAGAATAGGAGAACGTGGTCATTGTGGATGGCAGACGTGATTTGAAAGGCGAACGCATGTATGAAGATTGTAGAGGAAATGAGGAAAATGCGATGAAAATTAATGTTGGAAGGAATGGGGAGAGAGAGCGTGCCGATTGTGAATGTTAGACAGAATGAAAATAAAGAGTGTAAAACCTTTGAGAAAAACCTGTTTAACGACACAAAAACGCATTTAAATCTGCGAAAAATTGATCGACGCAAATAAAAGTCAGCACCACTCAGGACAAAGACCTTAACTGTCTCATGCGGAAAGAAAACATCATAAGAGTACAACAAAAAGAGCAAAAGAGATCCAAGTATGCTAACAGTTCAGGATTCATCAAATGGAAATGACTTTCCAACACTCTGTCGTAGAAGTCGTGGTAGCATCGAAGTCGCTGAAATCTAGCAACGCTGCAAGCATTGACAACATCCATGCAGAACACTTGAATATGGTGGAAAGACAGTAAGTGACACATTAACTGCCTTCTACCACAAAATCTGGCACACTAGCGAGTAGCTAACGCCAAAGAGATTCTATCACTAATCGTCATTTTCCAAAGAGAGGAAATCCTCAACACTGCCAGAACAACCGCAAGATCAGATAGACCAGCAATGTAAGCAACCTAATGTTCAAAATTATTCTGAATAGATTACAGTTGCAAAGAGACAACGTTGTATCTGAAAGGATGAAATATCATAGAACAGATTTTTAGCCCTTCGCTTAACACACCCGGAACACCAGAAGCTCTATCATGTCTTCACAGACATTAAAAAGGCATTTGACAGAGTCTGTCCAGAGGTGCTGTACATATATACATATATATATATATATATATATATATATTATGAACAATATAAAAAAGTTCTTAAAAAATCTGAAGGTGCTCAACCCCTTGGGGAGCAACATCTGTTAAAAAATATTTTTAAAATGAAGTGGTAAAATCTACAAGCTTGTTTCTAGCGTTGCTATCTTCAGGATGTCTTTTGGGGCACGCCAACGATCTTTTATGGCGTGCGGGACTTGATTTCAACTCTGTGTGTGCGGGCGGATCTCATTTGCTGCACGTGCGGCCTGTGGTTCTTATTGGGGCCTGTTCAGGTGGAATGTGCTAGCAAAGATTTCCACTTGTGCCTGCAATTGTTTACAATTTCTACTTTTGTGTTCAGAGTTGCTAAGTGTGGTTTGCATAATATTAACCATTTTTCTGTGGAGCATAGATTGCATCTTTTTGAAATATTGTTGTATGGTGTTGCTCTTTTTATGATTTTCCATGATATGTTGTAGTCTATTTTTTTATCTTTGAGTCTCCAGATGTATTTGCTCAGCTCTGTTTGATTTTTGTATTTTTCATTTTTGAATGACTGTTTGTGGTTTGCGTATCTGGTTTTGAAAGTGTTTTCAGTAATCCCTACGTATGTTTCTTCTTCATTTTCTGATGTTACCGTAGCTTGGTATACAATGTTGCTGTGAAGACATTTATTGCTCAGGGGGCACTGTTCTTTTTTAGTGCAGTTGCAAGATGTCCTTTCGGCACCCTTCTCTTTTATGTTGCTTTTCATTTTGTTAGATGAATCAATCATGTTTTTGAGGTTGGGCATACATGAGTATGACAGTTTAATGGTGTTTTTGTTGAATATTTTGGACAGTTTGTGTTCTTTTGGGAATGATGTTGCCAAGATTTTAAAGAATTCTTTTCCTACATTTGTTTTTACTTGTCCATCGTATGGTGGGTTGTACCATATGATCTTTCTTTTCCTATTTTTCTTAATTCTGTTCGTGTTGTTGTCTGGACTGTATTGTAGTTTGTAATTGTAACCACTTTTTGTAATGCTTCTTGATATTCTGTTGCTGCATCATTGAATGCGTTTTCATTGCATGACAGGTTGGATAGTCTCTTGTTTATACCATTGGGTATTGTTTTTAGTATAGATGGTGGGTGGTTGCTTTTGATGTTTATGTAGACTGGTATGTCATTGGGTTTTTTGTATGGTTTGTACACATGGTCATTGAGGTCTAATGTTATGTCTAGGTAATTCACTACTTTTTTGTTTGCTTCTATTGTGATTTTTAAGTTGTGGTTTTTAAAGATTTTACATAATTCTTTTTTCTTGTTTTCAATGAAACTTGGATTAAAAAAACGAGCAAAAACTCCACATTTGATGTAACCATGGGATCGTATGATGGTGCCGAAACATGTGAACTAGTCGGACTATTCATGCTATCCAACATCCAAAAACAACTTGGAAAACAGGCCGGTTTATACAGAGATGACGGCCTCGCTGCATTAAACAACAATCCAAGAACCATTGAAAACAAGAAAAAAGAATTATGTAAAATCTTTAAAAACCACAACTTAAAAATCACAATAGAAGCAAACAAAAAAGTAGTGAATTACCTAGACATAACATTAGACCTCAATGACCATGTGTACAAACCATACAAAAAACCCAATGACATACCAGTCTACATAAACATCAAAAGCAACCACCCACCATCTATACTAAAAACAATACCCAATGGTATAAACAAGAGACTATCCAACCTGTCATGCAATGAAAACGCATTCAATGATGCAGCAACAGAATATCAAGAAGCATTACAAAAAAGTGGTTACAATTACAAACTACAATACAGTCCAGACAACAACACGAACAGAATTAAGAAAAATAGGAAAAGAAAGATCATATGGTACAACCCACCATACGATGGACAAGTAAAAACAAATGTAGGAAAAGAATTCTTTAAAATCTTGGCAACATCATTCCCAAAAGAACACAAACTGTCCAAAATATTCAACAAAAACACCATTAAACTGTCATACTCATGTATGCCCAACCTCAAAAACATGATTGATTCATCTAACAAAATGAAAAGCAACATAAAAGAGAAGGGTGCCGAAAGGACATCTTGCAACTGCACTAAAAAAGAACAGTGCCCCCTGAGCAATAAATGTCTTCACAGCAACATTGTATACCAAGCTACGGTAACATCAGAAAATGAAAGAAGAACATACGTAGGGATTACTGAAAACACTTTCAAAACCAGATACGCAAACCACAAACAGTCATTCAAAAATGAAAAATACAAAAATCAAACAGAGCTGAGCAAATACATCTGGAGACTCAAAGATAAAAAAATAGACTACAACATATCATGGAAAATCATAAAAAGAGCAACACCATACAACAATATTTCAAAAAGATGCAATCTATGCTCCACAGAAAAATGGTTAATATTATGCAAACCACACTTAGCAACTCTGAACACAAAAGTAGAAATTGTAAACAATTGCAGGCACAAGTGGAAATCTTTGCTAGCACATTCCACCTGAACAGGCCCCAATAAGAACCACAGGCCGCACGTGCAGCAAATGAGATCCGCCTGCACACACAGAGTTGAAATCAAGTCCCGCACGCCATAAAAGATCGTTGGCGTGCCCCAAAAGACATCCTGAAGATAGCAACGCTAGAAACAAGCTTGTAGATTTTACCACTTCATTTTAAAAATATTTTTTAACAAATATATATATATATATATATATATATATATATGTGTGTGTGTGTGTGTGTGTGTGTGTGAGAGAGAGAGAAAGAGAGAGAGTGTGTGTGTGTGAAATCAAGTCAAAATCATCTTTATTGAGGGTTAAAGAATAAGCTTTACAGCTTTTTTTCGTCCTGCCCTCACACACACACAAAAATAAAATAAAGATCTATTACAATAACGAAGAAAAGACAAACGCAAAGCAATGCATACGTGCACGCGCGCGCGCGCGCATACAACCAAGCACGCGCGCAGACAAAACGCACTTATCTCTCATTCTCTCTCTCGCACACAGACACAGACACACACAGACACACACACACAACGCGCGCGCACACACAAACAGACACACGCTCGCGCACACACACGCATGCATACGCGCGCCCCCACACATGTGCACATACAACTATGCGCACGCGCACACGCATACATATACTTATTCAACAACGCACGCGCGCACGCAAGACGTAAGCGCGCGCACGCACGCGCACACACGCACACACACACACACACACACACGCGCGCGCGCGCGCGCGCGCGCGCGCGCGCCGGTGTCCTCACTGGAAGCCACTACGGAGTGTTGAGCAGTTCACTGGTACACCACCACTTGTTGCTACATTTTTTTTTCGTTGAGTTTATTATCGTATGTGCATCAATCTTTCTTTTCAATCCGCCTGATGTATTAAGACTATATTTTTTTGCAGATGCTTTTTAACGATCTTCTGACACTTTAACAGGTAAATAACCAACGATACTTTTACGCGAAGAGAAAGGCGTCAAATGTTCTTTAAATTCCTTGATTGTAAGAGAAACATTTGGTCTTTGATAAACAGATATAGTCTCATATTTCTCTTTTCAACTTTTGATATCAGAAGTGAGGTTCGATAACAAATTGTTCTCCGAGGATGCCTTACAAACGCCTGTGCTTTGTCAAAGGATCTCACGACAACAATGCTTCCTAATTTAATAGCATACGATGGGAGTTTATGGTTATACTTAATTTCTTTGATTTTTCCACACGTTTTGCACAATTTTCAATTTAGATATTCCACAATGATTAAAATGAGTAAAAACAACAACACAGTTTTGGTTTTAGCAACAACTTTATTGCTATGATTTAACGTGAAACTGTTAAATGACAAAAGGAAGACGGCAAGAATAATGAATAACTGACGAGGGATGAGCGTGAAAATGAAGAATGATTGAAGATAGAAGAACGTGAAAATGATGAACGACTGGCAGGAGAAGAATGAGGAAACGATGAATGAATGAGTGGAGAAGAACATGAAAATGATGAATGACCAACCGGAGAAGATCCTGGAAAAAAACCCAAAAAAAAACGACCGACTGACTGAGAAGCACTTGAAAACGATGACTGACTGAGTGGAGAAGAACGTGAAAGCGATGAATGACTGATGTCAGAGGAACGTGAAAACATTGACTGACTGACTGGAGGAGAATGTGAACACAGTGGATGACTGATGGGACTTGAGCGTGTGAATGATGAATGATGAACAGGACATGCAGACAATGTGAGAATGATAAGAAAAGGGAAGATAATGAATAAATGACGGGGAAAAAGGAGGAAGATGAAAGTGGACTGGGAGAAGAACGAGAGAATGATGAAAAATAGTTCGGACGAGATAAGAACGCGTATAATGGACGGGATTAAAACAGAACGTAAGAGTAGTAAAGGAAATATGAAAAGAGAAATTTCGAAAACATGAATGATGAATAATAGGCAATTATATAAATGAGAGTTGGGATGAGATGACATATAATCCACGATGGAAAGGCGAAAAAACATGAGATGACCATTGATCGAGATGATTAAAGCGTCTGAATCATGAATTAGGGGTGGGATGAAAACAGAAAGCCATATCTATGAACAAGAGATAAAATGAAGAATGTGACAATGATAAATGATGGATGAAAGGTGACGGACGGAACCATGGATGGGAAAATAACGTGAGAACGATGAAGACAAGAATAAAAAGAAGAGAGGAGTGTGAGACCAATGGATGAATGAACACTTAACAGCGTTCGAATGGCGCAGGGGTGGCCAGAGGGAAACGAAGGGAACGAGGGAAAGATGAGTGATTGCGAACAGAGGAAAGGAGAAGGGGAGAATGATGAAGGGGAAACTCGAAAAGAAGGGAGATAAGAGGAAAGAACATGGGAATCATGCAGTACATGATCATCGTCAGAGTAATCCAATGATCAACGGGATCAGAAGTGAACGAGATGACACCGAATGCTGGACGCGATCAGAAAAGAACAACGAGAGAATGACGAATGACAGAGGAAAGTAGAGAAGAGAAAGTGGGGAATGGAGAATGACAAACATGATGAAGAGAATGACGAATGACAGAGGAAAGTAGAGAAGAGAAAGTGGGGATGGAGAATGACAAACATGATGAAGAGAATGACGAATGACAGAGGAAAGTAGAGAAGAGAAAGTGGGGATGGAGAATGACAAACATGATGAAGAGGATGACGAATGACAGAGGAAAGTAGAGAAGAGAAAGTGGGAATGGAGAATGACAAACACGATGAAGAGGATGACGCGAAAATGATGAATGCTGGACAGAGCAAAACGTGAAAATAATGAAATGTTGGACTTGCGGGAACGTTGTGAATGCCAGGGAAAACGTGAGAATAACGTCTTTGGGAGGGGGGAAAACGTGAGAATAACGTCTTTGGGAGAGGGGGAAAACGTGAGAATAACGTCTTTGGGAGAGGGGGGAAACGTGAGAATAACGTCTTTGGGAGAGGGGGGAAGCGTGAGAATGATGAACATTGAACGGGAGAAAACGCGAGAATAATGAATGTTTGACTGGGGAAAATGATAACACAATAGATGTGAAATGGGGGAAGGGTGAAAATACTGAATGTTGGACCGAGGCCAACGAGAGAATGATGTATGCTGGGCGGGGGAAACGTGAATATGAAACATGTTGGAGTGGCGGAACACGTGAGAATGATGAATGCTGGGCGGGGGAAACGTGAATATGAAACATGTTGGAGTGGCGGAACACGTGAGAATGATGAATGCTAGGCGGGGGAAACGTGAAAATGAAACATGTTGGAGTGGCGGAACACGTGAGAATGATGAATGCTAGGCGGGGGAAACGTGAAAATGAAACATGTTGGAGTGGCGGAACACGTGAGAATGATGAATGCTGGGCGGGGGAAACGTGAATATGAAACATGTTGGAGTGGCGGAACACGTGAGAATGATGAATGCTAGGCGGGGGAAACGTGAAAATGAAACATGTTGGAGTGGCGGAACACGTGAGAATGATGAATGTTGAGCGGGGGATAACATGAGAATAATGAATGTATAGCAGAGGAAAACATGAAAATGATGAATGTTAGACTGGGGTAAAATGAGAAAATGACGAATGTTGAAGAGGGGGGAAGCATGTAGAATAGTGAATGTAGGACAGGGGAAAAACTCGAAAATGATGAATGTTGGACTGAGCAAAATGTGAGAACGATGAATGTTGGAGTGAGGGGGGGGGGGGGGGGGGGATGTGTGAATGATGAAGGTGTGAACAGGGGAAAAAGCGAGAGTAATGAATGTTGAACAGGTGAGCGTGGGAAGGGGGGAGGGGGGCGGGGGGGGGGGGGGGAGGGGGGGGGGGGGTACTAATGATGAGGAAAACGTAAGCGTGATGAAAACTGGACCGCAGGAAAATGTGAGAATGATGAAAGGAATATGGCAAAACATGCGAATGGTGAATGTTGGACAGGATATGTGTGTGGTGTGTGTGTGTGTGTGTGTGTGTGTGTGTGTGTGTGTGTGTGTGTGTGTGTGTATGTTGTGTTGTTGTGGTGTGTGTGTGTGTGTGTTGTGTGTGTGTGTGTAAGAAGGGGGAAGGAGGGCGGGATTGAAAATAATGAATATTGGACTGAGGGGAAAACGTGAGACTGATCTATACTGGACCGGGGGAAAAGATGAGAACAATAAATGAATGTTGAACTGGGGGAAACGTGAAAATGAGGAATGTTGGACAAGGGAAAAGGCAAAATAAATGTTGAACTGGGGGAACTTGCCGAGGGTGGGGGTGGGGGGTGGGGGTAGGGGGCGGTTGATGGAGGGGGGGGGGGGAGGTTAAGACGCAAGAATGGTGAATGCTGGACAGGAGGAGACTGTGAGAATGATGAATGTTGAACTGGAGGGAGGAGAAGAACGCAGGAAAGATGAACACTAGATGGAAGGGTGGTGCGACGCTGATAAACGAAAGACAGATGAGGAAAGCGAAGGAAAGACAGAGCGTGACAATAATGGCTTTAATGCAAAAAGGATAGCGACAGAGTAATAGTGGGCACAATCAGCACAGAATGATGGCGACACAGTAACAGTGGGCACAGTCAGCACAGAATGATGGCGACAGAGTAACAGTGGGCACAGTCAGCACAGAATGATGGCGACACACAGTAACAGTGGGCACAATCAGCACAGAATGATGGCGACACAGTAACAGTGGGCACAATCAGCACAGAATGATGGCGACACAGTAACAGTGGGCACAATCAGCACAGAATGATGGCGACACAGTAACAGTGGGCACAATCAGCACAGAATGATGGCGACACAGTAACAGTGGGCACAATCAGCACAGAATGATGGCGACACAGTAACAGTGGGCACAATCAGCACAGAATGATGGCGACACAGTAACAGTGGGCACAATCAGCACAGAATGCAAACGGAATGAGAAGACGGGAACGCGTTATTGTTGAATGATTGACGCGATCAGACGAAGAGAACATAAAAATGCTGAGTGCTGGACATGGGCAGAACATGAAAACGAAAGACGAAGACCAAGATGAGAACAAGGGAACATGAGACTGATAACTGAGAGACGGAGCGGTAACTAGGAAAGGTGAGAAGGATGGAGGATGAGCGAGTGAAGAAAAGGAGAACGAAGATCAACGGATGTGAGGAGAAACAACGTGAAGCTGGAATGAGATGATCCGGAGGAGAAAAGGAGTTTCAAAGAATGAATGATGGATGGAAGGAGAACATAAGAATGACAGATGACGGGCGGGGTAGGAACAGGAGAACTGGATGAAGTTGAATATGACATGTCCATCCTATTGTTCAATACCGCCGAAAGAAAAGTAAAGGGGTAGCAATGGAAATGACTATATCACAAGTTCGTAACAGTGCAGAATAATAAGCCAGCAATGTATAAAAGGAACTGTTTGTGTCAGGGAAGAATGAAGGGGTGGGGGGGGGGGGGGGGTAGGGCGAGACTGCAAGATTTCAAAGGTTGGAGGTTTAGTTGGAAAAGACCAAATATGACAGAAAAGAAGGGGGGATATGGAAACATGAATAATGTACAACAGTGGGTATGGACGGTAATGGAGGGGCTAAACAATTAAAGGATGGGATGGGGGGACTGAAGGGCCTCAGGTTCAAATCCATGAAATATCAAAAGAAGACGGCTGCAGTGGAAAAGCGAGAAACCACTGGACGGAGATGGGAAAATGGTGGTGGTGTGTCCAACCCTTTCAGCATGTCACAACATGTTTATACGATAAAGTGTAGGGTCTCTGGAGAACATCAAGGAGTGAATTTGAAAAGCAGGGAGCGGAGAGAAAACTGGACTGAAAAGTGCAAATATCCTGGTATAAAAGAATGCAAGTGAGAAGCAGAGGAAAGGAAATGAAAAAAAGTGTTGTGATCAGCATAAAAAAAATCCTACGTGAGTGGGAATAGGGAACAAAAAGTGAGATATCTATAGAGAGTTATAAGCGATGTCTGTCTAAATTGATACATTTTGAGTGGAACAGATGTAAACAATACCAGGGCCATAAGCATTATAAAAAGAAAACAAGCAAAAAAGTTCAAATTGAGTCGTCAGACTGACACTGGAAACCTGCATGGATCAAAATCATAACAAAGGCAATGATCTCTTTAATCAACATGATTCGGCATGGTTGCTTCAGGAATCCCCACCCACCCCAGCCCCGCCTGCCCTTTCCCATCAATACCCATACCCACCCCATTAGATAGTGTGCTCAGGGTAAAGCACCCAGTGGTGTCAGACGAGTTCACATACGCCTGAGGCTTCATGTGTTGATGATCTGATGATATTGGTGTAGTGTTGCCTAGACCCCCTACCATCCCTCTCTTCCCCTCCACCCCCCACCCCCCTCCGACCGGCCTTCATGTTGCGGTTATCCCATCTGCTGCATTACCTTGGTGAGTGTCGACGCTCAAGCTGAACATGACCTTACACCGAACCTGGCTCGGGTGTCACTTCTCTGCACAGAGTCTACAATGAA
>CM065727.1:32624526-32634526 GCA_033310375.1 Conus canariensis | reverse complement strand
ACAGTCAGAGAAGATGTAAATTACATAAAAGATAAGGGTTAGAACACTTCTTCGAAGAAAACTGTAAGAACTTGTGGTCAGGTCTGCTTGCCGAACACAGAAAGGGAGCTGGTCACAGATGGAGGGACCCTAGAATGAACGGGAAACGTTGGCCGTAAGATTCAGGCCTAAAAGAGGGAAGTCTGTGCATGTGGATGTCAGAAAGAAGAACGTTGGCCGTGTGGTTTTTGGCCTAAAAGAAGGGAGTCTGTAGATACGGATGTCAGCAGTAAAACGAAGATGAAGAGATGTGGACGGACTGACGGGTTCAGAGCGACACGCCGGAGCCTGGTCTTCAAGCGACTAAAACGACAGAAGACAGACACTGGAATGCATCTTGTGCTCAACGTGCGACCGGCAAAGGGGAACAAAAAGAGACAGTGCAACACAGGCATGGTAAGAGGATCCGAAAACACGTCGTGCAGCGCTGTTCTGGATGTACTGAGGCTAGATCCTCAGGACTAGAAAACGTTTCCCGTTTTCTGATGTACATTGGGCAAAGGAGCGCATCAAAGTAGAGACAGCTTCTTCACAGAGATAGGAACAGAAGGAACCGATTCTTCTGCGCTCGACGTGGAAGGTGCGACTAATGACCAATGCAAAGGAAGAGAGGCGTTGAGACGAGTTTCGTCAACCAATACACCCATACTGCTCACCATTCAAACAATCTAATTTGTGTCTTGTTCTGTTTATCTGCCATCAGAACTTACCTTGTACAGTGGAAAAGCCATGCCAAAAGTAGGGATGGGGTGGGGTGCGGGTAGGGCTCTTTTAGTATAAACTGTGTTCCAGTCTTCTTGCGATATTGTGCTCGTAATTTCCTTTATGTTTCGCTTTTTTAAAAGACTTTTTTTTTGTCTCCGTTTCTATGGCTTATTTTTATATGCCCTAAGATGCCAATCGTCCACCTTGTATAACATGCATTGGTGTACACCATTACAATTTTTTTTTTTTTATCATGTACGTGTGCCTTTTTTGCCCCCCCCCCCCTCTCTCTCTCTTTGCGTGTGTGTGTGTGTGTGTGTGTGTGTGTGTGTGTGTGTGTGTGTGTGATGTGTGCGTGCGTGCGTGTGTGTGTGTGTGTGTGTGTGTGTGTGTGTGTGTGTGGTGTGTGAGAGAGAGAGAGAGAGAGAGAGAGAGAGGTGTGTGTGTGTGTGTGTGTGTGTGTGTGTGTGTGTGTGTGTGTGTGTGTGTGCTGACAGAACTTTGTGTCCTCTGCATGGTGACAGCGCTGAAATGGCTCCAGGTGGTCGGCTGGATCATAACAAAATGACAGTGACTGAATCAACATTACAGACAACTGATCAACAAAATGACAGTGACTGAATCAACATTACAGACAACTGATCAACAAAATGACAGTGACTGAATCAACATTACAGACAACTGATCAACAAAATGACAGTGACTGAATCAACATTACAGACAACTGATCAACAAAATGACAGTGACTGAATCAACATTACAGACAACTGATCAACAAAATGACAGTGACTGAATCAACATTACAGACAACTGATCAACAAAATGACAGTGACTGAATCAACATTACAGACAACTGATCAACAACAAAATGACAGTGACTGAATCAACATTACAGACAACTGATCAACAAAATGACAGTGACTGAATCAACATACAGACAACTGATCAACAAAATGACAGTGACTGAATCAACATCACAGACAACTGATCAACAACAAAATGACAGTGACTGAATCAACATCACAGACAACTGATCAACAACAAAATGACAGTGACTGAATCAACATCACAGACAACTGATCAACAACAAAATGACAGTGACTGAATCAACATCACAGACAACTGATCAACAACAAAATGACAGTGACTGAATCAACATTACAGACAACTGATCAACAACAAAATGACAGTGACTGAATCAACATCACAGACAACTGATCAACAACAAAATGACAGTGACTGAATCAACATTACAGACAACTTATCAACAACAAAATGACAGTGACTGAATCAACATTACAGACAACTGATCAACAACAAAATGACAGTGACTGAATCAACATCACAGACAACTGATCAACAACAAAATGACAGTGACTGAATCAACATTACAGACAACTGATCAAAACAAAATGACAGTGACTGAATCAACATCACAGACAACTGATCAACAACAAAATGACAGTGACTGAATCAACATTACAGACAACTGATCAACAACAAAATGACAGTGACTGAATCAACATTACAGACAGCTGATCAACAACAAAATGACAGTGACTGAATCAACATTACAGACAGCTGATCAACAACAAAATGACAGTGACTGAATCAACATTACAGACAGCTGATCAACAACAAAATGACAGTGACTGAATCAACATTACAGACAACTGATCAACAACAAAATGACAGTGACTGAATCAACATTACATACAGCTGATCAACAACAAAATGACAGTGACTGAATTAACATTACAGACAGCTGATCAACAACAAAATGACAGTGACTGAATCAACATCACAGACAGCTGATCAACAACAAAATGATAGTGACTGAATCAACATTACAGACAACTGACCCGGGGTTTATTTCCCAAGATGTTCCAAGGTTCTAAGCTGACGAGGAAAACCGATGCTATCACAGAGAAGACATGTTGCTGTGCCAGGTGTGCAAAGATATTTTACACCTTACGGAGTAAGTGGCATAATGCCAGGCGTGCAAAGATATGTTACACCTTACGGAGTAAGTGGCATAATGCCAGGCGTGCAAAGATATTTTACACCTTACGGAGTAAGTGGCATAATGCCAGGCGTGCAAAGATATTTTACACCTTACGGAGTAAGTGGCATGATGCCAGGCGTGCAACGGGTATCCTACACTTTACGGCGATTATAATATGATGCCAGGCGTGCACGGGGTATCCCACGCTTTTCGGCGAAATTAACATAGCGTTAGGATGCACGGACATCTCACACTTTACGGCAAAAGTAACATAGTGTCAAGCATGCACCGAGTATCCAACACTTTACGGCGAAAACAACATAGTGTCAGGCGTGCATCGGGTATTCAACATCTGACAGAGAAAGTAACAATGCCAGGCGTGCACCGGGTATTCTCATGGGTGGGAGTGAGAAGTGTTTGTAATCCTGAAAAGTTTGCGGCTGGGGTCCAGGGGCCGCTTAAAGTCCCTGGTGGGGTGCAGGGGTAACGCCCTGCTGGTGGGAGGGGGGGGGGTCTGGGAGGCTTTGCCCCCCAGATGCTGACGAAAACTTGACATTTAAGGACAGTTTACTGCGTTCTCCTTTGATACAAAAAAAAAAAAAAAAAATCGCCAAAACGCCAATACGAAAATCCGTATAATACGGAACAACGGACCTACTCCCACCCGTGTATTCTGCACCTTACAGAGAAAGTAACAATGCCAGGCGTGCGCCGGGTATCCTACACCTTACGGAAAAATTAACAGTACTAGGTGTGGACCGGGTATCCTACACCTTGTGTTGAAAGTGACAGTGCTAGGCGTGGACTGGGTATTCTACGCCTTACGGAAAAATTAACAGTACTAGGTGTGGACCGGATATCCTACACCTTGTGTTGGAAGTGACAGTGCTAGGCGTGGACTGGGTGTTCTACACCTTACGGCGAAGGTAACATGAAGCCCCGTGAGCACGGATATCGTGCACATTACGGATGTCGCAACGAGTGCACGGATATCCTAGATCTTACGGCGAAAGTATCATGGATGCCAGCTTACACACTTTTCGGAGAAATAAACGTGGTGCTAGGTGTGCACGGATGGTCTACATGTTACGCAGAAAGTAACATGGTGCCAGATATGAACGGATACCCTACACCGACGTAACATAGTGCCAGACATAAGCGGATATCCTACACCGAAAAGAACACAGTGTTAGAAATGAACGGATATCCTACACCGAAAAGAACATGATGCCATATATGAACGGATCTCTCACACCGAATGTAACATGGTGCCAGATATGAACGGATATCCTACACCGAAATCAACATGGTGCCAGATATGAACGGAAATCCTACACCGAAATCAACATGGTGCCAGATATGAACGGATATCCTACACCGAAAATAGCATGGTGCCTGGTTGACTCAGCACTGATGCACCGTGTTCGCAGTTTGAAGTCCCGACCGACATAAAAATTGTCATCTCCACTGCCCACGTTAATGCGCTGTTCTCCTTTCCGTGCTCCACCTTCCCCGCCAACACACATGCAATTAAAAACGGTTATTCTTCTCTGTCACATATGTTACGGCGCATGTGGGCACCACGCCTGAACGTACACATCCGAACAACTATAATCAGTAGACAGTCCTAATATGGCCAACGCACATGTCTCAACCACGATGAAAAAAAATGTAGGTTGGCCTGAATTGGCCAGTGCAACTCTCCAAACAAGTACACCCAGTGGACAGCCCTGATATCGCCAACTACAAGGAAGATAAATGACAACACCATGACGAAGGCAACAACAAACAACATCAAAATTTAAACAAAAAAAGAAAAAGAAAGAAAGATGGATAAGTACATCATTAAAGGGGAAAGATAGATGAGGTCATGGGAGAAAACAAAAGATCGATAAGGCAACCAGAAACGAGGAAAAATGGACTATGAAACCATAACAGATGGAGAGATGGGTGTGGTCATCATGAGTATGGGAACACAGATGATGACATCATGAGAAAGGACAGAAAAGAGAAAGAAACACCCGAATGTGCCTCTTATAGAGAAAGTAACATACAAAGGATTGTTATGGACATCACAACAAGCAAAGGTGGATGTGGACATCGTGAGAAAGGACTGACGGAAGCAGATATCATGGGAGAGGAAAGACAGGTGTGGACATCAAAGGAAAGGGAAGATGAGTGTGGACATCATGAAAAAAGATGGATTAGAGTACATCGTGAAAAGGACAAGATGGATGTGGACATCATGAGAAAGACAAGATGGATGTGAATATTGTGAGAAAGGAAAGGTGGGTAAAGACATCGTGAGATAGGAAAGATGGGTGTGGACACAATTAGAAAGGAATGACGAGTGTGAGCGTCATGTGAAAGGAAAGATGGATGATGACATAATGAGAAAGTAAACATGAGTGAGATGAACATGACTGCGGAAAATTGGGTGTGGGCATCACGAGAAGGAAAATGCTGGATGTGGACATAATGAGAAAGGAATAATGAGTGTAGGCTTCATGAGAAAGGAATGATGAATGTGGACATTATGAGAAAGGAATAATGAGTGTAGGCATCATGAGAAAGGAATGATGAATGTGGACATTATGAGAAAGAAATAATGAGTGTAGGCTTCATGAGAAAGGAATGATGAATGTGGACATTATGAGGAAGAACTGATGGATGTGGACATTATGAGAAAGGAATAATGAGTGTAGGCTTCATGAGAAAGGAATGATGAATGTGGACATTATGAGGAAGAACTGATGGATGTGGACATTATGAGAAAGAAATGATGAGTGTTGACATCATAAGAAAGGAATCATGGGCGTGCACATTATGAGAAAGGAATGAGAAATGTGGATATCCTGAGAAAGGAATAATTAATGCGGATATTATGAGAAAGAAAAGATGGGTGTGGACATCAAGAGACAGGAATGATGGTATGACATACAGAGAAAGGAATGATGGGTATAGACATTGTGAGAAAGGAAAATTGGGTGTGGACATCGTGAGAAAGGAAATGTGAATGAGGACATCATGAGAAAGGGCACATGGGTGTTGACATCCTGAAAACAGATGTATGGGAGTGGACATCTTTAGAAGTACAGATTACGTTCGACATCATGATCAAGGAAAGATTGGTGTGGGCGTCAAATTAATAAAAACATGGACGTGTATGTCATAAGGAAGGAAAGATGGACTTAGACATCAAGAGAAAGGAAAGATGGATGACATTGTAAGAAAGGAAAGATGGATGACATTGTGAGAAAGGAAAGATGGACGAGGACATTGTGAGAAAGGAAAGATGGATGACATTGTGAGAAAGGAAAGATGGATGAGGACATTGTGAGAAAGGAAAGATGGATGACATTGTGAGAAAGGAAAGATGGATGAGGACATTGTGAGAAAGGAAAGATGGATGACATTGTAAGAAAGGAAAGATGGATGACATTGTGAGAAAGGAAAGATGGACGAGGACATTGTGAGAAAGGAAAGATGGATGACATTGTAAGAAAGGAAAGATGGATGACATTGTGAGAAAGGAAAGATGGACGAGGACATTGTGAGAAAGGAAAGATGGACGAGGACATTGTGAGAAAGGAAAGATGGATGACATTGTGAGAAAGGAAAGATGGATGACATTGTGAGAAAGGAAAGATGGACGAGGACATTGTGAGAAAGGAAAGATGGATGACATTGTGAGAAAGGAAAGATGGATGAGGACACTGTGAGAAAGGAAAGAGGGATGACATTGTGAGAAGGGAAAGATGGACGAGGACATTGTGAGAAAGGAAAGATGGATGACATTGTGAGAAAGGAAAGATGGATGAGGACATTGTGAGAAAGGAAAGATGGATGACATTGTGAGAAAGGAAAGATGGACGAGGACATAGTGAGAAAGGAAAGATGGACGAGGACATTGTGAGAAAGGAAAGATGGATGACATTGTGAGAAAGGAAAGATGGATGAAGACATTGTGAGAAAGGAAAGATGGACGAGGACATTGTGAGAAAGGAAAGATGGACGAGGACATTGTGAGAAAGGAAAGATGGACGAGGACATTGTGAGAAAGGAAAGATGGACGAGGACATTGTGAGAAAGGAAAGATGGATGACATTGTGAGAAAGGAAAGATGGACGAGGACATTGTGAGAAAGGAAAGATGGACGAGGACATTGTGAGAAAGGAAAGATGGACGAGGACATTGTGAGAGAGGAAAGATGGATGAGGACATTGTCAGAAAGGAAAGATGGACGAGAACATTGTCAGAAAGGAAAGATGGACGAGGACATTGTGAGAAAGGAAAGATGGATGACATTGTGAGAAAGGAAAGATGGACGAGGAAATTGTGAGAAAGGAAAGATGGACGAGGACATTGTGAGAAAGGAAAGATGGATGAGGACATTGTGAGAAAGGAAAGATGGACGAGGACATTGTGAGAAAGGAAGATGAAGGACATTGTGAGAAAGGAAGATGGGACATGTGGAAAGGAAAGTGGATGAGGACATGTGAGAAAGAAAGAGGGTGAGGACATTGTGAGAAAGGAAGATGGATGAGACATTGTGAGAAGGAAAGAGGAGACATGTAGAAAGGAAAGATGGAGACATTGTGAGAAAGGAAGTGATGACATTGTGAGAAAGGAAAGATGGAGAGACATTGGAAAAGGAAAATGGACGAGGACATTGTGAGAAGGAAAGATGGATGAGGACATGTGGAAAGGAAAATGGACGAGGACATTGTAGAAAGGAAAGATGGGACATTGTGAGAAAGGAAAGATGGATGAGACATTGTGAAAAGGAAAGAGGATGAGGACATTGTGGAAAGGAAAGATGGAGAGATGTGAGAAAGGAAAGATGGACGAGGACATTGTAGAAGGAAAGATGGACGAGGACATTGTAGAAAGGAAAGAGGATGAGGACATTGTAGAAAGGAAAGATGATAGGACATTGTAGAAGGAAAGATGACGAGGACATTGTAGAAAGAAAGATGGACGAGACATTGTGAGAAAGGAAAGATGGAGAGGACATGTGAAAAGGAAAGATGGTGAGGCATTGTGAGAAAGGAAATGGTGAGGACATTGTGAAAGGAAAGAGGATGAGACATGTGAAAAGGAAGAGGATGGGACATTGTAGAAAGAAAGATGAGAGGACATGGAGAAAGAAAGATGAAGGACATTGTAGAAAGGAAAGATGGAGAGGGCATTGAGAAAGGAAAGATGAAAAGGACATTGTGAGAAAGGAAAGAGGACGAGGACATTGTGAGAAAGGAAAGATGGACGAGGACATGTGAGAAAGGAAAGATGGACGAGGACATTGTGAGAAAGGAAAGATGGATGGACATTGTGAGAAAGGAAAGATGGAGAAGACATTGTGAGAAAGGAAAGATGGACGAGGACATTGTGAGAAAGGAAAGATGGACGAGGACATTGTGAGAAAGGAAAGATGGACGAGGACATTGTGAGAAAGGAAAGATGGACGAGGACATTGTGAGAAAGGAAAGATGGATGAACATTGTGAGAAAGGAAAGATGGACGAGGACATTGTGAGAAAGGAAAGATGGACGAGGACATTGTGAGAAAGGAAAGATGGACGAGGACATTGTGAGAAAGGAAAGATGGATGAGGACATTGTCAGAAAGGAAAGATGGACGAGAACATTGTCAGAAAGGAAAGATGGAGAGGACATTGTGAGAAAGGAAAGATGGAGGACATTGTGAGAAAGGAAAGATGGACGAGGAAATTGTGAGAAAGGAAAGATGGACGAGGACATTGTGAAAAGGAAAGATGGATGAGGACATTGTGAGAAAGGAAAGATGGACGAGGACATTGTGAGAAAGGAAAGATGGACGAGGACATTGTGAGAAAGGAAAGATGGATGACATTGTGAGAAAGGAAAGATGGATGAGGACATTGTGAGAAAGGAAAGATGGGTGAGGACATTGTGAGAAAGGAAAGATGGATGAAGACATTGTGAGAAAGGAAAGATGGATGACATTGTGAGAAAGGAAAGATGGACGACATTGTGAGAAAGGAAAGATGGATGACATTGTGAGAAAGGAAAGATGGACGAGGACATTGTGAGAAAGGAAAGATGGACGAGGACATTGTGAGAAAGGAAAGATGGATGAGGACATTGTGAGAAAGGAAAGATGGACGAGGACATTGTCAGAAAGGAAAGATGGATGACATTGTGAGAAAGGAAAGATGGATGAAGACATTGTGAGAAAGGAAAGATGGATGAGGACATTGTGAGAAAGGAAGATGGACGAAGATATTGTGAGAAAGGAAAGATGGACGAGGACATTGTCAGAAAGGAAAGATGGACGAGGACATTGTGAGAAAGGAAAGATGGATGAGGACATTGTGAGAAAGGAAAGATGAATAAGGACATTGTGAGAAAGGAAAGATGGACGAGGACATTGTGAGAGAAAGGAAAGATGGACGAGGACATTGTGAGAAAGGAAAGATGGACGAGGACATTGTGAGAAAGGAAAGATGGATGAGGACATTGTGAGAAAGGAAAGATGGGTGAGGACATTGTGAGAAAGGAAAGATGGATGAGGACATTGTGAGAAAGGAAAGATGGATGAGGACATTGTGAGAAAGGAAAGATGGATGAGGACATTGTCAGAAAGGAAAGATGGATGAGGACATTGTGAGAAAGGAAAGATGGATGAGGACATTGTGAGAAAGGAAAGATGGATGAGGACATTGTGAGAAAGGAAAGATGGATGAGGACACTGTGAGAAAGGAAAGATGGATGAGGACATTGTGAGAAAGGAAAGATGGATGAGGACATTGTGAGAAAGGAAAGATGGATGAGGACATTGTCAGAAAGGAAAGATGAATGAGGACATTGTGAGAAAGGAAAGATGGATGAGGACATTGTGAGAAAGGAAAGATGGGACGAGGACATTGTGAGAAAGGAAAGATGGATGAGGACATTGTGAGAAAGGAAAGATGGATGAGGACATTGTGATAAAGGAAAGATGAATGAGGACATTGCGAGAAAGGAAAGATGGACGAGGACATTGTGAGAAAGGAAAGATGAATGAGGGCATTGTGAGAAAGGAAAGATGAATCAAGACACAATGTGAAAGGAAAGATGAATGAGGACATTGTGAGAAAGGAAAGATTAATCAAGACACAATGAGAAAGGAAAGATGAATGAGGAAATTATGAGAAAGGAGAGATGAACGAGTACGTTATCAGAAAGGATGTATGAACAAGGACATCATGAGAAAGAAAAAATGAATTAGGTCA
>CM065727.1:32577026-32619526 GCA_033310375.1 Conus canariensis | reverse complement strand
AAAAAGGCTGAACGGGAGAGCACGTGGGTTCTCATTTCAAGGGAGAGCATGCTGTTTGATTCGGGCTGTCGGAACCTGTACCACCCAAGAGATGTCATCAAACACAAACATCACGATGGATGCGGATGAATTAGACTGCCGAGTTCTGTCGATCCAAAGCTCAGTCGTTCACGGATATGTCGGAAACAAAAGCGCGACGTTTCCTCTGCAGGTATTCATTGATCGGTATTTCTTACTTGTGTGGTTGCATGTGTTGCCTCGAGTTGTGTGTGCCATAGTTAATCATTAACAACGTTACTCGCTAACCTTCTCATCTTAGTCATTAATTCATAAAATCCATCAGGATTAAATCGTGCGCAGTGTAGCGTACATAGAATGGTCTGCACGCTGTCCTAGATGAAACTGAAACTAAAACTGAAACAGTAATTCACTATTGTTAGACCTCATATGTGCAAATGTTGTTTGGAATCCTTATTTAATAAGACAATAAAAAATGATTGAAAATGTACAAAGAAGGGCAACTAGGTTACTTATAGAATGTAAAAATACGAGTTATGAAGAAAGGATTAAGTTCTTAAAACTTCACTGTCAGAAAGGTAGGAGAGTTAGAGGGGATTTGATACAGGTGTACAAAATAATGAACGGGATGGATAATTCATTAGTTAAAACATTTTTTTCCTTTCGACAAGCTAGTATAACAAGGAATTCAGAAGGTAAAATCTTTATTAAACGAAGAAATACTAACAAAGGATTGTGGAATGCAATTCCTTTTGAAATTAGATTTATTAATAACATTAACAAATTCAAGAACTTCCTGGACAGTGACTCAGAATTCAAAATTTTATTTCAGGAAATTGACTGAAGCATATTTGCTCAAGGTATGAATAATAAGGCATGCTTTTCAGACCCCAAAGAAAAGCTAAACGCATGATAGATGGTGCGTTAAAAAGCCAAAAGGCCTAGGCTTCGAGCCAGCCCACAACTACTACTACTACTACTCCTACTACCATTATGGTGGAATGGACAATATGTCCTAGTTTAGAAGCCCCAGATATCTAGGTTGTTGATTCGCGCTCTCACGAAGAGTTTTTCTGTCCGTGAGAGGACCAGTCAATGCCGTTGACAGAAAAAGGGATGAGGGGTGGGGTGGGGTGGGGTGCGGTTGGGGGGGGGGGGGGGGGGGGGGGGGGTATTTGTTTTTCACACACACACACACACACACACACACACACACACATGCATGCGTCCACTCTCTCTCTCTCTCTCTCACACACACACACACACACACATGCACACACACACACACACACACACACACACACACACACACACACACACACACACACACACACACACACGAATACAGACATAAATAACAACTAAGTAAACTGTGAAATCTTTGACAGTCGACAGAGTCACTGACATTTTTTTTTTTCTTTTTCAGTTTTTGACAAAGACGAAAGAGTGAAAGACAACAAACACACACATGCACTCTGAGCAGGCTATTTTACAAGTCAGTGTGAAGGCAGGTTGCAACATTAAAGGCTCCCTGTTTTTGATCTGATGTGTACTGCTCTGTCACATTATCCTTCATCACTGAATTGAGGTAACACTGGGTAAAACCAGTGTTTAGGAATATTTCAATCAATTTTTTTTTCTCCAGATCAGCTTTGCACTCTGCAGAGAACTGCTAGCATGGAACAACTGAAAATGTGAAATCTAGTTTTCCCAGTGTACCTAAGGTATACTCTATTCGTCTTACATATAATATCAGAAAACAAATGTTAGATGGGGTGGAAGGTAACAGAACTATACTTAGATTGTTCTGAAATGGTTTTGCACTCTGGGTCATGTAAGATCAATCAACCACACACATAACATTTTTTTGAAGATGAACATCCTGAGCCATCATTGATCTTGAACTGGGCATATGAAAAAAGGGGTCTCAGTAGATACTGTGTTTCCACCTTTTTCTTCTTTGTTACATCAAGTTGTTGAATGGAGCAATGAGAATTGATAAACTGCTGTTTAAGTGTGTTTTTTTTTCTGATTTGGATTTTTTTAAAAGTCTCCATAGGCAACAGCTTGATCAAAGAACTTGTAAAAAGGATACCAGCTTTGAATTAAAGTATATATGGAGTTTCACTGAAAGTTTCAGATTAGTCTGACAAGTGACAATGACATGGCAGAAGATTGAGTTTGCACAGTGGTTGTGAAGTCAAGGACACTGAAACAGACTGCAGCATTACCAAACACAATCCAAAATATTCATCAGCGCACTTACATGGTGTGAAGTAATGATTCAGTTCATAATACAACTCAGACAATAAATTTTGGACAAATATGTTGTATCTTCCTCAGATGTTATTATACACAACTAGACAAGGCACAAAATAATGCTCCCCAGATTGCAGTCAGCATGACAATGTGTAGAAAGAGGAGTGTGAAATGGGAAAGTGAGAGGACAGTTCGACAGAACAGGGAAGGGGATAATGAGAGATCTGAGACAGAGAGATCTGAGAGTGAAAAGATCTGAGAGAGAGAGACAGAGAGAGACAGAGACAGAGAGAGGGGGTGGGAGGGTGGGGGAAGGGTAAGAAATGAGTTTGTTCAGTTTTCTTGAACAGAAAGTATGTGTGTGAATGTGTGTGTGTGTGTGTGTGTGTGTGTGTGTGTGTGTGTGTGTGTGTGTGAATGAGAAACAAAAAGAGAGAGACAGAAGAGAGAGAAGGGGGGGGGGGGGAGGGGGGGAGTGAGAAAGACCAAAAGGGAGAGAGATTAGGCTAGTCGAAAATAGGGAGGAAAAGTAGCAACGGACAACATGTGCCGAAAAACTGGAAAACTGGATACAAGCAAGTTATCTGATAGAAACTTACTTAATAAACAAGCATGTAATGTTGGACAGAATCTTCAGTGACAGGTAATGCACAGCATGTGACAATGAAGGGGATGAGACTAAATATACAGTGGAAATGTGTATACTCAAATCAACCATGGGGTGAGGCCAGAGGGGAAAAACGTGTGTGTGCGTGCGTTCATGCGTGTGTGTACTGTATGCATCAATCAGTTAGCTCTGTGTGTGTGTGTGTGTGTGTGTGTGTGTGTGTGTGTAAGTGTACATTCATGCATGTGTTCACACAAAAAGTGCAGGTGCACACTCACACAGGCATATGTGCGCGCACACTTATGTTACACACACACACACACATAGATCTATATGAAACTGACTTAAGAAATATACTTCTAAACATTTGTCTAAACTGAAAAAAAAGAACAAGAAAGATCACTAAAAATAAACAGCCATCTAGCAATTGGCTGCTTCTTCAAAAGAAGAAAAAAAAAAGATCTCAAGTAAACCTCTGCATAATACATTGCTCAAAATTGAGAGTTTCAGGCAAGGATAAAAGCTGAATGCGGGGGCTAAATTTTGGCAAAAAAACCAATTGTGGAGCCAAGATTGACGAAGAAGTTGATTCACTCTCATTGGTGGTGGTGTTTCATGGCAGTGCATTGTGCTGATACCATGTTGACCATGCTTTATCAGTGTTATGGGGGTGCTTCCGACTTGAATAAATTTTGCACAGCACTGTCGTGGCCGTGAAAGCTTTCAAAGCTTTCAAGGTGATAACACTAACAGCAGAAGGTGAATGCATTTACGCAGGGGCCGCAGGGGCCGCCAACAGGCTCTTCCCACACTCCCCCTCCCCTCTCCTCCTTCCTCCAACCTTCTGTCCCTCAGATAGTTTTGTTTGGCAGAGAAGTGAGTCACTCTCATAGGTATGGTTGTCAGGGTGATTAGGGCTGTAAAGCATGTTGATAATCTACCCTGTATCTGATGTCTTGTATGAACAGCCATTGTGACTCTGTTTAAAGCTGTATCAGTGTTAGGCAACAAAGCTCGTCAGCTTTGTAATCCGTCACATGGCTGATTGTGGTTGCTTATCTGGACAGTCAGGGCACTGGGTGTTTCAGCACTGTACGCCAGCTGATAGCCTTAAGCACTGAAAAGTGACGGTCCATGCGATTAATGTAGCCTCCTTGCTTGCTTAGTGGGACTGGGAGTGTTATAGCTGGACAGTCGTGATCAGAATTATTGTTGGTCAGTAACTTCTTGACATGGGGTTGGGATTTCTGCTGGATGTCAGGAGAGGAGAATATTTATCACAAAGTTTTTACTCCATCATCTCACTGTATGGAAACCTGATGAAATGTTTCAGAGTAAAATACTGAAGTAGTGTAGGTTTGAAAGTAGTTTTAACTTCAAAGCAGTGTTCAGAGGTATGGAGAAGTGTTACTTTTAACAATTTAAGGGATACTGAACAGTGTTGATAGTTGGAAAGAAGTGTTTTTGTACCAGTGTGCATTCAAAGCTTTGTAAGAAGTGTTTTATTCAGAAGAAACAAACAAAACATCAACAGCAACAAGTGAACAACAAAAGATAAAAAAAATAAATCCAACCACAGCAGAATATTGAAGTTTATAGTCTTCATACTTTTGGAAGTGTTTTTGCCAACCAAATAGTGTTTCAGGATATAGGGTAGTGTTATTTTAGTTGTAAGGCAGTTGCTTAGTGCTCATCTTATTCTGATAAAAGAGACATCCAGCCATACAAGTGACACTAACAAGAAGAGTGTACAAGTACTCCAAACAACTGTGTGCAAACATGGAAGAGGCGGGTGTGTGTGATGTTGGTGGGATTGAGGATAATGAAGAGATGAACAAGGATGAAGACTGGCGTGTGCTGTCGATTCACAGCGGTGTTGTGTGGGGGCATGTGGGAAACCAGAGCTGCATGTTTCCCATGCAGGTTTGTATTGGAAGAGTCAGGGATGGTTTTCTGTTGAAAAGGGGCAGAAAGCACAGTGTGTACCATTTGTTATCTTAGCTTGGCCCATCTCTCTCTCTCTCTCTCTGTGGCTGTCTCCTTTGTCTGTGTGTCTGTCTCTCTGTTCCTCCCTCTTCCTTCACTCCCACCCTGTCACTGTCTCTCTCTCTAACTCTCTGTCTGTCTGTCTCTGTTTCTTTATATATAACCGTGTCTCTGCCTCAGTCTGTCTTTCTCTCTGTTTCTCTCCCTTAATTCAAAATCTTCTTGTTTTGCTTTCAGGATCTTTCTTTTTTTCTCTGTACTCATCATCATATATTCTTCTTCACACCCACACCCCCAATTCCCCCTTTTGCTCACCTTTTCTGTCTCCCTTGTTCTTTTATGTCACCTTCTTCTCTCTACCTTCTCTTCCTGCTGTGCGTGAGTGTGTGTGTGTGTGTGTGTGTGTGTGTGTGTGTGTGTGTGTGTGTGTGTGTGTGTGTGTGTGCACGCGCGTGTGCACACATGAGTGTTTGTGTATGTGTGTGTGTGTATGTGCATGAACGTGTGTGTGTGTGTGCGCCTGTGTGTGTGCAACATTCAGTTGCTATTGATATTATATTTTGATATAAGTATACATGTCCATGAGTGATCTGAAACATATTATATAGGAGTAGACACTTCAGTCATTGTTGATTTATTTTTTATTTATGTGAAGCACGTCTGTTGCAGGTACTAGGCTTTGATGTCAGCACAATTAACTCAGTCCAGTTTTCTAACCACACAGGTAAGGGGTACATGAATTGAATCTATTAAATGTTTATTAAGAACTTTATTGCATTGGATGTCTTTTACTGTGTACACCAGTAAAATAGTTAGTTGGTCACAAATGCAGTACTCTAATAACTTGTCTGGGTGGCATGCCTAGAGCTACATTTGATCTCTCTTTCTGTATTACTTACTTCATTGTGTGTGCGTGTGTGTGTGTGTGTGTGTGTGTGTGTGTGTGTGTGTGTGTGTGTGTGTGTGTGGTGAAAGAGTGAGAGAGACAGACAGACAGACAGATACAAAGATGCAAAGACACAGAGAGGCAGAGAGACAGAGCAAGTGTATGATTTATTACACATGTACCTTAATTCTGTTACTTGGCTTGACTGTAAGATGATTGATTTGAATGCTGTTACTGTGACACTGTTGCTCCTGTATTTGAATTAAATGTGCTGAAACCAAACTATCATGCAAACTGTATGTGTTTTTCTTCCCCTTTTTCTTTTCATGGATGTGAATGGACATGCATTGCACTTATCAAGCCATGGAGTGTTGCACAAAAGAATTTAGTATGTCACCATTTTGAAACGTGAAATGGGTATTACTGTGTATTAGCCACAGTTCATTTGCCTGCATTTAATGTCAGCATTATTTTCTTTAAATATACAAACAGTGTTTTGTGACCCTGCAATTTCAACCCCCCCCCCCCCCCCCCCCCCCCCAAATATTTTTAACAATCACAACAAAAAGATTTCATTTTATGTGAAAAGTGCATGAAAGTGATAGTATAGAGTAGAAATAATTTGTAAATATCAGAGCTCACATAGTGCACTGCGTGGTATTCTTTTTTTTTTTTTTTTAAACTTGATCTTATTGTATGTATGTTTGATGGGGTGCTTTCAGGGTATGGGAATTGGAAAGGACAGGTGTTGAACGACCAGGATGTGGGCGACTTGTTTGAAGGCCTGCGCATCAACAACCTGCTACAGTTTTCCCACGTGCTGACAGGTGAAGGAGAGAAAGAATATGTGTGTGTGTGTGTGTGTGTGTGTGTGTGTGTGTGTGTGTGTGTGCATACATTGCCTACGCCTGTGCCCATGGAAAAGAAAAAAGAATTTCATTGCTCTGGTTTCAATAGAAAGGGTTCAATTATTTGAGCGCATGGATTGTTCTGCCTCTTGGTTGAAACAGCTGTCTCTCCATCATTATTCTTCCTCATGACAAACAACACACAACCCTCTGCTTTTGTGTTTTATATAAACATATGAAGGCTTTGGCCCTTTGTTCGACATTCACCTGGCATGATTAGGTTTTTTGTGTGCGTGTCCATAAATGAAAAAAGCATTTTTTTTTTATTGTCCGTTATTGTTGGCAGGATAAATAATTACCCACGTTTTCCTGTGTAGTACCTGTACCACTTGCCTGTCCAGCTACTGAGCAAGAATGCTGTTGGTTGTTATTGAATGCTCTATGGTTTTTGATACATGCTTGACAAACCTCAAGAGTATGACAACATTTCATCTGTGGCAGTTATTTCCCATTCCTTGTTTCCACCAGTGTTAAGGTGATGTCATATTTTTGCCTGTCTGTTGCTCTTCGTCTGTCCAACAGTCTTTCAGTCGCTTTCTCCCATTGTCTGCCTCTGTCTCCTTCTTCCACTTTTTCACAAAAAGTCTCTCCTTTCTGTCTCTCCATGTCCCTTCGCTGTCTCTTCGTACATATGTGCATGCATGCGTGTGGGTACGTTTGGGCCTTTTATGTTTTATGTTATGTGCTGACAGTAAGTATTTTTTTACTTTCTTTTTCTTAACAAGAATATCTAAGTCTTTAGCTTATGGCTGTTGGAAGCGTACCCCCTAATGTTGTTATTTCACTATCTTTGTTAGGTTATATTGGCAAGGTATCTTTCTTGGAGAAAGTGGCTGAGGCCATTGCAGAGATGAAAAAGACCAACCCGGATCTGATATTTGGTGAGAAGAACAAATTATCATTATGTGTACCGGTAAACATATAGAAGAACTGACAACTGATTCTGTATAATTTCTGCTTGGCTGTGAACACCTCAAGAATGCCATCTTTTTTTTTCTTACTACAAGGTGCATTTCATTTGATTGTACACATCTGGAATTTTTTGAAGGAAATATATATTTCATCTAATGTATGAAGCACACTCAATCTGCCTGTTTCATTTGTTTGTACCCGTGTGTGTGTTTATGTCTCTGTGTGTCCATGTCCAGAACAGTGCGTTTTTGTTATAGGTCACTCAAATCCACAGATTTATTCTAATCTTCTCCAACACTGCAAATTTGATGACTCGTGTGTGTGTGTGTGTGTGTGTGTGTGTGTGTGTGTGTGTGTGAGGACATGTGTCATATAGGAATTGAATTGCTCATGGTTATTGCTAATTAGGAATCTTTTTTGTTTGTTTGTTTTAAATTTGGAATTGCGAACTCAAAGATTAGGTGCAATAATTATAGAAAATGTTGAAAGGTATTTGAGATGAAGCTGAAATGCATAAGAACACGAATGGATTTATCAATTCTGTGATCAAACATTAAAACTTGTTTAAGTTGTTGCGTTCCGTTCAGAGCTTTGTTAAATTGTTTGTTGTTTGTTTCAGTGTGTGATCCAGTGATGGGAGACAACGGCAGATTTGTAAGTGGATTAAAAATAAAAGTGTCATTAAATCCACTTCATTCTTTCCTTGGCCTTTTTTTTTTTTTTATGTGTATGTTCGCGAGTGTTCTGACGAATCAAATGAGAGTCCAGTGGAGATCAGTTTACTTTGAGGTAGTCCCCAAGAGAAGACACTGCCCAACTAGTGAGTGGCTTTAGCAGTGTTCAGTGGTCCCTGTTCTGATCCAAGGTATGCAAGACGTTACCTACCAAACCTGCTGCTGGCAATAAATTCCTGGTGACAGAGCCTGCGTAGCTTGAGAGAGCATGTCCTTTCAGAGACAGATCACCAACATGTCTCTCCAAGAACTTTCCCCATGAACCTGCCAGCGACTGCTTTTTTTTTTTTTTTTTTTTGTCGTATACAATCACATAAACAGTGAATCGGTTCACTATAATTTCTGCCTTGTTGAATAAAAGAAAAAAATTAGGACCTAGAGATTATTTGAGGAAATAACACTAAGTTTATGCTGCTGAAAACATCCATTATGCTACTGAAATAGAGGTTGTAATGTTTAGGAGTACTTTGAGGCTTAGGCAGGTCTGTCATGGGGACTGCTGTTGGACAAATGTGGTGGATCCTTCCGGAGGGAGATGCACACTGTCACTGTCTCTGAGACCAAGCAATTGTTATTGTCAGTAAGGTGATTGGAAAAGGCACCACGGAACACCACCGACATTGACTCGACAGCAGTGCAGTGTCCACTCTGGTACATTGCCTCGTGATGACTTGACATTGACTGCACTCTTGGATTTCCTGTGCTGGGGCAGCAGAGAGTATGGATATGGATTGGGAGCCAGAAGGAACAGCTCTGGGGCTATGCCACTGAAGGGGCATGGAGGATTAGATGGAAAAGCAAACAAGAAACAAACCACATCAGAAAAAAAACCCAGTCTTTGTTAGTGTGGTTGATAGTAACACTAATAATAATAGTCACGCGTGTCAGTGTGGTTAATGATAACACTAATAGTCATGTATGCCAATGTGTTTGATACTAACTAACCCTAACAGTGTATGTTTTTCAGTTTGTTTGTAACACTGACAGTTGTGTAACACTTGACATTTACATACACTGTGTGTCTGACAGAACACTAACAGTCATTTGTATGTTAGTGTGTTTGATCGTAACAGTCATGATGTATGTTAGTGTGTGTGTGGTGGTATGGGTGTTTTCAGTGGTAACAGCCCATGCATGTCGGGGTTTGCTTTTCAGTACGTTCCTGTGGAACTGGTGCCGGTGTACCGAGACAAGATCATCACTCAGGCCAACATCGTCACACCCAACCAGTTTGAACTGGAGTGAGTAGCTTTAGTGAGATAGCTTCTTCTCATTTCATTTTCTTTTCATTGATTGCACTTTTGAAATCTTTTCTTTTTTTGCTTCTTTGTGTATTTTTCCAAGTTTCTTTTTAATCAATTTAAGAGTTACCAGTGTTAGTGGAACAGTGAAAAGAAAACTAAGAAGAAAACTAGAAAGGTGAAATTTGAGTTGATCTGTATTAAACAATTTTTGTTCGCTTGGATTGAATTAAGATGGAGTTGTTAGCCAGTGTATGAGGTAAATTGAGTTACATGATTGTTTTCATCCATATAAATGTACTGGAAGGGTTATAATGTTGCAACATTTCTTTTTTTTTTTTTTCCTGATTGTGTTTAGTACACAAAATGCACAAATAAACAAAATTAAAGAAGAAACTTTTACAAGAAGGGTACAAAATACAATGGTGAATATATGTATATATACAGCATAATATATACAGCATAAAAAGCATATGTGTGTGAATTTTTTTTTTTTTTTTTTTTTTAAATAATAATTTTCCAAAATCAAAAGACAATAAACAAGACGCATGTACAGGAAAACAAAAACATAGTGTGTGAATTTTTTTTCAATGCTGGCTGGATAGCATGTTCATAATGAGGTGCTTTGTTTGAAGTAACAGAGTAGCCTCCTGTCCGGACTCATTCAACAGTATTCTGTTCTTAAAACTAGCATTCTCTTTTTAGTGTGCGCTTAATTAGATATTTGATCACCAAGTCTGTTTTAGCAGAGGGTGGGTTTTGTGTGTGTGTGTGTTTCATCAGTATCCAATTTCTCAGAAAAACAATTATTGAGAAAGAAATTGTGGTTGGCAATAGATGTAGATGAAAAGCCTTTTTTTTTTTTTTGGGAAAATGTCATTCTCCATATGAATTACTTTGTGCTGAAAGTGGTGTTAGGTAGAAAGGAATAGAAATGTCAGTTTTGAATAGAAAAAAAAAAAAAAAAATTGTGATGTTTGTGTGTGCACCTGTGTGTAGGTGTCTGTGGGTGTGAACCTTCCTGTACCAGAGTGCTCCTCTTACATGCCAAAGTTGTGTCAGTGTGAAACAATGAAAATGAGTGACAAACAGAGCTAATTTGATGTCTCTGTGTGTATGTGTGTAAACCACAACCTCCTGTCCTCCGCTCCCAAGGTAGGACATTTTTATTTCTTTTTTTTTTTTTAAGCTGCCCAGGTGCTAGATGGACGAAGTTTTTACCTATATGAAGGCAAAATCACCTGCCCACCAATCAGTGATAATTTTAAACACTTTACACTAAATGACAAATTCATTTTTTGTCTGCCTGTCAGCCAGTAGCCAAAACTAGACAACCTGTGTGCCCCATTCTGAATGACTAATACCTTCTGACTCAGTCAGTAACTTGGCAGGATGCATAATGATGTCGATGTCATAAGCAGTTACCTTAAATGGTCGTTTCACGAAGTGAAATGTCCGGCTGTCACAATGATTATCCAGCAAAGGCAAACTAAGGCAGAACTTTATTTCCATATGGTAGATGTTTGAAAAAAATAGTGATCTTGACTGGCAGGAAGGTTGCAGCATTCACCTAGTGCCCAACACAAGTGATCGCCTGCCCTTGGCAGATGGGCAGCTGTTACTGTCCTTCCATGCCACCCTTCCACCATTTCGACAATGGTGATATGTGGATCAGAAGCAGGGGGGCCCATAGTCAAATGGTTTCACTGTTTGCCTGCTGACTGTCATTGTTCAAACATGTGGGATCAGAAGGTTTTTTTTGTTCAGTAACCCTCTCTGTCTGTCCACCCAGCAGTAAATGGGTACCTGATTCAGTTCAGGAAATGTTGGAAGGCAGTGGAAGGGGAGGGATGGGTTCCACCTTTCATCATGCTGTGCCATAAACATGGTGCACCCCTGACAGTTCGCTGCCCCTGCATGACTATGGGGAACATTTTTTTTTTTTTTTTTGTACTCCCAGTTCTTATAGAACAGGGAGTACTTTAGAATGGGAATGAAGAAATGCTCTGTGTGTGTGTGTGTGTGTGTGTGTCCGTCCGTGGTCAAAATGTGTTCCACTCGCTCCAGACAAAACTACTTGGCCGATCTTTCTGAAAATTTGTAGGTATGTTCATTATGGGTCACGGAGGATGCCCGATGTGTTATTTTACCATTGTAGCCGTTACTAACGGCCATAACGGCTTTCCTTCTTTATGGAGTATCTTAGAAAGTACCTGGCCGATCTCCCTGAAAATTTGTAGGCATGTTCATTATGGGTCACGGATGATGCCTGATGTGTTATTTTACCATTATAGCCCTTGCTAATGGCCATAACGGTTTTCCTTCTTTATGGAATATCTTAGAAAGTACTTAGCCGATCTTTCTGAAAATATGTAGGCATGTTCATTATGGGTCACAGATGATGCCCGATGTGTTATTTTACCGTTATAGCTGTTAGTAACAGCCATAACGGTTTTCCTTCTTTATGGAATATCTCAGAAAGTATGTGGCTGATCTGTCTGAAAATTTGTAGGCGTGTTCATTATGGGTCAGGGATGATGCCTGATGTGTTATTTTACCGTTATAGCTGTTACTAATGGCTATAACGGCCCATAATGGTTTTTCTTCTTTATAGAATATCTCAGAAAGTACTTGGCCGATCTTTTTGAAAATGTGTAGGCATGTTGATTATGGGTCATGGATGTTGCCCGATGTGTTACTTTAACCGTTATAGCCATTAATAACGGCCCATAACGGTTTTTCTTCTGTATGGATTATCTTAGAAAGTACTTGGCTGATCTTTCTGAAAATTTGAAGGTATGTTCATTATGGGTCACAGATGATGCCCGATGTGTTATTTTACCATTATATCCATTACTAATGGCTATAACGGCCCATAACGGTTTTTCTTCTTTATAGAATATCTTAGAAAGTACTTGGCCGATCTTTCTGAAAAGCCATGCATGTAGTTCAATATGCAGATGATATCACTGTTTGGATTAACTGTACATTAAGGAAACATTCAAATAAAAGAACAATAAACTTTGTACAAAAGTTGTACCAAAAGGAATTGGATAGATTATCTATATATATGAAGAACAACGGATTAGAACTATCTGAAGAAAAAACATGTCTTATGTTGTTTAACAATGGTGAGAACCCAAAGGTGCTACCCTTGCTTTTGCTAGATGGTCAGATTCTAGAATATAAACAAAAAGTTAAATTCCTGGGGGTATTTTTAACCCCTAAGCTGAACTGGAAAACACATATTGAAAATTTGATTGATAAAACAAGAAAAAGATTAAACGTTCTTAAAATAATATGTTGTCAACCATGGGGTCAGGACTGTCATACCCTTTTACATCTATACATCTCATTAGTCTGATCAAAATTGACATATGGGCAGGAAGTGTATTTCTCTGCACCTAATTCTTTTTTAAAGAGATTGCAAAGCTTGGATAGTAAGGCCTTGAAATTAGCTCTGGGAGTTCCAGTTCATACAAACACTTATAAATGTAAAAAAGAAACAAATATATTACCACTAAATGAGAAGCAAATATTGGATGTGTCCAAATATATTGTCAGAAGTCTTTCTGTTGAAAATTCACTTACTGAAGAAATACTGATGGATTCCAGTAAAGATTTTCCTAAGAGTTCTAAAAACATCATACATCCAACCAATTAGAAACTACACATCTGACTTTATGTCACATTGTAATATTGATATTACTGCTATATCAAAATTTCCTGCGGTACCTTCAATGCCTCTTTGGGAACACCTAAATGCTTCTTTTGATTACAAATACACTGTGTTAAAAGAAAAGTGATAATGTAAATATCTTAACAACTGAAGTTCGTGAACATTTAGAAAACAGCTATCCAAATCATTTAAAAGTGTTTACAGATGGGTCGGTAATGGAATTCTCTCAGTCTGACAGTGGTTCTGGCTTTGTAATACCAACTTTAAATGTCAGGAAATCATATCATTTAGGAAAGGGGTTTTCAATTTATACCTCAGAATTATATGCAATACTGAAGGCTTTGATGTACATATATGATACACCAATTGCTTTATATAAAATCCTACTGTGTGTTGATTCCAAATCTGTTTTACAATCACTAGAGCGTTGGGACTGCAAAGCTAGAAAAGATTTGCTTTTTAAAATAAAACATTTACTGCATTGTTTCATAACTCTAGGAATAAGAATTGATTTTTGTTGGGTCCCATCTCACTGTGGTATAAAGTGGAATGAAATAGCAGACAGTCTTGCAAAAGAAGGAGCAAATAGAAATGCTGAAAATTTACCCAAAAATCCCATAGATTTGTCCTCTTGTGAATTAATCCAAATTATGGAAAAGTACACACATAAGCAGAATTTTAGTAAAAAAAATGACTACTTTATCATCGTGCCCTAGGCACATTGTTAGATTAATTCACAAATAGGGCATTGTTAGATTAATTCACAGATTAAGGCTGAATACCTGGAACACTAAATATTCTCATGGTATTACTTGTGTCTGCAGAGAAAACATTTCCATACGTCATCTTTTATTTGAATGCTCAGTGTTGACCTCACTCTATCAGGAGGAAGGTATTGAGATGAATAACATTGATAATGTCAATACTGTCTTATATGGATCATGTGTTGCTGAAATTGCCATGGTTATTTCACAGTCATAGGTTGCAAAATTTTTTATAAGGATCGCAACTTTGTGTACCACTAGGGTATTTCACTTATGTAAATATGCATATATCAGATGTGGGTTTAAAGAATTAGATAAGTTGAGTGAGTGTAAAAGTTTTTTGTTTTTTTTTAACAAGTGTCTGATATCATCTGGTGATAAAAGACACTAAATATACCTCTGAACTGAACTGATCTTTCTGACAATTTGAAGGTATGTTCATTATGGGTCACGGATCATGCCCGATGTTTTATTTTACCGTTATAGCCGTTACTAGCAGCTATAACAGCCCATAATGGTTTTTCTTCTTTATGGAATATCTCAGAAAGTACTTGGCCGATCATTCTGAAAATTTGTAGGTATGTTCATTATGGGTCACACAGATGATGTCCGATGTTTACCAGAATAGCTGTTACTAATGGCTATAATGGCCCAAAATGGTTTTTCCTTTTTATGGAATATCTCCTGTGTATTCAAGATAAACTGGGAGTACTTTTATATGCTTTGCATCTGTTTGTTTTAATGAGAACTATGAATCAGCAACACCTGTGGCCTTGTCTTTCTGGCAGACAGCTGGCGGGCATGAAGGTGAGCAGTGAGGCGGAGGCGTTTGCTGCCATTGACGTGCTGCACAGTAAGGACATCCCCACTGTAGTCCTCAGCAGCAGTAACCTGGGCTCCAATGGCGTTCTGCTCTGCCTGGCCAGCTCCACTCTCAGTGTGTACTCTGTGTGTGTGTGTGTGTGTGTGTGTGTGTGTGTGTGTGTGTGTGTGTGTGTATGTGTGTATGTATGTGTGTGTGTGTGTGTGTGTGTGTGTGTACATGCATGGTGCATATGGGCACATCTATTTTTGTTCTTCTATTTTAGATCTTTTCTGTTAACATGTTATTAGATGCACAACCCCTTCCCCCCAAATGTGTGTGAGTATTTGAGTATGTTTTAGCAGGTATGTGAATGTATGTTATGTAGAAATTGATGCTAATGTGAGTGTTGCTGCTTATCATCATGACTTGACTCCAAAGCATTTTCTGATGGGTAGGTTTACTGTATGAATAAAATGAATGGATACATCAACATCAGTAAGAAAAACAAGTAGAAATAAATGCCAGATGGGGTTTTTAATCAGTCTTTGTACAGTGTCGCACATCTGAAAAAATTCACATTTCATTTTCTGTTGATATTGTGTGTGTGTGTGTGTGTGTGTGTGTGTGTGTGTGTGGTGCTCTGTCACAAATGGCTACATGGATCTATACATGTCAGTGGGAACGTTTGCAGTTGTCCACTTCTAAATTGTTACAGAGAGACACACTATATTATTTTTCTGATGTTTCCTTTTGCACTGGAGAAGCTAGCAGACGGAAGTGATAGTGCCTTGTCATTATACCACTTGTTGAATCACTGGGCATTGAAAAAAATCTGTTTAGATGAAAACCTTTTGACTGCAGTTAATCTCTGACTTCAGTGATATTTAGCCTGTAGTCAGTGTGGGCACAGTGGCATGAGAGACGATGACGGAAGTGGGGACTTAACAAGAGCTGAATAATAATTCTGTTTTTTTCAGATGGTAGGAAACGGCGCTACCGCTTGGAGATCCCTTGGCTGAAGGCGACGTTTGTGGGCACAGGCGATTTGTTTGCAGCCTGTCTGTTGGGATGGATTCACAGAGATGAAGATTTAAAGGTAATGCAAAGTGTGTTATTTCATACAGATCTACCCACCCTCACAATTTTGCTGGAATTATCGCAATGATATGCTTACAGATCCAGGTAAAATAATACCATTCTTAGGGGTGGGAGACCTTCCATATTGATATGGAGTTCCATATAGCAAATTTTTCCTTTTTTTTTTTTTTTTGTTGTTGTCGTGTGCGTGTTCTGTGTTCCGATTCAGGTTTTTGCGCCACTCGTATTTGAAATCCGCCATCTTCTTTTTAATGCGTGAAGACACTATTATCATCGTACTTTATATTTGTCAAAAATGGAGCTGATTAATGACGAAGCAGAGGCATGGAAGATTGCCAACGACCTGAAGAAAAACAAGTGGAGAAGTGAATGGATGAATGAGATGGACGAATTAAATTGTCCGTTCCGAAAACGGCTGCGAAAACAAATGAAGTGGGCACTGCTTGGTGTATACTGTGCAGTCGGAAGCTTGTATGCAAGTCAAATGATAAAAAAGTCGATCAAAGTGCATTCCCAGGAGATGAAACGTGGAGAGATTGAATGCGCAGAAACATACATCAACTCTTCCTGCTGCTGCTCTAGTAATGGCTCCGGTGTCTCCCAGAACAGAGTCAGCCAATGAAATGGAAAGCCACTCCCAAAGACATAAAAAGCTTCTTTGCAAAGAAGTCAAAAAACTAAGGAACAGACAACAATCGGATACAATCAGTTGATTTCATTTCCAAGACTTGTCTCTCTGCTGTTATTGACTTCCATTTTCAGGACTTAAACCCACTGCAGCTTCTAGTTTTAAGACTTGCCCCTCTGCTAACACTGATTTTCATCATAAAGACTGACCTTGCTGCAGTCAGTGACTTCTTTTTCCAAGACTCGCCCCAATGTAGGTTTGAAAAAAACTGATCCCACTGACTTTTGTTTCCAAGAATCGCCTCACTGTAGTCATTGAAAAGCTGACCCCACTGCTGTCACTGACTTCTGTTACAATGATTCGCCTCACTGCAACCATTAACTTCCAATTCCATGCTCACCTTGCTGCTTTAGCTTATACACTTTTTCAAGTTCACTCATTGCAGCCACTGATTTTCTTCTCACGATTTGTTCAATTGGGATTACTGATTTATTGCTTCCAGGTTCATCCACGCTAACCATTGACTTTCATTTTTAAGATGCCCCAGTGCCACCAGCCACTGATTTCTATTGTAAGACTTGGCTTACTGCAGCTTTAATTTTGCTCAATGTTTGTTCCAATCCAGTGCTAGTGCAGACATTGACTGCCTGCTGAATTTAAGCCATGTAAGACTAAAAAAAACAAACAAAAACAAAACACAACAACCCAGGAATCCTTATTCTTGAAGTTATAAATTAAGTGATTGAAATTTGGCCACTATCATCATTAACATCACTGGTGAGTAATATTTATACATTGCATCCAATTTTGTTTGATGGTTTACTGAATTTAAGATCTATTCTAAGTACTTGGCACAACATTTTCAGTTTGATATTTAAGCCGTAAGTCATATTTGGAGTCTTTTTATATAGAAGTTAATTATTAAGTTTGTTTTCAAGGAGAGGCCACTAAAGTGTCTTGGCAAGACAAATTTTCTTCAGATCCCCCAGCAGGGCGTTGCCCCTGCACCCCACCAGGGGCCTAAAGCGGCCCCCTGGACCCCCGGCCTTTTCAGTATAGCTATGATTTTCTGCTCCCACCCCTGCATTCCATGCTAATGCAGAAAATTATGGGAGTTTGGAAAGTTATGTACTATTTCTGTTCTGCATAGATAGAAAGATGCAACTTTTGCAAGGTTTGACCAGAAATTGTTTGACTACTGAAGGGCACTTTTTGATTTTTTTTTTTTCTCAACCAATGACAGCATTTCTTGTTGACGAAGATTGTGCTTTTGTGCCAAGATGTCTACAGTTAAATCAGCTGCAAGCAAAAAGCACTTGGACAGGTTGTTATTAACAGTAATTGTCCAATGAAAAGCCATAAATGTCCAAAAGTGACAGGAATTACAAGTTCTTGTGTTAGAGATGTATATGCACATCTTTTATGTAATGTTTATTACAAATCTGTGTTGTGGTTGTGAACTCCATTTTATTCTTCTTGAAGACCAGGATCTTCTGTCAAAAATTCCAGGTTGTTAATGATTAAGGTTAACATACCTGTATATACCATCTGTGCAAATCAAGCTCTTAAACGTGAAGGACTTGACATGTCTGTTGGTAATCACTTAATTTTCAAGTACTGACTGCACATTGTACAGGGACAGTTCATATTTTGACACAAACTGAGGTTGAGACAGGAACTTGAGAAAAGGACATTTAGTAAGCATTTTACATATTGAGTATGGTTCGAATTAAACAAATGCACACACACACACACAAATCAGCTAGACATACATAGCTTTTACACTGTCTGGGCTGGGGTTTTTTGGTACCATTGTAAATGATCTTGTGAAAGCTGACTGGCAAAGGCAAAGCACTCACTGCTGACCTCAGTGCCACTTGGTAAATCAGTAGTGGAGCTGAATTCCCCACAGCGAAAATGGAACTTCATATTGACACAGAATAATTGAGTATGCTGTTTCCAGTAGTATATAATTTGACTTGTTTTCTGTTCGTTTTGTTTTCTGTTTGTTTTAAAAATTGTGTTTTTAAGGTGTGTGTGTGTGTTACACATGTAAGGGCATTCGGCCTGTTTTTTCTCAGAGGATGAAGGGGGGGGGGGGGAGGAGGGATTTGCTCTTTATACGAACTAATCGTTATGAACAAGAAAGGTATGTTCAATATGCAAAATATCAGTTTCTGTGTTTTTGTGTGTATATGAAAAGAAAATGGTATGTGTTGGAACAAACAAAATGCCACATGCACACAAATAAAAATAGCATAGAAACAAAGAAGAAACACAGCAGTTTTGTATGCTTTTCAGATTGCCTTGGAGAAAACAGTGGCCACAGTGCAAGCGGTTATCAAGAAAACATTTGCATATGCAAAAAGTGAGTGATCCTATGGTTTGAGGCATCTGTGCTCTCTGCCGAGAGTGTATGTCACTCTGTGTGCGTATACATGTGTAAGTGTGTGTGTGTGTGTGTGTGTTGAGCATGTGTGTGCCTGTGCATGCTTTGTTGGCCTTGTGTATATGTGTGTGTGTGTGTGTGTGTGTGTGTGTGTGTGTGTGTGTGTGTGCTTGCGTGTACACACGCGCATATGTGTGTGTGTGTGTGTGTGTTGTGTGTGCACGCGCACACATGAATCCATGATTCTGTAAATTCAGAGGTTGTATAAATGTCTCTAATTGTGAACATCTACAAGACTTTTGTTGTTGCGAAGATGCAACCCACAATCTATTGAAAGACTTTCTATGTTTGAAAAATTGTTCCTTAGATCCCAGACTAGATAAAAATGTCCGTGTTTCAGAATCGTGTTCTGAAAAGTATAGCATTTAGGAGTCACTACTGGAAAAAAAAAAGTGAGAAAAAGCGTTGAAGAGAAAAGCCCAAAAAGGAGTTCAGCACATGCCGGCAACTACATGTAGAGGAAGACACTTCTTTTTCTTTCTTTGCTGTCTCCTTGTCTATGCCCCCTGCAGGGCATCGTTCCCATGCTGCTGGTTCCATCTGTGCTATGCCGTATCTTGGTTCATGCTGTTGCTGCCACAGTAATGCAGTCTCCAGCAAGCAGTTTGTGTAAGATTGTCTGGAGGCAGCGTACCAGATGAGTCACGGCACTGCATCTGTCATGTTGGTGGTGTTCACTAGTGCCTGTTCTGATGTAACATATGTGCAGAACACCACAGCTGAAGGTGACTGACTTGTATGAGTTCTCTAAAGATTTTGCGAAAATGCTCTAAAAGCCAAGAGATCTGGAAGTGTTTTAGTGTCCCAGTCTGAATTTTATTACTCCAGCTGCTTGTGGCTCTTGTCAGGGAATGTGTACTTTTAGGAGAACATGATTGGCACTGCACATGATGTTTAACGATGTGCATGTTTGCCTGTTGTCTTTTTTTTTTTCTGTTCTTATTTTTGGTTTTTCAGCATGTCAGTGGATCTTTTCCTAAACGAATTTTGCCAAGGACCAAGTCTTTCATTGCTGCTTTTTTGTATGTGTTTTACTTGCATATGCTGCATGTACCTCAGTCTTTGACACTGTTTTCATATCAGAAATACTATCACCTAGACTTCTGCTGAAGGTGAAGTGGAGAGGGCACACAGGCCTGTGGCAGACTCGAACTGTAGACAAAGGATTTTCTCTGGGCCACCACTGCCACCTGAACATGATGCTCGTAAACTTTGCCTGACTGTTGTGTACAGTCCTGGAAGGCCCCTGATGGTCAGCTGGGGTGTAATTAAATCAAACTATCATGTGACATTACATGTTAAAGCGCTGTTCTCATTTTCAGAGGCAGCGGCTCCAGACACTGTGCCTACCCCTGCCCAGATGGAGCTGCGACTCATCCAGAGCAAGAAGATCATCGAGAACCCCCAAGTAGAGATCCATGCCCAGGACGTGTCCTCTTCCTACTCTTCTTGAGGCTGGCTTTTGTTTAGTCTCTCCAGCATCTATGTGGCATTTTGGTGATGTGTTCAGCTGATATTCTGTTTCTATTAGTCCAACATTGCGACGGTATTCCCAGCCCCTGACCCTGCATCTCGTTACTTCCTCCTTTCCCCGTCCATTAGAATGATAGACTGTTGTTTGTGTCTGTTTTTCCGGTGGCAAAATCATGTCACAAAAAATGTCTTTGGGTGGTGGGTTTTCTTGGTTTGTTTTAGGATGGTTTTGTTCTAGTGTTGAGAGGTAAACTTAGAATTAAGACTTTGTGTTGTTGTGAGTGTTGTTTGTTTAATTTTCAAATAGAGGGGAAGTGGGAAGCTTGTTTGTTGTGATTGTCGTTTGAGTTCCTAGTGTCTTCTTGGCAAATGATGTACCCCAGCTTTCAAACAGTTCAGAATTATAAAGGCAGCATCAGCTGGTTTGTCATGTCATCAATGATCAGGATCTCACAGCGAGATCACCAGGAAAGACTGCAGTTTGTAAATGATACTTGTGATCTGACATGAGGGGAGAAAAAAAAAAAAAAAAAAAACCACCAGGGACACGAATTTGTATCTTTTTGGGCTCCTTTATGTTCTTTTGATTATGGTTTAGAGAAGAAAATTTCTATTGAAAAAAGGGAAAAAAACTCTGAACAGAACTGAAGATTCACAGCTTTGGAAAAGGGTATATTTTACAGCGCTGAGAAAGTGTGGAAGTGTTTTACTCATGAAAACCTCAATGATTCCGAGATGAGGTATTCATAGGATACCAGCAGTACAGATATTGCAGACATGCACCAGATTCAAAGGTCCAGTTTCAATGGTTACAAAACAAATGGACATGAATGACTGGCAACTGGTGATGAATACTGTACTACACTGTGATGTGGGTGTCTCTTGCTAGTGTGGTGGTGGACATCTCCCACTACTGATTAGTATCAAATGGCAAAATGAAAGTGTACATGCAACTGACTGAATTTCTACCAAATACAGTGAAGTGTTGATTCATTAAGTTACAGTTTTAGATAATGTAAATGTTGTTCCAGTCCATTGGTAGCTAGTTGATTCGGATGTATTTGTAAGTTGTTGGTTTTCCTTCTTTTTTTTTTGGATGCAAGTCAGTTGTTTGTCATTATGGGGTATTGGCATATAACCTCAACAAAAAGCAGAGGCAGTATCCAGGGTTCCAGCGTAATCCTCAAAACCTGGAAGAGAGACTGATGACGCATTACTTCTGCCCGCCTTGGCTTAAGGCTGTGTCAGGCCAACTGACATAGGCGAGAACACCAAGGCTGCATCAAAATGTTGTTATGCTCTGCATAGTTATGCAGGGATTGTCTTCAGTTGTGACAGTTGTATCAGTCTCCAAAATATCCCGAAGTCGGAGTGTGGTTGTCCATGTGGCGGGGTAATCAAAAATGGTCACACATGTAATGCTCTCATCCCCAACTGATGCATTTGTACCATAGTGTTCAAGTACTTCGGCTGGTCCCTGGTGTCTTTTAGCCAGGGTACGACAACAACAACAACAACGCATGCCTTCTGAAGATGTCAAGTCCACAGCGCAAGCCAGGGCCTAAGAACTGTAGACAAGAATCTGGTCATGTTTAGTGCAGCGATTGATAGGCATAGATCTGCAAGTCCCAAGAAAGAAAAAAACGCAGAATTATATACCATAATGATAAATAAAGAAACGAATGATCTGAATAGATTGTGTTATGTGGTAGCCAAGAATGTCAAAAGAGTGACTGAGCTTGAGAAATGTCTTGGGCATGGGGATGGGGATGGGAAAAGAATGAGGGTGGAAGAGTGGGTTATTCTATTGGTTGTATGAACATAGAAAAGTGGTCAGTTATGTGTATCCCTGTCAGGGTTTTTTTTTTTCTTTTCTTTTTTTGAGTTGAACATTTTAACAATGATCGGTGGCTGGTTTTCTCTTTTCACACTGTTTAATTTGCATTCCATTTCATGTAGTTGGAGATATCTATCTGTGAACAGGTAATAGTTTGCATGGATGTGTTGCATTTTGTTGTATCACTTGAACAAAACTGAATGGACTGATTTTTTTTTTTTCCAGATGAGTGTACCAAATTTCAGTTCAGCCAATTGCCTGAGGGACCCAGTTAGACTAGTTTTGTTAACTGACATTTTGGTGTGTTCGTTTTCAGGTGAAATGCTCTCCACTGCGCGTACAAAATAGTAATGATGATTGCATTTGGAAACGTTCTGTTGTCCTGTGAATCATTGGAGTTGTCCATATCTGCTCTATAGTCTTTTTTTCCCCTCTTTTTCTCATTGAATCTTGGTATTTGTTTCCAAACCAGTGTTATGCCATCAATCACCTCTGAAGAGTGTCAGCTTCATATTGCTGATATCTGATGTCTCAAGCAGCTTCACTGTAGACATCGTGTGTGGTGCTTGTGTTATTGCAGTCGTCAGGACCTCTTGATATTAAGAACCAAACATGCACAATATAAAAACAAATCATTTTTCAGCTGTCCAGAAGAATGGAATCAGGCATGCACTTGGATGTAAAGCACTCTTAGTAGTCGGATGTAGATTACTACTGTCAAAGTCTTGCAGCATTAGCACAGGGGTCCATGGCCAATTTTGAACAGAAACAAGATGATGCTATAAGTGAACAAAAGGAAAATCATGAGTTTAATATTTTTGTAGAATTTTCTTTGTAATGTAATATTTGGTGTGCACTGTCATTGTAACTGAGCCTGTAAATTGTCATCTGTTTTAGTCACTTCAGCCTGTTAAAATCATAATTCATCCTTTTGGGAAAATCTTCAACCAAAAATTATTGCTGGGAAGTCAAAATGGAAACAAAACAAAAAAGCTTTCTGTGCATTTATTTTTGCTACAGGGGAGTTCTGTTGTTGATAATTACGTTGCAAGTGTGTTGATCATATCTTAACCAATTTTTCTTCTTCCTGCATTTTCCCAAATAGGTTAGTCTTACAACAGTATTGCATGAATGTATGCTGAAATCAACATGCATGCTGAACCTTGCTGTAGCATTTTTGGATGATAGTGCCGAAGACTTGATCCGTATGAAGAGGTGTAATTATTAGTATTATGATTTTTTTTTTTGTCTATAAACAAGATCTTCCTCCCGATAAAACCTCCCTATCTTTTAAGATTCCAGTTCTCAAGGACTGACGGTTGTTCTTGAGAAGGTCGAGTGCTTATATGGTTCCACTTCCAGAAATGCATGTTTTATAGGCAAACAACTTTGATTATGGTTAATAAGATGTGTGTGGTGAATAGTTATTCCTGATGGATTTGAGAAGAGAGTCTATAAGATATGATGGCGATTCTAAGCCATGTTATCACAACAGCTGTTTTGACAGTATCGACTGTGGTAGTATATTCTGGAAAACAAATTTCAAGAACAAGAAAGTGAGGAGTTAAAAAGTGCAGTCAGTGGGTCATATTTGCATATCCTATGATTTCAAATGATTACTTTGTGAGATTAGACACATACCAACCAGTTTGATATGGAGCATGCCTTGAAGTCTTCAGGTTTTAACATGTGTGAAGTATCACTGGATGCAGCATAGTTTGATGACACAACACCATGTCTTCATGGCGTTTTCATGTCGTAAGGTGTGAACTTTTCTTTGATCTTGGCTTTCTGAGGCCAAGGACGGATTCAGGGCCTCAGCCGATTTATATGTAGACCATATTTTTGACTGTGTGTATTCTGCTGCAGAGTTTTTGAATTAGAGGTGTGAAAGTTAGTTTCAAAACGAGGTGACTGAGGGTGGAAAATGATGCAAATTTTAAAAAGAAATGCTATTAGGTCCACCACACGATACAGACAAACAGATCAATGTTTTGTCCTGTATGTCTGTATTGTGTGGTGGAACTAATACCGTTTCTTTTTAGAAGTAGGTGTGAAAACTGAGCAGTGTGTTGATTTGAGAGATATGGGTTTACAATTTGGCAAGGTGTGAACTCTGGTAGTGCTTCATGGGTGAAAGACGGAGGATTATCTGATCCTCTGAAATGGACGTGTCTGCAAGGCCTGCTGATGCCTGGACTCCTTTTGTGTGTATATACACAGTGAAGATCAGATATATACTCAGTAAAGATCAGATATATACACAGTGAAGATCAGACATATGCACATTAAAGATCACATAGTCTGTCTTAACATTTTGTAGGCCATGATGTCTGTGTTTACATTTTGTAGGCCATAATGTCTGTGTTAACATTTCGTAGGCTTTAATGTCTGTGTTAATGTTTCTTAGGCCATGATGTCTGTGTTAAAATTTGGTAGGCTATAATGTCTGTGTTAACATTTTGCAGGCTATACAGTCTGTGTTAACATTTCGAAGGCTACTGTATCTGTTTCAGCATTTGTAGGCTATGTCAGATACATCAAGCTTGTACAAGAAATGAAGAATGTTTGGAGAGGAGGTTCGATCGATGAAACATTTCCAGTGAAATCATGTGTTTAATATATATTAAAAACAGCAAGATCAACACGTTTATGCGTGACTATGTATGCGACAGCAGTATCAAGCTTGTTACGCATGACTAAGGATATTAATCTGTTGCAGCAGCCTAACATTAAACTGACCTTGGAATGAGGTAGCTCTGGAGCTTGGTTGAAGTTAACCAGTAACACAGTTAGTGTGGAATTAATGTGCCATGTTTGTGTTAGTTAATTTGTGAAGTAATGTCCACAGACATCAAAGATCGTCCAAGCTTTCACATGGTCATCTGCTTCCATTTTCATTAGACACAGAGGTAGTTTGATGGTCACGTAATGTTTTGATGTGAAAAATTAATGGCTAATTACTGTTTACAAGTCATAGATATTACAAAGAAATATACTTACTTTCCAGTATTTTTGTCTGTGTGTTTATGTTCTTTTGTTTATTTTTTGTTGTTGTTGTTTTTTTTCAAATGTATATGATTTATATCTAATCCAGTCAGCGCATTATGCAGAGATTTCACTATATTATTCACATTGAACAGTCTGTGTGCAAAAAATAAGTATAAATGTGTGCAGAGAGAAATCTCTTCAACTCGTATGCGTACTTTAACTGTGAGTGCAAAGAAATTAAACAAGTGAGGAATTTGCCTATTGCGGTCATTGCCATGTGTGTCTTATCACAGCAACTAATTCCAAACGGAGTGAGTGAAGTAGTTCAGAAGCATAAACCAGCATTCTGCTATCCTTTGTTCAGTGGTGTACCTCACTTTGTGTCGATCAATTTTTTGTTTTCTGTTTAATCGGTGGGTATTTCAAGGCCATAGCACTTTTGTGATGAAGTGGGAGACATTTGGGTTGGTGGTAAGGGAGGGTGCTTTGAGAGTGGAGGGAAAGCTGATTGAAGAAGGCATGCACATGGCAAGCTGTAGTCAAAGAAAGGCTGTCTTCCTTGTGTCACAAATGCATTTTAGCACTGACATGTTCCAAATGTTCAATGTCATTTTGATCTGTGTAATCTCTATTGTCCTTATCAGACTTCCCCCGTATTTATGGATGAAATTAGATATTGCTTTATCCCATCACAAAGGCAAATTGATGGCATTTTGGTATTTGGTGAATGTGGTTGAAAAAACAAGTAAGGCTGTGTAATGTGCTTCTTTCATGTGAATGACAAATTTGTACTTTGCTACATTTGGCAAGATATAATTTACACATGTTCAATCTTTCTCTACGTTTAGTAAGATATTTATTTATAGTAGCTCCTCTGGTTAATTCAGGAATTGCATTATTTTGACTGATCTCAATGAAATGTGGGTTACTATTTGTTGCAATATTTCATGAATATCATTTAACATATTTTATCAATACATAAAGCAATAATTGTAACTGATGCCGGTTTTAAGGAAAATCAAATGTTGATTTCAGTACATTGAAAATTTTTTGCTGGAAACCTAAATTGCCTAGTTAATATCTCTACTATTTGGTGACATCTGTGTGCTGAAAATGGCTGGATATGTTGTACTACACATGTGCTGGTGTGTCAGTTTGTTGATATAGTATACACTGTGATATTACTGTTCTTGACATGATGATCAAACTCCATGTTCTTTTTTTAAGTGATGGCTGCATAGTAAATAACCTTATCTCTTTTTGATTGATCGTTTCAAAAATCACAGAAACAAAAGATCGACTTTGACTGCAAATGAAGTAATGATCTGATATTTGACATAGGATCAGACTTGGAGTCTGAGGTGTGCATGGATGATCTGATATTTGACATAGGATTAGACTTGGAGTCTGAGGTATGCAAGTCCATGCAGATCACCTTGTCTGTCACTGAATACAGAGGACAAGTTACAAATGTTACAGTGTCATGTAGCTCATTTGTTTGGGTAGAAAAGATTTATACAGGAGACATTCTAGTTGTTTGATGTGAAGGAATAAAGAGATAATGTGTGAAACCAGGAATGCATAAGTGTCCAAAGTGTCCGTGTATGCTCTGTGCGTGCGTGTGTGTGTGTTCTCATCGGTCTTAAACAAAAATATAGTTTTTGTTCGCCCAGTTTTGTTTGATTTATCATGATTTCATAGGAGTATAAACAATCTTCCAATATTTCATTTTTTAAATGAAGTTGACACATCCAATGAAGGAATGACAAACAAATGAACAATTGTATATCTGGAAAATTTAGGAAAATGTAAACTAAGGTATCAGCGAAAGCATACACAAACAATCGTTAATTTTTTGTTGACTTTTTTCTTTAATAGAGTGAGAGGTTGTTGACCGTATAAACTTGTGACTCACAGGTGAAACCATGAACAAGAAGTATACCTTGATGTGCCGATGCATACGATGATTGTAATGGTGCAACAAAGAACATCAGTTTGCTATAAACCATCATTTGAAGCTCTTTGAGAACGAAAACAAAACCAAATCAAGGGATTATACCAATTTCACCAGCGGGATTCTTGTACTGTACAAAACACTGCGAGTAAAATGGCGGCAGGCACATTCATATTGTCAAAATGTTTTGTGGTGATTTGTTACTCTGATAAGTCAGCTGGGCTGCTTTCATACCTCTTCCTTGATAGCTCTCTCACTCTCTTTGTTTCAGGATAACCTAAGTATGTTCATGTTAAACATCCTTAACCACCAAAGGAAACATGGCGGAACTGAGATGGAAATAAACATCCTCAGAGAATGGGGAGAGAGGACCTGTCAACTATCAAACACAACACTGACACCATCTGGACACTAACACGTTAGGATGGGCTGCAAAGATGCCACTTTCTGATCGAGCACCAATTGGATTTGAAATAGCGTTTGACTGCAAACATGGTGCTCTGCCACCGAGCTAAACACAGAATGTGTGTATTATGACTGTATTTAAATGCGTAGAAATATGCATACTACTTTGTGGAGTGCAAGAATATACTAGTATAATATAAAAGTGATACATCTGTCTAACTATATCTCTCTACCAGTATGTATGCCTATGTTGTCAGTGATTATTTTATTTTATTTAAAAAAAATTACTTTGAACACTGTCGACATGCTTATTCTGAAGTCACACTAATCCTCACGTAACCATGTGACATTAGTATAACAATGAGTATAAAATCCTCTCACTGCCTTTCTCTGTCTTCCCCTACCTCCTCCTCCCTCCCCCTCCCCAACCATCTTTTCCCACCCCCTCTCCTCTAAAGAAAGCGAGACAGAAACGTACACAGATTTAGACGTTTTGATCATTGATGGTGGTTCAGTTCAATTAAAACATGATCATACACAGATCTGAACTGGTAGCATCCTTGTACATACAAATGAGACGGAAAGAAAATGACAATACTAAAGCAACATACTGACCCACAGTACCACTCTTGTCTTAATGCATGGATATTGGGGCCAAAAATCAGGTAAGCAAATACAGGGCTATTAAAAGAATCACATGTTTAAAAAAAAAATCCCCCACAAATCCTTTTTGCCTTGCTATTTGCTTGTACAGGAAATGGAAACAAGTGGCCCAAGACTGCATTCCGACTTCAATGTGAGAACAACCTGAAAAGTCTCGTTCTAATTGGGCTTAATCTTATCCACCGAGTGTATTATAAATTTATGGGACACAATCTATATATTTTCGACAAATGAAAATTACATTACGAAGAGGAAGGAAATAAAATCCAAACGAGTGTAAAAGGTCCAATATTTTCACCACGGTTTATTAAAAGGCTTCCCCAAGGAAAACAACACACAGTATAAAAAGGTTTCACACTGGGAAACTTCAGCCAATACTAAAACTGTAAAAACAGCGAAAACAAATAAGGCAAAAAATGTGTGGCTGCTGGCAAAGGGTTTGAACACTGTTTATTGCCCTTGTGGAGATCATGGAGCCGTCTTTCAGAATAAACCATTCCTAGCCTTTTGAAAATTCTGTGCATGTGATTTCTTCTTTTCTTCCACATTCCTTGACTCTGGGTTTGAAAAAAAAAAGCATGTTTCTTCACTGGCATCCAATGTATATCGATCTTCAAAACAATACTTTTTCCTTAATACAGTTTACAACATGCAAGGTTTTGACACTGGCTTACAAAAAAATCTTTCTGCATGGTCATCAATTGTGTATCCATCTTCGAAACAATGCTTTTTCCCTAGTGCAATTTATGGCATAGAAGATTTTGACTCTGGCTTAAAAAAAGTATCTTTCTTTACTGTTATCCATTGTATATCTGTCTTTGAAACTATACTTTTTTCTTATTTACAACATACAAGATTTGATTTTGGTTTTGGAGATTAGGCTGTGAAAACACTGTCCAAAAAAAAAGACACTACTGTCCACACTGCAGTGCCCATGTATTTTCAAGTCTCTGGAATGCATATTACCAAATTTTTTTACCCCCCCCCCCCTCCCCCCTGGATTTTTTTTCTTTTAAAGTAGAATGAAAAATTAAGCTGAATGACTGGCTGTCAGTATGGCCTAGTCTTATCTTTGGGATGCAAGACTTGCTATCATATCTATGTATATATGTATGTATCTGTCTATCTATCTAGATATATATATATATATATAATATATATGTATACATGTATAGTGTGTGTGTGTGTGTGTGTGTGTGTGTAAAAGAACAAGAGTAGTGATAAACTCCAAGCTTTTGCCTTTACACTCATGGGACAAAAGTTTGTCCCCTCTTGGCACTTCCGGCGCTGACTACCTACTGGCACCTGTTGCTGAAAACTTATTATTCTTACCTTTAGGCTGGACTTAAGTTGCTAGTACTTGGTAATCTGGCCCTTCCGACTCAAAACATGCTGACAGAGTGGAGGTAGACAACAGTCAGTTGATTCCAGCAAGTAGTGAGTGCACAGCGCAGATCTGCAACAGTACTGATGCGGTGAATGTTTTATCTCACGCGAGTCTTGAGGACTTGCCACACGTTCTCGATCGGATTTAGATCTGGAATTTGAGGGGGCCAGAAAAACACGGGAACTATGTGCTGTCGCTTCCAGGTCTCGGTATGAGCCGAGCGGTGAACAGAGGCAGGTACCTTGCAGGTACCAACGTTTGTTTGAGCAGTGGTCGGCAACAAACGGCAGAAAGTTGTTTTCCAGCACATCAGTGTACTTCTGACTGTTCATATTGCCTTCCACAAATACCAGTGGTCTAACTCTGTCATACGAAATGCGTCCCCACACCATCAATTTCAATGTAGTCTTCGGGCCTAGATGGACGCTGCACTGAGAAAGCATTGACCACTTCTCTTCGACTTCCATTGGGTTTGATCACAATGGTCATTTCATCACTGAAAAAAACTTTTTCCACTGACCGTTCACAGTCCAGTGAAGTTTACTCCTACAGTACTGCAACCGCGCTTCTTTCTGCTCACTTCCTCGATTAGTTTCTTGACTGGGGATGCTTTGAATAGCCAAGTCCATGTAGATTTCGCTTGATCGTCTTTTGGCTGACTTGAACGGAGGTTGATGCACGGAATTCGGCTGAAATTTCAGGAACTGTGGCACATCTGTCCCGTTTTACGATTTTTGACAGTGCAGACACGCACCTGTTTGTGAACCCTCTGGGCCTACCACTCCTTCCTGTTTGTTTTCTACTGTTTTTCTGTCACAATAGCGCTTGTAAACTTTCCCGACGGTTGACCTGTTCAGGTTCAACACATATGCCACCTCAAACACCCGAAGCCCCAAGTCTATCAACGACACAATGTATTTTTTCGTCTCCTCTGTGAGCTGTTTGTTTGCCGATGCCATGCCAGATCCAACAGGAAACCGCCAATCCAAACGACAGTTCAACGATTTTCTTTACTTCACACAAAAGAGTACACTTGTGAAAATGACGTCAGCGGTTTTCGATACACAAACATGTCACCAACGCTGAAATATTGACAATCTGATTGAAGCAACCACTTCAAATCTGTCCGCCACTAGAGGGGACAGACTTTTGTCCCTTTACCTGTATTTTCGGCTTCATTAGGGAGGGTGAACAGGTGTGAAGTGGGAATGTTGGAGGCGCGGATTTTATCACTTATCTTGATCGTATCTACTGTCCACGTCCTGCGTTCCGCATCCTTGAACTGTGTTCAGCAACTTACATTAGCAACTAAAGGACTTGTATTCTGTGTGTGTGTGTGTGTGTGTGTGTGTTGAATAATAAAGTAGTGGGAAAAAACATGTGGAGGCTAACAATTCTTCCATTATTATATTATTGTGTGTGTGTGTGTGTGTGTGTGTAAACGGGTATAAATAGCTCTGCCATCTTTATTCCTTTATTTATTTTTTTTTGTTGTTTACAGGCCAGGCAGTTTGAAGCAAAGATGTGGATACAGCTTAGACTTTGTCCTTTTCGTGGCGACAGCCTTAACAGAGCGTAATGTGGTCGGCTTCTTCTACCTCTTCTCCCCTTAACCGAAGAACACTTAACTTGCAGGATTCGTACTGTCCTTCACGGTTTGAAAAAGTCCAGAGAAACTGAGGTACCCCGTTTTAAGGCCTTCAAAGTCTGTAAGAACTGCCTTGGTATGGTAAAAGTGTGTAAATTTGATGTTGTTACCTAAAACAAAAAGTAGTTGCTGCAACTGCTTTCCCTGTTCATTCTATATTGTTCTCAGTCTATCTCTCTCTCTCTCTCTCTCTCTCTCTCTCTCTCTCTGTTTTAACAGGTCCCTGGAGGACTGTCTGAGCAAGACCAGTGGATCTTTTACCATGGTTTCACCGACGAAGTCTTCTCTTCTACAGATGTCAGTTGATCTTCATAAGGTCTGATGTCATGCTCGATAGTTTGACACACTTGCTCTAGGTGATAGGGTCAGTGTGTCTCATGATGAGTATCTTGTGGTAAAAATATCTCCTTTCCATGGCTTGGATTCGTTCTTTGGCTGGGCTACAATAAAACTGTGAAAATTGAACATTTCCTCATAATTCCCAAATGTATCTTTCATTATTGTTTTTTTTTTTTTTAATTTTTTTTATCTCACATTTTTCTTTACTGTTCTTCACTGCGTTTGAGCTCCATTGATATGCTTTTGTACTTGAAAAAGTCTTTTTACTTCTTTTTGTAACATGCCACCCCCAGAACTATCTTCATTACTCTCTTTGCTAGAAAGATCCCTATCCACTTGATGACCGGTCCCGGATCCAAAATACGCTGCAGTTTGTTGAAGAGCTTAGAAAGCGGAATTGTGTCGAATGCCTTGCTAAAGTCAAGAATACAACATCAGTCTGGAACCCTGCTTCGTTGGACATGAGAAGATCTTGCATGGTGATGAGCAGATGAGGCCCCCAGGGGTATCCAGATCTGAAGCCGTGATTCTTGTCAGTGAAGGTGTATTTCTCCAGGTGTCCATTAAGGCGATGATGGATGATACGTTCTAGCAGTCTGCAGGCTACAAAGAACAAAGATGCTTGACTCCTGTCTCAGTCACTCATTCATAGGGCTGCCTGTTTCTAAGAAGCAACTGAAAATGCCAGGGGCAAGGCCAGAATTTGCTAAGTCCTTCAAAACTTGGGAATGCCGTCTGGTCTGATGGCCTTGCAAGGCATTCAAGTTCCGCAGTTTAGAGACTCCCTCACAGGTCAACCATACTGGCGAATGATAGGCCTTTGATCTTGCATGGTGGTGAGCTATCGTCCTGGGTGAAGGCGACTTGAACTGATCGAGAAGAGTCCTTCCTTTTGTGCTGCGCTTGCTGCATAGAGTGGGACCAGCCTTCAGGGGCTCTGCTCCGGGGCTGTCTTGGTGTCGCGCTTTGACGTCCCTCCGAAAGGGCTTACTATATTTTTTTTTCATGCCATCTTCAATGATGAAGTTGACGAATTCTTGTTCGGCCTTGTCATGGCCTTACTGCATTCTCTCTAACAAAAGTTGTATTAGGACCAAATGTTGAATTTCTTGGCCTTCTTGTACAGTCTCTTTTTCTTCCGCACGTTCTATTTCTTCTTGTCTCTTTTTCTTACTCTGACAGTGCCTCTTTTGGCAATTTTGCGCTCACAGACGTCAACATCGAATCATTGGTAGACATTCACCCTACACACAACTGACTGACAAAGCACTTATTGTTGGTCAATAGGAGCTAGAGGGTAGGAGGCGGGATGTTGGTGGGTGGTGTCCTCAGTGTGTTTAATCAGAACAAACATCACCGAAGTGACTCAGTCGGGAACTGTTGGCGTACGCTTGATGGTCACTAGAGGATTGCCGGTCCTGGGTCTGCAAGAGGATAGACGTGGGTGTGGCTATATGTGGAGGAACCGAAATGGAAAGCATGGGAGTAGTGTCACCGGGAAGGGGAAAGGATTGAAAGAAGAAGAAAAAAGACAGCTGATCCTGAAAGACAGCTGATCCTGAAAACAATGTTTCATCAATTTCCCTCTCTCCATCACTCTCTTTCTCTTTCGAGATTTCGCTTGGGATTATGCGATTTAAGAATTAATAACAGCTATGACGAACAACCAAAAAATTGTCCATTTTGTAACAGAATTGAAAACGAATTTCATTTCGTGTTTGAATGTCTAAGTACTCATGTTTGCGAGAAAAATAGTTATCAAGATTCTATTCCTATCCAAATGGCGATTGTTAAGCTTATGTGATGCAATCAGAAAACATGTTGATCCTTAGAAATTTGGCAATGTATATCTTTTATGCACTGAAAACTAGACATGAACTTATGAACGGAAACTAGATATATGAATGTCTTATGATTAGTTTCAAACGCAAGCGAAAACATTTTTATCTTGGTTTATTTCCTTGAATTATTCCCCCTTGCAACTGTTTGCTTGTGTGTTTCTGAAAACAAGTTACTTCCTTTTGTTGATGACCCGTACTCATTTTTATTCATTCTCAGCAAACGTGTACCCATTGTATACAGGTCGGTGGCCTTACAATTACAAATTTTAGAGTTCTCTCTCCTCTCTCTCTCTCTCTCTCTCTCTCTCTCTCTGTGTTACATGCACACATGTTCTTTTAAAGTCTAGTCTGAGAGCGGTTGTGTGGCAGAGTGTATGTCCCTGACTTTTCTGGATATCTAAACATTTTAACTTTCAAAAACTCTTTTCACATTTTTAAGTGATGCCTTTAAAATCTAAATCTTTACATTCAAAAATGATTTTTTTTTAAATGGAAGAAATGACGAATGCACATGTAGCATCAGTAAAGTTTTCAGTTTCACCCATATACTTGTTATATTAAGTTATCCTTTGTGTTTGTAGTACTTTTCTAATTATCATTCATGGAGGTGGGTGTATGTGAAACTCATTGTCCTCTTAGCTTCTTCACAGTTTGCTTAGGATAGCCTGTTTACAAACAATTAACACGTGTGCACACTGAAAACTCAGATCACAAGGGAAAAAGTGCAGTATCGCACATGCTTACACCTCATCCTTCTTGGTATAAAATATAATCATGTGGAGAATATAAACATAACGAGAAGACTACTGATACCAACAGATGGTACTCTGTTCAGTTGCCAGTTTGTTCAGCATCTTTTCCAAGTGTCAAACTGTTATAAATAAACAGGAACGATGGCAGCAATTTTCCCAGTAATTAAAATGAAAAAGCACCCCGAAGATTTAGCAAACAAAAAAGCACATAAAATACCTTGGGAGGATAAAAAAAGCCCTTGCCTATCATCAGATGGGACCAGTTTTGTAGGTGAGCGTGTAAAATTCTCATTTCTTGTCGCCCACATAGCAATTTAAAACAAAAAAAACAACAACAACAAAAACTTCTTGCCACATGAGTGAAATGCAAAAAATGTAGCAGTGCAAGCAGTTCTGCATCATCTGCTCCATCTGAGTTTGTCCCCCGCACCGTCTACAGAAGACACAGTCATTAAAAATTGATTTGGTTGGTTCTGTGTATCACGTAAGTCACTTTGCACCTTGTTTGTGTGCATTTATACACATTTTGGCTCATTTTCAGTAACAGCTGCAGTTTGCTTTCTATCTTCAGCGAGGAAATGACGATCAGCATGATGAACTAGAGTGCCAGCAATGCTACAGCCTTTTCCTTCCTTCTGAGAGAAAATGACAATCTGCACGGAACAGCGCGCCAGTCAACTGGGAAAATTCCACCTCCATAGTTACGAGAGAAAGTGGCATCGATGAAGATAATGACACTGATAATGAAATGGGACTATACACATCTTATCATTGAATTACGCCTCCGAGCAAAGATCATCTCAATTGATTTGGATGCAAACAAAATTACCTGGTCACTTAAACCTCTTCTCAAAGTCAGTTTAGAGAGAGAGAGAGAGAGAGAGAGAGAGAGAGAGAGAGAGAGAGATTTCATATAACTATTAGTCCGAATGACTGCTGGAGTCCTGGTGCTTTGATACTCTCTGCCCCCTGCCTCCCTACTTCCCTAAACCTCACCAACCAACCAAAGCAAAACATTTAAAGACACAGACAAAAGAATCGCCCCAAACTCTTCTCAAAAACAATTACACACTTTCCAAATGAGTGTACACGCATGCACGCGCGCGCGCGCGCGCGCACACACACACACACACACACACGCACACACACACGCATATGCACGCGCGCGCGCGCGCGCGCGCCACAACACACACACACACACACACACACACACACACACGAGCCCGTGCATGAGTGTGTACACACAAACAGTGATACATAAATGCATGTACGCACAATACAAAATCAAACATGTACATGCACCCCCTTTCTCCACCCGTTATTCCCAGCCCCAACCCAACGATTGTTTATACGTATGCATACACGTAAGCATTGTCTATTTCTCTTGCATCCCAAACATATGTTAATAATCACTTCTGAATGCATTACGACTAAAGGCGTTTTCTCACACGACAAAAATGCATGTGAACAAGCATTAGAAACACACATGATCACGAGCACAAAACACCCATCCAGTCCAACCACCCCACCCTCACATACACACACACCAGCACAGACGCATACTCGCACACTTTCACAAAAGCAAATTTCCTTCGAAGTGCCATCTGAATGTTTCTGATAAATCTTCACAACAGCTAGTTCTGTAAAGTTCTGGAGGAAGATATTAATGCAGTGTACGGGTCATTTTCCCTAATCCTATTGTAATATATCTGTATAACGGATGATTGTAAAACCCAGTTAAAGCATTGTGTGTGTGAAAAGACAGACTGATTAAAAAACAACAACACACACTCAAACAACCAAAAAAAAAACAACAACAACAACAACAACAAAACCAAAAAAACACAAATCCCGCCCATATAAACATTTGACATGACATTACTGGATAATACTTGTCACTTAATGAGCCAGTTAAATCGGATCAACTGTGAAATCCCACATGGATTCATAACACAATTATACAGTCAATGCTCGTAAGATTTACCGTGCATAATATCATATATCATTCATACATGTGTATAATATGTTTTCGGTAGTTAAAGCTAGTGAGCATCATACTGGCTGTTGTGAATATTCTTTGTTATTACATGAATACCCATCCAGACACCATAATGGAATGAACTGGCTGTACTGAATTAATTTAAACGGTGACCACACCAGCGGCTGTGGTGAGTCGGTCTCCACCCCCATCCCTACCCACCCCCTTCCAAATAATATTAAAAAAAAAAAAAAAAGAAAAAGCGAAAAAAAAAAGGTGCACACACGTGAGACAGCGCAAATAAATAGAACCGTAAATGACGTCACTCACAGCCTGGGCAAAACAGTAAGCGGCATTGTTTAAAACGATGAGTTAACGAAACAGTTTAGAAAAAGGAACAAATATTGCACTCCCTGTCCCCCTGCTCATCTTCTTCGTCATGCAGCCCTGGCAGCGGCAGCAGTCCCTGTCTCTATGGCTGTCTTCTGCCTGCAGAACCCACCGGTCCAAATCAGCAACACATCACACTAATGACAGGTAAAGTGGAATGTGGGTCTAGGTGACAGGTGTGAAAGGATGAAACGGGGTGGGTTCGAGGAAGGGGTGGTGGTAGGGGGTGGGGGGGGGGGGGGATAGGGCGAAGGGATACTAGGACTGAGGCACAAGCGGTTCTCTCTATAACGGGAAATAAAAAAAAGAATTTGTCTGTTCCCGTTGTGAAAGACAGGATTTTCATCTTTTCTCTCTCCCTGTGCCTCCACCATCTCCTTTTTTTTCTTCTTCTTCTTCCTTCATCATAAGCCTGCACTTACTGGCGACTGATTGAAAGAAAATCTGATAACACAAACTTTTCTCGCTTCAGATTTCAAGATCATGTTATGTCAGAACTTTGTACAAAGAAAAGTTCACCTGTGACACAAAACTATCCAACTCTTAATTTGTAATGTGTGTGTGTGTGTGTGTGTGTGTGTGTGTGTGTGGGGTGTGTGTGTGCATGCGTGCGTGCGTGCGTGCATGCGCGCGTGTGTGTGAGGGGGTGGGTGGGTATGTACATGCAAGAATATGTGTCCCATATGCAATTCTTTATTGAGAGTGAGATAAATTCTTTACAATTTCATTTTCAATTTCATTTCTTGATAACATATTGTTTACAAAAACTGTGCTAAACCAGTTTAGATGCGTACATTTTTTTGTAGTTTTTCGAACAAAGAGAAATGGAAGAAAGACAGGTTTTGATATCATCATGCTTAATCAATTAATTCGTTTACTGTTAGCATCCCTTTTCATCTGAATGGTAATTTTATCATCATATTTAAATGTGTTCAAAATCATATCACTGAAGTCACTCCAGATTTTGTAATGAGAGATCTGTTCATGTCATTTCCTTTTTGTCTAATGATAGTAATAGCTCAGTCATTGAAGAAAACGGTTTGAGTCTGTTAAGCAATACGAGTCAAAGGATTTGTTTGTTTTCAGAGTTGTAGAATAACTCCAGTACCCGCTGCACATAAGATTTTGTTTTATCTCACTTGAGTCTTTATGTCATGCTAGCAAGTACATGGTGGTTGAAAAAAAAAATCCAGAAAGAAAACAGTAAAGAAATGAAAATCAGATAAGCAAACAAAGACAACGGCGAGTAGGTACGTTTTACCACATTAGCATCAAATTAAATTAACCAACCGGAAATCAACAACGCTACGTAATAGTAATAATGATAATAATAACAACAACGTCAGCAACATAATGTCCCATCAGGTATCCAACTTCATCTCAGTACCTGGTGTTGACAACGATTAAGAAAAAAATAAAGAAAGTAGAAAAATTCAAATGAAACGGGATAATGAGATATTAGAAAAACAAACACTAAAACGACAATTCAACGACAACGTGAAATTAACATTTGCAATATTTTCATCTATACAATTAAATCAAGTTAGCAATGAGCGCCATGCATACAGTTGGGAACAGAAAAGGACGAAGAAGAAAAAGGCAGTTTTTAAACAAATACAATATTCAATGACACTGAATATCAATTACATTTAAGTATTTAAAAAAAAAATCGGAAATGAAATGAGGCAGGGAACAGTAAACGATAAACAGTAAACAAGTTGGGTATTTTTTGCTCCCATAAGAAAACCTAACACAGAGTAACTTTTATTCAAGACTGGCACAGCCTTTTAAACTTGAATAAAGTCAGACAAATACATAGACGAACAATCTAATAGTGGGGGAAAAAACAAGCGCAGGCCAACAACTGAACTATCTTCATAGTAATGACTTGGCAAAGATTTGGACTTAAGGAGGGGGGGGGGGGGGGGGGTAATTTGAAGATGGAGAAACTGGGAACATGAAATTAAGAAAATATGTTAGAGATATGTTACAGATATGAAAACTCTTCACTAGCTGCATAAGGGAACCATCGCAATCTCTTTTGAAGGCAGATATATTTGTATTGCCTGCTCCGAGGCCTTTCGTCCGCTGGGTCGGACTCATCAGGGAGACACGGCTGGTTGTGTCTGCGCTCCTGGCGTCAAATAGAGACACTCTATGTGTCTCTATTTGACGCCAGGAGCGCAGACACAACCAGCCGTGTCTCCCTGATGAGTCCGACCCAGCGGACGAAAGGCCTCGGAGCAGGCAATACAAATATATCTGCCTTCAAAAGAGATTGCGATGGTTCCCTTATGCAGCTAGTGAAGAGTTTTCATATCTGTAACATATTTTCTTAATTTCATGTTCCCAGTTTCTCCATCTTCAAATTACCCCCCCCCCCCCCCCCCCCCATCCTTAAGTCCAAATCTTTGCCAAGTCATTACTATGAAGATAGTTCAGTTGTTGGCCTGCGCTTGTTTTTTCCCCCACTATTAGATTGTTCGTCTATGTATTTGTCTGACTTTATTCAAGTTTAAAAGGCTGTGCCAGTCTTGAATAAAAGTTACTCTGTGTTAGGTTTTCTTATGGGAGCAAAAAATACCCAACTTGTTTACTGTTTAAAAAAAAAAGTTTAGTCCAAAACTGGTGGAGGTCTGCTAGTATCATTCTCACCCTTTGCTTACTTTGCCAATTACTTCCCTGTACCTGTTTATTTTATCCATTGTTTATGACGTTCAAAATACAACACAAAGATTATTGCTTAGCGATTTAATTGGTGAATGAAAGGGGGAAATGGTAGTGGGAGTTGAGTATCGGGAGGGGGGGGGGGTGGATGTGTGTATGCCGTAGCGGCAAAGGGATTGTAACAATGTTCTGGAATGTTTGAACAAAGATGAAGAATTGAAATGATTGAATATGTTTAAAATCATTTGTAATCAATATGTGCCTTTTGGATATACATTTTTTTTTCATACATGATTTATCACTATGTGTATATCGCTGCATGCGTCCACGGGCTTGAATGAAAGTGATAAATGGGATGTAGATTTTATCTGTCCATTGATCAGAAAAGACAGGATAAGACTCTTCGCCCCTTTCAAGTGAGAGTTCCACAGTGCATGCCAAAGGCATTCGCCACTTCCTGTTGTTCTGATTGGCTCTCTCTGCCTCCTGTAGGCTGTTTGTCACGCTTCGCCATCGACAGTGTCACACCGTTGAGTTTGAAGCACACACATGGCCGGTTCCGCATTGTAAAGGCTATGTGTGCAGGCTGGGGGCTGACCTCACTGAACATCGAACGACAAGCATGTGGCATGCATGCTTACCTGAGTTGGGCAGGCATGTCAGTTGAACGATTCTGTCACAGTGCCTTGTGCCTGTAAGAGATTTATAACCTATGCGAGGGAATGGGACTTCACAAAGGCGAACAGCGGGTAGGTGAAGCAAGATTTTTGTCCTCTCTCTATCTCTGAAGACTGATGGCTTATGTCCATTGTAGAGATGCTACATTCAGTGGAAGCAAGAGGCACAGATAGGTAATATGGGGATAGAAAAACAAAACAAAACAAAACAAAACAAATCAGCCAGCAAACAAAAGCAGACTTAGGAACCACTACACGCCCAGCAAACAGGACTGTTTCCACTAATTTAGTAAGAATGAACTTTAGATTATGTCAAGACTGCGAATGTAGAGTCAGAACAGGCCGACTTTTATCACGCCACAGACTACAGGCGTAGGGACTATAGACCCACAAAATTGGCCGTGGCCGTGTATACAAGACTTACTATTGTTGGTCCCCCATGGAATACTGGAGATCAGGGCTTTGACAAAGATACTGAGCTTGGTGTGGCTGAATGTAAGACCTATAACTGTTAATTACCCAAGGACTATTGGAGATCAGGGCTTTGACAGAGATACTGAGTTCGAGTGTGGCTGTGTATATGCGACCTATGATTATTAGTTAGCCATGGTTCACTGGAAATCGTTTATGACAGAGCTACTGAGCTTGTGTGAAGCGCTTTGTAAGAACTATGATTGTTAGTTAACCATGGTTCACTGGAAATCGTTTATGACAGAGCTACTGAGCTTGTGTGGAGCTCTTTGTAAGAACTACGATTGTTAGTTAGCCATGGATCACTGGAAGCTAGGCCGTGGCAGAGCTGAACTTGAGTGTGGCTATATTTAAGAGCTCTGATTGCTAATTACCCATGGATGACTGGCGGCTGGGGCTACGACAGAGCTACTGAGCCTGTGTGTGTTTGTGTAGAATATGAGACCCCAGACTGCTAGTTCCTGATGGACTACAGGAGGTCAAGGCTACGATACAGTTACTGAAACTGTGTGTGGCTGTGCTGTATGTGAGATCTCAAAGGGCAAGTTCTGTGGACTACTGGCACTAAGACAATAATGAAAGAACGGCAGAAGGGTGGCGCGGATGGGAGAGAGTGGAGGGAACAGGGCATGACAAGAAGGAATGATGCAATTATGTAGACAAGACGGAGCAGCAATGATGATGGTAACAACAATGACTTAACGATAGTGTGATCAGGTGTATTCAGATATACAAACTAGGATAAATAATGAAAAAAAGGAAACTTAGATTTCCTTTCTTTTCCCCTCCCGTGTACAAGAGTTTCTTTTTGTCATCTACTAAAAGTCATTGAATTGTGGCTTCCAAGGATGGTGAAAGATTTCCCCCTGGCTGGTTGGTTCGGTAGTTGAGAACAATACATCTCTGGGTTCCACTGGCACCTTTGGATTATGTTTTTTCCTTGATATCTGATGGCATATACATTGTGCTTTCCGCTATATTCACAGTTATCCCCATAAGGGAAGATGACCCTTTGAGAGAAAGAAACATCTAATGGCATATTGTTGTACATTCTGCTGCATTCACATTTGTCTCCATTAGAGAAGATGATCTTTTAACAGAAAGAAGCTCAACGAATAAATCAGAAAGCTTCTTTCCACTAACAGGTTATCTTTCCATATGAGAGTAAATATGGATTTAGCTGTGTATACTCTGAGACTTTTGCGGTATTTTAGATATTTTCGGAAACTGACCTTGATCTTTGACAGAAAGAAGCTCTTGTAGTCACGGTACTGGACAGGTTTTACGGAGAGGAGAGGATGCGAATGGAAATCTTTAATAAAACAGCTACGTCCCACCCCCCCATCCCCATCCACAAATACGTAATGAGGTTGGAATGCTGTATTTAAACAAAAGAATGAAAAGACAGATGACTGACTCATTGGCTGAATGAGTCTTTGAGGACATAATGATAATCCCTATCTGATGGTACCATCCCCAAGAAACACATATTCTGGAATGTGGCATGAAAATGCAAAATCTTAATCGTCAGAATGCGCCAGTCAGTCCAACAAAATGTTCTTCAACAAGCTCTTTCGTTTCCTGTTGCATCTCCTTCAAGTTCAACCAGGAATCATATAAAAGACGACTATTTCACAAGGTATACCCCCCTTCCTTCATAAAAAAAATTCATTTTAACAGTCACGTACAACCACACAGTTTGCGTAGAAAACAACACCAAGAACTCGTGTAGAGAAAGTCACAACAGACAGCCCCTTGGTATCACCAGTAACCGTCACATTTGTCGAAAACAGACATGTACCCTGAGCCGTGAAAATAAAAAAAGGAGAACCAACCCTTTGAAAGTCGTTACAGTTTGAGGACCAACTGGCTAAACCTGTGTACATTAACAGTCTGAGGATCAGCTTCTCGCCCACCCCAAGTTTGTTTTTTTGCTTTTTATTTTTGTTCACTGTTCACCAAGTCTTCACATGGGCACACAAAAATATCCACACCGTCTGTGTTGAGCGTCTCTAAGTTCAGACAGATGGTAGGAAACAACTCCACCACTGTC
>CM065727.1:32569526-32572026 GCA_033310375.1 Conus canariensis | reverse complement strand
AGATAAGCAGAACTGGATGACCCAAATCGCCACTATTTCTCACGTGACTCTATGTCGATGACCCGAGCATTTAAGCTAGCTGTCTGCCTGTCTGTCTGTCTTTCTTTCCACACACAGACACAAATTCACACTCACACATTCATTCTTCCACATTCAAACGTTCTTTTGTTTTCTGCCTTCACGACCTAGTTACCTGTTTTTGGTCTTTGATAGGTATTTGACCTTGCTGTCCACCGTAGGCTGATATAAATGGGTAAAGAGAGGTGATGTTCAATAAGGATAATAAGGGAATCATTCTTGGAATCAACATTAACTCCTAAATGACGCCTGGAACCTTTTCGGTATAGGATGCATGCTCACCGTCTCTGGCCCTTACGGTCGTTTCTCTTCTTTTGTTTCCCCCCAGCATAATATTTTTTCCCTTTTTTTCTTGAGGGTGGGGGCGGGATGGGGAGGTAGAGATGGGGAGGGAGGGGCACGGAGGGTTGGGGGGGGGGGGGGGGTAACATTCCGTAATCATATTGTTGTAATCGTCTGATCAAGCAGTGAGATTTTAAAAACCGAGTATGGCATTGATTGTCCATTCTCTTGTGTTTCTATCCTGTTAAGCCTGTTCATGCATTTTCCGCGGCAATACCAACACTAATTAAAAGTGATTGATCAAACGGAGAGGGTGATACACGCAACACAAGCACGGCCAGTCTGCCTTGAAAACGACACTTATTAAACTACTATGCTATGATTATGTCAATTTCTCTGACACAATTTTTGCTTAGTTAATTTTCATTTCCTTTCAATTTTAACGGTGATGTTTTTCCTAGCAACCTTAGTGTGTCCTGCACGGTCGGCTGGATTCTGAATAATGAAAAAAAAAAAAAAAGAAATTGTACTAAAATGACGTGTCATTATCAAAAGACTCGTTTTCACTATATGGTGCAGTCATCCACCGCAAATACAATTTTCACACGATAACGAATGTACGTCTCTGTAGACTGCAATGAAAGATTAACATTAAAATTATACTTCTGACGACTTCGGAACACCACGAGTTCACTGGACAGTGTCTCAAAAGAAGAAAACCAGAACAAAGAACCTTTCGCCACGAGACAGAAGTCCTCAGAGACCGGAATGGTCGAAGCAATGATGTATTTTCGTCTGATGATCAGCGCCATCTTTCATCAATGTTCCCTCCCATCGCTCAGTCATTACTGATATACTGCTCATTTCTTGTCCAGTCATCTTCATCATGCAATGTCAGGTAGTGACCGAACAGCAAGATAATGAACAATATCACAAGAACATTGTGGTTATGATGCACTATTATCTTTTCAAGATACAAACGACTTTCTTCGGGGAAAAAAGACCCTCCTATACAGCCTCCTGGGCGATTTTTAATAAGTCCATCTCTAATAAACCTAACAGGACTATTCTGAGATCAGTAAATCTCCTATACGACTAACTGGAACATTTTTAGGTCAGTAAATCTCCTAAACAACTGACTGGATGAGTTTGAGAGAAGCAAGTGTCCATATAACTCATGTGAAGATATTGAAACCAACAAATCATCCATATAATTCATTCTGGATTATTCCGAGCCAAAGAGTCTCCTACATCTCACAAACAACTCTTTGTACGATTATGAGACCAGTAAAACTCACATACAATTTACTGGGAGAATTCTCAGACCAACGAACTCTCGCACACATACAACTCACAGGAGAAGTTTGAGACCAGAACTTCCTACACAATTCAGTGGAAGATGTTGAGACCTGCAACTCTCCGATGTAATTCACGGGACGGTTTTCGTACAAACTATCTCTCAAACACATACAACTCATTTGTACATTTCAACGCCAGCGTCGCCCATACAACTCACGGGACGATTTTGAGAACAGCAAAGCGCTCCTACAACTCACAGGACGATTTTGAGAGCAGTGAATCTCTCGTGAAATTCACCGGACGATTTTGAGACCAGCAAATATATAATAAAATTCACTGGATGATTCTGAGTCCGGCAAATCCGTCATACACACCGATGAAAGAAACTAGCAAAACAATTTTCAGACCAGCAAAGCTGTCATACACACCGATGACAAAAACTCACACAACAAATTTGAGACCAGCAAATCTCTCCAGGCAACTCACTGGACGATTTTCTCGGTGGCTTCCTCTCCCTCGTAGTCGGTGTCGTCGTTGTAGTTGTCGTTGGCCGCACAGGAGATGCTGGGCCGGTGACTGTCCCGCCGGAGAATTCGCGGGGTGAGAGGACCTGTCGGTTCATACATCACACTGTTAGTTGACCAAGCAGTGACGGTTATTATGCAATTTAAGTTTGCATTTCGCCTTCTGCACGTAGCTGAACCTGGACCCTCTAATCTACAGTTCTGTCTGGCAGGGGCGAGGTGAAGGATTCGTGTTAGCTGTTTGGTCTGTTTTCTCTGCGGAGGAGACAATGACACTTCAAAAATATCGCCTCTCATTCAATATCCGTCAGTGACAC
>CM065727.1:32537026-32544526 GCA_033310375.1 Conus canariensis | reverse complement strand
GAAGAGATAAACGTGGTGCTGGTAATGATTATCGCCGACCCAAATTCATCATTCATCACTTGCGCAAATGAGGCTTCCCTGAGTCTGTGTGTTTATTCGCCTATCCAGATTAGTTTTCGAATTAATTCTTGGAAAATTTAGAAATATGTGATCAGTTGATCAATCAGCAGACCTGCCTACCCCCCCCCCCCAAAAAAAAAAAAAAACAAAAAAAACAAAACAAAAACAAACAAAAAACAAACAAACAAACAAACAAAAAAAAAAAAAAACAAAACAAAACCAAACAAAAAAAAAAACCCAAACCCAAAAGTGTATTTCATTTTCGTTTTGAAGCAGTTTCAATAAATACTCTAATCTACTATTTTTTCAGTTCAGTCACATTTGGTGATGCTATCTTTACTTGTCATATCAATATCAAGCAATGTTCGATGTCGTGTACAAAAAGAATTTTTGCTAGAATTTTCGCTAGGCGTATTTCTTATTTGAGAGGTGCATTATCGTGTTCTGTGTAAAATGGCGTACAAAGTACGCCGAAAGCATATGGATAGGCAGGTTTGAATCAGTCAGTCTATCTATCTTTCTATGTATACATGCATGTACGTACGTACGTCTGTATGTATGTATGTGTGTATGTATGTATGTATGTATGTATGTATGTATGTATGTATGTATGTATGTATGCATGCACGTATGTATACACGTAGTATGTATGTATGTATGTATGTATGTATGTATGTATGTATAACATGCATGCATGTACGTATGTATGTACGTATGTATGTACGTATGTATGTACGTATGTATGTATGTATGTATGTATGTATGTATGTATGTATGTATCTAGCCAGCTAGCTTTACTCAGAGACTCAGCTTTTTCATAATGTTGACGAACATCCCCCTGCTTCCCCGCTAAATCAGCACTGCTGTTAGAATGTCTGCATGTTCGTTAGTGTCAAGCGCTTACAAATAATACCGTGTACATTTGAGCGTGTGCGTGTACAGGATGCTTCCTTTCTGTGTGTAACTTTACATTTTTACATTCCACACACACACACACACACATACACACACACACAGAGAGAGAGAGAGAGAGAGAGAGAGGAGAGAGAGAGAGAGAAAAGAGACAGACAGACAGACAGGCAGACAGACAGACAGGCAGGCAGGCAGACAGATGAAATCAGAAATAAGTTTTAAGATAAGAAAACCGTAAAATCTAAATGAAAATATTTTGAGTACTAAAGCCGGTCAATAGTTCCATAAAAATATCGATCCAAGTCGCGCAGCAAGCGGACAGACAGACTTATGTAGTGAAGGAGAACAGTAAATTTGCATATTCAGTGGTAAAGAAATAGGACCATTTTCCGCGTGAAATGTTGTCAAGTTTGTTACTAAAGGGACATCATTTGTGCTCTTCAAAAGGATGTTCAGCATAATTTCACATTAAAAACGGGAGCACCTGCATATTTTATGGGTGACACTTTTTCACAGGAGAAGTGACATGCAAATTAACTGCAATGTCGATTTGAAGAAAACAAAATTCGCGCGGGCGACGTGTTTTCTCGATAAAAAATGTGAAATATGGCCACTGTGTCCACATTTCACGTGAAATTCGGGAGATCAAAAGCAGATTGTAGCTCCACCTTTTGATCCAGATCTGCACCAAATTGTAAGACCACCCCCTCCCCTCCTACCTCTCCCCCAATTAAAAAAACAAACAAACAAACAAGTTTCACGGGAACAAGACCAAGAAGATCGGGTCATTACGTAAGCTTTCATTACTTTTTTTTTTCTCTGAATTCCTGTGAGTAAATCAATTCAAGACTGAAAACAATATTGCTGTTTTACCGTAATAGTAGATATCCACCAGAGTACTAGCATATGTCTGTCAGGGGAAGTAGTTACAGGAGTAGATAGCGACTGAAAGAGTTCGTTTTCACGTGGGGAAAATATAATGGAAATTGTCAATGATCGTGTCAGTAGAAAATTTCGTTACTCTATGAAAACATAATGCTTCAATCCATTTATAAACGGTCACTTCCCCATGCTCATGTTCAGTGGAAAAATTCATAGTAATAGCTTCCTGGATCCCAACCACGATTCCATGGATTCATCCTAGAGTAACATTCCATCTTCCTACCAGGTAATCAGTTCTGAAGTTTCGACTTGACCTCGCTGACGGACAGACGAACAGACCAATTCACCGACCAGGCCATGGACGCTGGCGACGACATAACCTCTTTAGCAGAGAAGCCGAAACGACACTTTCTTCATTGTCCATAATTATACGCAATTATCCTTCGCCAGCCACGAACATGCGCAGTTGAGTTCTCGCCAAAATTTCGCAGATACCTGCTCCGTGGATGAGGTAGAGAAAGGTGGTCAGCGCGCACGTGGTGCAAGGTTGTGAGGAGAGGAAGAGGGGGGTGAGATGGAGAGAAGAGTTAAAAGGGAGAGGTCTGTTTCATCCTCTTTAAACCCGAGTGTAGCGTACCAACCCTTCGCACGTGAAGGTTGTCTGGATCGTGACTGAGACGGATTTGTCAGAAGATCCAGGTGGCACCCCAATCAACTATCCATTTTCGCTCTTTGGTAAATGAAGTTGAGAAAAAAAAAAACAAAAAAAAAACGCGAGAGCAGTAGTGCGAGAGATTTAATGCTAAAAGACTTCTTGTGCGAAAATCCCATACATTGTTCTCTCCGTTGTTGTCGCGTCACAACACAGTGGCTTATGCATGGCTAGGTTTAATGGAAAAAATCACCTGGTATCTGCGTCATCATTCAAATCATGTGAGACCTGGATTAATTTTGACGCCAGACTATCTGCGCGCGCGAGTGAGCACACACACACACACACACACACACACACACACACACACACACACACACACACACACACATGAGCGCGCCTCCTCTATCCCCAACTTCACACTTTAACAGAAGGCAAGAAGGAAGACGAGGAACGTAAACAACAACAAATTGAAGAGAAAGATGATCAGGAAAACTAGAAAACTGGAAGGAACGAAAGAACGAAAGAAAGGCAGGAGAAAAGGAAATGGAGATGGTTCTTCTTTCTCAGCACACAAACGACGCAGGAGGTGAAAGAAGAGGAGGCAGACTGAAAAACAAAACAAGCGGACACACACAAAGAAAAGAGCAGTCAGAAGGCAAAGGAGAGAGAGCGGAAGGAACAAAGGCAAGAAGAATCAGAGAGAGAGAGAGAGAGAGAGACAGAGAGAGAGAGACAGAGAGAGACAGAGAGAGAGAGAGAGAGAGAGAGAGAGAGAGAGAGAGAGAGAGAGAGGGAGAGACTGATTCTGACGTGTGTTCTGAAAGGCCAAGTCCGCTTAGAAAGATTCCAGATTTTCAAAGTTGATGACCTGAATGTATTCGGTATCTTCACGAAATCCTGTTGTGAGAAAAGAAGCCCTGAAGACGGAACTTTTTTTTATTTTTTTTTATAGCCAACGTGAACACAAATTAATTGAAAATCAGAACTGTGCATTTATAGAAAACATTACCTGGTAAGAATGCGCAAAAAAGAAATATGAGAACGCTCAATAATCTAACCGACCAACGTAAACGCCTGAAGCTACGACCATGGCGTTACAAAACACTGAACATATTACCGATGAACGGCACTGGAAACTAATATTGAATCGTTGACTAAAAGATGGCCTAGCAAAAGTCTAGTTTCATTTTAGTCCCCACTACCTGCTCTTATCTTGTCTGAAAAAAGGGGGGCAAGAATTTTTGGGTGTTGTTCAGATATTTGAGCGAAACATGCTGAGAAGGACGAGAGTTTATGTCAGTCAGTTACATCAGGTGTAACGTCCACCTCTTTTAACTATGACAGACGATGGCAGGAAAGACACCCCAGAAGAGGCGCTGTTTAAGACAACATTAACATGCCACCACAACGACGACGCTTTAAAATTGACAGCGATAGCGGCAAATCTTTACACTGGGCGCCAGGAGTCGAACTGGCAACGTCTGCCTGTCAATGCGGTGCCTTACCACTGAGCCAAAGAGGCAGCCACTCAGCCTTCCTTGGTGGGGGCTAAAGTCTTGGAAAGACTGACAATCGAGATGCGTTTCACTGACGTTAAACACTAGGAATTCTTCGAGTACATGTTGTGCAGTGGTGTTTCATAGCACGATCTAACGGCGAGACATTAGCGGGAAAATCTTGGGGAGGGGTCTCTCGCGTGCGAGAATAAACGGCCGACAGTTGTAACGTCCTCTGGTTGGCGCACGAAAAGTGGTCACATTCCCTGATTGGTGATTAATTGATCTGAAGGCTGACCCTCCAATTGTAAGAACGGTTTAAAGAAGTAGCCATCCTGTTAATCTCCCTTGTCTATCGCCCGTTTCTTTTTTGTTCTCGTCTCTTACTCTCTTCGCAGCTAGCATACGGAAAGCAGCTCGCGAGTTCTAGCGTGTGTGAAATCAGTCTCAAGTTCCTCTGCGTTGAACCTCCTCGGCTGTCTTTCATACAGCGCTACGTAAACGGTGACCACATCTTGTATGACTATCCATCTGTCTCAGTGAGGCGACGAGTTTTCCATGCTTGAAGTGTAGTCGCTGTTATGATGAAGTCGCCACAATCACCTCAAATCCCTTTCAAAGCATAGGTGGACTTAACAAAAAACAACCCGCGCTTTCAGAAGGAAAGAAAATAACGAACTGCAGATTCCTTTCGCGCGAAAGACTTATGTGTTCTGTTCTATGCTAATTTAGTTTCTTTCACGCATAAATTAATTTCTAGTACATTAGTAGTGATCTGCTGCTGAGTCGGCCTAACACATATACACACACGTGCGCACGCGCGCGCGCACACACACACACACACACGCACAAACGTGTGTGCATGTGTGTGTGTGTGTGTGTGTGTGTGTGTGTGTGTGTGTGTGTGTGTGTGTGTGTGTGTGTTTGCGCGCGATGGTATACGCGAGAAAGCATGTATCTGCAAAGAGCCTTTGCCAACACACACACACACAGAGAGAGAGAGAGAGAGAGAGAGAGAGAGAGAGAGAGAGAGAGAGAGAGAGAGAGAGAGAGAGAGAGATCGTGGATGGAGAAGCAGAAGGAATGCAAACAAAAAAAAAAAACAGCAGGAGAAGAAAAATATTGGTTAAAAAAAAAAAGGAGAGAGAGAGAGAGAGAGAGAGAGAGAGAGAGAGAGAGAAGCAGAAGGAATGCAGAGAATGTGAGAAAGGGAGGGTGGTGGTGGATACAACTGACAGAGGGAAGCTGGGGGAAAATTGAACAGGGGTGACTAGGAAGAGGGTGGAGCGTAGAAGAGAGAGAGAGAGAGAGAGAGAGGAGAGAGAGAGAGAGAGAGAGAGAGAGAGGAGAGAAGAGAGAGAAAGAGAGAGAGAGGAGAGAGAGAGAGAGGAGAGAGAGAGAGAGAAGAGAGAGAGAGAGAGAGAGAGAGAGAGAGAATAATCGAAGACTTATTGGAGCTGAAAGTCGCGTGTTCGTTCTGGGACTGTCTGAACAGTCACGTGAAGGTTGAGAGTCTTCGACTGGAAGTAAAGACTTTTAAACCTGTTACCAGACAATCGCTATTTTCCCTGTCTGGATAGGATTCACGGTCAGATTAAAACCCGCTTTGGTCATTCGTCTCAATTAGGTCCTTCATCCACTGAAGTGGCTTAAAACCTAAAATCAAACCAAACAAAAAAACAACAACAACAACAACAAAAAAAAACGTTCATTCCCACTTACCCAGAAACATTACAGTCGCAATGGGAAATGGGTAACTCCTGCACTATCACTCCAGCCAATTAAAAAAGAATAGTCGGACTTCTCTCTGCCTTATGTATCCTTACTAACAACCAGACCTTTTTCTTCATCTTTAGTTTTTTTTTCTGTCTGTCTTTCCCTCTCTCCTCCCCCTTCCTAACGTTTCCCTCGTTTTATGTGTGGAAAGACTACCATTTTGTCGTCGGCCGACTCAGAGTATTCCCAGGAGGCAATCAATGCCATTCCAGACAAAGCCTCAACACGGAAGACTGACTGCCGGGATCAATGAACAGGGAATCGCTCCTCTGGGAAAGGACGAGGAGAACGAAGCCTCGATGACAGTTCAATATGGGACGCTTCCACAACCACTACCTCCCCTCTTCTCTCCCGACCCCCCCCCCTTCCCTCCGCCTCCCAACCCCCTCCACGCCATCTTTGTCCTTCACTCTACAAAAATAATCTAAGCAACATGAGGAAGAAAGTACATAATGCGTGTGAGAAATGTCAGTTTCCAATAATTTTCATAATTTACTTCACCTTCAGTTTCTTCATGTTATTTTGAGCCAGATTATCAACATTACAAGGTTATTACTATCCCCCAGTTTACTATATATCAGCCAGGGTCCGGCACGGGCCGGTTACGCTGTTTCTGTGCAGGGTGTGCTTATGCACATATTCGCTCTCTCCCAATTTCAAAAGATGCAGAGTGTAATTCCGCAGCTTTCATAAAATTACATGTTTCAGACAATCGAATCATTTATTTTGCGTAAGTATACTACCCTGTAGGTTCTAGTGGGCAAAATACATATCGCTTGCGTGCTTTTTGCTCTAAAGAAAAGTGAACCTTTGGAGGGATTCTCACAAAGGGTCATATCAAGGCTCTTACCTTGTCGAAGTCAGCTTTATACACAGATGTTTCTCTCTCTCTCTCTCTCTCTCTCTCTCTCTCTCTCTCTCTCTCTCTCATTAAAACACATTTTCTAAAACACGCCAAACTTGCTTTCATGGTAAAATCTTAGATCAGACGAAAAATGTTAATCTCTTTCTGGAACTCAAAACTCACATCAGGTGGGACATCTCTGAACAAGATTTTCACGGGGTCAGCTGTACAGTGTCTATGTCTGACATCATGTAAGTCTAAACATTCTACCAGAACATGTTTTATAGTGTGTACATCACCACAGAACAAACCAGCCGAGGTAACAAACAAGTCACAGCTTGTTAAACGCACACCATATGTTTTTGTTTTGTTTTACCTGATGGCAGAGGTAGCGAACACCTGGCCCTTGGAGCCCACTGTGAAGACCACGCAGGAGGCCACCACCACGATCAGATCTGAAACACACAGCCAGCACCCCGCTTAGGTCTGCTTGCTTTCAGGTTTAGCACATACCTCATCACGTGATATCGGAGGACGGGAGATAACCCATCCCAGGAATGTGGACGTCGGGGAACAAAAAAGGGCAGAGCGAAGAGGGGTGTGGGTGTGGAAGTTGTGGAGGGAAAGAATCTATCACAAATCACTCTGACAACACAAAAACACGAACGCGTCAACAACAGGTAACCACAACTTCAAAGAAAAATCTTCTAGGCGCGCGTTACATTGAAAACTCCCGACGTTTGACCTCATAATCTCTGTTCTGTCCAGTTGAACCAATCGGCTCCCTTGGCGTTCCCACAACCACGCACCATTTGATGTAACACGCGTAATGTTTAATGCACACGTGGCATGACAAGCGGTGCATGCTTTTATTC
>CM065727.1:32522026-32527026 GCA_033310375.1 Conus canariensis | reverse complement strand
GTGTGTGTGTGTGTTGCGTGCGTGCGTGCGTGCGTGCGTGCGTGGTGTGTGTGTGTGTGTGTGTGTGGTGTGTGTGCGTGTGTGTGTGCGTGCTGTATGCGTGCATGTGTGTGTGTGTGGGGGGAGGAGGGGGGCGTGGGTGTGTACGTGGGACAGTGTATGAATATGCGCGAGCGTGCACGTCTGCAATATAACGTGAAACTAGCCGATTGGACCGTCTTAACGTTTTACATGGCCGCTTGTGGGATCAGTTGTAACGCCTGGTCCTCAGTGGGGAATCTGGGGGCAAAACTGACGACAGCCTGAAGGAAACCCAATCAATCAGACGCCTCTGCATAAAATAGATTACAGGCCAGCCACCGCAGGCTTCATCGCATGCACTGATCCGTTCTGTTGCGACTCAGCATTGCTTGATTGGATATTAAGAACAGCTTGCCAAACGTGAGATAGCCATCTGAGACTGGATTACTTGCGCTCACATTCAAATGCCACACACACACACACACACACACACACACACACACACACACACACACACACGCATTCGCAAACTGACACGCAGACGCACACACAAAAACACATGCACGCGCGCGCGCGCGCGCGCGCGCGCGCACACACACACACACACACACACGCACACACACACACACACACAACACACACACACACACACACACACACGTGCTCACGCACATACTTGACTCTACCTCAGCGGACAAGAACTACCTCCTTTCCCTCCAACACCGTTTAATTCGATTTATGTTACACTTTTTACATTGAATATTTCCATGATGTGTGTTTCTTCTTCTTCTTAGCTTTGTTTTCATAAACCTACCCCGTCAAAGACATTTGGCGATAATTTTCCAAATTGCTGGAAAAGACAGGTTGCCCTCAGGAGGCATTAGCTGATGCACCGGCTGCCTTTACCTCATCGGGTGTGTGCCCGTTTGTACGACAGTGGGTGTGCCCTGTTTCAAGAGCATATTAACGTTCAGCAGTGCCCCCCCCCCCCTTCCTTCTTCCATCACAGGGAGTGGTGGCCACTTATGTATTCTTTTCTGCTGCGATAATTAAGCAGCCTCTATATAACTGTCCAGAGGATGAACGGGTATACAGGGTACTGAGGGAAAGGGGTGGAAGGAAGAGGTGGGAGGATGGAAGGGTGGGGAGACTAGGTGGTATCAGGGGATGGGAAAGAGGGAGGAAGGAGAGGGCTGGAGAGAGACACAGAGGAGAGAATAACATGAGATAGAAAGGATGATTATTATTGACATACATTTATTCATTTCTCTCTCTCTCTCTTTCTCTGTTGTTTAAATATGAAAAAAAATAATAAAAAAGGAAGAAACAAAGAAACGTGACTTCGCCTCTGTTTTAAATATTGTTCGTGTATCTAAAAACAACAACAGAAACATCTGACAATACAAATCATTCATAATCCTCTAACTAGTATCAAGGTCTGGACTTTGTCGACTCAAATTCAACAGCAATGATTATTGGCCCACGTAATGATTTCAATATTACTGGTTTCCTTTCTTTGCCAAGGTAATGATCACAAATAAGTCTACGCGCAATAGTAATGATTTTTGTCCATTTTGTGATCTCAAACATCGCTGCACATAATAAGCCTGCACTCAATACTCATGTTTTCTCTTTGTTGCTGATGATCCGAAACAAGCGTACTTCTAATAGCAATGGAAAGTAACAATCCAATACAGAGATACATTCAAAACCAAATATTTTCCGCCAATGTATCGACCCCATATTCCAGAACAATAATTGTCGTGCCTAATGATTCAAAACAGGCCATTATTCAATATGTTTTTTCTTCTTCCATCAACAAGACTTACTAATTTTGTGACTGTATGATTACAATTGTAAGAGGTAAGTTTTGAGTCTGGAGTTTTCATCTTAAAGTTCTGTTGACCAAAATCTTGTGACCAACAATAATTCGTTTTCTACATCTCTGGTCCATGGTTGAATTGAAGACGGTAAATTGCTTCATCTAAAACTTACATACACAAATAAGCACATTAAAGCGAATGGAGTCAAACAGGGGGCAGATAAAAGACGAAAAGACAGAAAAAAAGAACCTGGGTGAGATAGAGATATCAAATGAGTGTGTGTGCGTAAGGTAAGGTAATGTTGCTTATAGCCCAGCCGACCGCATCAGGGCTCTGTGTGTGTGTGTGTGTGTGTGTGTGTGTGTGTGTGTGTGTGTGTGTGTGTGTGAGAGAGAGAGAGAGAGAGAGAGAGAGAGAGAGAGAGAGAGAGAGAGAGAGAAAGAGGTGCGTTGCCTGAGTTGTTCTTTTCAACCCGATCATTGCAGCTGCTGAGACAACAGCAGGCAAACAAATCTAAAACAACACCAACAACAAAACAAACAAAAAGCTGTTTAGATGAAACCATCACGTGAAACAGCGGGGAAAGACAGCAACCAACCAAAAAAAAAGAAAGAAGAAGAAGAAGAAGAAGAAGAAGAAGACGAAGAGGACGAAAATCAAACCTGAAATAGAACCTGAAAAAAAAAGAGTTATTTTCTCTGAACGCCTCCTTCTACGCATTGAAATCAAGTAGACATCGACACGAGATTACCTCCGTCTCTTCATCCCCACCTTCCTGACCCCCTCTCACCCCTACCCCAGCCTTCATGCTTCACATCCCTCCTCATCCCTTTCACTCTCAATCCTTCGGACGAGTACACTTTTCCTTCTCCCCTTCTGGTCTCAACGATCACGACAAGCCCATTCCTACATTCCCGCTGTCCGACTGTTAGGGCCAAAAGGTCAAACGAAGACTGTGACAAATGTTGATTAGTAGGCACCCCCAAGTGCAGGTGACCCTGCACGACAGTCATAGCCTGCACAGACGGATAATAGTTTCAGTCACGCATGCTTGTGCGTGCGTGCGTGCGTGCGTGCGTGCGTGCGTGTGTGTGTGTGTGTGTGTGTGTGTGTGTGTGTGTGTGTGTGTGTGTGTGGTGTGTGTGTTTGTGTGTGTATGGGTGTGTGTGCGCGAGCGCGCGCACGCATGTTTATGTATGTGTATGTGTGTGCGTGTGTGCATGCGCGCGCGCGCGCGCACGCGCGTGTGTGTGTGTGTGTTAGAGAGAAAGGCAGAGAGAGAGAGAGAGAGAGAGAGAGAGAGAGAATTAGTATGTGTTTGAATATGTGTGTGGGAATGCGCGTGCGTACATGCGGTGTGTGTGTGTGTGTGTGTGTGTGTGTGTGTGTGTGTGTGTGGTGTGTTTGTGCGTGTGCGCGTGCGTGCATGCGTGTGTGCATGTGTATGTGTGCGCACGCGCGCGCGCGCGCGCGCGCGCGCCGTGGGTGTGTGTGTGTGTGTGTGTGTGTGTGTGTGCGTGCGTGTGCGTGTAAGAGTGTGGGAATATGTGGAAGCGTGCATGTCTGCAACACATGGTGAAAAGAGTCGATTGGACCCTCTTGATGTTTTGCAGGGCCGTTTGTGAGGTCAGTTCTAACACGTAATGGTCAGTGGATAATGCAGATTCAAAACCGACCAGATCCTGCAGGAAATTCTGTTTCCAAACGAAGTAGACGCCTTTGCACAATATAACCAGCGACTGCGGACACTGATCTGTTCTGGTTCGACAAAACGTTGACTGACTGAATATAAAGAGAGAGTGCAAAACGTGAGATATTCAGCTGGGACTGGATCCTTACAAACACACCGCTTTGGCTCACATTTAAAGAAGTACACATGTTCTCAAACAGATGCATGCACGAAAGCGCTTGTGCGCACACATATGCACACGCAGACAGGGACAAGCACTTACACACGCACTTACTTACATATGCACGCACGCGCGCGCGCGCGCACAACACACACACACACACACACACACACACACACACACACACATACACACACGTGTACATGCGTACACATTACCTTCACCCTCCAATATACACACACACTCACACTCACACACTCACATAGACACAGGCTTTAAAAACACACTCACAACATCGATGACGCTTATCTCCCACCTCCCCTCCCCTTTGGCAACATACACACATGCACACAGATACACACGCACACAGATACACACACGCACACAGAGGCCACACACACACACACACACACACACACACACACACACACACACACACACACACACACACACACACTGACTCACACCAGAGACCTCGGATTCACAACATGTCAGGGAGAATTGTTAGCAGTGTCAGACAAGAAGATCTACTGTGGAAACAAATAAACAAACAAATAAAAACACGAAGAAAAACAATACGAACTAGGTGGATATATAGAACGGTTACCTATAAACTCATTTCAATCTTTCTTTCATACACCCAGCCTCTATTCATCTATCTTGTGTGTTTTGTGTTGTGTGTGTGTGTGTGTGTGTGTGTGTGTGTGTGGTGTGTGTGCGTGCGTGCGTGTGCGTGCGTGTGCGTGTGTGCGTGCGTGCGTGTGTGCATGTGTGCGTGCGTGCGTGCGTGAGTGCGTGTGTGTGTGCGTGTGTGTGTGTGTGTGTGTGTTGTGTGTGTGTGTGTGTGTGTGTGTGTGTGTGTGTAGAGGGGTGAGGGGGGCACTGGAGAGGCTGAGAGGGAGGGCACTGAGGATGACACAGCGATTAAAAAAGACGATGCTGCGGAGTTTCACTCTTGTCTGAGACTCCAAGAACGAGCTGTCCTCTTCACTTCTTTTCATAGTACACTGGAGAGTCAACCAGGTCCAACAGACACACACACACTTGCTGTGTTGATTCGGAAATTTGAGCAGCACTGTCAAAGACGCGTCAGTCTGGAGGACAGAGCTGGAATGCGTGGTTTTCTTCTTCTCATCTTGCCCCGTCCACACTCAGCAACTGTGGGAGAAAGCTGGCACAAACATTTACATCTGATGAGGCTTGAACCCAAGACTTCCTCAGCCCGAAATTCACAATACTAACCAGTGCACCATAATGGCTGACCAGTATTGCATTTTCCAGATATGGATTTTCAAAAAATAACAAA
>CM065727.1:32499526-32517026 GCA_033310375.1 Conus canariensis | reverse complement strand
TCGTCAAAATCTTACAAGTTTTTTCTCTCAAAATCTTGTACTTCTGGCAAAAAAAAAACTGAGTTTTAAGACGGTGTGTTCAGTAACACCGGTGAGCCCCGGCATAGCACTAACAGACAGACAGACAGACTGACAGACACACACATACACACGCGCACGTGCGCGCATGCAGGCATGCGCTCGTGAGCTGATACGCGCATGCGCACGTGCGCGCGCGCGCGCGCACACACACACACACACGCGCGTGCCCGCTATCTAGGATTATGGCTGAAGCTGTTTACGTTATTCTTTTTTATCCCCTTATCAGCATCTATTCTTGGCCTCACAACTCAGACCCATATTCTTCTAGAAGGATGCAGTTCGGCATTCTCTCTCTCTCTCTCTCTCTCTCTCTCTCTCTCTCTCTCTCTCTCTCTCTCTCTCTCTCTTTCTCTCTCTCCCTCTCTCTGTCTGTCTCTGTGTGTGTGACAAATATTACACACAAACTCAGACACAGACACAGACACAGACACAGACACACACACACACACACACACACACACACACACAGAGCGCACGCATGCGCTACCCAGTGAGCCAACGAGCGAGAGAGAGAGAGAGAGAGAGAGAGAGAGAGAGAGAGAGAGAGAGAGAGAGAGAGAGAGAGAGAGAGAGAGAAAGCATACATGACCTCTCTCTCTCCCTCTCTCTCCTTTCAGCATCAGCAATGTGTTAAAGTATGCTGGACCATTATTAACGAGGAGATGGGTTGCCCTCGGGCGTTGACACAGCTCATCACCAGACCCCAAATAACCACAAAAAGTCCCAACCACGTTCTAAACAGAGACGAGAAAATCAGGGACAAGGGGTTTCGCCCCTTACCCCATCCCCCCCACCCCTCTCTCTCTCTCTCTCTCACACACACACACACACACACACAACACGCCTCCATGATTATATACCCGTTTGGCACTCCTTACGACCCTACTCCTTACTTATTTTGTCCTTTCTCTCTTAATCCCTGCTCTTGGGGAAGGGCCGTTCGGACCAAAACTCGGGTGGACAGACCCACAGATTGATAGGCAGGAAGTACAGAAGAAAAAACAATAGAGGAAGTGTGTGTGTGTGTGTGTGTGTGTGTGTGTGTGTGTGTGTGTGTGTGTGTGTGTGTGTGTGTGTGTGTGTGTGAGAGAGAGAGAGAGAGAGAGAGAGAGAGAGAGAGGAAGGAAGACAGAGATAAACAGACAAGCAGAGAGAGAGAGAGAGAGAGAGAGAGAGAGAGAGAGAGAGAGAGAGGAAGAGAAGACAGAGATAAACAGACAAGCAAGAGAGAGAGAGAGAGAGAGAGAGAGAGAGAGGAGGGAGGGAGGGAGTGAGTGAGTGAGTGAGAGTGAGAAAGATACAAGAAGAAGACGAAGAAGAAGAAGAGGAGGAGGAGGGGGAGAAGGAAGATAAGAAGAAGAAGAAGACGATGGAGAAAGAGAAGGAGGAGGAGGAGGAGGAGCAGGAGAAGGAGGAGAAGCATTATTATCATCATCGTCATCATCATCATCATCCTCATCATCATCAGCAGCAGCAGCAGCAGCAGCAGCAGAAGCAGCAGAAGAAGAAGAAAAAGGAGAAGACGAAGAAGGACGTGCAGAATCCAGGAACAAGGGATGGAGGTGGAAGTGGGGTGGGGTGGGAGGGGGGGGGTGGATGAAGGAAGGAAGGAAGATAGAACGGGAAAGAGGAAAAAGAACAAAAATAAGAACAGTTGGATGAATGCATGGGAGCAAAAGACGTCCTAAATAGAAGCAAGGTGGAAGTGGGGTGGGGTGGGAGGGGGGGGGGTGGATGAAGGAAGGAAGGAAGATAGAACGGGAAAGAGGAAAAAGAACAAAAATAAGAACAGTTGGATGAATGCATGGGAGCAAAAGACGTCCTAAATAGAAGCAAGGAAAGAAAGGCAGATCGAAAAGCGGAAAGAAAGAAAGAAACAACAGAACGAAGGCTAGACAGAGGGCCGAAAAGATGGTAGAAAGATAGACACGAGGATGGAAAGACAGGAGGAAGAAAAGAAGAAAAGAAAAAAAATGATATGTGAATTGACAGGAGGTTGGAAAGACGGAGGACAGAAGGACTGAGAGATGGAAGCGAGTAAAAAGGGGAGTATGGAAAGACGGAGGACAGAAGGACTGGGAGATGGAAGCGAGTAAAAAGGGGAGTATGGAAAGACGGAGGACAGAAGGACTGAGAGATGGAAACGAGTAAAAAGGGGAGTATGGAAAGACGGAGGACAGAAGGACTGAGAGATGGAAGCGAGTAAAAAGAGGAGTATGGAAAGACGGAGGACAGAAGGACTGAGAGATGGAAGCGAGTAAAAAGAGGAGTATGGAAAGACGGAGGACAGAAGGACTGAGAGATGGAAGCGAGTAAAAAGAGGAGTATGGAAAGACTGAGGACAGAAGGACTGAGAGATGGAAGCGAGTAAAAAGAGGAGTATGGAAAGACGGAGGACAGAAGGACTGAGAGATGGAAGCGAGTAAAAAGAGGAGTATGGAAAGACTGAGGACAGAAGGACTGGGAGATGGAAGCGAGTAAAAAGGGGAGTATGGAAAGACAGAGGACAGAAGGACTGAGAGATGGAAGCGAGTAAAAAGAGGAATATGGAAAGACAGAGGACAGAAGGACTGAGAGATGGAAGCGAGTAAAAAGAGGAGTATGGAAAGACGGAGGACAGAAGGACTGAGAGATGGAAGCGAGTAAAAAGAGGAGTATGGAAAGACAGAGGACAGAAGGACTGAGAGATGGAAGCGAGTAAAAAGAGGAGGATGGAAAGACAGAGGACAGAAGGACTGAGAGATGGAAGCGAGTAAAAAGAGGAGTATGGAAAGACGGAGGACAGAAGGACTGAGAGATGGAAGCGAGTAAAAAGAGGAGTATGGAAAGACGGAGGACAGAAGGACTGGGAGATGGAAGCGAGTAAAAAGAGGAGGATCGAAAGACGGAGGACAGAAGGACTGAGAGATGGAAACGAGTAAAAAGAGGAGTATGGAAAGACTGAGGACAGAAGGACTGAGAGATGGAAGCGAGTAAAATGAGGAGGATGGAAAGACGAAAAGGTGGAAGGACATGACGGTGGAAAGAAGGGAGAAAGAGAAGACCGAAGGATGTAAAAATGGAACGGAAAACAGGAGTATGGAAAGACGGAAGGAGGGAAAGACAGGAGGATACAGAGTTGGAAAGAAGGAATGACAGGATGATGCATAAACAAAACAAAACAAAATATACACCAAAGGAAGGAATGACAAGGTGAGAGAGAGATATGGGAGGGCGGATATACAGGATGATGGACAAATGAAAGGAAGTTAAGACAGGAAGATAGAGAGATGGGTGGAATGAAAATGGATGAAAAAAGGGTGTAAAGACAGAATGGAATGACGAAAGTAAGGAAAGAGTGGATATGGGAAGGAAAGAAAACCAGGAGGATGGAACGATGGAAAGAACAACAGACGGGAGAACAGAAGAATGGAAGAACAGGAAGAAAAAAAAGGTAAGGCAAACGAAAAGTGGAAGAAAGGATGATGGAAAGACAGGACGAAGGAAAGGCGGAGTGAAGGAAAGAAGGGAAGATAGGGCAAAGGAAAGCTGGAAGGAAGGAAGGAAGGAAAGATTGGGCAAAGGAAAGACGGAAGGAAGGAAGGAAGGAAGGAAGAAAGGAAGGAAAGATAAGGCAAAGGAAAGACGGAAGGAAGGAAGGAAGGAAAGATAGGGCAAAGGAAAGACGGAAGGAAGGAAGGAAGAAAGGAAGGAAAGATAAGGCAAAGGAAAGACGGAAGGAAGGAAGGAAGGAAAGATAGGGCAAAGGAAAGACGGAAGGAAGGAAGGAAGGAAGGAAGGAAAGATAAGGCAAAGGAAGACGGAAGGAAGGGAGGAAGAATGACGAAAACAAAGGAAGAAGGAAAGACAGGACAAAGGGAAGACGAAATGAAGGGACGAAGGAAAGACAGGACGAAAAAAGACGGAGAGAAGGGAAGAAAAAAAAGACATGACAAAGGAAACACGGAATGAAGCGAAGAAGGAAAGACAGAACAAAGGGAAGACAGAATGAAGGTAAGAAGGAAAGACAGAACAACAAAGGAAAGACGGAATGAAGGGATGAAGGAAAGACAGGACAAAGGAAAGACGGAATGAAGGGATGAAGGAAAGACAGAACAAAGGAAAGACGGAAGGACGGATAGAAGAAAACACAGAGCAGAAGACAAAAGAAAGAGAAAACAAGAGTGTGGAAAGACAAAGGGAAGGAAAGACAACAGGATGGAAAGGTAAGTTGATGAAAAAACCAAGAGAAAGAGAGACATGATGATGCAAAGACGGTGGGAAGGACAGCCATGCGAATGGAAGGCGGAAAGAAAGAATGGACAGGCAGAAGGACTGGAAGAAGGGAAGACAGGGCAACGATAAACACGACAAGAAGGGAATACAGAGCAATGGAAAGACAGAAGGAAGGAAAGGCGGGAAGATGGAAAGAAAGGAAGAAGAAAAGAAAGGACAGAGGGATGCAAAGGCGGTAGGTAGGAAAGACATGAGAATAGAAAGTGGGAAGGAAAGTCAAGAGGAAGGAAAGATGGAAGGACGGGAGGAAGGAAAGACGGGAACAAGGGAACGAAACTAAGGAAAGACAGAAGGGAGGGAAGATATCACAATAGAAAGACACAAAGAAGGAAAGACAGAAGGAAGGGAAGATATCACAATAAAAAGACACAAAGAAGGAAAGACAGAAGGATGCAAAGACAGCAGGAAGAAAAGACATGAAAATAAAAAGACGGAAGGAAGGACGGTGAGGAAGGAAATACATATCAATTGAAGGAAAAAGGAAATGAATAGACGGAAGCAAATAAGAAAGGGCGGACGGCTTCCTTTCTGCTTTTGGGTCTTGAGACAAACATCAGAATGATAAAAAAAAGAGATAAAAAGAAAAAGCATCTTTTGATATTCATAAATCTGAAACACGAATCTTGTTCTTCAGTTTGTTGTTGTTGTTGTTGTTGTGTTGTTTTTTGCTTTTACATTGCGACACGGGATTTTTTTTTTCTTAAACATGATTCATGGTCGATGAGTTTGAAGTGATTGAAATATTGTCATTGTTTTTAGCTCGTTCAACCGAATAGAAGCCTGGTTGTGATTTTCTTTTTCTGTTGTTTCGATTCTATTCAGCCTTCCAAGACAGCCTTCGTCTCTCTTTGTTAGTGCTTGCGTCTGTATGTGCGTGCGCAGACATGTGCATGTGAACGTAAGTACGTGACGGAAGGGATGGTGGTGGTGGTGGTGGTGGTGGGTATAGGAAGCGGTTTTCATACCACAATGTCTGTGTGTGCATGTGTGTGGAGCAGGAAATGTGGGATGGAGGTTGGGGGCTGGGAATGTCGGGCGGGGAATGGAGGGAGGGAGAGGAAGAGGGGATAGGAGTGGGGAGCTGGGGCCAGGGGAGGGGGGGGATGTCGGAGGAAAGGCGTCCAAGCCAGTGTGCATGTGTACGCCTTAGCAGAGAACGCAGAACGAAGGCCCTTACAAGTTCTGTGGACGTAGCTGCACATTTCCTGCCGCATTCTCTGCAGTGATTGCGCTAAGCATAGCAGACGAAGATGTAAGAATTATTTCCCTTCTCTGCTCAAAAGCACGCGCGCGCGCGCGCGTGCACACACACACACACACACACACACACACACACACACACACACACACACACACACACACACACACACTCGTGTCAAAATGTCACTTCTGCAGTGGCTCAAATAAGCGAGGAATACGGTCGAATGAGACCGTGGTGAACACATGTACCCTCAACTGCGCCTGGTTCAGCAAGTAAACCCATTTCTGATGACGTTGAGACGGTGACCATGTCGGTGTCTGGATGGCACTTGTGGGTAACAACCTATTCACAGCCAAACCCATCCTAGCTTTTTAAAATATGTGGAAGATTGACAAGAAATTTGGAAAAAGCTCCCCCCTCCCCCTCCATGTTTACCAAAATCTGGTGACCCTCTGAAATTAGAATACGACCCTAGAAATTTAAGTAAAAGGATCAAAATGATCCTCAGAATTTTATATCCATTTGGAGAACTATACTGGCAGACAACAAAATCACTTTCCACGTCAGATTTAAAGTTAACCACAGACGACGTGTATCACCAGAACAGCTTTTTAAAGTCAGAATTCAAGTTAACGAAAGGCAATGTGTGTCAATAATACTGTTTATATGTAAGATTTCAAGTTAACCACAGACCATGTATATTAACAGAACTGCTTTTTAAAGTCAGAATTCAAGTTCACCATTGGTAATGTGTGTCAACAACATTGCTTTTTATGTAAAATTTCAGATTAACCACAAAAGATGTGTGTTTACAACACTCCTCTCCTTGTCAGATTTCCAGTCTACCACTGCTAATGTGAGTCAACAACACTGCTCTTCATGTCAGATTTTAAGTTAACGACAATGTTGGTCAGCAAAAATGCTCTCCACGACAGATTTTATAGTTAACCACAATGGTTTTTGTTTGTTTGGTTGGTTGGTTGGTTTTGTTTTTGCCCATCGCCCCCACTGGGACATAGACCGCCGACAAGGTCCCTCCAGCTGTCTCTGTCCTGGGCCAGTCTCCCCAGCTGCCCCCATGTGTGGACCATCTTCTTGGCATCTGCGTCCAGGTCACGTCGCCATGTGTTCCTCGGCCGGCCTCTCTTCTTTTTTCCCTGGGGGTTCCACCTGAGGGCTTGTCTCGTGGTGTTGGTGGCTGGCTTACGCAGAGTGTGGCCTATCCACCTCCAGCGGCGTTGTTGGATATCAGCTCCCGACGGCTTCTGTCTTGTCTGCTGCCATAGTTCTTCATTGCTGATCTTGTCAGGCCACCGTATGTGGAGGATTCGTCTCAGGCAATTGTTGATGAATGTCTGAATCCTCTTGGTCGTTTTTATGGTGGTTCTCCACATCTCGGCTCCATATAACAGGACTGACTTCACACTGGTGTTGAAAAGCCTGATCTTGGTGTTGACTGACAGGTCTCTTGAACCCCAGACGTTCTTGAGCTGCAGGAAAGCTACCCTAGCCTCATGATTCTGGTCTTCACGTCTGCGTCTGTCCCTCCTTGCGTGTCAACAATGCTACCGAGGTAGGTGAAACTGTCCACCTCTTCTAATGCTTCGCCTTCAAGTGTGATGGGGGATGTGCTGGTGGCATTTACTTTCAGGACCTTGCTCTTCCCTCGATGGATGTTCAGGCCTAGCCTGGATGAGTTCTCTGCCACGATGCTGGTCTTTTCCTGCATCTGCTGCTGGGTGTGCGAGAGCAGAGCCAGGTCGTCAACAAAGTCCAGTTCGTCCAACTGTGACCAGAGAGTCCACTGGATGCGGATCTGTGTGGATCAACAAAACTGCCCTTCATGTCAGATTTCAGTTTAACTCACAATGTGGCACCACAAAACTGCCCTTATGTCAGATTTCAAGTTCACCCACAATGTAGCACCACAAAACTGCCCTTCTTGTCAGATTTCAGGTTAACCCACAATGTGGCACCACAAAACTGCCCTTCAAGTCAGATTTCAGGTTAACCCACAATGTGGCACCACAAAACTGTCCTTATGTCAGATTTCAAGTTAACCCACAATCTGGATCAACAAAACTGCTGTTCATGTCAGATTTAAAACTTGCTCCCCATCCTGGATGCTAATCAGTATTCAGGCGTCATTCAAGGTGCAAGAATAAAGTCATCTCTTGCTTTGATGAGGTGATTCAAACCTGACACGCGCTAGCTAATTATTCTAGGGATCTACACATCTGTTTTCTGCAAAACGCGCTAGACAGGCGCTTCGATGGCTCTGATGAAGTCGGCGAAGACTACCCCACTGACCGAAAACCTGTACTGTGATCCTTTCGGCCAAACTGACGCCCTCTGAGAATGAAAGACTCGGCAGTTCTGGAGAGCAGTCTGTAATGTCCTTGGGGCTGCACTACATGAACGTGATTGTTTAGGTGTTTCCAGTGTGAACTGTTGTGATCATAGGGTACCACAGTCTGCAATGGGCGGTCTTTAATCGTGCCATTTAGACCTGATTTTCTCTGGAGAGGAAGTAAACCCACAGAGCTGATGAGAGAGAGAGAGAGAGAGGGCGAGGAGAGAGAGAGAGAGAGAGAGAGAGAGAGAGAGAGAGAGAGAGAGAGAGAGATTGATTGATTGACTGATGATCGTGATTCCTTTAAGATAACACAACAAAAAGAATAAAATGCGTTTTTCCCATCTGGCCCTTGTCCCCTTAGAGACTATGGAAACTAACACAGGAATGCCATTACATGATAAGAATCATGATTATAGATTTTATAAAATAATTGAAACAAGAACAGTAATGGTTCCTATTCATACATGAACACATACACGCGCGCGCGCGCGCGAGTGCACACACACACACACGCACGCGCGCACGCACACACACACACACACACGCACGCACGCGCGCGCATACACACACACTCACACACACACACCAGCGTGATAACGAGAGACTTTCATTTGAACTGAGGCAACAATCACGTTAGAGAGGAAACGGAAAGGGAATGGCCCGCTCCACGCCCCACCCATCATCCCCACCTGCCACCTTCCCTCCTCTCCCTCCCCATTCCTTCCTACACTTCTCCCCCCCCCCCCTTCACCTTTTTCTTTGTGATCGCAGATCCATCCCGCGATGCGCTCCCACACCCATTTCATTCCCTCACGAGGGATTGACCCACAAGAACGTGGCGGCCGTGGAGGAGATTAAAGTCCAATGAGCATAGACAGCGAGGTCAGGTTAACCTCATCCCTGTTTCTACGTCGTCATTCCGGTCACAGCTCCGGGGGACGAACACGTTCATTGATGATAGCCACACACGCACGCGTCAACCGTGTGTGGCCCATTGATTCCACGAAAAAGGCAAAACGCAGATAATTTCTCCAGCTGCGAGGAAAATTGCTGCTAAAGATTTTCTGCTTCTGTTGGGTGATGGAAGGCGTGAGGGCGGGGTGGTGGTGGTGGGGTGGGGGGCAAGGACTGGTGTAATTGGGGAAACCCGCTATTTTACACAGGCAGTCTCTCTCTCTCTCTCTCTCTCTCTCTCTCTCTGATACTACCAAAGTTATTTTGCCCTTGTTTTTCCCCCTGAATTACCCCTTCCTTCTCTCTCTCTCTCTCCGTCTCTCTCTCTGTCTCTCTCTCTTTGGAACCCCATCTCTCTCTGTCTTTGTCCCCTCCCCCTCCCTCCTGTGCTTGCATGTGTGTTTGCCAGTGTAAGTTTGCATGTATGTATGTGAGCGAAAGTGTCAATATGTGTGTATTAGTGTACATCTGCAAGTGAGCATGTGTGTGTGTGTGTGTGTGTGTGTGTGTGTGTGTGTGTGTGTGTGTGTGTGCGCGCGCGCGCACGTATGCATGTGCGTGGGCGTGTGTGTATGTGTTTGCGTGTGTACCTGTTTCTGTGTGCGTGCATGTGTGTGTGTGTGTGTGTGTGTGTGTGTGTGTTGTGTGTGCTGTGTGTGTGTGTGCGTGCGTGCGGCTGCGTGCGTGCGTGCATGCGTGCGTGCGTGCGTGTGTGTGCGTGTGTGCGTGCATGTGTGTGTGTGTGTGTGTGCACGAGCGCACGCGCATGTTTGCGTCTGTCTGTGTGTCTTCCTATCTCTGTCTTCAGTGAAAATTCAATTATCTCTGCCTGTGAGAACATGCGATTCCAGGGTGTTTGCGATTCCAGGGTGTTATATTGAAAATTGATCAAGGTAATGAGAAAATTGCTTCTGCCTCGCCCACTTCGTCTCCAATCTCGTCTTTCTGTTTCTTTTCCTCCCTTTCTCCCCTCACCCCTCCCGTCCCCACTTGCCTCAATGTGATGCCAAACACGAATGTGATACTTTCCCCATCTCCTCCAATCTCGTCTTTCTGTTTCTTTTCCTCCCTTTCTCCCTCACCCCTCCCGTCCCCACTTGCCTCAATGTGATGCCAAACACGAATGTGATACTTTCCCCATCTCCACCCATTACCACCATCTCAATCTTATGCTGTAACAAATTTCGAGTGTTAAGATGAAGGAAGGTAATAAGGCGTAACATAAGTGGCAGAACAGCTGACGTGCACAGAAAGTATCAAGCCCTTCCCACAGTCATCCTTGCTCCCCAGGTAGACCATCTCGCCCACCCCCCCAACCCCTACTCCCCCAACCCCCGACCTCCTGCTTGCCTCCTCCTCATCAACACAGCTTACACATCTGAGCCAGACTGACGACAAACATAGGAGAGGAATTGGACAGAGGGCAAACCCGCTCTGCCTGATCCAGTGTGACATTATGTTCCCTGTGGAATAAATTATAACAAGGATTTAATTTTACTCCAGCCGTGCACCGGTTTAGAGCTTAGACAGGCTCAGACCTTAGAGAGAGAGAGAGAGAGAGAGAGAGAGAGAGAGAGAGAGAGAGAGAGAGAGAGAAGAGATTTACAGACTGATATTTTTTTTTTACTCCTAATTATAACAGATAAACAATAAGATAGTTTTTCTCATCTGGACCTTGTCCCCTTGGGGACAATGGAACTACAGAAGAAAACTACTATACAATGTGTATTATGATTGTGCATTATATTAATCATAGAAAGACCAATAATGAATCCTATTCACTTATGGGAAAACCATGCACACACACACACACACACACACACACACACCACACACACACACACACACACACACACGCACACACACGCGAACACACACTCATACTGACGTGATAACGAACTGAAGCAACAATCACGTTAGTAAGGAAACGGAAAGGTAATGGCTTGATCCACGCCCAACCCCCCACCCCTACCTACCCTCCCCATTACTACCTACATATCTTTCCCATGCACCCCCTTCTCTCTGATCGCACGTCCATCCTGCGACCCTGTCTAACACTTCTTTCATTCCCTCTGCCAGGGTGACCCACAAGGATGTGGCGGTGGAGGAGATTAAAGTCCAAAGAACATCAATAGCAAGGTCAGGTTAACCTCATCAGGCCGGACCCCTGTTTCTACGTCAATTTATTCCGGTCACAGCTCCAGGGGACGAACACGTTCATTGATGAGATCCCCACACGCACGCGTCAACCGTGTGTCGCCCACTGATTCCACGAAAAAGGCAAAACGCAGATAATTTCTCCAGCTGCGAGGAAAATTGCTGCGAAGGATTTTCAACTTCTGTTGGGTAAGGGAAGGCGTGGGGGCGGGATGACAAGGGGATGGGAGTCGGGTGGAGCAGGGACTGGTATGACTGGGGGGACCGCTGTTTTACACAGGCAGTCTCTCTCTTTCCCTCTGATACTACGAAAGTTGTTTTGCCCTTGTTTTTACTGTCCCACCTTTCCCTTCCTTCTCTCTCTCCGTTTCTCTCTTTGTGCCCTCTCTCTCTCTCTCTCTCTCTTTTCTCTCTCTCTCTCTCTGCACCGGCATGTGCGTTTGTCAGTGTAAGTGTGGATGTATGCGTGTGAGTGTGAGTGTATTAGTGTACGTGTGTGTGCGCACGTGCGTGCGTGCGGGGGTGTGTGTGTGTGTGTGTGTGTGTGTTGTGTGTGTGTGTGTGTGTGTGTGGTGTGTGTGTGTGTGTGTGCAGAAGCGCGCGCACATGTTTGTGTTCATGTGTGTGTCTCCCTCTTTCTGTCCCAAGTGAATATTCAATTACCACTGCCTGTGAGAACATGTGATTCCAGAGCGCTATATTGAAAAATGATCAAAGTAATGAGAAATTTACATTCGCTTCCCTCTTTTCCATCCCCTCTCCTCGTCTTCTCTTTTCCTCCCTTTCTGCCCCCGCCCCTCCCGTCCCCACTTGCCTCAATGGATGCCAAACAGGAATGTGATACTTCCCCAGCCTCCATCCGTCATCATTATCATAACCCTTCACTGTAACAAATTTTGAGTGTTAAGATGAAGGAAGGTATTAAGGCATAGCATAAATGGCAGGACAGATGACATACACAGAAAGTACCAGGCCCTTCCCACACCCATCCTTCTTCTCTTCATATCCTGCTCCCCACGTAGACCATCTCGCCCCCACCCACCCCCACCCTGCCTCTCCCTGACCCACTGCTTGCCTCCTCGTCATCAACACAGCTTACACAGCTGAGCCAGACTGACGACAAACACAGCAGAGAAATGGGACAGCAGGCAAACCATGCTCTGCCTGATCCAATGTGACAGCAAATGCCAGCATAATGTTCTTTGTGGAATGAGGACTCACACAAACTGAAAGGGGCACCCCCCTCCCCACCCTCCCCCACACACAAAAGCGTGTGTGTGTTGTGTGTGTGTGTGTGTGTGTTTTGTGTGTGTGTTGTGTGTGTGTGTGTGTGTGAGAGAAGAGAGAGAGAGAGAGAGAGAGAGACAGACAGACAGACAGACAGACTGAGAGAGAAGAGAAGAAAGAGAGAGAAAAGAGAGAGAGAGATACAGAGACAAACAAAGAGGGAGGGAGGAGGAGAGAGAGAGAGAGAGAGAGAGAGAGAGAGAGAGAGACAGAAGACAGACAGACAGACAGACAGACAGACAGACTGACAGACAGACAGACAAGGAGTGAGATGCAGAGAGAGACGGAGAGAGAGAATGTCTACATCAGATGATATACTGTTATTTGGTCGTCAAAACAATGCAAACTGTCGTCAAGAGTCCTGGAGACATCAAGATGTTTAGCAGCTCTGATAACCGAGAAGAAAGACATTGGACACCCTTTACAAATAGTAAATAATACTAAATCAGCGTCAACTAACAGTGACTGCAACAGTTACATTCGAAGATAATTGTTTGTTTCACTTCGTTCTGGCATTTGACTTCATCAGATTTCTTGGTCATATGGGACAACGAATGACCTAACAATCAGAATTTCATTTTTTAGGTTAGGGGCTATGACCACACACAGGGACAGAAAAAAGAAGTCATGTCCCCAAGGAAATAATTAGCAGGCAACAGAAAAGAAGAAAGATTTGTTGAATATTGTGTACTGACGGTGTAGTCCAGTTTCTTTCTTCAACCTGACAGATGAGGGGCAGGATTTATAATCATTTTCATTTTGCACGCCTTGTATCATCCTGCGCGCCCTTATGCTTGTGATACTTTCTCCAGTATTCTAAAATGGAGATCTTGTACTGCGTTCCTTTTATCCTCATATATCCTGAATTAATCATGAGCAAATCACAGCCAAACTAACATCCCGGCGTCGACGTCGCTTCGTTTAGAACGCACCAGTCTATGCAAACACTGTCGCCATTTAAGAGCTTAGGATGTGGTGTCCTGTGCTTGTTGGATTATAACAGAAATCACCGAGTCCTACTGAAGTGACTCAGCAGCAGTGCAGTGTCTCCTCGGGTAGGTCACCCCATAACGACCCTATTGGACTGAATGTACTGGACAAGATGGGCATGGCTATGCATGGGGAGCCAAAATTAGCAGCATGTGAAATAAAACAAAAAGGCAAACATGCTCGGTTTTGCGGGTTTAGACGGCAGAATTGGTGGTATTATATCCTTACCGATCAAGACAACGCTCACACCCTTTCAGAGATTCCGGGCATTAGTCTGCTCATGTTTTACGTCCTAATTCATGACACGATCATTCGTGCCTTTTTTTTTCTACGAAGATGTTCATGATGGTTGTTGAGAGAGTGAACTATCAAATCGAATGGAAGCGCCAAGACAGGGTTAAAAAATCATCAGGTCTGTGGCTCCAAAACGCAGATAATGGTGTCCTCAAAAAATCTTCGATTTCTTGCACAAGAAAGAATTGTAGCCTCGATACAGTTACGGCTCTGAATGGGATCTAAAAATGGAGCCCCAAATAAGATCATCTAAGGAACAAAGCAAGAGCATGACCTAGAAATGCCCCCCCCCTCACCCCCCGAATTAGAGGGATAATTAAAACGAGAGAACGGTCTAGAAATGGTACCTCAAACCAGACAGCCGAAACATAACCAGGACATGGTTTAGAAACAGTATCCAAAACGAAGATAACCACACAGGGACAAAACAAGAGTAGGATCTAAAAAAAAGGCATTTTAAATAAGACTATCATATGAAGCAAATAAGAGCATGATTTAGATATAGTATCCCAATAAACACGGTCACGGGAAGAAAGCAAATGCACAGTCTGTATAAAGTACCCCGAATAAGACAGAGCAGCAGACACAGAACAACAGCACCCCAAATAAGGCAATGACAGGAACACAAAAGGAGCCAAAACAGACATTGTCACACACACACACACACACACACACACACACACACACACACACACACACACACACACACACACACACACACACACACACACACACACACACACACACACACACACACACACACACACATATTAAGAAGATACTCTACAGAAGAGAATACTGTGACTATCAATGTATTGTGCAGCAAATAAAAAAATCTACGAGTTTTTAAAACCAAATTTTACAAACAAACTTCAAAAGGCATTATCAGAAACAAACGCACAAATCAAACCGCGGAGAAAAATAACAATAACTGAAAAAAAATCAGCACATAGCACATAGTTCTTTTCATTTACGGACTGCTTAGCACATACAATATACACAAGCAAGCATACACATAAAACAGAAAGACAAATTAGAGGGGGGGGGGGGGGGGGGGGGGGGGGGGGGGGGGGGGGGGGGGGGGAGGGGGCTATGGGGTGTTGAGAGAGAGAGAGAACAAAAAGAGAGAGAACAAAGACAGACAGACAGACAGACAGAGAAGAGAGAGAGAGAGAGAGAGAGAGAGAGAGAGAGAGAGAGAGACAGAGACAGAGACAAGATAAAGAGAGAGACAGACAGAGAAAGTGACATAGAGGCAGAGATGATAATGAGAGAGAGAGAGAGAGTGAGAGAGAGAGAGAGAGAGAGAGAGAGAGAGAGAGAGAGAGAAAGAGTTGGCGGGACGGAGGGAGTGAGGGAGAGAGATGGAGGGACAAACAGACGGACAGATAAACAAATACACAGTTAGACAAAGCGAGAGACTCAAACAACTGAACAGTCAAAAGCAATTTATTGTCTTCTAGTCTGCTCTCGCAAATCTTCTGTGCTCTAACGAAAACACAAAGTAAAGACCATAGGATAGTAATTGAAATAAACAGTTGAAAATATTGAAGATTGAGTGAATCATAACTTCGAGCCCGCAACACTCGAAGAATTATGAAAAAAAACTTTAGTGATGGGGACTAATTTTTCTTTGCTATGTGAAAGAGTGATTCAAATTATAATGAGCGCCTGAAAATCAAGCTATACTCTTTTTCAGCGATACTGGTCTGTACTGTGGCGTGTGGCGCTGTATTCGTATCGGTTACCCAGCACTTAGGCCAGTGATTCAAGGGAATGCGCTCCTGTCAACACCAGTCGTTAAACGGTGCAATACGTCTGCTGGACTGAACTGGAAAAAGTATTATCTCCAGGTGTTTCAAATCTACCATCTGTGTTCAACTCAGATTCTCAAGTAAGATTGTTGACACAGGACTCTTGCAGATGGTACATATCTGTCAATATTCTATGTAGCGGACTCTCCTTTGTGCGTTTTTTACGCTCAGAAGATGGAAGATTGCTCATCTCTTTTGACGCCAATACATCAAAAAGTACAAACTGTGAGCATTTTGTATTTGAGGAGGAACCAGCTATCTTTCGGGAAAGTCAGGGTACTGTGACAAAGTTGTCGATGAAACTGTATTTTTGGCCAAGATCTAACGAATATACAAAAAAAGAGAACCTTCTTAGTTTGTCCCCTGTCCAAGTATTCTTACCTCATCGAAGATACAGATACACAACAGACCAAGCTTCCGTACCTGTAATGGGTAGAAAACAAGAATGTGAACAAATACTGGTTCTTGTATTAAACTCTCTTTATTAAGACTAACAAAATCGAAAATATATGAGACAACTTGCCTAATGTTTTGTGTATATGTTGGCCCTTAAAGCAAGCCTGATTTGAAAAACAGACAGACAAAAACAACCAAATGACAACAGAGAATAATAATAAAAGAAAAAAACCCGAACCCCTAGAGCTTTACTAACATTTTTGTCTTATCGGCATTGAAGGCTATAGGAACCGAGTATGATTTAGAAGCAGAGAAGAAAAAAGAAGGAAGCCAATGGTCAAACCATAGAGAGAGAGAGAGAGAGAGAGAGAGAGAGAGAGAGAGAGAGAGAGAGAGAGAGAGAAGTGTATTATTGTAGTGTATGTAGGCATGCAGTCACAGGTACTGCGATATTAGCCTCTCAAGAAGCAGTTTACATGTCGCTGATTTGTGACAGCAATGATTAAATGCGTCGATAGACACAGGAAGAGAGTTTTTATAGAACTGAGACCCAAAATATGCAAAGCTGGATTAAAGTAAATTGATGCATACACGAGAGAGAGAGAGAGAGAGAGAGAGAGAGAGAGAGAGAGAGAGAGAGAGAGAGAGAGAGAAATGGAAAATGTTTATTCAGTTTGGATGCCACAGTCCCTCCTGAAGAGGATATCCCTATACACTGACACTGTAACAACGCAGAAAATGAAACATCATAACAGATTACAACATCTTTTAACTTTAGAGTATAGCAAGCATGCATGTAATGTATTTACATCCATGCGCAGTATCTCATCTAATATACTAAACAGTCGTATTTACATAAACAGATCGGCGTACTGTCTCGGCGTATATTAAATCATCCGGCGTTTTGAATTGTGCCCGTGAAAATTTCTTAAATGCAAATAAGTGGACCATTTCAATACGAGCGGCTGTTTTATCAAATCCCCACATTTCAGCACCGTACATAGCAAATAGGCAGCATCCACTTACAATTTTTTTTCGAAAATACAGCAACTGAATTACTCATTTGCAAATACAACTTACGCGTATACATTACGCAGCAACACTTTTTGCACGACTTGCAAAGTTTTCACAAGCAATCACAAAACTAAGCCTAGTGGAAAACTATATATCAATATACATATAACAGTTAAAGATCTTTATTTCCTCTCTATTAAGGATCCCCCCCCCCCTCCGTCGCTGCAAGATAAGCGCCTTTCCTGAATACAAGAACATTACTCTTTTCCATGTCAACCTTGAGCTGAAGTCTCGAAGCGACACTACACAAATCATTCAGCTGTGTTTGACGACCAACTGGTGCTTCAGATAAGGTAATGATATCTGCTAACAACAACATGAACATTTCGATTAAATCAGGACTTGCTGTTGTACCGTGCCTTCCTTTCTCCTTCATTTCCAGGGCTAGATAACTGATAAACGAAGAAAAAAATACAGGGCTGCATGCTTTTCCCTGTTTAAACCCTCTTGAACACATGATACATTCGGTAAAACTAGCACCAGATTTTACTTTTGCTTTAACACTGCTATGCAAACTATTTTGATATTTATACAGCTTCCCCTGAATCCAATTCTTTTGGAAAACAGGCTAAAATAATGATCTTGATACAGGGTCGAAAGTTTTTTCGAGATCACTAAAGG
>CM065727.1:32487026-32497026 GCA_033310375.1 Conus canariensis | reverse complement strand
GTGTCTGCCCGCCTGTCTGCCCGCCTTTTTCCTGTGTCTGCCCGCCTTTTTCCTGTGTCTGCCCGCCTCTTTCCTGTGTCTGCCGCCTCCTCCCCCGCCTTTTTCCTGTGTCTGCCCGCCTTTTTCCTGTGTCTGCCCGCCTTTTTTCCTGTGTCTGCCCGCCTTTTTCCTGTGTCTGCCCGCCTTTTTCCTGTGTCTGCCCGCCTTTTTCCTGTGTCTGCCCGCCTTTTTCCTGTGTCTGCCCGCCCTTTTCCTGTGTCTGCCCGCCTTTTTCCTGTGTCTGCCCGCCTTTTTCCTGTGTCTGCCCGCCTTTTTCCTGTGTCTGCCCGCCTTTTTCCTGTGTCTGCCCGCCTTTTTCCTGTGTCTGCCCGCCTTTTTCCTGTGTCTGCCCGCCTTTTTCCTGTGTCTGCCCGCCCTCTCTTCTTTCTCTCCCCCCCCCCTCCTCCCCCACCCCGCTTTTCTTTTTAGAGTACTCATCCATTTGTTTCCCTCTTTTCTTTCTCTTCTTGAATTCTCCTCCGTTTCCCCTTCTCCTCGAACCTTCTGTCCGTATCCCTCTGTTCTCTGTCTCTCTCTTTCCTCGGATACTCCTCTGTCTATCTGCCTTTCTTTTTATTCTCTCTCTCTCTCTCTCTCTCTCTCTCTCTCTCTCTCTCTCTCTCTCTCTCTCTCTGCATTTCTTCATTCCTCTCTTCTCTCTCTTCACTTGTGACTCTTCTCTTCTCTCCTCTTTCTCTCCTCTCAATCTCTCTCCTCGGACGTATTCTATGTACCTCTCTCTCTATTCTCTCTCCTGGACACGTTCTATCTGTTCTCTCTCTGTTCTTTTCTCCTCTCTAATTCTCATCTCCTCGGACAGTTCTAGCTCTCTCTTATCTCTCTTCAAATTCTTCTCTCCTCTTGGACATCAGCTCTCTCTCTCTATCTCTCTCTCATTCTATCCTCTCTCTCTCTCCTCTCTCTCTCTCTCTCCTTCGGACATAGTTCTATGTATCACTCTCTCTTCCTCTCTGATTTTCTCTCCTCGGACATCGTTCCATGTACCTCTCTCGTCTCTGTCTGTCTGTCAGCCTCTCTTTTACTCTGTCTCTTTCTCCCTCCCCCCCTCTCTCTCCCTCCCCCCCCCTCTCTCTCTCTCTCGTCGGATCTTCACCTTCGGTCTGCCACTCTCTCTACACGCACGCATGCACACCCATACACATTCTAATATCTTAAAGAACAAAAGAGGAGGAGGGAGGGAGGATCACAGGGAAATCGATATATATCATTTATACTCTGTTGAATATAAATCAACATTTCGAAACAGAAGAAATACAGACAAAAAGCAAAGATGACATGTAAACAATGTACTCTGTGAATGAGCACTTTCTGTTTAAAACTCCGCTTCATTTTCTAAACAAAGATAAAATCAATGTTGTCTTTGAGGGCCAGAGGTAAAAAATAGTAACGTCCTCTGATTCGCAGGAAGAAGCGTCGGTATTATTATTCTACTTCACTAGCTATTACATATCTCGGGGAGATGCAGTGTTCTACTCAGCGATCAGTGTGATGTGGCTGTATTCACCATAGACAGAGATAGAGAAGTTTTTTTTTTCTTTTCGTTTCTTTTTCTAACAAACCTATCACGGAGACGAGTTCCCGCCCCCCCCTCTCTCTCTCTCTCTCTCTCTCTCTCTCTCTCTCCTCTCTCTCTCTCTCTCTCTCTGTACTCACCAATGATGGAGATGGGCTTTCTGGCGAAGCGGAATCGTCCCCTGAAGCCGATGTACTTGCTGCGACATCCGGCAGACCACAGACGTAAGGAGTACTCCGCTCCGAAGAAACACACCAGGAATATCTCCTGCAACAACCACACCACCGCCATCACTGCTGGGGATTTCAACTGATGTCATCATTTGCTTGCTTGGTTGTTGCGTGGGTGGGTAAAAGGCTGGTTGCTTGGCTGATGGGATATGTGACTGGGTGGTAGGATTGGTGGTAGGTCGATTGTGTGTGAGGCTAGTTGTTTGGATGTGAAGCTGATGGGATATGTAACTGAGTGATTGAATGATTGGTTGATTGGTCGGTTGGTTACGCGGTTGAAGCTACTTTGGTTGGGTAACTGGATGGCTGGTTGATTATGCGGTAAGCTGGTCGTTATATGGCTGGTTGATTATGTAGTTAGCTGGTCGTTATATGCCTGGTTACATAGCTGGTTGATTATGTAGTTAGCTGGTCGTTATGTGGTTGGTTACATGGCTGGTTGATTATGTAGTTAGCTGGTCGTTATGTGGCTGGTTGTATAGCTGGTTGATTTAGCAGTTAGCTGGTCGCTATGTGGTTGGTTACATGGCTGGTTGATTATGTAGTTAGCTGGTCCTTATATGACTGGTTGATTATGTAGTTAGCTGGTCCTTATATGGCTGGTTACATGGCTGGTTGATTATGTAGTAAGCTGGTCCTTATATGGCTGGTTATACGGCTGGTTGATTATGTAGTAAGCTGGTCCTTATATGGCTGGTTATACAGCTGGTTGATTATGTAGTAAGCTGGTCCTTATATGGCTGGTTACATGGCTGGTTGATTATGTAGTTAGCTGGTCCTTATATGGCTGGTTACATGGCTGGTTGATTATGTAGTTAGCTGGTCCTTATATGCCTGGTTATATGGCTGGTTGATTATGTAGTTAGCTGGTTATGTGGCTGGACGCTTCGCTCACTTGGTCTTTGGTTTGTTGGTTGGCTGGTTTGTTGGTTTGTCGGTTGGTTGGTTACTTAGTTGCTTGGTTGGTTGGTGTTTGGTTGGCCGGTTGGTTAGTCGATTGTTTTGTCGATTAGTTGGTTTGTGGCTTGGTTTGCTGGTTGGTTGGCTGTTTGGAGTTTTGGTAGAATTTTGTTTTTGGTTAGTTGGTTGCTTGCTTGGCTGGTTTGTTGCTTGGTTAATTGATTGGTCAGCTGGTTGGTTTCTTGGTACTTTGGTTTGTTGATTGGTGGGTTTGTCAGTTGGTTGGTGGGTTTGTCGGTTGGTTGGTTGGATGGTTGGTTTGTCGACTGGTTTGTTGGTTGGTTGGTTGGTTGGTTGGTTGGTTGGTTTGTCGATTGGTTTGTCAACTTTATTTGGTTTGTCGGTTAGTTGGTTGGCTTGTCCGTTTGTTAGTTGGTGGTTGGCAGGTTTCTCTGTCGATTGTTTGTTAATTCGTTGGTTGGTCGGTTGGTTGCCTAGTGGGTTGACTGGTTGGCTGGTCAGTTATATAGTGGGATGATTGCTTGGTTGACTTACCTCGTTTACTGGCTGCTTGGTTGTTCGGTACGCTGGTTGGTTTGTTGATTCGCCAGTTGATTAGTAAGGTTGGCAGGCTTATCTGTGGGTTTATGATATGGTGAGAACGTAAAAATGTACACGTGTAAGTGGGTGAGTGGTTGAGTGAACTGCTGAATAAAATAAGTTGTCTGCATTTGCCTATTAGTCTGGCTGCTTAGCTCGCTGAGTGGGTGAGTGATATACTAAGAGTAAAATCATTCCTTATTTGCTCGCTTGATTGCACGCACACACACATGTATGCATGCACAGACACACTCGTCCTCAAATGTACGCGCGCATGCACGCCTCACATACGCGCACGCGCACACACACACACATACACATACTAACACACAGCACATGAATTAAAAACTATTTGGTAGACCGGCGGACCCCATATACTAACACACACAGACCATGAATTAAAAACTATTTGGTAGAACGGCGGACCCTCCCCCCCCCCCCCCCGCCCCCCACTATCCCCTGCGTGCTGTTCAAATACCAGTCTGAGCTGGAGAATTTTAACGTTTCCTACCCACTTGTTCACAGACATTTCCCTCTCCAAACCAATCACTTATACACGGATGTCCTTGGGTCTAGGCCCCCATCCACCCGCCCTCCCTCCCTCGTCTCTGCCCTCAAACACAGCACCGACTTCGTTGCTCAGCTTCCTTTCGGAAATCTGTTTGGTCGGGAAGGGGAGGGGAAGAGAGGGAGAGGAGGAGAGGTGTCATCAGTGACTGTATGCCAGGAGGAGATTGCTCGACTTCCAGACCTGAGAATCGCATCACCCACGGGTACTCCTGTTGGCCCTCACCTTTTGATTGGCAGGTCTCTCTCTTTACGTGGTTTGGCCGAGACGGGAAGAACCTGGCATTCCTTGGTGTTTTAGTTCAATATGTCACTGCCCCTTTCTTCGGGTCGTAGCTCCTCTTCTCCCTCTGAGTCTGTTCTCTGCCTCTCTCTCTCTCTCTCTCTCTCTCTCTCTCTCTCTCTCTCTCGTGTGTGTGTGTGTGTGTGTGTGTGTGTGTGTGTGTGTGTGTGTGTGTGTGTGTTTTGTGTGTCTCCCACTCCTTTTCTTGTCTCTCTCTGTCTGTTTGTCTCTCATGCATACACATGCACGTGCACACACGCGTGCGCACGTACACCCACACACACACACACACACACACACTCTCTCTCTCTCTCTCTCTTTGCTATCTCTCTTGCTCTCTCACTCCTTCTCCCTGTCCCCCTTTCTTTCTTTCTGTCTGTCTTGCATGCCCCCCACCCGACCCACCCCTCTCTATTGACGATAATGATGTAAGCTACTGATCAATGTTTGGAAGTATATACAGTGAGACAGATTGTGTGATAGGAAAGGGGATGAGCGAGAGATCGATGGAAAGAGCAGACAATTATGTCTGACGTTTCTGCCCCAAACCTAACACTACATCGACTAACGTTCCATTTGTCTGGTTTTAAACTGGGCATCTTTTCCATCCGAGTCTCTCCCTCTTCCCTTCTTCACTCCCAACCTTTGCTATCTAACTCTAATCTCTTTCTCTAATTCCCCCCCCCCCCCACCCTCCCCTCGTCCTCCTTTGTCCCATCTCATTCACGTCACAAGATAATTTTTATATTCTGCCACTGAGATCAAATCATCAGACCAGAGTCATTCAACCACAGCCATTATTCTTCTTCTTCTTCCTTGACAGCGAGCACAATGAACTAGTTGACTATTCTGTCACTAATGCAAGGGGTCCGAACTCACGGGGAAAAAAAACCCATCTTAATTCATCCGGTCCTAATTCTCGAACTTTTCAATAAAATATTTACTGCTTGCGTCGCTCTGGAAGCACTATGCTTCTTGCTCCTTTAGAACTGTTTGCTATTGCATGGTTCGTTCAGCCGGCACAATTTTGTTTCTATTTTGTATAATTGTTTGCTACATGTTTCGTTCTGCACGGCTGTTTACCAAAACGTTTATTGTTCTTTCACTACAATATATGTGTCATCAAACACAACCATTTTCCTTACTTGTTAACAAGTCTTTATTGCTTGTGTCATTCAGCAATCATTGTTTTTCATGCTTTCTTCCGTCTTTTAAAGTGCATGCGCTTGTCAACCAATCTGTTTTCCCTGCTTTTTTTCAAATCTCTGTCTGTCTGTCTCCGTCTGTCTGTCGGTCTCTCTTTCTGTCTGTCAGTATATGTCTCTGTCTGTCTCTCTTTCTTTCTCCCTCTCTCATCCATCCTCCCTCCCTCCCTCCCTCTTTCTCTCCCTATCTCCCTCCCTGCTTCCTACCTATCTGCTTCTCTCTATCTCTCTCATTCTGTCTCATACATAAGGGGCGGGAGGGGGTAGAGGGTGGGGACTGGAGTTGAGAGCGTCGTTCTGTCCATCTGATTTGTCATCCTGTTGAAACGTGAACGAAATCCATTTAGTTCTACTCCCTCCCAACAAGGTAGACACCACCACGGTCGCGATTTCCTACTTCCGTGCGAAATCAAATTACGTTCGTCCGTCGTGGATGAAGTCAGTTTACACCGAGTTGATGATACAGTACCGTACGGTCTCCCTCCAAGAAATTGTCCTGTGTCTAGAAGTTGGAACTGAGAAGCCAGTTTGTTCAACTCTTTCAGAGCCTGGACCTAGATGTTAAAAAGGGACGAGAACACCATAGTATGCGTGGGACTGAAGTGGTACGAGAGGTGAGATGTTCTCGGGTCTGGGTTCCCCCTAGTCCCAGCCCCTCCTCCTTCACTGACCTTGTGACTGGTCCTCCCTTTCCGAGATCCGTTTAGTTAAGAAGGGGAGGTGGTGGGTGGGTGTGGGGGTGGGGGTGGGTGGGTGGGTTTGGAGCGTGGGCTTACGGGAAGTTGTCAGCAGTGACTTCTGATTTGCTGGTAGAAGACGGTGTGACTTCCAGAGCCGAACATTGCATACCCAAAACGTACTCCCATATATCTTTTTCCTTTGACTGGCATGTCTCTGTCTGTCTGTCTGTATGTCTGTCTCTCTCTCCTCATGGCTCGACTGAGACGGAAAGAGTCTGGCAGTCGTTAGGGTGTTACACGTCAATCTGTCACTGCTCCTTCACTGATGTTGTACCTCTTCTTACGTCTGTTGTCTTCGGTTTCTCTATGTGTTTACGCTTGTCTGCATGCGCTCTCTCTCTCTCTCTTTCTCTGTGTGTGTGTGTGTGTGTGTGTATGTGTGTGTGTGTGTGTGTGTGTGTGTGTGTGAGAGAGAGAGAGAGAGAGAGAGAGAGAGAGAGAGAGAGAGAGAAAGTGCGCGCGCGCGTATGTGTGTGTGTCTGTGTGTGCGTGCGTGATCTCCCTCTCTCTGTGTTGTGACACTCTCCTTGTATTTCTCTGTCCCCCCCCCCCCCTCTCTCTCTCTCTCTCTCTGTACCTATTTTATTTCTCTGTATCTCTTGTCTCTTAAGGCACATCTCGAATGCCTCTTCTCTCTCGTCCCCCCCCCCCTCTCTCTCTCTCTCTCTCTAACAGATGACGAATGAAGGTAGATCACAGAGACAGACTGTGATGGGTGGCAGGGAGGGGCCTGAGGGAGGGGTCGAAGTGAAGAACAGGGAAATATGTCTGGCGTTTCCGTCCAAGTCTACACGCATTATTGACAATCGTTCCATTAACCTGCTTTTACACTGGACGTGTTCTCATTCACACACCCTCCCTCCTCACTTCTCGTTCCTGGTATTATAGGGGCTCGTGTGTGTGTGTGTGTGTGTGTGTGTGTGTGTGTGTGTGTGTGTGTGTGTGTGTGTGTGTGTGGTGAGTGCGCGCGCGCGCGTACGTGCGTGCGTGTATGTGTGTGTGTGTATGTGTGTGTGTGTGTGCGCATGCGTACTGGCATGCATCAAGCATGCATATGTGTGCGTGCGTGCGTGCGTGTGTGTGTGTGCGTGTGTGCATGCTATTGTACCTTCGTGCGCTCGCATGCATAAATGTGGCCTCATTTCTAGGTAAGGAACGCAAGGAACTGAGTGGCCAGGTCTATATGATGTGAAGGGAATTATTGTAATGAGCTGGGTGAAATATGTATGGAACTTTTGTGTAGTGAAACCTTTTCCAGCCAGATTCCCAGCCTGACTTTAAAGAGAGAGTTAGAAAAAAAAAAAACCGATTGGTCGGTCTGTCCTAGACCTGGGCTAGCATCCGTATTTTACCCACGTCCTTTCCGCCCCGTCTGCTTCCAACCCGTCGGTACAGTTATCAGGGCTGGTTTCTTCACTCCGTCTTCCAGCACTATGTAGGCAGGCAACATTGGCTCCCGGTAGCATTCAAGATAGAGATGAGGCATCAGTATAACATGCTAGCCCCTATAAACTAAGGAATCCCGCATCTTTAGGTCGACTCTTGCGGAGGGCTTGGAAACAGCTGTTTGTTCTCTTTACTCTGGGGTCCTGGGTTTAATATCTGCTCGAGAAAAAACAGGCTGGGCAGGTCTCTGTTGTTGTTGTTACTGTTGTTGTGGCGTCAACGTCCGTGCAGATTTCACATTCCCTCACATTCTTTGAATGAATTTTTAAGCAGAGACCTTATGAACAAATGCATACCTTACACATGCACGCGCGCGCGCACGCGCACGTACACACACACACACACACACACACGCACACACACACACGCACACACACACACACACACCACCACACACACACACACACACACACACACGTGTCATTTGCATGCTAGGTCATGCACCATGTGTCTTTAGAGGACTAAAAGCAGATTAAACCTCATGATTCTTTAAAGAGATTAAAAAAAATGAGCACGATCCATCTCTACTGTATTATCACCTGCGTATTGTCAAATGACTAAAAGATGACATCGAACACCGTCCCATCGATCCACAAGGACATACGAATAGATCTCTCCCCCCTCCCTTTACTCCCGATCCACTTCACCCATCTTCCCCACAACCTCCCACACCCCCCACCCGACAACCTCTCCCTTGATCCCCATCCCCGACACCACCTCCTTCCCCGTAGCCAGTCACCCCCTCCGGCTGTGACTGAGCAAGTAATTACATCGAACAACAAAGTGGCAGAGGAGGGGAAATGCAGATGAGTCATTTTTCTTCCATTCCGACAATGGCTTGCCAAACAAATATACAAACATACAAAGGAGCAGGCTCGGGAGCACACGCACGCGCACACACACCAACACACACACACACACACGCACACACACGCACACACACACACATGCAAGCACACGCGCACGCACGTACACACACTTACGCGCGCGCGTGCACACACATCGTGTATGAGCGTGGACACACACACACACACACACACACACACACACACACACACACACACGCGCGCGCGCGCGCGCGCGCGCTGTATATCGAGCCACCAATCCATCCATCCAAATACACATATAATTATGCAAGCATACATACATTCATTCAAACATGCATCTATGCATACACACACACACACACAACACACACACACACGCGCGCGCGCGCGCGCGAGAGAGAGAGAGAGAGAGAGAGAGAGATAAATGCATGCAAACATACATACGCATATACATACGCGCACATTCATACACATATAATATATACAAAACAGACTAGAACGCATGCAAAGACACACACACACACACACACACACACACACACACACACACACACACACACACACACACACACACACACACGCACCGTGTAACAGCATATACATTTGTGAAAAAAGTAGAATGCTTCTGCTACTTCTGCTGCTCCTTTTACTCCTACTACGACTATTACTATTACTGCTACCACTACTACTCTTCCTGCTGCTGCTGCTGCTGTTACTACTACTACTACTTCTGCTTCTGCTAATTCTACTACACGCACACGAAAACATACGCACATTCACCAACGAACACACGCGCATCATACGCACACACACTTGCACTAAAGACTGTCTGGCACGGAGGTTGACTTCGCCTAATTCTTCGAGTTCCCTGGGGAACATTTCTCCAGCAGACGTGGTTTTGGGCTGACCTCTAAAGCAGGGCCCACGTCATTCCAGCTGTCTTCACTTTGGATTCCATGCACTGGCGCCACGTCTGTTAAGGTCGTCCCACCTTCTCTCCCCCCACTCCCTCCTGTGGGATCTATTCGAGTGCTTGTTTTTGTGATGTGGGTAAAGAGGCTCTCGTAGTGTGTGACCTATGCAGCCCCATTTCCCTTTCAAAACCTCTACCGACGACATTAAATGCCGAGTCACGGAGGCAATGCAAGTGGCCTCCATCCCGAGGGAATCACCATTTCCCTAGGAGGGAATCACCATTTCCCCAGGAGGGAATCACCATTTCCCTAGGAGGGAATACCATTTCCCTAGGAGGGAGTCACCATTTCCCTAGGAGGGAGTCACCATTTCCCCAGGAGGGGGTCACCATTTCCCTAGGAGGGAATACCATTTCCCTAGGAGGGATTCACCATTTCCCCAGGAGGGAATCACCATTTCCCCGGGAGGGAGTCACCACTTCACTAGGAGGGGGTCACCATTTCCCTAGGAGGGAGTCACCATTTCCCTAGGAGGGAGTCACCATTTCCCCATGAGGGAGTCACCACTTCACTAGGAGGGGGTCACCATTTCCCTAGGAGGGAGTCACCATTTCCCCAGGAGGGAGTCACCACTTCACTGGGAGGGAATCACCATTTCCCTAGGAGGGAGTCACCATTTCCCTAGGAGGGGATCACCATTTCCCTAGGAGGGGAT
>CM065727.1:32477026-32479526 GCA_033310375.1 Conus canariensis | reverse complement strand
GCATCTGTAGAGAGACCCGGGCCCCTCGCTCTTCGTTCCACTTCTGTCCCAAGCATACCTTGTTATCACTGTCTCTCTTTTCTTGTAGGTCCAGAGTCTAAACGACTTGAACAGACTGGCTTCTCAATTCCAGTTTCCAGACACGGGACAATTTCCTGGAGGGAGACCGTGCTGAACTGTATCACCAGGGGAACTCGGGGTAAATGGATGACATCTACGATGGACGGACGTAATTTAATTTCGCACGGAAGAAGGAAATCACAACGGTGGTGGTGTTTGCGTTCGTGGGAGAGACTTCTACCTCATGGATTTCGTACACGTATCGACAAGCTGACAAACCAAAAGATATGGAGACGGCACAGTTGTAAATGGGTAGATGGCGCGCTCAACTCCAACCCCCTCCCACCTCCTAATATATGAGAGAGAGTGTGTGTGATGGGGAGAGAGAGAGAGAGAGAGAGAGAGAGAGAGGAGGGGGGATAGAGAGAGAGAATGGTAAGGGAAATGCATAGGCTGAACAACGCACGCAGTAGGAAATTGAAAGAAGTTGGGACAACAGTAACTGCTGAATGACACATACAATGAAGACCTGCGAAAAGTAGAAAGAATTGTTGTGGTTGAATGACACATGTAGTAAAAGAGTAATAAAACACGACAGCGGTGGCTAATGAAACATGTAACAAACAAAATATAAAAGGTAGAAAAAAAATAGTGCCCACAAAACGGCACATGCAGTAACAAACAGTTGTTAAAACAATAAACAGTAAGAGGAACAGCGTTTTCTGAGCGATACAGACAGCAAACATTTGTAAAAAGAAAGAGAAATCGGGCTTGCTGAGGAAATCATGTGGTAAACAGTGCTAAGAATTCGGAAGACTGATTGCGGCTGGATGACTCTGCTCTGATAATGTTGTCTCTGTGGCAGAATATAAAAAAATATATATCATGGGACGTGATGAAAAGGGACAGGGGGAGGGCAGAACAGGAGGAAACTAGAGCTACATGGTAAGGGTGGAAATGAACAAAGAGAGAGGGAAGGGGTGCGCCGGAAAAAGGTGCCCAATTCAAAACTGGACAAATGGAACGTTAGTCAATGTAGTGCCTGGTTTGGGGGCAGAAAAGCCTAACATTGTTGTCTGTTCTTTCTAGCGATCCCTCACTCATCCCCCTTCTTATAAACCTACCACGCAGTCTATCTCACTAATTTACTTCCAGAAATTAACCAGTGGCATACGTCATCATCATCATCATCATGAGAGAGAGAGATAGAGAGAGAGAGAAAGAGAGAGAGAGAGAGAGAGAGAGAGAGAGAGAGAGAGAGGGAGAATGAGAGTCAGAGAAGAGAGAGAGAGAGACGAGAAGAGAGAGAGAGAGAGAGAGAGACAGAGATAGATAGAGAGATACACTGATCGTTAAAAATAGAGAGATAGAGAGACAGAGACATAGAGAGAGAGACAGACAGACAGCCAGACACACACAAGCGCACACACACACACACACACACACACACACACACACACACCACACACACACACACCACACACACACACACACACACACACACACACACACACACACACACACAACACACACACACACACTGGAATCCGCACAAGCAATCAGGCTTAAACCCTTTGAGAAGCGCAGACAACAGACTGGAACTGAACGATGGAGCAGTGAAACACCAAACGAATATTGAATTCCTTACATCTCAGGCGAGCCATGGGCAGAAAGAGAGAGAGAGAGAGAGAGACAGAGAGAGAGAGAGAGGGGGGAGACAGAGTGACGACATATGGAAATACCCTTGGGGGATTCAAAGTTCAGCCCTGGAAGTCCCATTGTATCCTCATAGCATATAGTCACTGACGACGACTCCCTCTCCCCCCCCCCCCTCCCCCACTCCTTTCTCCCCTTCTCCACTAAATCTCCGAAGTGAGGCACAGTAACAAGTTGGGCAACGGGGCAGGGTGTGTGGAGAGAGTGGACCTACGCCCGAGGACATCTCTGTATACGTGACTGGAAGGGAGAGGGTGTTTGTGCGTGCGTGCGTGCGTGTGTGTGTGTGTGTGTGTGTGTGTGTGTGTGTGTGTGCGGGCGTGCGTGCTCAGAGAACTGACTATGCAGTGTCAAAAGTTTTTGGCTCAGATTGGTGTTCTTCTTCTTCTTTCCCTTGACTACCGCCTTCATCATTTTGAAGATTCTGTAGACTATAGGGGGTTTGCACGAAGTTGAAGTTGCTTGAGATAGTGTTTGCTGTGCCGGGGGGATGATGGCGGGGGGAGGGGGGGGGGGCAGGTTGAGGGGTGTGGGATCAGATTAGGGATTTGAAGCCCTCCAGGGTGGGGCTGAGGGCAACCTCAGCAGGAAGGCTGTTCCAGTCGGGTATGGTCCTGGGGAAGAAGGATTTCTGTCTATACAGAGTCCTGCAGCTGGAAAGGTGGTATGTTGCTGGATGGGACCGTCGGGTTCCTTTGGGTGCAGAAGGATTTTGAGAGGGTTT
>CM065727.1:32467026-32472026 GCA_033310375.1 Conus canariensis | reverse complement strand
GTGTGTTTATTTGATATCTGAAGTTGTTTCCTGACTAAAGGTGTTTCCTAGCTAAATCCACTTTAATACTTGACGGAAAAGAAAACTGAATGGAGAGCTGAGTGAATAGTAATGCTTTCAGCGTTGAGTGATTCTTGTGTTTTACTATAAGGCATAAGGCATGTACAGTGGCTTTTAGTTCTCCAGGACTGAAAATCGAATGGATGGAACTCTATTTGTGGCAGCTTAAACATCTAAACCTTGTGACCCGACTGACGTCAACGAACATGGAGAAAAAAAGTCTCAAGGATGAGGTGATTTGCAACGTATCTGACGAATGACGACATTCCGAACTACATTCACGGTGCCGTCGGCAGAGAAACACACTTGCAGCAAATGGATGACAACATAAGCACGCTCCATACAGAAAAGGATAATTGCCCCCGGCACCCGCTCTCTTTGCCCGGCTCTGTGGACATCCAAGGGAAAACGCTCTCTAAAAGGAATCCTGCCAGATCCGCTCTCGAGTTTTTCCCCTGCCAACTGCGCAGCCCAGACAGACAAGATGGATACAAGGAGAAATGTGTGCTTACATAGTGACAACTACTCGGTTTTGAGCTCTTCCTCGAGAAAATTGACTGCGTCGTCACTCTCGACGGTCTAAAGCCCTCTTTGCCGAGAGTACCAATGCTTGCGGCCCAAATATGACACCAGTTATCGTAATAATACTAAAAAAAAGACACCTGCCTGCTCCTTATGGTGGTTACAATAAAACGAGACATCCACCTTTCCCTGGTCATGGTTACACTGAAACAGACACTCGCCTCTACCCAATAAATGTTACAATGAAAACAGTTCACTTTCCCCACAGATGGCCACAATCCTCTCCCCAAAGGCAGTTACTATAAAAAGAAACGCTTATCTTTCCCCCAAAGACGATAACCAGAAAACATGACACTCAGCTCTCCTCTGAAGATGCTCACAATAGAGACAGACACTTCTTTCTCCCTAGAGATGATTACAACAAAGACATTTCACTGAACCCTAAACCGGATACAACAGGAACAGATACTCCCCTTCCCCAAAGGCGTTTACAATAAAAAAGAGACATTCATCTCTCCCAAAAGATGATTGTAATGGAAAGAGACCCTCACCTCTCCTCAGAGATGGTTACAATAAAGAGGACACCCACCTCCTTTCAAAGATCGTTACAATTAGAAGAAATATTCATCTCTTCCCAAAGTTGTCTTCAATTTAAAAAAAAAAGACACCCACCTCTCCGAAAATATGGTTACAGGACAAGAAAGACACCTTTTCCCAAAAGACGATTACAACGAAAAGAGACACTTCTCTCCCTTTAGACAGTCACATTAAAGAGAGACGTTACATTCTCCCCACAGACGATTACAACGAAAAGAGACACTTCTCTCCCTTTAGACAGTCAAATTAAAGAGAGACGTTACATTCCCCCCACAGATGGTTACAATGAAAAGAAACAATTCACTCTCCTCAAATTTGGATACAATAGAAAGAGGCACTCGATTATCCCAAAAGATGTTTATATCAAAAAGAGACGACCTTCCACTTTCCCCAAACATAGCTCAAATAAAAGAAGTCACTTGCTTTTTCCCAAGGATTGTCGCACTAAAAGGAGGCACCCACTCCTCCTAAAAATGGATAGACTATAAAGAGACACTCACCTCTCCCCAATGACGGCTACAACAAAAAGAGACGTTCATCTCTCTAAAAGGATGGTTACAATAACAAGACATTCACTTCTCCCCATAAGATGGTTACAACAAAAAGAGCCATTCACCTCTCCCTTTAAGATGGTCGCAATAAAGAGAGACCCTCCACTCTAGCTCTCGCTAAAGATGTTCAGTTAAGATATACATTTTACTCTCCCAAAAGACGGACACAACAGAAAGACACGCTTAGTTCTGTCCAATCATGATAACATTGACTACAGACACTTCAATCTCCCCAACGATAGTTAAAACGACAGAAGACACTTGCTTTTCCTGAAGGATTTTATAATCAAAAAGAGACAACCCAACAACCCCCAAAATGGCTGTCACAAAAATGTACTCCACCCTCCCAAACGTTGGTTACACTAAAAAGAGACACATCAATGGGTTCAATTAAAACAAAACACTAACCTCTCTCCAGAAAGGATTGTAATAAAAACAGATGCTCCACTCCCCCTCCCCCAAATGAAGGTAACAAAAAATCAACTTCCCCCAAAGAAAGTTACAAAATAGACAGGGAAATACTGCTCTCCCAAAAGATACCTGCAGTAAAAAGAGACAATCGCTAAGTATAATGATAAAAGAGACATTCAACTGTCCCCCACATAAGGTTATTATACAAGCAAGCACTCCGCTCTCTCCAAATAAGGTTATCCAAGAGAGAGACACTCCACTCTCCCCAAATATGGTTACCATAAAGACAGACAATCCACTATACTTAAATATGGTTACCATAAAGACAGATAATCCACTATACCCAAAGACGGTTGCCATAAAGATAGACAATCCACTATACCCAAAGATGCTCGCCATATAAAAACAGACAATCCACTAACCACAAAGATGGTTGCCATAGACAATCCACTATCCACAAAAATGGTTGCCATAAATATAGGCAATCCACTATCCACAAAGATGGTTGCAATAAAGATAGGCAATCCACTATCCACCAAGATGGTTGCAATAAAGATAGGCAATCACTATCCACAAAAATGGTTGCCATAAAGATAGACAAACACTATCCACAAAGATAGTTGCCATAACGACAGACAATCCACTATCCACAAAGATGGTTGCAATAAAGATAGACAATCCGCTATCCACAAAGATGGTTGCCATAAAGATAGACAATCACTATCCACAAAGATGGTTGCCATAAAGATAGACAATCACTATCCACAAAGATAGTTGCCATAACGACAGACAATCCACCACGCACAAAGATGGTTGCAATAAAGACAGACAATCCACTATCCACAAAGATGGTTGCCATAACGACAGACAATCCACTATCCACAAAGATGGTTGCAATAAAGACAGACAATCCACTACCCACAAAGATGGTTGCAATAAAGACAGACAATCCACTATCCACAAAGATGGTTGCCATAAAGATAGACAATCACTATCCACAAAGATAGTTGCCATAACGACAGACAATCCACCACCCACAAAGATGGTTGCCATAAAGACAGACAATCCACTACCCACAAAGATGGTTGCAATAAAGATAGACAATCCACTATCCACAAAGATGGTAACATTAACGACAAACACTCTACTCTCCTCAAAGACGATGCTTATAAAGAGAGAAACTCCATTCTCCCTAAAGATGGTTACAGTCAAAGAGACATTCCACTCTCCCAAAAGTGGCTACAGTAAAACCAGATGCTTCACTCTTAACAAAGAGACTACAGTAAAACAAAACAAAACAAAACAAAACAATAACAACAAAAAACAGACAGCCCATTTCGTACAATCACATACAATAAAAACAGACATTTCACTCTCCCCAAGGTGGCTTTAACAAAGCAGACACACCACCCTAACAAAAATGGCTACAGTAAGAACTGACACTCTACTGTCCCCAAAGTGGCTACAGTAAAATCACACCTTCCACTCTCTTCAAAGTGACTGCAACGAAATATGACACGCCGCTCTTCCCCAAGTCACGACAATCAAAACAGACTCTCCGCTTTCCCCAAAGATGGCTAAATGAAAGCTAAACATTCCGCTTTCCCCGAAGTGGCTGTAATGAAAACAGACACCACACCTTCCCGAAAGTGGCTACCATAAAAAAATGATACTCTACCCTCCCCAAAGTGTCCACATTAAAAACAGGCACTTCGCTCTACTCAAAGTGACTGCAATGGAAACTGAAACTTTACTTTCCTCAAAGTGGCTACAATAAAACCCAACACACCCCTTCGCAAATGGCTACACAAAGTCCTCACTCTACCTACCGATGGCTACACACACAAAAAGAAGAAGAAACAGACACTCCACGCTTCTGATAACGACTACAGTGTAAAAAATACACACTCTCCCCCTCCAAATGGCTACGATGAAGACAAACACTCTACTTTCTTCAAAATGGCTACATCAAAAAGAGACCATCCACTCTTTCCAGAGTGGCTACAATCATAGACAGACCTTCGCATCTTTCCAGAAATGGTGTGTCAGCAGACTGTCCTTAAGAGAGAGCATAATATTGTTTTGTATGATACGGTATCTTATACTGTGCTGCGTTGCTTTGTATTGTACTGAACTGTACTCTACCATATTGTATTGTGTTAGATTACATTGTACACCTGTACATGAAATTTAGGATCCGCCTAGCGGCTATTCTTCCCACCACATGGACAACAGATGAGTCATTTTTCGTTCTTTGTTTGTTTGTACTGTCTTAAATGTTAAATGTGATTTATTTTTTCGCCTGAAGAAGACCCAAGAGGTTGAAATGCATCGTGTCTTGTCATGTGCTTCGTTGGTCAATGTCATTGGCGGTAACTAACACCCTCTCTTTCTAAATTTTGCTTCGTTCGCTGCCGTCAGTCACTCCATTTTGAAATTTAGGATGTTCTCCCCCCAGGAGAGCGCGTCATAATAGTCTGACACCAGTCATCTTTTTTGTTTGCTTGTTTATGCATCAAATGGAACTTACATAGACATTTTGCACGGAGACCTTCTTTGCTACTCTAGGTTCTTTGACCTGCGCGAAGCGCGTACTGAAAACGTTACCCTAGTTGATTGCCTCATCCGAAAGATCAGCACTCAGACCATCACGTAAAGCCTTAATAGAAAAGGGGAGGGTTCGGCAAAACCTTAGTCTAAGCCCCTCCCCCTTTTTTGTGTCGACATCACTGACTGGTGTTCTCACGTGCTGAATGGCTGCCCTTTGTATAAATGCGAGTCAATAGTCTTTAAACTTGCACGTTGCAAAAATTCCTGTTCTGTAACTGAATTGGAGGCATGGATTAGACACTCTCGCTT
>CM065727.1:32459526-32462026 GCA_033310375.1 Conus canariensis | reverse complement strand
GTGTGTGTATCTGTGTGCGTGCGTGCGTGAGTGCGTGCGTGCGTACGTGTGTGTGTGTGTGCGTGCGTGCGTGCGTGCGTGCGTGCGTGCGTGCGTGTGTGTGTGTGTGTGTGTGTGTGTGTGTGTGTGTGTGTGTGTGTGTGTGTGTATGTGTGTGTGTGTGTGACGTTCGCAGCTGACATTAATCATCTCAGACACTGCTTATCATTTTTTTTTCATATCTTGAAAGATGTCTCCCTCTTCTATACATCAATGTAGCTTTCCTTTTCTTTTTTTTTCTGCTGTAAGAAACCTTTCAGGTCCTTCCTTCCCTCCCTCCCCCATCGATCCCTGTCCTGTCCTCTATTTTGATCTGCTCCACGATGTTTATACCGCAGGCGATTTCCTCCTTCTCCTCCTCCCTTCATCTGCCTCCCATTCTCTCCCTTCGACTCGGGTTTCGTTGCAGTATTAACCTTTTAATCCCCGCCCTCCTATGATGAACTGACCCTCCCTGCCACACACACACACACACACACACACACACACACACACACACACATACACACACACACACACACACACATACACACACACACACACACATGCGCGCACACACACACACGCTCATACATACAACTGAGAAATGCGCACGCACGCACGCGCGCGCGCGCGCCACACACACACACACACACACACACACACACACACACAACAAGGCACAGACATACATATACCGACACGAGCGTGCACACACACACGTTCATACATACACAACTGAGAAATGCGCACGCGTGCGCGCGCGCACACACAGACACACCGAGAACGCGTGCGCACACAGACAGACAGACAGACACACACACACACACACACACACACACACACACACACACACACACACACACACACACACACTCATACATACACACTCAAACATACAGAGACGGATAGAGAACCCATTCCGCTTCCCTCGTCACTGGTTTAATTGCAAGGCTAATGGTGGAATCCCTCCCTCTCAAACGTCCTGACCCCTCCCAAGCCCCCACCCTCCCCCAGCCCCGCTGACCCTGCGTCCCATCCCCGCTCCTCGCCCCCCTCCCCTGCCCCCCACCTCCCCACACCCACTCACCCACAGACACACAAACAATGACGATTCTTCTGATAACACACAGAGGATCAATAGTCCAGTGTCCGGTGTTGACGCTGCGGCCAGTGTTCAAACAGTGACAATCCTCACCGATATGGTGCTGATAACAGGGAGCCGCCCCACCATCCTTTGCACTAATGGCCTAATCTACCCCCGTCTAGTGCGTGCTGGAGCGGCACAATCCCCCACTTTGGCATTTCTGTGGTTCCATCCGGGCCAGCACTGTTCCAGTGGTGGGTTTTAACAGTTCCCCCTCCTCCAACCCCCCTTTCCCCGGCAATTACTCTTTTACACAATTTTTTTTTCACTCTATTGCATCCTATGTTACAACTCGCCCCTGTCCTTCTTTGCAGAGTCATGTTGGTACGCGTACGGTGAAACAATGTCTTGGGGTAACTGGACTATGCTTTCAGGAATGAGATGAAGTTAAAAATATAAAGATGAAAAAGCGGTAATTTAACAATTTCTGCACTAACCTCGTCTTCATCCTCAGCTTCATGCTTTGGATTTTGGAATGAGGACAGCACCTCAGTAAATGGGTACTTTTGGGGCAAACTCATTACATTCAATTTCCAAAGAGACGTACTGGACTGTTCCAGAACATCTGTCTCCTGCATCCCCCTCTGTGTCTTCTGGGGTAAGAAGAACTCCATGAAGTAAAATATTGAAGTAAGAAGAAATCTTTGACGTATATAGTAAGCCAAGAAAAATTCTTCCGCTGACTGTCCAGGCAAGACGAAATCCCAGAAGTAAATATGGAGGTAAGAAGAAATCCATGAGGCATATACTGAGCCAAGAAAAAAGTCCCTCTCGTCAATATTGAGGCCAGAACAAATCCCGGCGGTAAATTAATGTCGAGGCGACAGAAAATCCCTGAGGAAGACATCAAGGTAAGAAAAAAATCCTTGAGGAAAATATAGAAGGAAGGAAAAAATCCGTGAGGTAAATATAGAGGTAAGAACAAAGTACCTGAGGTAAATATCGAGGTGAGAAGAAATGCCCGAGGTGAATATCGAGGTGAGAAGAAATCCTTGTTTTTCCTTATAAAGTAGTAGATATGAAAGGATTCAGTGTGTTGGTGGAGAATTAGTCGGCTGGAAAGAGAGAAAGAAAAGGGTGTGGGCAGAGAGAGAGAGAGAGAGAGAGAGAGAGAGAGAAGAGAGAGAGAGAGAGAGAGAGAGAGAGAGAGAGAGAGACAGTGAGAGAGAGACAGACAGACAGAAAGAGAGAGAGAGAGAGTGAGTGTGTGTATGCAGATTGTGTGTGTGTGTGTGTGTGTGTGTGTGTTGTGTGTGTGTGTGTGTGTGTGTGTGTGTGTGTTTGAGAGAGAGAGAGAGAGAGAAAGAGAGAGAGAGAGAGAGAGAGAGGCAGACA
>CM065727.1:32452026-32454526 GCA_033310375.1 Conus canariensis | reverse complement strand
GCATTATTAAACATGTGCACTGCTTTGAGTTTGAATATTTTAAATGGAGTGTGTAATGGTGACCTTGAAGGCCACTACACATACATTTCTGAAACAGGTAGTAGTGTGACTGATTATTTCATTTTGTCGAATGATCTGTTCTCTGTCGTGTGTGATTCCTGTGAACTTTGTGTTGCTGAACGTATTGACTCTGACCACATGCCTGTTGTATTTTCTGTTGTTTTTCCTAACGTAAATATGGTTGAAGATAACATTGTTAACAATCAGACCATTGAAAAGTTTGTGTGGAACAGCGATAATAGCCAATTATTTCAAGATAATTTGTTGTCAGAAACTGCCAGTATAAGATTTAATATAGCTATGACTTTGATTGATGTTGACATAAACAGAGCGCTGGATGAGTTTAATGAATGTATGAGAGGATGTGCGGAATGTATGAAAAAACGTTTTTATGTTAATAAAACTGATAAAAATGATGACTGGTTCGACCAGGAATGTAAAGCAAGTAAACGAAATGTCCGAAAATTGCTACGACATTATAACAGACGTCCAGCAGACAATGCAGCCTGCTCTGAATATACAATAGCAAGACGTGAATATAAAAACTTGTTGAAAAGAAAAGAAAAGCTCTTTAATAAGGTGCTATTGGACAGACTTGAGAGTTCCATACGTAATCAAAGAGAGTTCTGGGATAATGTACATAAACTATCATTTAAAAGAAAACAACCAAGAAATAGCATTAATGTTGAGACCTGGTTTAATCATTTAAAATTATTATTAGAAAAAGAAACACTGGATTGTAATATGAACGAAAGCTTAGGTGAGCATGATGATGTTGATGGTTTTATGAATCGTCCAATTTCGGTGGAAGAAGTGTTAAAAGCTTTCAGAAAGTGGAAAAGTCGCAAAGCAGCTGGACCTGATGGTATTATTAGTGAATTATACAAGAATTCTTGTGATCATGTGCTCCAGTTCTTCTTAAAATTATTTAACACACTGTTTGATAAGGGTACCTTTCCTCGAGATTGGAGTGAATCTATAGTTTTACCATTGTTTAAGAAAGGTGATGTGAATAATCCCAACAATTACAGAGGTATATCCTTAGTGATATTAGTAGTAAATTATATAGTACAATTATTAATGTTAGATTGCAGGAATGGGTAAATGAACATAATATCACAGGTGAGCATCAAGCTGGTTTTAAAAAGGGATATTCAACTATAGATCACATGTTTACTTTGTTAGCCTTGATACAAAAACAATTTTCATTTAATCGTAAATTGTATGTAGCATTCATAGATTTTGAGAAGGCATTTGATTCTATAAATAGAAATTTGCTTTGGCCAGTCTTGATAAAAAATGGTGTAAGAGGTAAACTGTACAAGTGTATTAGGAGCATGTATGATAACGTTAAATGTAGGGTTAGGTGTGGCTCTCAACTGACTGAATATATTAACTGTACTGCTGGTGTGAAACAGGGCGATGTGTGCAGCCCCATATTATTCTCATTGTTTATAAATGAACTGGCCCTAGAAGTATTGAATAATGGTAGACATGGTGCCATGTTTTCTTATGATGCATTTGAGTTGTTTATTCTTTTACTGGCAGATGATATTGTTCTATTGTCTGAAACCATCATTGGCCTTCAGACCCAGCTTAATAACTTGAGAAATTCAGCACTGGCACTTCAGTTGAACGTTAATATGGAAAAAAGTAACATCATAGTGTTCCGGAAAGGTGGTTTTTTGGGTGCGAGAGAAAGATGGACATATAATGGTGTTTTAATGCCGGTAGTAAACGTGTATAAATACTTAGGGATTTTGTTTTCCACTCGTTTAAGCTTTACTGCTGCTTGCAAGGATCTTGCTAGCAGAGCAAAGAGGGGTCTGTTTGGCATCATGAAAAAGTTATCGTCAATCAATAACAATTCGTTGACATTATTTGTTAAAATATTTGATTGTCATGTGCAACCTGTTGTACAGTATGGCTCGGAACTGTGGGGACTCAACAGAGTTGCTTTATTTTCTGAATCTGTGCACTTATTTGCTTTAAAGAAATTTTTGGGTGTAAGCATGTGTACACCCAATGATTTAGTTTATGGTGAAACCAATAGATATCACTTATATTTAAATTCTGCTGTTCAATGTATTCGTTATTGGTTTAATTTGCTTCAAATGGATGAGTGTCGCTTACCTCGTAAAGCATATAATATGTTGTTTGAATTAGATAAGAAAGGAAAGCAAAATTGGGTCTCGGATGTACGCACATGTTTATATGAGTATGGTTTTGGTGAAGTGTGGATGAATCAGGGCGTTGGCAATGTTAAGGGATTTATATGTGTTTTTCGTCAACGTCTAATTGATTGCAGATGGCACAAATGGCATGATCATGTTCAAAACAGTGTAAGATTTAATATGTTTAGGATGTTTTGTAATACACATGAAATAAAAACACACCTTTTGTTGGATATGGATAGTCATTTGAAATATATAACAACAAG
>CM065727.1:32424526-32442026 GCA_033310375.1 Conus canariensis | reverse complement strand
AAGGAAAAGAGTACAGACATTAAAAAAAAAAGAGATAGGTAAAAATGACAGAGACGTAAGAATGTGATAAAAAGTTCATAGTATAGAAAGCAATCACGTATGCGTGTGTTGCAAACTGCTACAAACGTCTTTTGTTTGTCGTTTTCGGGGTTGAAGAAACCTCCACTTTAAAATAAAAAACAAACAAAAACACTTTCATTTGTCTTGTTTTTCCGAGTCAAATATCCTTGCACGCACACACTCAAGCAGACGTCACGTGACACCTTTCAATCAGATGTACTGGAACAATGTCATTAATGTCTGTGTCTTCTTTTTCAGTCTCTGTCTGTCTGTCTGTCTCTCGCCCACTCTCTCTCTCTCTCTCTCTCTCTCTCTCTCTCTCTCACACACACACACACACACACAACACTCTCTCTCTCTCTCTCTCTCTTTCTATCACACACACACACACACACACACACACACACACACACACACACACAACACACACACACTTTTTTTTTCTGATGTCCCATCTTCTGTGCCACATCAGTGGCACTGCACCCACGTCGCTCATTCCGACACTCTGACCCGATTACAGCCACAGCCCGGCCCAGCCCGCCGGAGCCTTGGACCCGACAATCTGCAGGGAGCAGACAATGTCAAGTCATCATGAGGCAACCCACCGGAGGAGACACTGCACTGCTGCCGAGTCACTTCGGTGGTGTTCTGTGGCGCCTGTTCTGATCCAACGCAGGACACTTCTATTAACCCCCCTGCTGACGACAATAATTGCTTAGTCGCGGAGACCGGCGTGAGTGAGCTCTTCCTCCGGAGGGCGCCACCACGTCTGTCCAACGACAGTCCCCATGGACTCGCCGATACCGGTGACCCCGACGGAACCAAACCGACGGACCCCAACGGAATCAAACCAAGGCCACAGACATGGTGAGGGCATCAAAACTGAGGTCACCATGACAGCAGGGCATGAATGGCCGCAGAATTCCAGACTTCTTTTTTTACGCTGATCGATGAGAATGAGGATGATGAAGTGATGCTACGGATTTCCATTCCGGTCTGAGACTGCATGACAGGGCTGTACTCTACGCTTCCTTTCATAATATATCCCGGCGTCAACCAGGCCTGAGCGATACAGACACCTGCAGTGTTGGTCAGGAAATTTGAGCAACACTATCAGAAACACATCCATTAAGAGGATGAAACTCGACTGTGTGGTCCCAGTGTTCCCAAATTGAGCCCGTAGCAAACTCAACTCGGTATGAGCCGGTCAGGGCAGAAAAATCCCACATGACTCTGATGGGAATCGAGCTCACGACATCCCAGCCATTTTATCATTTATTATACACACAAACACAAATGTGCGCTTAAAAGCATTTTTCGGCGTAAACCTCCGCATGTGTGATTCCACAGTTACCCTCAGTATCTATGAAAAACTAACCCTCGTAGCTCTCTCTCTCTCTCTCTCTCTCTCTCTCTCTCTCTCTCTCTCTCTCTCTCTCTCTCTCTCTCTCTCTCATCCCCTTGAGAAGCTTTCTGCACACTCATCTCTTCCCAAACCTGTGTCCAGTATCTCTTTCCGTGTCCCGCCCTCAGCAATTTATTTCAACCTTCTTCGTTATATTCAATTACGTCTCATACATCCTCAACATCTTGTCAATACCATCTCTTGCAACTCAACCCATTTTACTACAGATCGTGAGTTGACATTCATGTCCATTCAATACTCGACATGGCCTTTTGAATGGCAAAGGACGGCTCGTTAATGAATTATTGCCAAAAGTTCTGTTTGGAATGCTCTTTCGGTAAGGAATTGAATTTGCTTTCCCGGGTCAGTTTGCCCTACGTCGCGGAGACCCCAGCTTCCTTTACACGGCTCACATCTCCTCTGAAACATGGCATTTGGTGGGTCTGTCACGTCCCCGCCTAGATCAGACTCTTGCGCAAGAGATACGCACACTGAATAACTAGAACGCCTGGTTTTTCTCTATTTCGATCTGTCCTCGTCGAGCCGTGACGGTTGTTCGTGCTGCTTCCAAACATGGCGGCTATCAACATTGATTTTTTGTCGCACAGGCCGTCAGAACTTGGGCTCCTGTCCCGCCTTACACAAGTGTCCGCTTCTGAGGTCGACAGTGACAATGACGATGGATTAGCTTCAGCATCACCATTATCATCATTGTGATTATCATAATATGGAGATTTTTTTGTGACAATGTTGCTGGCGGTTCAGATCTGTTGTGCGTATTTACATTACGAAACAGCCTCAGTGAGCTGCTCTGAAAAAAAATTGTAATGGCTTAATTATGCATAAAACAAAAGTGATACTTATATGCTTTCGCTTCGTTTCATCTGTGATAATACAGATGTTGATGGGGGAAATGCTCCTGGTGTTTATATTCTTTGAATAAATAATCATATCTGGCATTAAAATGGTTGAACAGTTTTGAAATGGTTACAAATTACGACGTTTGACCACTGACGCCTGGAACGAAAACTGTGGACTTCTGTTGTTCATGAAAAGTTGAATTTAATTTACGGATTTTCCAGAAAACCCACTGGAAAATTTTGTCTCCAAACGCATTATAAAAATACACATACCTCTAACTTCGTTACCATCAATATCAATATAGAAGGGAAGGAGAAATAAGACAGGGCTGGTGGGCTTCAGCATCTTGTTAATACCATCTCTGGCATCTGCGTCCCTTTCGCTACAGATCGTGGATTGACAATAACGTCCATCCAATATCCGGCACGGCCTTTGTATGGCAAAGGACGGCTCGTTAATGAACTGCAAAACAAAAAAGAAAAAAAGAAAAAGAAAAAAAGAAAAAAAAGGATCTGTTTGGAATACTATTTCGGTAAAGAATAGAACTTGCTTTCCTATGTCAGTTTGCCCTATGTTGTAAAGACCCCTGTTTCCATAACGCGGCTTACATCTCTGAAACACGGCATTTTGTGGCTCTGTCACGTCGTCACCTAAATCAGACTCTTGCGCAAGAGATGTGCATGGTTTCCCATGTTTTGATCTGTCCACGTCGTGCTATGACGGTTGTTCGTATTGCCTACAAACATGGCTGCTCTCAACATTATTTCTTGTCACGCAGCCAGCCAGAGCTAGGATTCTGGTCCTTCGTTACAAAAAGTGTCCACTACTGAGGTCCATAATGATAACAGTGATGAATTAGTTTCATTATCATCATCATTGTTATTGCAGTTATCATCAGCCTCATTGTAGAATTTTAGTAGCAGTGTTACTGGTGAATCAGATCTGTTTTTATGCAGATTTATATTATGAAATAGCCTCGGTTAGCTGTTCTCGAAAATCGGTTTAGTGGTGCATAAACCGAAAGTATTACCAAGCTTTCGTATTAAACCTTTCACTTCCTTTGTGGAAATACAGCTTTAAATTGGAAAAAGGTCCTGATGATACAATTGTTAAAACTCTTCAAATGTCTTATTACATGATCATATCTGGCATTAAAACGCATGTAATTTTTTGAAGGGGGGAAACGCATAGTATACTGTTTAATCGCAAACACCTGGAATAAAAGCTTTCAACAGCTGCTGTTATCAAAAGAGAAATCCAGTCCATAAATTTCTTTGAAACCCCACCGGAAAACGTGTCTCTAAACATGTAATGAAAGCATACACTTCTAGATTCATTAACAACGATACCAAAACAGAGGGGATGGAGAAATGAGGCAGGGATAGAGAGCTGAGGAGGTGGAAGAGACAAGAATCGCATCATCTTCATGGATCGTCAATGGTGGCGCCAAAGCATGGCCAAAGGTTCAGGGCCTTCGGTGGAGCTAACGATGACAATTAATGACCGAGTACGCAGCGTAAGGCATGTGTTAAGGAGCGCTGCCAGAAACGCAGCCAGGATATGGCAAGACTGCTTGCGATTGGGCTAGACTAGCATCTCTCTCTGTGTCTCCCTCCCCCCTCTCTCTCTGCTCCCTTTATTTTAACACCCGGAGATGAATGTTACACACATAGCTGACAATGTTATCACGATATACGCCCACACACCGTCTCACTCTTGTTTCAGATTAATCCTTCTCTCCTCTGCCCCCTTTTATTTTAACACCCAGAGATGAATGTTACACACATAGCTGACAATGTTATCACGATATATGCCCACATACCGTTTCACTCTTGTTTCAGATTAATCCTTCTCTCCTCTGCCCCCATTTATTTTAACACCCGGAGATAAATATTACACGCATAGCTGACAATGTTATCACGATATATGCCCACATACCATCTCACTCTTGTTTCAGATTAATCCTTCCCTTCCCTACCCTCCTCTCTCTCTCTCTCTCTCTCTCTCCTCTCTCTCTCTCTCTCTCTCTCTCTCTCTCTCTCCTCCTTCCCTCGTGGTTGACCATGCCCTTGGTCTCTAACAGTCATACTGCTTCCTTCAATGGTAGGTCAGATTAAGACCGACAGGTCCATTCGACTAAATAAAAACATGGCTGATAGAGTATGTCTTCGATCCTGTACAGCAAGATATTGCTTTGTAATGCGTCAACCTGTTTTTCAAGTTCTATTCAGGATAAGGATCAATACTAATTGACAACTGCACTCATTAAAATGGTCTGTCTATCTGGCAGTAGAGCAATTCGACAGACCTTTGCTACGAAAATTAATTTCTAAATGATTTCAGTCGTTAAATATTCCGATGCTCACTGCAAATTTCTGTCAACAAACACAACATAAGTAAATAAAGTAAAAATAGAAAATGCTCTAAAAATTTCACGCATCTGAAGAGTATTCTTTTGTGCGTGTTCATATCTTGTTTTTGTGACGTTTGAAGAAGACAAAAGTGTGGACAATGCACTTGTCTGTGCTTTGCACCTGGCTTTGTACATGTATTTGTATTTTGGTTTTTCTCCCGATACTCTGCGCTGTGATTCCGACTATGGAGCACTTGAAGGTAAACAAGTGATTCCTCATGTGGTTACAGTGTGTCTTCCCGGGAAAGGTGTCTCCGGAATTAATGAACAGTATTCACCTATGTAGTGGAGTTAATACTTTTTTCTTGCGGATAATTCTGAATAATATGATCTGTTCGTTTCTCTATGGGACGGATGTGAAATCTACCGCCTGCCATTTATGGTTATGTGAATGAAACTAAGCTATAATTATGGAAACAATCTTGAACTATCATTCTGAGAACCATAATTGACCGACATAAATGAGTATAGCTAATTTAGGTAAGTGAGCATAATTAATGCGGCCTTAGTATTAGAAATTGAGCTAATTTGTTTTTATCACAGAGGTGAAAAAAGAGTTTGTGTGTGTGTGTGTGTGTGTGTGTGTGTGTGTGTGTGTGTGTGTGTGTGTGTGTGTGTGTGTGTCTGTTTCGGACCATCCAATCCTCTTCCCTTCCCTTCCGTTTTTCTGAACAACAATTCCCGTTACAAACACTGTATGAAAAACAAAATCCAAAGACACATACCACATACCCGTCAATTAGCCCATGCCAGAAACATACTATGTATTGTGTGATGAATAATACTTTAACTACATAGAACATGATAGAGAAATGTAAGTCATTATTGTGTATGTTTAACGCAATATTCACCAATCTGCAAACGCACTTCACAGTGAAACTTGTCAAATTTGACATTACAGTTTTCAGCAGAAAAAAAATTGAATTCACAAAGAAAAAAAACTAATATAAGAGAAAAGTAACAATGAAAGAGTTGTTCAAATCTTGAAATGTGATAAGAAGTTGCAAGTTTTGAAAACAATCTCGTATGCGTGTGCTGCGAAGCTCTGCTTGCAACAAACTGCTCTTCGTGTCATCTTTCGAGTGGAAAAAAAGTCATCGTTTAAAAAAGCTTCCCTTTGCTCGTCTACGTGTCAGATATCTTAACGAGCATGCACTCAAGTGAACGTCACGTGATACATATTAATTAGATGTGCTGAACAATAACATTATGTCTGTATTTTTAAAAATTTCTGCCTCTTTGTCTGCTGGCTGCATCTGTATCTCTGTCTGTCTGTCTCTCTCTCTCTCTCTCTCTCTCTCTCAACACACACACACACACACACACACACACACACACACACACACACACACACACAGACATGCACACATGAACACTAACACACACACACATACACAGAGAAGCGCACACATACACACGCATGCATGTGTGTGCGCGCGCGCACACACACAAACACACACATACGCATACACGCACGAACGCGCACACGCATTTAAAAACATATTCTTTGCGTAAATCTCCACCTGTGTGAATACAGTTATTCTCTGGATCTATGAAAAACAAATCCTCGTAGCTCTCTCTCTCTCTCTCTCTCTCTCTCTCTCTCTCTCTCTCTCTCTCTCTCTCTCTCTCTCTCTCTCTCCCTCTCATCCCTTGACTAGCTTTTTGCATACACGTCTGTTCCATGATCTGTGTCCAGCATCTCTCTAACCGTGTCTCGCCCTCAGCAAGATATCTTAACCTTTTTCATTCTCACCCAAACATGTCTCGTCCATCGTTGGCATCTTGGTAACACCATCTCTGACAACTGCATCCATTTTACTAGTGATCGTGGATGGACATTAATGTCCAGTGAATACCTGATACGACCTTTTATATGGCAAATGACGGCTCACTGATGAAGTATTAATAATCAATATTGAATAAAAGTCTTGTTTGGAATGTTATTTCGGTGAGGAATAGAACCTGCTTTCCCGGGTCAGTTTACCCTGTGTCATCCCTGCTTCCTTTACGCGGCTCACATCTCCTCTGAAACACGGCATTTGGTGGCTCTGTCACGTCCCCACCAAGATCAGACTCTTGCGCAAGAGATATCCGTAACTGAATAACTAAAACGCTTTGTTTTCCTATGTTTAGATCTGTCCTTGTCGAGCCATGACGGTTGCTCGTGTTGCTAGAAGCATGGCTGCTATTGACATTGACTTCTTATAACGCCGCCTGTCAGAACCGGGGTTACGGTCCTGCTTTACAAAAGTGTCAGCAACTGAGGTCGACAGTGATAAAGGTGATACTGGATTAGCTTCACCATCATCGTTATCGACATCATTAACGTCATTATTATGTGCAAAAAAATGTTGTTGGCGAATCAGATCAGCTGCGTGCATTTAGATTACGAAATAGCCTTGGTTAGCTGTTCTGGAAAATCTTATGATAGTATAGTGATGCATAAACCAAAAGCAGTCTTGTGCTTTGTTTTCAGCTGTTCATTCCCTTTGTGAAAATACAGATTTTCATTGCTAAAGGTCCTGATGTTTTAAGGTCTTCAAATGACAGAATGATTAAACATGTCATTACAATCTCTCAACACTGACACCTGGAATCAAAACTTTCGACAGCAGTTGTTTTAAATTACAAATACGATGAACGAATTTCCTAAAAAAAAATATATATCTATATATATATAAAACACTAGACAGTTTTGTCTCAAAATGCATAGTGAAAACAAACCATCGCTAACAACAATGTCAAAACAGAGAGGATGGAGAAAGGAGGAAGGGCTGGAGGGCTGAAGAAGGGGAAGAGACAAGAATTGTATTATCCTCAAGGATCGTCAATGGTGGAGCCAAAGCATCGCCGAAGGTTCAAGGCCTTCTGAAGAGCTAACGATGACAATTAATGACCGAGTACGCAGCGTAACGCATGTGTTAAGGAGCACTGCCGGAAACGCCGCCAGGCTGTGACAGTACTGCCTGCCATTGGGCTAGAATTGTATCTCCCATGACCCTAACCCATCCTCCCTCTCTCTCTCTTTCTCTGTGTGTCTGCCTCTCTCTCTGTCTCTCTCTGTCTCTGTCTGTCTGTCTGTCTGTCTGTCTGTCTGTCTGTCTGTCTGTCTCTCTCTCTCTCTCTCTCTCTCTCTCTCTCTCTCTCTCTCTCTCTGTCTGTCTGTCTGTCTTAATTTTGACGCCTTGAAATAAATATTACATATATGACTGACAGTGTTTTCATTATTTCAGTCCACATGCCTTTCCTCTTCTCTGTCTTCTCTCCCCCCCCCCCACCCCCCACCTACTTCCATCATAGCTCACACTGTCCTTGGTCTCTAACAATTGTACTCCTTCCTTCAATGATACGTCAGATTTAGGCCAACTGGATCCATTTGACTCAAAACGTATGGCTGATAGAGCATGTGTTATCAGTTGTACACGATGACATATCACTATTTACTGCATGAAGCCGCTTTTTTTAAGTCCTGTGAAAGAGAAGAATCAATAATATCTGATAACCACACGCTGAATTGATCACTTTATCTGGTATTAAAGCACCTCGACAGACTTTTGCTCTGAAAAAATATTTCAAAGTGATTTCAATGATTAAATATGCAAAAGCTCACTCCAAAAGAAAACATGTTGATGTGATCAGCGCGAATGATAACAATGCAGGACGATGAAGGCGAGGGGGAGGAGGGTAGGAGAAGGGATAAGAAATCACATCGTTCTGATGAGTTACTAGTCATGATCATTGGATTAGGAACAGTAGGGGAAGAGGGGGAGGAGGGAGCCACGAATGGAGAACAGGGGTGAGAGTACATCAAGAGAAAGAGGAAGGCAGCTAGCCGTGACAACTACTGATAGAGCATGCAGCAAAACTCACACATTAAGTGATACTGATGCAAATACGATTCAACAATAACGACTGCAGCTGGGTTACAATTACCTCTATCAACCTCTCCATCCATCCAACTCCCATCCTCTCTCTCTATTCACCTTAACACCGTGAGCTGCAAAGATGAGAACCGAGAGTGTTCCTATGTATCAGTCGAAATTATTACTCCCCCCCCCCAATCCCCCCCCCCCCCACACACACACACACACATACACGCACACAACGGATTAATACTAAGTCTTCTCCTGTTCAACAAATGTCCTGAAAAGTTCAGTAAAACTGGAATATCTCCCAAAATAACATATTATTTTACCATCACTACCCTCTACGACATCAAAGCCGGGGAGTAACAGATATTACATCATCTTCATAGATCGTCAGCAATAGCGTAAAAGTGCGGCCAGAAGTTCAGGGACAAGAGCAAGTCTAACGATGACAATTACTCATAGAGCTGGCAGCGGGACGCGCGCGTTTAGGAGCACTTCCGCAAACACAACTGGGATACAATGATACTGACAGCAATGGAACTATGCTTGAATTGCACCCTACTATATATACTACACCCCCCCCCCCCCCCACTCCCCCTTGCTTCAATACCTAGAGGGATAAAAGTCAGATACCTCACCGAGTGTGTATTTATGTGTCAGTCCACATTACTGGATCCCCCATTTCTCTCCCTTGATGAATCCTTCCTTATGCTCACCCTGTCCTCGGTCAATCTGACCCGTTCTCTTTTCTACATGGAGAATTTGTGACTTAAAGAAACTCAGGAAGATTGAGCAAATATTATGACATTCTTATAAGTGCTTAAAATACTCACAAATACTTCAGACACTTAAAGGCAACAAAACCAATGAAACATTTTAGACATAGAATGTGTTTGAAGGTACCGGCGCGATTCATTGCATCTTGCATTGAAAGCTTTTTGCTTTGAAAGTGGATTTCTAACAGGCTAAAGTAACAAATAAGCACAAGCTCATCACAAACGTACAGTCACTGAAAACTGGATGAATATTCTATCCTTGTCCTCAGAGCTAGAAGGAAAGGAATAACAAGGTCCTTATGGGTCGTCAGCAAGGACTCAAAAATGATCAAAGGCTCAAAGACAAGTAGAGGTCTAATCATTACAATTACAGGGAGAAGGATATGAGCACTGCCACAAATGCGGGCTGGATACTACGATGGTACCCATCGCAGCAGAATTATATATCTCTCTCCCTCTGTCTCTCTCTCTCTCTTTCAAATTCCTAAGCAGTAAAGGTGTGATACATTTTCGAGTGTGTTTGTGTCCATTAGTCCCAACCAGTATCTTCCCATCCCTCTTACTAGAGATTTTATATCTATCGTATCTGTGCTTACCTTATCATTTGGTCCCTTCCACACCCATTATTTAATGAACACATGTCGCACATCAAAACAGCTAACCTCAGCTTGAAACAGACAGGGCGGATCAAAGTCAATTCGTTACATGGTGCGGAGCGAACGTGCATTTTCCAATATTTCAATCCTCTGTAATTCAAAAATACACGTTCCAATACGCAAGGTTTTGTTATGAGTGTTCGTAACAAACAATAATTGTACCGGTGTTACGTAATCTGTACAGCACACACGGCATTCGAGTGTTTAACAGTTTCTTTCAAAGAGAGTTTTCTAAATAAAATCAATCCAAATTTCCGTAAAAAGTCTAGTAGAATTGTTGGTAACATACCAGTCCTCGAAAAAAAAGTCCATGAAATACATCAAAAGGAAAAAAGAAATCACAGCAAGAATATTCACATTCGTACTACCACCACCACTGCTACTACCAACGCCACTGCAGCCACCACCACGATGATGATGATCATGATAATGTTGACGATGATGATGATGGTGATGATGAATGATGATGATGATTCGATGACGACGATGATGATGACGATAATGATAATGATAATCCGGCAGGCAATCGCCAGCATCACAAACCCCTTAGACATTCAAATCAAGGGAGCAACAAGAATCTCATGGTCCTAACGGATGAGTTGCCATGGGACAAATGTGCGATTGGAAGCTGCATGGACCCCGAAGAGGTGGATGGAGGGGGGGGGGGGAGGAGGAGACAGAGTTGGCTAACGAGGACAATTACCAACACAGCATGCAGTGTGTCACTGTGATCTCTCTCTCTCTCTCTCTCTCTCTCTCTCTCTCTCTCGCGCGCGCGCGCGCGCGCGCGCGCGCGCATACACACACATACAGAGAGAGAGAAACAGACAGAGACAGAGACAGAGAGAGCATATGCATGTGTGCATGCACATGTGAGTGCGTGTGCATGTTCGTGTGCATGCGCTGTGTATTAATATATATATATATATATATATATATATATAGGGTAGTACTGCAAAAGTATATATATATATATATATAATGTATACCAAAACACACACACACACACACACACACACACACACACATTGAGTGTGTGTTGTGTGTGTGTGTGTGTGTGTGTGTGTGTGTGTGTGTGTGTGCGCTTCTGTGTGCTTGTATGTGTGTGTTTGTGTTTGTGTGTGTGTGTGTGCGTGCGTGCGTGCGTGTGTGTGTGTGTGTGTGTGTGTGTGTGTGTGTGTGTGTGTGTGTGTGTGCGTGCGTGCGTGTGTTGTGTGTGTATCTGTGTGTGTGTGTGCATGTGTGTGTGTGTGTGCGTGCGTGTGCGTGTGTCTGATTCATTAGCCTGTGCATGCATCATTTTGCATTATTTTTTTTGTGATCATTTTCTATTCAAAACAGCAGCAACTATTTGTAAACGAAAAGTGTTTGAACATGTCAACACTACTGACTAAACAGAAATGATTTGTTTTAACAAATCTGTTCAAAATTCATGAGGTAAAAACGTTTCGCGCAGGCCGTATTCTTTTCCAATAAAAGTAACCATATGAAAGCCATGCTATATCAAGTCAAAGTGGGCAGTCTGTGGTCTGGGTTTTTACTGCTATACAGCTGGTTCTAGCTGCTGTGCTTCGCTGCATGGCTGGCTTGTGCAGTTTTTAGAGCTCCGCACATCTAGAGGTGAAAGGGTCTTCTTAATCAAATTTTTTTTTAAATTCATCATAACAAAGGCCTATAAACATGATATTAGAGGTGAAAGGGTTTTTTAATCAATAAATATTTTTAAGTTCATCAGAACAGACAAAGACCTATATTTAAAAAATCTGAAGTTACAAGGATGATGAATCTATATTGCATTAAAAAAAACGTTTGTTGATTATTGTCAGAATAAAAAGTGAATGTCTAAATAAACTCAATTAACAACATCTTAAAAAAAAAGAAACAATTTCAGTCTAGAAAAAGACTGAAGCACGCTCCCCCCACACCCCTCCCCATCACCCACAACATCAAAGCCAGAGGGAGGCAGGAATCGCATCATCCCCCATCGATCGTCAGCCACGGCGACCAAGTGTGGCCAGAGGACCAGAGACAACTGCGGGGCCTAACGATGACAGTTACTGATAGAGCATGCAGCGGCACGCGTACATTAAGGGGCACTGCCGCAACCAGGAGGCGATAATACCGATTGTAACGGGACTGACATCATGGTCCCCATCCTCCCTTTATTGTGACGTGACTACCACGGCTTTCAGAAAATTAGGGTCGGACACCGGCTGAACGATTCTGTTCCAGGACTCTTTGTCAAGACACTGCCTCACCATCGTTACAACTGTCGCTTTTTCTACGATCGATGGGGTTCGTTTCAGAGTAAGGAACTGCTTCTACCATCAATAAACAGTGGTTTATGTGAATCTGTCTTTGTCTGAGCTACACACAGAGAGAATCCATTTCTGTTTCTGTCTGTTAATCCGTCAGCATATAGGTTTCCGCTCGTCTGTATAGTTCTCTCTATACCTGTTCTTTGTGTATGTTATGCGTATGTGTGTGCGCGCATGTGTATTCGTGTGCACGCGCACGTATTTTTGTGTGTGTGTGTGTGTGTGTGTGTGTGTTGTGTGTGTGTGGTGCGTGCGTGCGTGCGTGCGTGCGTGCGTGTGTGTGTGTGTGTGTGTGTGTGTGTGTGTGTGTGTGTGTGTGTGTGTGTTAATGAGTATATGTATGTGATGGAGAGGAAGTCGGGGTGGTGGGGGGCGGGAAAACGGGTGCGCTAACTGAATAATCAACAAAAGTTAAATCAAGAATGACCATGAAAATAAAACCAGTGTAGGTGTCAGGAGACAGACACAGACTGAATGGCTTCAGCTGCTCAGAACTTTTCCATTATAACGTGCTAGAAAAGCAAGAGAAAGAAGAGGCTGATTCCCCAGTTTACAGTCAGAGGTCAACCGAGCAATGGGAAAAGAACATAGTCTCACAAGCCTGACATCTCTGTTACCACGCGATATAAAATGGTGAAGAGTTAGGTATTCAAAGAATAAGACAGCTCAGCGGGGCCGAATACGTGAAAACACATGTTAACATTTCATGTTAAGAACACCAGACAGTTGTGTCCTCGAGAAGATCACACGTTGAAAAGGGACAGCGTAGACACTACGGACTTTTGACTTGAAAATGGTAGATCTGACGTGCATCTTCTATTTTGTAACTCTAGTTCTGCGCTAACTTGTTAAGTTAATGCCATGGTCTGGCTAGCTTGGGGACTGAGGGCGGGGGAGGGGGGGGGGGGGTTATGGGGCTGTAAATTACGAGATGCGCATAGAAGACTGGTGTGTGTGTTGCAATTACTGTGTTGGGTCCTGGAAGACACTGTGAAATGAAGATGCAGACTGGAGTGCGTAAAAAGGGCTGTAACCGTTGTTTTGTGATAGGTTGTTTAAAATTTGTGAGTACTGTCATCCATAACTTTAAGATTGGAATGTATATTCTGGAAGCGTATATGTAAGCATATAACATGGAATTTGAGAACGGGGAACACACATAGGTTAAATTGTAAGAGGACACGGAGTGGATGCATTTTGTGGGGTCGCAGTTACAGGACGCGGTTTGATGAACAGTGCAAGCTGACCTCTAAACAAAGAGAAAAGGTGAAGAAGAGGGAAAGCTAAATGAAAGGGAACCTATTATACTGATTGAATAGTGGAACGAACCATAAGAAGTTACACGAATAATGTGGATTTTATTTGTTAAAAGAAAGACGGAAAGGATAATAACTGTTTCTGGTTAAAAGTGCATGCGCACAACGACATAAACCTACTCTTGTTTGAAAAAAAAATCATCTCACGGATTTCGACGCCTTGGAAGAACAGTATCTCCATCCAGAACTGACATTGCTTAGACACCTTGCGAACAAAACCCCAGCAAGTCAACAAATCATCTCAACCAATTCAAATGCCAAGATTTCGACTTCTAGCCGCTTTACGTCTGTTCGTGTTGGTTTGCACACGCCATTGGAAATGGAATATGTTTACAAAGGGGAGCCACGCAAAGTCACAAAAAGGCCGCACTTGTCTGCTGACGCTGATACCAGGAATCAGAAACAACGTAACAGCAGCCTGTTATCTATTCTTTTAAATTTCATGTTCATCCAATACATTTTATTCAAACAGTTTGAGCCTACATGCGCGCAGAAAGAGGACATTGCACAAAGCAAATACATCAGCAGCATTTCTGCAAGTCTCGCCCATGAACATTGTTACACGAAAGAAAACGAAAACAAAATCCAGAAACATCGGAAAACGCAAATGAAGTAAAATGCTGTTTTAACTTGATTTGACAGCCTGTAACTTTCATAATGCAATACAATACAATGCAACTCAAGCCTGTTATTCATTTCTTCGTTTGTGGATTTGCTTTTCTTTGCTCTCATCTTCCACGTGCCCGGGGGCATCATTACCACACCGCTCATTACGACTGCTCCACACATAAAGCCACAGCGGTTCACACAAAGTAATTTGTATACGAAGTCGCCATGAAGTAACCAACCAGATGAGACAAGCTACTGCCGCCGAACAACTTGGGAGGTATGCTTTTGTGCTGGTTCTGATCCAACACACGCAGAAACCGCCTGTAAAGACTTTTCTGACAAAAAAAAAGCAAAGTCGCGGAGCCAGAGTGACTGAGCGCTCCTGATGCGACGACAACGCGATGGCCATCCAATGACTTTCCCAAACCGACAACTTTGATAATGGTCTCATCACGGACGTGGCCAGGGAAAAGACATCCAAACTAAAAGTTACCCACGACAGCTCGGCACAAAATGCTCCAGAATTGGAGGATTTTTTTTTTTTTTGTTCTACTGATGACCAGTGACAATGAGGATGATGTACAATATGTTACAAACTTAGATTCTGGTTTGAGGCTGCATAGCTGGGCTGTAGTCTTTTCTAAGCATTTTACAAAAAAAATGGGTACGTGGAAAACCTCACAAGCAAGAAAGTGCGTTCTTTTCTGCTGTCTTCTCCGTGGCATTATTTCTATGCAACTTCCTTCAGTCTCCCCGTACACAACCTCACCTAGCGTTGTTCTGGCGCCAACAGAAAACTCTACAGGAAGCAGTCAACATGCATTAGACTACTGTATGAAGCTCATTAAAAGAAACACGGCACTGCTGCTGAGTCACTGCGGTGATGTTCAGTGGTGACTGTCTCTATCCCATAGCTACAGAAACAGAATAATGTTCTTTTAAAGCCATCATTTCCGAGCTTTTGAATAATATTAATGTATGGGCAATATGTCGTGTTAAATATATTCTGCAGATCTCGGCGATGCTGGGAAAAAAAGGACACCGCTCCAAGGGGAAAACGTTCTGTGTATGTTTGCCTGAAAGCGCAGATGCGTGCGTGCGTGCTCTGTGTGTGTGCGTGCGTGCGTGCGCGCGCGCGTGTGTGTGTGTGTGTGTGTGTTCTCTGTGTGTGTGTGTGTGTGTGTGTGTGTGTGCGCGCGCGCGTGATCGTTGTGTGTATGTGTGTGTGTGTGTGTGTGTGTATGTGTGTGTGTGTGTGTGTGTGTGCGCGCGCGCGCGCGTGGTGTGTGTGCACGCGCGCGCGTGGTGTGTGTGTGTGTGTGTGTGTGTGTGTGTGCGCGCGCGCGCGCACGTGGTGTGTGTGTGTGTGTGTGTGTGTGTGTGTGTGTGTGTGTGTGTGTGTGTCTGTGTGTGTGTCTGTGTGTGTGTGTGCGCGCGCGCACGAGTACCCAACCGTTACGACGACCTGCCAGATGATGAGCGAATGACGATGCTTGCTAATGGTTTTCACAAAACTAGGGCTGGACAGCCGCTAAAGAGTCACAGCCACTGGCTCGTATGCAAGGCACTGTCAACCCATCATGACTGGCGTCTGTTCTCTGCGATCGATTGATATCATTACATCGGAAAAGACCAGTGTTTATTCCCATGTTGTTATTACCTCTGTCAATTCGAAAATACTTCCAGCAACAATACTCCATTTCCTATCTGTCATCCTCTGTGGGCCATCTCCCTCACGGAGCTGAAATGGCTTCTGTGGTTGGCCTGGCTATAAAAAAAAAACCAACAACATATATTGAATCCAATTGTCAGTCTGTCTGATCATCGGTGCGTATATTTATCATGCATGAAATCGACTTGTCAGTCTGTGAGTTTCTCTGTGCATATCTCTATTTCCTTCTCTATATCTCTTAACCAGAATGAGGGCTGCAGACAGACGGACACAGACAGCACAGATGGACAAGGACAGAACTTTCTGTCCTCACTGAAAGCGTAGCAAAATCAACAGATGATGGCGGTGGAAAGAAAATGCCCTGCATAATCCCCAGCCCATTCTCAAACTCAGCACAGACACAAGAGAGAGAGAGAAGGAAGAGAGAGAGAGATGAGAGAGAGAGAGAGAGAGAGAAGACGAGAGAGAGGAGAGAGAAGAGAAGGGGAGAGGAGTTGAGGAGAAGAGACAGACCAGAGAGAAGAGAGAGAGACAGAAGAGAGAGAAGAGAGAGAGAGAGAGAGAGAGAGAGAGAGAGAAGAGAGAGAGAGAGAGAGAGAGAGAGAGAAGAGCGAGAAAGGAGAGAAGAAGAAGAGGAGAGAGAGAGAGAGGGGGTAGAAGAGAGAGAGAGAGAGAGAGAGAGAGAGAGAGAGAGAGAGAGAGAGAGAGAGACGGGGCGGCATGGACATACATACATACAGACAATCAAATTTGAAATCAAGTGCCCCTCCGCACCATTTGTCTGTAAGACATGACAAATACTTCTCTTCTGCAACCACGCACAACCATCAATGTTAATTTTTCTTCTCCCCAACTAAGTGAATGTGAATTTTGTTTCATGTTGGCTGCGATCTGGACAGGGTCTGTGACTAGTACCTGTTGTCAGCAGTGAATGTGAATTGTGTTTCATGTTGGCTGCGATCTGGACAGGGTCTGTGACTAGTACCTGTTGTCAGCAGTGAATGTGACTTTTGTTTCATGTTGGCTGCGATCAGGACAGGGTCTGTGACTAGTACCTGTTGTCAGCAGTGAAAGTGACTTTTGTTTCATGTTGGCTGCGATCTGGACAGGGTCTGTGACTAGTACCTGTTGTCAGCAGTGAATGTGACTTTTGTTTCATGTTGGCTGCGATCTGGACAGGGTCTGTGACTAGTACCTGTTGTCAGCAGTGAATGTGACTTTTGTTTCATGTTGGCTGCGATCAGGACAGGGTCTGTGACTAGTACCTGTTGTCAGCAGTGAAAGTGACTTTTGTTTCATCTTGGCTGCGATCTGGACAGGGTCTGTGACTAGTACCTGTTGTCAGTAGTGAATGTGACTTTTGTTTCATGTTGGCTGCGATCTGGACAGGGTCTGTGACTAGTACCTGTTGTCAGCAGTGAAAGTGACTTTTGTTTCATGTTGGCTGCGATCTGGACAGGGTCTGTGACTAGTACCTGTTGTCAGCAGTGAATGTGACTTTTGTTTCATGTTGGCTGCGATCTGGACAGGGTCTGTGACTAG
>CM065727.1:32409526-32422026 GCA_033310375.1 Conus canariensis | reverse complement strand
TGTTTCATTTAAAATTCTAGTTGCAGTTTACACGATTATGGTGAGTTTCTATGACTCATATTTTTTTCATGAATTTTTAGTAACCATTTTAGTAACAGTACTTGCCACTGTTGTCAGGAAAAAAAGGAGACACGAGTGATGAAGTAGGTATTGGCTTTTGGCGCTGGTATTTCCCCGTAAGAGCGGACCCTCGCTCTCTGGAGTAACCTGTTACCTAACCTCTCTTTTAGATTTCAGCTGTCACCGTGCATTAATCGTTTGGGGACACACACACACACACACACACACACACACACACACACACACACACACACACACACACACACACACACACACACACACACACACACACACACACACACACACTTCCTCCAGGACACACCCGGTCCGTTATTCCACCACCGCGGGCTGGCGCGTTAATTGGGGGAGAAACAGCGCTTTGAATTATAGACGAGCCCCGCTTTGGATGCCGGCGCTTGGATGAATCAATAGTCAATGACTGCGGGAAGGAAGAAGTGGGGGAAGGCGGAAAAGGGACAGGGAGAGGGGCATGCGAGGATGAAGGGGGAGGGGAGTGGGTGGAGGGGTGTGTGTGTGTGTGTGGGGGGGGGGGGGGCTGAGTGAGGAAGATGGATGGGGGGTGAGGAAGGTGGGAGGGTTTGGAGAGGGAGTGGAGGGGTGGAGGAGGGGGATGGGGTGGAGGGGTGTGTGTGTGTGTGGGGGGGGGGGGGGGGGGGCTGAGTGAGGAAGATGGATGGGGGGTGAGGAAGGTGGGAGGGTTTGGAGAGGGAGTGGAGGGGTGGAGGAGGGGGATGGGGTGAGGAGGGATGGCAGGTGGAAGGCGAGAGAAAAAGAAATGGACTGGACGTGCAAGGACAGTTCGCCATTGCCCAGTGCTGTCTTCAACCAGGATCTCAGAGTGAACTTCCTTGCTACTGCAGGCATTGCTCACCAAACATTCCCCGTCAACTCCAAATGACTTGTACAGTTCAGCAAATCTGTACCTTCAACTCTTACTTACCTTGATCTCCTACTTAAAACATATAATATCATGAAGAGAACATTGAACGTCATGGCATTTGTACCACATGGGTTGTTCTGCAAACACTTTGTCTTGGTGTCCTAGTTACTCCATGCATCACGGAGAAAACATTACCGATGAACTCAAACAAAACAAACAGCCAATGGAGTTTTCTTTTTCTTTCTTTTATTCTTTTTGCTTTCCCGATGGCTTTATAAAAGATGGCGATGTTTTTTTTTCTGGCGACTATGGCATTCTAAAGCGAATATGACGGGTTATATTTGTTGTTAGTATATGGTAGGCATATTATGTGTGTGTACGCGCGCAAAATGACGCACGCGCACGCGCGCGTTTGCATGTGTGTGTATGGGTGCGCGCGCGCGCGCGCGCGCGCGCGTGTGTGTGTGTGTGTGTTTTATTTCTATGCTTTTAAAAGTCAGTACAACAATATGTTAATCTGACAGTAAATGGTTTCAGTCAGTCAGTGTGTGTGTGTGTGTGTGTGTGTGTGTGTGTGTGTGTGTGTGTGTGTGTGTGTGTGTGTGTGTCTGTGTCTGTGTGTGTGTGTGTGCGTGTGTGTGAATGTGTGCATGTGTGTGTGTGTGCGCGCGCGCGCGCCTGCGCGCGTGTGTGCGTGCGTGCGTGCGTGTGTGTGTGAGAGAGAGAGAGAGAGAGAGTGTGTGTGTGTGTGTGTGTGTGTGTGTGCGTGCGTGCGTGCGTGCGTGTGTGTGTGTGTGTGTGTGTGTGTGTGTGTGTGTGTGTGTGTGTGTGTGTGTGTGTAACCTGTAAATAAAAGTATGTAAGATTTTAACTAGTCTGCGGCACAATACCTTAAATCGGCTATGAATCTGAAAGCAGTGTTTGGTCGACATTGTACACTTAGCTGTTAACTCTTTACGTCATGTATAACAGTGTAACTTTTTTTTTTTCATAAAGTTATGCCATAAGTTATTTCTATTAAATAAGCATGCTTCTCCGTGGTGTATCTCTGCTTCAGTTTGATTTTAAAAGCCGGTAATCTAGGCTTTAAATGATTAACTCTACATTTATGAATAAACTACGTCGCCCAAGATAATATCAAATGAATATTTCGTCTGTTGTGGTGTTGTCGTCAACCCCAAACAACACTGAATGACAGTCTAGCATAAGTTATGTATTTTGCGTCAAAAAGATGTTCTAACCTCTGTAACACAGGATGTTCAGGATTTGAATTTTATCTAAAAGTATGACAACATGCTCGTGGATAAAATTGAAATACTGAACATCCTGTCTTTCCATAGGTGGGGGGAAGGGGGGGGGGGTTGACCGCTACAGTTTATTGGAAACTGACTTAGAGAATGTGTGAAAAGTAAGATAAATAAAACTCAAATGGTTTCAACAGAAAATACGCAACAACATTCTGTTTCGAATGTCAACATAAAGAGAATGAGATTGATCGAAGACGATCGATGCAACTTCTGAGGCATTCAAAGGGACACATTAGATAACTATTTGTGGTTTTGTACTTCTCAAGAACTCAGGAAGAGATTAAAAAGCCTTGTGTGTGTGTGTGTGTGTGTGTGTGTGTGTGTGTGTGTGTGTGTGTGTGTGTGTGTGTGTGAGTAAGTACGCGCACGCATGCATGTGTAACATGGAAATAAAGCATTGCCAGACCTAACCTTAATTAAAGAAATCAAAAGAAAAACAAAACTCAAATATTCCATTCCCTGTCTTCTAATTACCGATCCAGGAGAACATAACTCTCACATTCTTCCTATGCATCAGATACAGACCTTCTCAGCTAACTTATTTCTTTTGCTTTCCTTTTATTTCTTCCTTTTTTTTGAGGGGGGGGGGGGGCAGAAGGGATGGGGAGGGAGGAGTTTGGGCGGTGGTGAGGGGATAAGGAGGGGGTGGGGGTTTCTTTCTCTCTAGTTTGTCTTCTTGAAGAAGTCCAAGAGTTGAAATCACGCGGCTTGAGAGCCTCAATTTGTTCCATCCGTCCGGTGGTCTCGTAATCGGCTTTTTCTGTTCTTGCTGGAACTGAGCCATGCAGCCGCTCTGTTTTCAAACTTAATTAAAGTTGCTTCCGTTAGTGTCGTACGGCGCAAATCCCCAGGGTCCGGTTCGTTTGGGTACATTTACATTTTGTGGGCAGAAGATCGTCTTAGAAATCGAATCAAGGGTAATTTATACTTCGTTTTCATCACACCATGAATACCCTTCATTAAGGTCCATGATGAATATTGATATTTTTAGAGCACAAACCCAAATAACCCTTAACAACAACCACAGCAAATGATCTGTATAAGAGTCGAAAGAAAGGACGGCAGACAGACAGACAGACTGACAGACAGGGAAAGAGAAAGATTGAAATGAACAGACAGAAATGAACGAAAGAAAAAGAAAGACAATTGCAATCAGACAGGAAACAAGAGAGGGTACAGGCAAGGCAAGGGCTTCAGGTAGCGGGAAGAGAAAGAAGTAAAAAGAAATCCAAAGAGCGGTGAAGAAGAAGTAACAGAGAAGAAGGAGAAGTCGGGATAAGAAGAAAAAGGAGGAGGAGGAAATATAACAAACGGAGCAGTGATTTTACACTGCTGAGTATGCAGCCCACGCGCTCCGTCTCATCTCAAGTTCAGAACCAGTTCATACTTAATGATACCAATATTCCTAACACATAAAAGAGGAGGATGAATAAGGAGGTAGAGGAGGACAAAGAAGAAGAAGAAGAAGGAGGGGGCGGCGGAGGAGGAGGAGGAGGAGGAGGAGAAGGAAGAGGAGGAGGAGGAAGAGGAGAAAGAGACGGTAGAGAAAGATCCATCCAGACAGTGATATGACACCAACAGCAATGGCGTCGCAAAAGGAATAAAACAACACAGATAACACGAACAAAACAGCATTCCCAATTTTTAAAAAAGCAAACTAACAACAATGACCACAACAACAACAAAGATGACGTTCTCTAAAAGCATTTAACTCTCTCTCTCTCTCTCTCTCTCTCTCTCTCTCTCTCTCTCATAAATGTGTGAGCGTGCACGCACACATACACACACTCTACACACACAACATACCATACTGCCTTGGTAAAAAGGTTAATACAGCACTTCATACAATAGGCTACGCTAGGGACAAACACACACACATACATGCACACACAAGCACACTAACAGAAACGCACGCACGCATGCACGCAAGCACACACACACGCGCGCACACACACACACACACACACACACACACACACACACACGCACACAGAGGGAGAGAGGAACATACAAAATCCCTTTGCATACCACAAACCAACGCACAACGCATTTATACGCGCTTGCACGCACACACACCTTGCTCTTCACCAGAGAGAGAGAGAGAGAGAGAGAGAGAGAGAGAGAGAGAGAGAGAGAGACAGACAGACAGACAGAGAGACAGACAGACAGGCATATAGACAGACAAGAGGTGGAGGGGAGAGAGAGAGAGAGAGAGAGAGAGAGAGAGAGAGAGAGAGAGACAGAGACAGAGACAGAGAGACAGACAAATAGAGAGAAAGAGACTGTCTGCCTCTCTCTCTCTACAGAGAGACAGACAAATAAAGAGAAAGAGACTGTCTGCCTCTCTCTCTCTCCCTCTCTCTCTCTCTCTCTGGCTCTGTCCCCCCCCCCCCCACCACTTCCACCACCACCACCACTCACCACCATCCAACCCATCCACACGCTGTACTCACACGGTGAAATGATAGATGAAGCACTTCCAGCCAGTGGGCCGCTCCAGGAAGTTGTAGACGCGGGACTGGATGGAGTTCTTGGAATGGATGCGGGAGAAGGATGACTGGTGGTTGGACATGCGGTTCTGCAGCATCTCGTTGTACGTGCGATCCGTCTGAGGGGACAGCATCTTGGAGTCGATGGAGGGGATGAAGGCGGAGGAGGAGGAGGTGGCGGCGTCCAGGGCTTCTGGCACCATGCTGGGGAATCCGTTGCCAGACATGTACTGCTTGGATTTGTGCCGACGGAGGAAGCCCCGCTTGCTGGCTTTCTTGCTGACTGTCTCACCACCACCACCACCTCCACCACCTCCTCCACCACCACCACCACCACCACCTTCCGAGGGTAAGGCTTGGTCCTCCGGGGCCTTCTTCTGCTGCTCCCCACCGCCGCTCCCCGGGTTGACCTGCTGACCCTCACCTTGACCTTCCATGGTAGGGGAGCGAACTTGGATGAATGGCGGCCGCCGGCCGGGTATTGTGGCGGGTTCGTTGCTACGCGGTCAGAAAGGGGTGTTTGGGTTTGTGGTCCATGTTGGCAGTCAAAACGACGAACACATGCAGTTGATGCGGGAGCGGTCGCGGATCAGATCATGTTGTTGATCTCCCTGTCGAATGAGTCATCTGCCTCCCTGGTATTGTGAAAAAAAAACCAGGACGCTAATGGTTTTCAGCCATCGTCCTGTGTCGTTCGTTCTCCCTTTGTGGGGTAGATAATCTATGGGCATTCAGCCGTGCTACTGACGACAGAATAATATTCCCACGACACCCTATCCATCGATCCTGTTAGAGGAGTGGATAGAAATGTTCTATTTTCACGAACGACACGAATGGTGTTAATGTGATCTGGATAATATGATCGTCTCTTATCAGATCGTTTCTGGTTTGCCAAGCGTCAAGTCCTCGGTTACATCAGACTCTCGTGTTTCCAAGCCCAACCCCGTTCACGAATCACAGAGATGGAATCCTCGTCATTTCGCACTGGTACAAGCTAAATGATGTCTGTACTTTGCAGAAACTGAAGGCAGCAGCATGTTTTTTTTCCGATAACGTCAACGCGGAACTCGCTGAACTCTGAAGAGCCAGGGTGTAATCAAGCAATATGCTTACTCAACGCACTCTCAACAGAATTCTCAATAAAGTCATGCCATTCTAAACTTCGAAGGCATAAATCTCATGGTGTTCCACGGAGCACTTCCCACTGAAACGCTGTTCGCAAGTGGATGCACTTTATATGGATGCGATCAATGCATTCTCTTTGTGTAGAGAGACGGCATGCATGATGTTTTTAGCCTGTCATTATCTTTCCGGTTTGTCTTTTGTTATTCCCTTTTCTTCACTCTTTGAACTTGTCACGCTGTTCTTGCTCGCCGTCAAAAAACGTCAATGAAGATTGTGCAGACTGATGCAGGCTGGAATATGCTGAAAGGGAGTCGATTGATTTCCTCTCTTTGGAATTTGTGTCCGAACAGCGATAACACATTTCGTGGTCGGCCGTGCCCATCCCTATTTCTGTTAACACATCAACTATTCATGATGTTTTATGTTTGACATTTCAGTGTGATGTTGCTTTTGTCCTTGTCGTGTGTATGTGAACATTCTCTCTCTCTCTCTCTCTCTCTCTCTCTCTCTCTCTCTCTCTCTCTCTCTCTCTCTCCCTCTCTCTCTCGCCGCCACCGACCGGTGCGGACGTGTTTTCCCGAGCTCTGCGTTCTGCTTATTTGCTGAGTCGTGTTTTATATGTAATTCAGTTTTCCTCCCGTGTAGAATTGACCAAACAGTGCCTGGTGCTTCGTGCATTGTTTCTGTGAACAGAAGCGGATTGTTCTTAATTGAATACGTGTGTTTTAAGGGAAATTATCAGTGTGAAATTGCTTTCCCTCAAGATTTCTTCAACCAGTTTATGTGGTGTTGTGCCGCGGACGCGCGGCAAGACGCCTTGATTGCTTCCAGCTGTTGAAGCAGTGATCCTCCAGGCGCCCTAACTGGCCTCATCTGTCGTCACCCCGTAAGCCGATCCCCTTGCCGAGGAAACAACCCCGGCCTGAAGTGTATACAAGGGACAAGTGTTCGTGTCTATGGCCAGTGTGTGTACAAGTGGGCAGTAAAAACCGGCTAATTAATTTGTGGTGGAGATCAGATGGACCTCGTCAACCCGTGTTCCTTTGTTCCGGTTTTCCCCACTCCATCCTGTCTGTGTTGTGCTTAAACTACTTCACAAGTTACAACTACAGTACAGCATGTCTTCCACGGCCAGGATGGCCGTCACAGTTTACATGTAACTCCCCCCCCCCTCCAACATGGTCAAGTCGTCCACAGTAATTGACGATGCAGTCTGCTGTTAGTAATGTACAATCAGACAAGCCTGAACTAAAAGCCACGCTTGACACGAAACAGAAAACTTTCAGGTGTTCCCAACTCAAAACTCTCACTCGTTGGCGTGATGCTTTAGCTCTTCGCTACCTGAATGACCCTGTCCCTGACTCTCCATTCAACATTATATGGGAAGACAGGGATGAGGGCAATAAAGTTATTAAAGTACCGCTGTGCTGTGAGGAGGTTTCAAAATACAATTTAGCTAAGACATTTGTTCAGATCTACAAGCATGACACTGAAAAATGCCTTACAATAACACTCTATTTCCTCAAAAAAATAACAAGAAAAAAGGGTGCTGGCTCATGCTTAGTCCAGGGTTTTAAGTGTGAGGCATGGGCAAAGACTGAGTTTCAAATATTGTGTGCCATTGTGGGCAAACTTCAAGACTCTGGCATGGATGCCAGCCATGTGTGGGATGAGCACAGGGCGCTGGGCTACATCACCGAGGACGACGCCAACAGTGACCAGCAGGACAATGCAGGAACTCAGTGTGAAGGCCCCGTTATCACTGAACTCCTTGCGGATACAGCCAGCCACCACGTCATCTTTCCTGTCACCACGGAGTCCGCATCACTGTGTGATTCACAGTCCTGTGAGGTCAACACTGATGTCACAGAGACTGCCAGTGACACTGACCCCACTACCCCAGAGATAACAACTACCAGTGACACTGACCCCACTACCCCAGAGATTACAACTACCAGTGACACTGACCCCACTACCCCAGAGATAACAATTACTAATGACACTGACCCCACTACCCCAGAGATAACAGCTGCCAGTGACACTGACCCCACTACCCCAGAGATAACAACCACCAGTGACACTGACCCCACTACCCCAGAGATAACAGCTGCCAGTGACACTGACCCCACTACCCCAGAGATAACAGCTGCCAGTGACACTGACCCCACTACCCCAGAGATAACAACCACCAGTGACACTGACCCCACTACCCCAGAGATAACAACCACCAGTGACACTGACCCCACTACCCCAGAGACAACAGCTGCCAGTGACACTGACCCCACTACCCCAGAGATAACAACCACCAATGACACTGACCCCACTACCCCAGAGATAAGAACAACCACTAGTGACACTGACCCCACTACCCCAGAGATAAGCACAATTACCAGTGACACTGATCTCACTACCCCAGAGATAAGAACAATTACCAGTGACATTGACCACACTACCTCAGAGATCATAACAACTACTGGTCAGACTGACACAACCACCACAGAGGGGACCACTTCTACTGACAACACAGACCCCACCGCCACCAATGACAGTACAAGCACAGAAGCTAAGAATTGCATCCAGTGCTCTCTTTCTTTCACTGCATCTGTTTGCATATCTTGCATCAAAAGCCTTGATGCAGATATTAAAACTCAGATTGACAACAAACTGAGGATTTTAAAACAGACGATGCAGGAGAAAATTGACAGTCTGCAAGATGAGTGCAACACACTACGCAATCAGCTGAAAGAACAAACGAAGCTGATTGACAGTGTGTCTGACCGTCAAAAGCACCTCTTGAAATCAGCACGTGACTGTCAGCACCATACCACGTCCACTGTAAAGTCATCAAAAAAGTCAACGCAGCCAGAACTAAAACAACGGGAACAATCTAGCGACGTGTGTACTAAGCATAGTGGTGTTACGGCTGACAAAGAACAGACTGTCACTCACGCTGTGACCGACTCAGTCACTGTCACCAACAACAAACCAGCCTTTGACAGACAGCAGACTGACTCCACCCCTGTCATAGGTAATACCACAGCAGTCTCTGACCGACAGCTCAATCAAACCACCCCAAAATTCAGGATCCGTCTTCCCCCGAAAGGCAAACTTGTCAACGTCATTGTGGGGGATTCTAACCTTCAGTATATTGACCGACAGAGACTGGACAGGACGGGGCTCACCCATGTACGCACAATGCCTGGGGCGAAGGTGACTGACGTCACTGCTGCCCTCAGAGATTGTGCAGTACGAGAGGATGTGCAGCGGGTGGCATTGCAGGGTGGGGGGAAACGACCTTCACAAACACTCCTCTGTAGACACGCTACAGCAGGACTTTGGTCAGCTTCTGGGACAGGTGAAAAGAGTTTTTCCTGCTGCCAAAATTGCTGTCTCTGCCCTACTTCCTAGAAAACCTATTCCTTTGAAATTCATTAATTTGATGAATAGGGAACTGCATGTCCTATGTGCAGAAACAAGTGCATGTTTTTTGTTTGAAACAAATTTCGTTGATCAAAATCTTAGGATCGTTCAAAGCTATTTCACATCGGATGGTATTCACCTGTCTGCCAGTGGCTTGTCGCTCTGGTTACGGCAAATCATTCAGTTTCTGGCACTCCGTGTGAACCGGCCTCCACGGAATACGGGTAATGGGGCACACCCAGAGCTATGTCAGGAACAGCCCATTGCAACAAACCGTAACAGATCACAGTCTTCAAAATTAAAAGAAAACCAAGACAAGCAGCCTGTCCCTACTGAGTTCCGTCGGAGTGTGCAGCCCATGTTCCCCCAGTCAGTAGGAAATCGTCCTGATTCCTATCCTACAAATTTACCCCCAGAGACAGTCCAACGTAGTTCAAACAATCACTTGGACAGTGCTCCTGAAATTGTCCACCAGAAATCCAGTTGTTCTTCTAATGAAACCTTTTCCCACCATGCAATGCCACCCATGCCGTACTTTAACAGACCCCCCATTACATCAATGCCGATGTTTCCCCCCATGTGGCCTTTCTCCCCCTTCCCTCCTCTGCCTTTCAATCCTTGGACACAAATGCACCCTTATCTTCCCTCTCCCCCTGCTTAACAGAAATTCCGGTATCTGGAATTCAGATAACAGCTTGCTGTCTCGCCTTCCAAGTGCAGGCCCGAGCCCTTGCCTACCCTTCCCCCCGCCCAAATTTACCCATCCCTGCCTCTCAGCTCCCCCCCCCCCCCCCCCCCCCCCTCCCCCCAGCCGTGTCTCTTTCCCTCCTGCTTGCTCCGTCTCACCTCCACCTTCCCACCACGCACTGACTCCTCCTCCCTACCCCCCTCCCCCAACCCTGTGAGTCTTGCCCCCCCCCCCCCCACCCGGTATTGCTTAGTTACTGTGGATGACTGTACTATTGTGACCCGGACAGCTTGAAAGCGACATTTGTCTTGGTTGGTCATACTTTCCTGAATATTGTTATCATACACATACTTGAATTGTCCTTTGGACTGAACTTCATTGCCCTGCTTTTTGGATTTTGTGTGTTCTTGGATATTTTATGATTGCTGATTTTATATTTTAATTGTTATTGTAACAGTATATCTATTTTGTTTTATTGCTCAGGACTTTGCTCTAGAATTAATGCAATGGACCATTGTAATGTAATTAATACTGATACTGGATTACGCATTGGTCACCTAAATGTTTATCATCTGCCAAATAAGATTCATGATGTCTGTTTTCTTCTAAACGAATCCCCTTCTATTCATCTGCTTGGTCTTAGTGAAACTCGCCTTGACTCCCGTTTCACTGATACAGCTTTATCCATAACTAACTATAACTTTGTCCGACGCGATGCACATCACTCTGGTGAAACAGGACTTGGAATATATATTCATCAAAGCATCGCTCACTGTACAAAAAGGCGGCATGACCTTGAGCCTGATAATGTTGAATGCATGTGGCTGCAGGTAAAACCCTCCAACTCAGCCCCTCTTCTAGTTGGATATGTGTACAGGAATCCCGCTGCCACTTTCCTTTGGTATGACAACTTTGTACACATGATGGATGATGTATATAAGAGCTATCCAAATGTCATTCTTCTCGGTGATTTTAACATTGATCTGTTAAAACGGCAGCCTGCCTGGGATGCGACCACCACACTTTTTGGCTTGCATCAGCTTATTCATAGTCGAACTAGAATCGCAAAGACATCGTCTACATTGCTGGATCATATCTACACGAACAACAAAGCCATGGTATCCAATATAACAGTGGGCAACAAAAGCATAAGCGACCACTGTCTCATTTTGTGCACTTGGTCTTGTAAACTTCCAAAGCAACAGAATAAGGGCCACACAACCATTCAATATCGCTGCTTCAAAAATTTCAGTAAGGATGAATTTTTCCTCGACTTAAGCTTAGCTCCTTTCTACAGTGTACTCAATTACACAGATCCAAATGAAGCGTATAATACCTGGTATAATGTCTTTCTCTCAATCGTTGATAAACATGCCCCACTTAGAAGAAAAAGGGTAAAACACAGAGTACTTCCCAGCTGGCTGACAAAAGACATTATAGAAATGGCACTAAGGGATGCACTTAAAACCGCAAAAAAAGTAGATGAATATCAAAAGCAGAGAAACAGAGTATCAGATCTGGTTAGAAAATCAAAATCTGAGCATTTTAGGAAGCTGATAAACGCAAACAGGGATACAGCATCATTATGGCGTGCTGTTAATGAAATAACTGACAAGTCGAGAAAGAAATCAGATAATACTGCGACTATGTGGTCTGCTAACACTTTCAACAATCATTTCCTTCAGGCAACTGAATCAGTACAAACGGCTGCCAGTGTCACATTCTTTAATCGATATGAGACTCCAGCTGTTCTCCTATCGTTTTGTCAAGAACGATTAAATACTAGAGATTCATTTAGCATCCCCTTGCTTGCTATTAATGAAGTTGGTTCCTTAATTTCAAAACTTAAAAATAAAAAAGCAATGGGTCCAGATAACTTAAATGCTTCTATACTCAAGCTTGCTCTACCTTACATTGTTGATACCCTTACGTATGTTTATAATTTGTGTATTGATCAGAATGTCTTCCCATGTGGTCTAAAGGCAGCAAAAGTCATTCCCATACCCAAATCAAGAGATCTCACTGATTTAAACAATTTTAGACCAATATCTCTTTTATCTGTTGTATCGAAACCTCTTGAGATGCATGTTCACAAACACCTAACTAAACATATGGAACATCACAAACTGTTCCACCCATTTCAGTCAGGCTTTCGTCGAAATCACTCATGCCACACGGCCTTAACACGCCTCTGTGATACATGGCTATCAGCCATCAACGAAAGAAAACTCACTGGAACTGTTTTCCTCGATTTTAAGAAAGCGTTTGATCTTGTAGACCACAACATATTATTAAAAAAAATGACTGCATATGTTCAAAATCCGGCAGTAGTCACCTTCTTTCAGTCATATCTTGAAAACAGGACCCAGCGTGTTTACTTAAACGGTACTTATTCCTCTGAAGTGAGCTGTGGCGTTCCACAAGGCTCTGTCCTTGGACCTCTTCTCTTCTGTATTTTTATAAATGACCTACCGATGCACATATCTCACAATGATGTCATCTGTGATCTG
>CM065727.1:32392026-32404526 GCA_033310375.1 Conus canariensis | reverse complement strand
GCATTCTCTTTGTGGGAGCCAGCAGGGAGCTAAAAATCCCACGAACAGTTTAACAAATTTGAACCTCGAGACCCCCCCCCCCCCCCCCCCCCCTCCAAACTGCAAGCCCGCATTTTTCTGAACACTTAAACGCGGAGGCTGGCCAGCTCTGGCGCTGTTTGTTAGATTTGAAAGGAGCTTGCCGGGTTGAAATGGGGATGAATGATCCTTTAAGAAAGTGTGAAAGGCAAAAATGGCAAAATGGATACTTGAAGCGTTCAGGGTTGTGATGGCTGACGCGTATTACTCCAAAAACTATCGTCAACGCTTTTCGTTGACAATGGATGCTCCTTTCAGTTATTTATGACAATATCAACACAGTGAGAACATATGCTGAATTCTATATTCTTCACTAGCATATTGTCTCTGCAGAGTTCTACTAATGGCTTTTTTCCCCTTACATGTCTCAGTTTGACAGCTTGGCACTCGGAAAGCAAAAACAAACAAACTGATATTGATTGTTTGGGTTGCTCATCTTTTCTTTTTGCCTTCAGTTCTCCTCAGTCTTCTTATTCTTGACCACTTGAGGATGACAACGGAGAATTAATGTTCACTGCTTTAGATCGTTTGTTTATTAGTGTTTTTTCATATTTGAACATTCTTTCATTCTTCACTCCGGTCTTTCGGCTGTTGTTGTTTTTTTTCCTCTGCCCTCTTGTGCATCACACCTATTTGCTCACTCCTTCATTCATTCCCTCATTCACACATTCATTCGTACATTCATCAATTCACATATTCAGTCATTCGTACACTCATACATCCATCTATTTATCATTGCATTCACTCTGCCTTCAGTTAGCCCGTCATTTAGCTACCCATTTCTGAACCATTTGACCTATCTGTTCATTTTCAGTAACAGCAGCAGGAACAACAACAATAGTAGTAGTAGTAGTAGTGGTGGTGGTAGTAGTAGTAATAGTTGTAGTAGTAGTTGTTGTTAATGTAGCAGCAGCAGTAGCAGCAGGAGAAGTAGTAATAGTAGTAATAGTAGTAGTAGTAGGAGGAGGAGTAGTTGTAGTAAGCATTACAATAACAACTACTACTACTACTCCTACTACTACTACATAACTAGTAGTAGCAGTAGTAGTAGAAGTAGTAGCAGTAGTAGGAGGAGGAGGAAGAGGAGTGGGAGCAGTGGCAGCAACAGCAGTGGCAGTGGTAGTAGTAGTAGAAACGTCGTCGTCGTCGTCGTCGTCATAGTAGTAGTAGTAGTAGTAGCAGTAGTTGTAGTCGTCGTCGTCGTCATAGTAGTAGTAGTAGTAGTAGTAGTAGTAGTATAAATGAATAAATAAATGAATACATAAATAAGAATGCTGGTGATATTAATGATAGCAATAACAACAAAATCAATAACAACGACAGCAATAATGATAATGATAATTATAATAATAATAATAACGATAATAATACAGAAGGGATAATAAAACAAGGGATCTACCTTGAACGAGCCCAGATTGCTTACAAGCACAAATGAAACTTACGACAGTTACAGCAACAAAATACATGCAAATTTAAAAAGGAAATATGCTCTCTAATAGCATTCCCACGCAGATGAAGACTTACAGAGAGAGAGAGAGAGAGGGGGGGGGGGGAGAGAGGAGAGAGAGAGAGAGAGAGAGAGAGAGAGAGAGAGAGAGAAGAGAGACCGACCGACCGACCGACAGAGAGAGAAAGAGAGAGAGAGAGACAGACAGACAGACAGACAGACAGACAGATGGACAGACAGACAGACAGGCAGACAGACAGGCAAGCAGACAGACAGACAGACATAGAGAACGAGACACAGACAGACAGACAGAGACAGAATGAGAGAGAAGGAAAATAAACAGACGTTAGTGTTAGAAGTGTTATAGTCGCTATGGGAAAGGTTGGGTTTAAAAGCAGCCTCAAATGAAGGCAGGAACTGCGGAGTTTGTTCCGAATGACTGGGCCTGTAATATCAACAAAGCACGCCATCCCTTGATTTGTTCTCTTCTTGTCCCCCTTTTTTCTCATTTTTTGTCTTGTTTTTTCCATTTTGTTTTGTCGGTTAAGAATGCGAAGAATACGGATATCACAAAAGGAACTGACGGGTACAGATAAAGTGTAAAACTGAAAGTTCATGAACACAGACATGTGCAGAGCCAGTAATAATGTGAACACAACTAGAGGCAATCTTGTTCTCTGTTCTCAGAGATACAGGTAGCCAATGCAGTTCAACTCCGAGGTGGAAGGACGTGGTCTTGCTTTCGCGCTTTGAAAACGGGGCACACTTCATCGGCTTTCGAAATCTGTTAATGAATTTCATAGAAGGACGTCATCTAATTGGAAATGGGACGGAATTTACACTCATTCACTTACTCCTCATACTTATACATGCGCACATTCAGTGATTCAAACTTTGATTATATCTCCGATTCCGGCGCTGAAATATGAACCAGGGCACATTTGTTTTTTGTTGTTTTTTTTTTCATTCTTTCAATGGAATATGTAAGCTTGGTCTGTCTGATGGTGGATGTCTAGTTCTGAAAGCAGGCTCTCGTTATATATGAAAGACTTTCCTGTTGCAAGACATTTATGCCTGTTCTCTTCTTTTCCACACATGTTTCTATGGGTGCCGTTATTTCCAGAATAGCAGCCGCTGTTTGCTACATCAGGCAATGGTTGAAGCTGAGAAACCTTGTGAATCCTCTCTCTCTCTCTCTCTCTCTCTCTCTCTCTCTCTCTCTCTCTGTGTGTGCGCGTGTGTGTGTGTGTGTGTGTGTGTGTGTGTGTGTGTGTGTGTGAGTGTGTGTGTGTGTGTCTGTCTGTCTATCTATATCTATCTATCTGTCTGTCTGTCTGTCTACCTATCTACCTATCTCTCTATCTATCTCTCTATCTATCTATCTGTCAATCTGTCTGTCTCTCTGTCTCTGTCTATCTAACTATCTATCTGTCTGTCTGTCTGTCTGTCTGTCTGTCTGTCTTCTTCTCTCTCTCTCTCTCTCTCTCTCTCTCTCTCTCGCACACGCACGCACGCACCAGGAACACACACACAGACACACAGAGGATACACGCACACGCGCGCGCGCGCGCGCGCACACACACACACACACACACACACACACACACTTTCTTTCCTCTCTCACCTTCTTGAAATCTACATGGGTTTGGGGTGACCTGCCAGCAGGCAAAACAAATCTTAAGTCAACGAAATCCTACACGAACACATCCACGGATCCATTTTCACGGAAATTCTTCATATGATGTAGTCCACACATTGGTACATACTCTGGCATCAAGGTGTTTCTTTTTCTAACATTATTTTTTTTAAAGTGACACTCTTCTTGCTGGACGCAATGGCTCGCAGAAACGTCCGGTCAGACGAAGCAACGAGTTTTGACCCTTGGATACGTTCCCCATGCGAGGCAAACTAACGCGTGGAGGTAAGGGGAAAGAGAGAAAAAAAAAGGAACTCACAGAGAAGGGAGCGGGAAAAGGAGTTATCTGTCATGGGCGCTGTCCTTTTGACCTTTTCTGTATTGATGGGGAAGCGTCCTCTGGGACGGATGCCGCGAGATAAAAGATACCGAATCAGACCCTGGCAATCCCTCGTGCTGACTTGATCGAATTTCTTCCCCACATTTATATCCGGCAAACCTCACAAGGGTTTTTTGCTGGACGTCATTCGTTTTGATAAATGTCCAGTCGAGGACTGGTCGGCGCTTCTCACATTCTCTCTTCCTTTCTTTCCGTCCTTCTCCCTTCCTGATTTTTTTTTTTCATTCAATTTTTTTTGTCGTGTGTGTGTGTGTGTATGTGTGTGTGTGTGTGTGTGTGTGTGTGTGTGTGTGTGTGTGTGTGTGTGTGTGTGTGTGTGTGTGTGTGTGTGTTTACCTTCACGGCTTTCATGCAAAATTGATGGCCAGACTAACGTTAAGCCAACTGTTGGGTTATCGAGTACAGATAGAGAGTACATCCATGACGAATGGAATGGGGATGATAAAAGATACCACCGATATCTAGAATTCCACTCAATAATGTTAGGCAGGCTACATGAAACAAAAGGGCAAACGGATATCACATTACGGTGGTAGTCGAAACCACTGTAGACAAAGAGGTGGAATCAAACGGCATCGAATTCGCTCAACTGGATTAATACTTTTACAAGCCCAGCCAGCCCTGACCATATGGGAGCTGATCAACAGAAACGGCTTTACTGGAATTGAAATGACATATGAAAGCCACCCCCATGAAACAACATGACCGCTGAATGCTCAGACATCTAGCATAAATGCCTGAAACGGCACCGTGTAATGTCTTGAGGTCTCCGTGACAAGGACAAGACATTCTCAACTTGAACTTCAAGAAATGAGGTATATCCAGTGATATCCAGGTACAAAATGCTTCAAATCTGAGATTGTACAAACAAAACCTGTTTTTGTGCTGTTCATGATACATTTTGGTAAAAAGGTCTACAGTTTCATCAGAATCAACAGTTTATTATTCATACATTAAATACATAACTAGCCTCAGAATACTGTAGGGAAGACGGATGAAACTCGTCGGGGAAAATGGCAGCTAAACATGTTTAACTTCCTATTGTGAACACGAGAAAGAGTTTATATCTGTGGAAATCGTCGAAATTGTCCTGCCGGATTGAAATATTCACATAATTATCATGAAAATGTGTATAGGTGATTTATTCTTCTCCTTCTTCTTTTGCATTAATTTCGCAACTGAAACAGACTGTCTTTCAGTCCGTCATTGGTTGTAAACTCTCTCTCTCTCTCTCTCTCTCTCTCTCTCTCTCTCTCTCTCACACACACACACACACACACACACACACACACACACGCACACACACACACACACACACACACACACACACACACACACACACACCTGCGCTCCTACCTTCATACACATTCATACTTTTGATCGTTGTGGTTAAAACAAATATTCTACTGACTGTATATCAGCGAGAAAAGAATAACATTCAAATTTCTTTCGAGGTCATAAATCATCAAGAAGGATGTATTGCTCTTCACAAGAATCATCCACAAGAACGTATTTCACTTCACAAGAAAGGCACAAATTGTGGCATTCGAAGTGTAGGCCTACTGCGTGATTCTCGGCAATCTGTAGCACAAACTGCCGCTATCATCAGACACTCTGCTGCGGTAAAGTTATGATCTTAGTTCATTCTACTTATTAATTTTTCAGCGTGTTTTGTTGCTGTTGTTGTTTGGTGTAAAGTGTCTAATCTATGTTGTACTCAACTGACATTAAACTGACATAACGAGCAGGAAAGAAGCATGAAAACGTATACCATAAATGAACAAACCAGGACGGCGACCATCGTAACTAAAATGAAAATAAAAGAAAAATCCCAGAGATCTACTGAAATCTCAGTCAACCTCTGAAGCAATCTCTGTGTGTGTGTGTGTGTGTGTGTGTGTGTGTGTGTGTGTGTGTGTGTGTGTGTGTGTGTGTGTGTGTGTGTGTGCAGGCGCGCAAGTGCTTACAGAGATAGACAGAGAGACACACACACAGAGACAGCCAGAGACACAGAAAGAGAGGGAGAGACAGACAGAGAGAGAGAGAGAGACAAAGAGAGAGAGAAAGAGGGAGAGACAGACAGAGAAGAGAGAGAGAGAGAGAGAGAGAGAGAGAGAGAGAGAGCAGTGGCGACTAACCATGTGTCCCATCAACCAGCGTACAGAACCAACCCAGCAACCATTCCGCAGGCAAGCCGCCCACCCACTCGTCGGTCACATCACCCGTTGTGGACCAACCAGCTCCACTGACAATAGCACTGGGTCTGTGCTCTTCACACACCATCCCTGGTTGCTAACACCCTCAGCAGGCGGCCTCCAAACACTCGATGTCACCAGTGCAGTGAGCAAGGGAGCAAACAGTATTACACCCTGGGTCAGTCTGGACCTCACTGGGAGCCGGCAACTTTTCTGGCTCAGGGGTTGTTTTTTTCTACATCTCCCTCCCCTTACTTACCATGACCCTCCTCCTCCTCTCTACCCTTCTCTCCCCCAACCTGCCGTCCCTCTTCTTCCGCCCTTAGCACCCTCGCTAGTGGCCGAGTTGCTTGCTTTTCCGTGGTGGGGATTGGACAGGGTTTGCTGGCTGTTGCAAGACTTTGCCCTTCTCTTAGTTTCTGAGTCTACTCCTTTGTGTGCGCAACGCTCTTTCTCTCTGTCTGTCTGTCTGTCTGTCTGTCTGTCTGTCTGTCTGTCTCTCTCTCTCTCTCTCTCTCTTCTCCTGTACTGTGTGTGTCCATGCACGCTCACATACTTACACCTGCAGAAGCGTGTGTTTATGTGCGTTCTCAAATGCGCACGTGCATGTGTGTGTGAATGTGTGCATGAGTGCTCTCTCTCTCTCTCTCTCTCCGCTTCTCTCTCTCTCTCTTCTCTCTCTCTCTCTCTCTCTCTCTCTCTCTCTGTATGCGTGCGCGTGAATGTATATTTGTGTGTGTGTGCACACAAACGAAGAAGTGCGTGTGCATTCGTGTGTGTGTGTGTGTGTGTGTGTGTGTGTGTGTGTGTGTGTGTGTGTGGTGTGCGTGTGTGAGAGAGAGAGAGAGAGAGAGAGAGAGAGATGTGCGTGTGTGTGTCGCGTGCATGTGTAAGTGTGGCGCGTGCATGCGTGGGAGCTTGCATACGCGCGCGTGCGCGCATGTTTGTGTTTGTGTATATATATATATATATATATATATATATTGTGTGTGTGTGTGTTGTGTGTGTGTGTGTGTGTGTGTGTGTGTGTGTGTGTGTGTTGTTTGAATGAGAGTGCGTGCATACGTGCGTGCGTTCACATACATGCGCGCGCGCGCGCGTGTATGTGTGTGTGTGTGTGTGTGTGTGTGTGTGTGTGTGTGTGTGGTGTGTGCGTGCGTGCGTGCGTGCGTGCGTGCGCGTGCGTGCTTGCGTGCGTGCGTGCGTGTGTGTGTGTGTGGGTGTGGGAGAGAGAGAGAGAGAGACAGAGTGTGTGTGTGTGTATGTGTGGATATATGTATGTGTGGACACCGATAGGATTATTTCAGGCAAGGAATTGACGCATATGTATGCGTGTATATATGTCTGTAGGTCCAGACAGACTGACAGCTCACAGTAAAAGATCATATAGAAAGTTTGGTCATGAAAGAGAAGCTCTCGGGAAACTTTAGACCTCTGCCAAGACCCAACAAGTACTGACCCCTTCCTTTGATTGTTGATGTCAGGGGAAGTCATCGTGGGTATGGACTGAAAGCGTTACTTCCCCTTTGCCGTTTTTAAATGACTGGTGGAAATATGAAACGTAGTTTTCAATTCGTCAGCAGTGATTTCACAGTGGGAAAATGTATAATAATCAAGCTGAGCGGAATCTGCATCTGCTGTTTGAATCAGAGTTTGGTTTATCTTCAGACCACATTCTACATTTCAATCAACTTTACTTAAAATTGGTTGGGTAATCCAGCAGACTGACAAACAAGCAGACATATACAAAAAACAACGAACTGGAATGAAAGCATAGGCCTAACTTCCCTCCAGCAGATGAAACGTAATGAAAACCTTAATGAATATAACTTTAATATCCTGCACACCAACCTGGTCATTTATTTGACTTTAACAAATGTGATGCATTGAGAGACCTCCTCCACCTCCACAAATAATGATGTCCACACCTCACATATAAAAATGCAAAATTCTGAACAAGCACCACCCCAACGTTGCTAAAGCCTGTATTGATCGTGTGATGCCACCCCTTAGACAGTCTGATCATAACGTGCTTCGCTTGCGTCCGGCTTATCGACAGCCCCGTCAAGCGTGAACCATCGAATGCACGTCGTGTTCCAAGATGGGAAGTCACTTTCAGGCTAGACGTGACTGGGACGTTATCTTTCGGAGAAGGACTATTACTGACTGACTCTATTACCTCTTATGTGCAGTACTTTGAATACAGTGTCGTGCCAACGAAAGATATAACCAAGAATTTGCAAAGAGATGAAACATTGCTTGAATAAAGAAAAAATTTCATTTCTGAACGGTGATGAAAAGAAAGAGGGATAATTCATATATGAAAGTTCGGGTTGCAAAGTTACATTATAAGAGTAAGGCTGGTGAACAATTTGTGGGAGGATACATGAGGGATGCAAGAAAAAGTTTACGATGGCTAGGGGTAACAGACAGCAGACAGTTCATTGTGGTGACCCTGCAACGTTTTGTTGAAGCCTAAACACATTTTATATTCGTTTTGATCTTGATGGTTTTAACCAAAATTGTGATGACTTCTGAGATCCGCTCGTGTACCTTTCCATGATAGGATAACTTCAGAACCAATTGTTCGCTTTATATTTTGTTCATATGTATGTAGAGTGAACTCATGTATATCATCGTTTAGGTGGGAAGGACTTAAAACAGTGTTCTTCTCATCTTAACCTGGTGTGTACTCACTTGTTTCAATTGTTTTAGACGTCTATTTCGTGGAGCACTTGGTGACCAATATCATCGCAATCCCTCAAAGGTAAATGCATGGATGCTGAACGATTTTCTACCTGTGGTCTAAATACTAATACTGTGAAAATGTATGGGGAGATTAGTTTGTCAGCAGCTGACTGCTTCTGTGACAACATGGATCCTCTGAAGTTTGCATACAAGTCTAAAAAGGAGTAAAGAAGCAACTATCAACTATCTCGTATTACAGTATCCCCGCAGAGCTGGAACCCTGATCATATACTGTATGCATTTCAATTTTGCATTCAATACCTTACAGTTCCATGTGTTGATCTAGTGACTTCTTAGTGTGCATGCCTGAACAGTGTTTTCTGGGCAAATCCTTCTTAAGCAGTCAGATACAAGGGTCAGCGTTGATTGTTAGCAATCTGAGAAACGGGTTACCAACACTGGAGCACCCCAAGGGTGAGTCCTGTCCCCCCCAATGCTTCTCTATGTATATAAATAAGCGAACTTGTAGCTCTGCAGTTATCATTTTAATTAGTTTACGTATGATTTGACTAGTTGCGCGTCCTAAGAGCATGCACTTTCAGATTGATTTAAGTTTACAGATTTGTGTTCGTTTTGACTGCAGTATCCTCGAACTCAATGATCAGAAAACAAAACAAAAAAAAACGTTTAGGATGAGAACATGGTAAAGAGACATCCCTAGTGAGGCCAGAGCAGATAAGAGAAAAAAAATGAAGATGTGTAACAATTGAAAACATTTATATACCTTGGAATCATATAAGAGAAGAAACGTTCTTTCAACAGCCATGTCGACAGTGTGGGTAAAAAGAGCACCAAACACTGTGTACACACTTAGAAAGTTAAACTGTTTTGATATCAGTAGTCACACATAGCATTTGCTGTACCGGTCATCGACCGAGAGTTTCTAACAAGGTATGGAAACTTGACCCTTAAAACAAAAACAAGGCCCTACGGCTGTGGCGGTTCGTCAGACAAGTGACCAAACTCATTAATTCTAAGCAAAAGCAACTGTCTGAGCTCCACAAACAGCTTAAAGAAAGAAAAGCCAGTAAAATGCCCAGGGCCTCCATCCATTCTTCTTCACAAATTATTTCAACGGCTGCCCTCTGGTCAACGACTTTGCCGTCCCCAGTCAAAGAAAAACTCATGCAACCATTCGTTTGTTCATGAGCAATTACTTTACCGAGTTCTTCTTCGTCTTCGTTGAGCCTTTTGTATGGCTCTGGAGTTTCTGTCGATTACTGATTTTACATGACATTGTCTGATTTGTCTGGCTTGATGTGTTTGGCTCCTCTCTGTGTACTTGAGTGGGGTTGTGTGCGTGCGTGCGAGCGTGCGTGTGTGTATGCGTGTGTGTGTGTGTGTGTGTGTGTGTGTGTGTGTGTGTGTGTGTGTGTGTGTGTGTGTGTGTGTCTGTGTCTGTGTCTGTATTGCAGGAGGATGTTTGGATGGGGGAATACTGCGCGTGTGAGTATCGACTGTAGATGTAATACTAATGCCATATTCATCGTAAACCTTTATGTACTGAGTTTTAAGTCTTTGTAAACCACGTTTCCATTGTTTTAATGCAATGCTTGCGTAAAATTAATCCTTAACTCTTTTGCACCCCCAGCATTTTAGGGCACAGTACCCTTTAAAGCTATAAAACAAGTAGCGAAAATGCTGATGGGTGTGAACATTATCATATTGCAGAGGTCTCATTTATCTACCAATCATCGGCGATAACAACATGCAATTTCATCTCCATCAGAATGACAAGACTCGAATTATTTTTTCCCACAAGGAAAAAACTATCAGCCACTGAGTAAGTAACGAACACAAACGCTCGTGTGATAAAAACAGTCTGTTGAGAACTTCAACATCACAAGAGAGTGAATGTGTCCATGATGGCGACGCGAGCGAAACTTTCACCATATCACTGTTTTACTGAATGGAGAGGTGAGGAGAAAACGACGTTGTGGTATGATCGACTGCCACCCACCCGCTAATCCCTCTCCTCCCTTCCCCCCCCCCCCCCCTTTTTTAAAATTATCATACAAATATTGAGCTCAATTGGATCTATCCCCCCCCCCTCCCTTCAACGCATTTACATACATCGAGTCTCCTCACCGCCCCCTTTCTTTTTCTTTTTATCAAACGTTCAGCGCAATGTACCCCTGGGAATTCTGCTGGAGGTATAATTCCTTTCTGTTTTTCTAGAAACGGGTGTGAATACACTTTAGTCCAGGATGGATCTGAAATACTGGCTTATCTTTTCATTTCAGTTTCATATTGTTTTATTGTTGTTGTATTGCTGCTCTTACTATTTCCCACGCTGCCGAGGACAATTTTTCATTTTTGGCAAAAGCTTTACAAAATGTAGCACCTTTAACGTTGAGTCTCAAAGGGAAAACTCTTTGACTGAGGTGGCATTCTGGATAGTCTGTCAGCAGTACCAATACACTGAAGACTAGAAACACTGGAACCAGTATACAAACAGGCAAGTAGTATATCAACAAATCGAGAGCTAAACCATCTTACATCGAGCGCAGAGAAAGGCTGCACGCAATGAGGTGGTAGGAGTAGGAGTCGGGGAAAGAGGGCGGTGTTGGTAAACATTTTACGAAATGGTGGACATTTCTGACAAAGATCTGCATTGTATGTGGATGATCTCGTGGAGTTTTCATGGAGGAGAGCAAGATCAAAACGGACCTCGGGTGTGCACGTTATCCGGAAATTTGGTGTAATCTGAAAAAAAAAACTTTTAGATCTGTATCTGTGTTTTTCCATCTGAAGAAGAATATAAATTAGTAGAACATGAACACACTTAGGATTTCCTTCAAAGTTGGTTTTTAATCTGGTGTTGAATATACAGTCATTAGCAGGGTTTTCCGGTTAAGAGAATAGTTTTGGACAGCCGTTCACTTTAAGCCTGCAGCTGGAGAAGGAGGCTTACCTCGAATCTGAGTAGAGTGAACACGGTGGTGGTTTGAAACGCCCCATGAAAGAGTCAGAGCCTATCAAGGGAACTGGAATCTAACATTTTAGAGTGTGAAATATTTGCAGAGCCATAAACAGCGCTTCTGTCGTCCAGTTTGGAAGGACCATGGCTAAATGGAGGTGTTGTAGTGTGAGCTACGACTCAAAATGTATAGGTATGTGTAGTAGGTGGTCTGAACATGTTCAGTATAATGGAGAGCTTTATGTTTTGGTAATTAATGACTTCTATAAAGTTAGCGTCTTCAACAACCAGGATGATGGACTTCTTTCCACAGAATTCAGTATCAGAAGAGAAGTATCAGAGGCCCTGAAAGTGGATACACTGTGTTGCCGTTTTCCTCAACTCTCTGTTGTCTCTTATATTTGCAAAGCTGGAGCAGTGACTAAACCCCATGCATAGGTGTTTCAGTTGCATTAAGTGTTAAATCATCCACAAACAGCGGAGAATCAGAACTCCGATGTAAGGTATGTTTCTACACCACTGACTATAATGTTGAAGAGGTCAGGATAGGAAATACTCCTTTGTAGAATGCCCATCTCCTGTTCGTGGATGTCAGGAAAAATAGTTCTGACATGTACTTGAAATAATCACTTTGGAAATGCAAAATAAATAACTAAATAAAAATAAGAAGAAATGAAATAAAACATAAAAAAAGAAAAAAATGGAAGGTGACCTCGAAAGCCTGGGTCATGAAGGTCTGAGAGGAGGACAGATTTCCAGGTGGTTTAACATTTATCTACGGCAAAGAAGATGTCGACTTTACTTTTTTCCCCCAGGAAGGCAGTCTGAATGGCGGTTTCAAAGCAGACTGAATGATCGAGTGGTGCTTGCTGAAACTGCGCTGCGCTTTGGCCAGAAAGCCATCAGGTTAAAGTTTCCACGTGAGTCTGTAGTTTACCCCACCGTTCCCATTAATTTAAAGAATTAACTCGTTCAAGCTATTGGGTAATAACTAAAACAACTTGACAGGTCTCTTCAAAGTTTAAATAAAGGAATGATTAGTGCTTTCACAGAATGGAAAGAGTCCTACAATTCAT
>CM065727.1:32372026-32384526 GCA_033310375.1 Conus canariensis | reverse complement strand
AATAAGAGGGTAGTACGAGGTTGCATTTGGTTGAGGATCATAATATGAGTCAGGTGCAGATGTGTCTGCGTGAATCATAGAGGGGTTTGATGATTGGGCTCAATTTCAGTCGTAAATAGTAATAGTTCGTTGAAATTGATTTACGATTTCGCAGTTGACCTGCACAGCATTGGAATCGGTTAACTGTGTAGTAAAGCCAAGGCCAATTTGTGGTCGAGTGGTTTATACTGGGGTACGGTCGTAACCATTCAACTTATATTGGTGTCTTTTCACTTTCGTTACGAGTCAGGGTTCTCGACGCGGGTGTCGTGCGCGTGCAGACTGTATGGGTGGCGTACGCATTTGGTACAGGACAGTGAGTCCATATGGTTAGAAGTTTTGTAAGAAAGTGACAGTCGTCACACGTGCAGGGATGTATGTATTTGTGACAGAACGGGGTTGGAGAAAGATATCTTAGGTTGTGGGGAGGCAACCCAGTTATGAATTTTAGTAGTCGGAAAGAAGGGAAAGGTAAAGTTTAAGGCGAGTAGCTTAGCAGTCGATAGGATAAAAACGGATGATGTGCAGCAGGTAATATTGTATGAAGTGTGGTTGTGTTGGCATAACAAGGATTAACCACTGGGTTATCTGACAAGAGATGACATGAGAGTGAGGTACTGGATGGAAATTGTGGCAAACAAATCATGTTTTGGATATATGATTATAATTGACGGTGCAAAGAGGGGTAAGAATGTGAAGGATTGTGGCTGCGAGCCGATTCTCTTGTGTGAACATGCTGGAACTGTAAACCGATGAAATTGATGGGTTTTTTTTTTGAGAGATGTGTATTGCTACTGATCATTATGTGGAGACATTTCCTTGTGAAACTGCCCATTTCCTAGTTTACGTAGCATTTCCTAAGGGGACCATGAAGTCCGCGTTGGGATCGCTTAGTTTTCTTTTCTTTTCCGAGAATTGGGGTGATTCATAATTTCATATGTAATAGCGTGGATTGGCTCAGAGAGAATATTGTTTTTACTGCTGTTGTAAGGGCTGGCAGGAAATGGGTCTGATAACCCCAAAGTGAGTAATGGGTTGGGGGATGTATTCGAAATTCAAGGGGTCACTCTCATGCCGAGTGGGAAGTAGGCAAGGGAGATGGAGAGTTAAAGCTTTACCAAGTAGCCTATGTGCCTTGATGACTCGGGTAGTAGCAACATTACAGTGGGGGCCTACAGTTGTGTCAGCAGGTATCCTGTTCCGTCCTGAGGCTGGGGCCAGATCACCGCAGTCTACTGCCGCGTGCCGGCAGGTGAGCGGCGCTTTCCAGTGCCTGTTTTCCCGGGAGAGGGAGACCACCCAGGCCGTCTGCCTTCTGTGGGGCAGCTCTCCTCCAGCTACCGGTGCTCTTCTGGAAGTTCTCCGGCACTGGTTCCTCTTCCCTGTTCAGGCGTCCTGTGAGAGGGCGCTGCACCAGGCCTTTTTCACCCTCAGTGTCCGACGGGGCCTTCAGAGGAGGCGTCCTTCGAGCCCCAGACTCGTCGAGAGGGTGTCTGGTGTGTGTGTGCGTTGGGGGTCGTGCCCATCGGGGGAGGAGTCAGACTGCGGGAAGCCACGGTCAGCGCCGGGGTGCAGAGTCTTCGGGGAGGGTGTCGGGCCGCGGAGGAGCCACGGACAGCGCCGGGGTGCAGAGTCTTCCGGGGAGGTGTCAGCCTGTGAGGGGCCCCGTACAGCGCCGAGGACTGGGTTTTCCGGGCCGGGATGGGTTGTCCCATGTTTGTGATAGAAGGGGTGTAGCGTTAGGCAGTAGGGTTAGGGGTGTTAGCTACTGCCTCCTTTCGGGTCGTAGTGGCCAGCACAGTGTAGGGTACTGGTCGTTGCCTCCCTTAGGGACGCAGCGATCAGTGCAGTAGTGGTCCCGGGTTAAAAGAGAAGGGTGAGTCCTGGGGAGAGGTGTGGGTGGTAGCAGTAGTTAAGAGATTAGAGTCCCTTGTCCCTAGTAGTTAGTCACCACGTGTGCGGGCTATCGCTGTGTCCCCAGGTCACAGTGATATACCGCAACTGGTGTGTTAGGTTAGGTTAGGGTCTTCCAGGTCATTATCGTAGAGTAGGGTAAGTCAGCGGGAATTAAGATACTTGTGTGCAGTTGTGGATGTGCGTGAGTGGTGGCGCCATGGAGTGTGTGTGAAATAAAGAAGCGTGCGTGATTGTAAAACTGTTAGTGTGCTGTGTTGTCTGACCTAGTGTGTGATAGGCGTGGGTAAGGGTGGTAGGGCCGTCCGGCTTAGCGACCGTGACACTTTGGTGGAGATGCGGGGTACCATAAGGGGTTCTGGGTAGGTGATAGGTAGCTAGAAGGGAGGTAAGGGGGGTGTTGTGTCCGGTGTGTACGTTGTGTGAAATGTAAGTGCGTGGTTGGTGTGAGCGTACCAGTACCTTGGGAAGTGGTACGTAGTGTCCCTGTTCACTTCAGGCAGGTTTTCATTGGCATTGGGCAGGGCACGTGTGTTGGTGTGAATGGGTTGGCGCTACCGTGTGAGTGAGGTATGAATGGTCAATAAACATTGAGTGGTTGTTGGAAGTGTGAGTGATTACACCGTACAGTGTAGGTGAGGTGCCGGAGGGTACCAGGTGTCTTTTGTGTCCCTTACATATGGTATACCCCAGTGAGTAGGTAGAGTGGTACCCGGCCCGTGACTGTGCACACTGTGTGCTCGGATATCCTGTGGGGATTAAGGGCAGTGTAAGCCCAGGTGACTGTGTGTGGGAAGCACGAGGGTGCGCAGTGTTGTGGCATAGGGTATGCTGTGAGTGCACCTGGACTTGAGGGGTGCAAGTGCACTGTGATCGTGTGGGTGCGGCCTACCAGAGACGGTGAGGCCTGTGACTGTGGGTAACTGGTGCGCATGCACAGTGGACAGTGGACACACGGTGTCACGTGGTTCAGTCCGTGACCAGACAGTGCATTGGTAGTATTGTATGGGTTGGAGCCCATGTGGGTATATGTATGAGGTACACAAGTGTGGGTGGAGTTATGCTTGGTGCGTGACTCATTGAGAGTATTGTGTGCTTGTGCTGAGTTGCTTCAGGGGCTCGTGCGTAGTCAGGAACCTCCAGTTGCGCTCAGATCGCACTGTCCGTTGCTAGGTCTGTGGTGGTAGGGGTACCCTATGTCTAAACACACCCGAGCCCATCCGCAGTACGACCCCGATAGTGTCATGGATCCACAGGCCCCTACGGCGGATACCAAACCTAAGGTTAGTGACCAGGGAGCGGGGGTGGATCAAGAACAGGGGACGGGGGCTTATGCAAAGTTTGCCAAGTTGGGAGCGGCGATGGGTTTAGCTGGGGGAGACCTCGCCAAGTTCGTCACAGACTCAGTACGTAATGAGGATGAGAAGACGGCGAGAGAAGCAGAATTGGAGCTCCGGATGGAGGAGAAAGTGAGGCAGAAGATGAGGGATGAAGAGGAGAAAGCTGCTAGGCAGAGGGAGCTAGAGATGCAGCAGAGGAAGATAGAAGAGGAGGAAGCTGCTAGGCAGAGGGAGCTAGAGATGCAGCAGAGGAAGATAGAAGAGGAGAAAGCTGATAGACAGAGGGAGCTAGAAATGAAGCAGAAGATCGAAGAGGAGAAAGTGAGGCAGAAGATGAAGGATGAGAGGGAGCTAGAGATGCAGCAGAGGAAGATAGAAGAGGAGAAAGCTGATAGACAGAGGGAACTAGAGGTGAAGCAGAAGAAGATCGAAGAGGAGAGGGAAAGGTTAAAGCGGAAGGATGAAGATGAGAAAGCAGCGAGACAGATGGAACTGGAACTGCAGAGGAAGAAGATGGAGGAAGAAAGGGCAATAAGGGAAATAGAAGCTCAGGCACGGCAAGCCGAGTTAGATCTCAAGAGACGAAGAGATGAAGCCGAGTTAGAGGCAAGAGAGCGAGAGCTAATCATACAAGAGAGACAAGCCTTAGATGAAGCAGCGCATAGGAAACGCTTGATTGAGGTGGAGGAAACGAAGCATGTCCACCTTGAGCCGTTAGGAGAGAACGACGACGTGGACGCTTTCATCGCCCAATTTGAGCGTGTAGCCCAGATGTGCAAATGGAGCAAGACCTCATGGCCCACACGTCTGATGTCTCTGCTGAGAGGAAAGGCTAGAGAAGCAGTGATGCGGTTAAGTGCGGATGAGTTAGGCGACTATGATCAGATAAAGAGCGCCCTGTTAAGCCACTTCAGGCTAGATGCTGAGGCCTACCGAGAAAAGTTCAGGAGCATCAAGAAGGACGCTGCTGAGACTTTCGGCCAGATGCTGGGAAGGATGAAGCGGTGGTTTTCCCTCTGGTGTGCAGCAGCGGGCAAGGATGAGAGTGTGGCAGAGGACGTAAAGGATCTGCTGTTCCAAGAACAGTTTTATCAGCTATTGTCTCCAGAGTTCACAATTGAGGTGCGGAAGACATGCCCGAAAACTGTGGAACAACTTGCAACGGAAGCTACTGTTCTAGCAGAGGCCAAAAGATTGGGGAGGAAGGTGAGGCAAGACCGAACAGTTAACCAGCCCAACCTGGGTAATAGGCGCGAAACGGTAGGGAGCCAGCCCACACAGAGATCCCAACAGAGTGATGGTGCACTGCAGCAGCTGAACAGGAGATCAGAAGGGCCTAGATCGACCATAGTTTGTTTCAACTGCAAGAAGCCAGGCCACATCGCTAGGAAATGCCCTGAGCCCCATTCTGTTGGAGCTGTTCATTGTTGTGACCAGCCCCAAGCTCGAGTAGTCCCTACGTTGTGTCGCCCATGCGCTGAGCAGCGGTACGAGCCTGCGTGCATCGTAGAAGTTAACGGGTCTCCGGCCAATGGATTACGGGACACTGGTGCCGGACACACCGTAGTGGCCAAGTGGTTAGTACCGGCAGATGCGTACACAGGAGAGACAGTCCCAGTAGTGTTGGCTGAGTCCAGATGTAGGTCTGTGTTGCCTGTGGCGGTAATAGAGTTGAAGTCACCATTCATCGCGGGGAAGTTGGAGGTTTTGGTCATGAATAGCCCTGTGCAGGAAGTCCTGATCGGAAACTTCGCAAAGAGAGTAGGAGATCCTGGTTGGACACGTGTGCCTGTATACGCAGACCCGGCGTTGGTAGGGGCAGTGCAGACACGCGCGCAGAGAGCCAGGGAGCAGCAAGAACCTGTACCACTGCCCGTCGAGGAATGCGTTCTGAACACCTCTACCCAGCAGTTAATTCAGATGCAGGACCAGGATGAAACCCTGAGGAAGGCTCGGAGTGCGTGTGAAGCAGGGACGCACTTCCACACCAAGTTTGGACGAGTCGAGTACGCTCGGAAGTCTGGTGTACTGGTTAGGCGGTTTGAGGGTCCCAAGGACGTAGCGAGTCAGATCTGCGTCCCAGCAGAACTACGGACCACGGTGATGAAGCTAGGCCACGACGTGCCCATGTCTGGACACTTAGGTACCACCCGAACCAAGGAGCGAGTCGGTCGCCATTTCTATTGGCCAGGCATGCATGCTGACATTCGTCGGTACTGCCAGTCATGCTTCCAGTGTCAGCGTACTGTGGACAAGGGAAGAGTGTCAAGAGTTCCCCTTGTAAGGATGCCACTGATGCGCAGGCCCATGCAGATACTGAGGGATCTGTGGTTGCAACCAGAAAGGCAAGAGCTCCGCACAGCGGCAGAGTACGTCGTTAACTTAAGGAACAAGGTAACTGAGACGTATGAGTTGGCAAAGAAGAACTTGGCAACAGCAGCTTGCAGGTACAAGCGACATTCTCACTTGAGGACGAAACCCAGGAAGATAGCTGTAGGGTCTAGAGTGCTAGTGGGAGGATCACAAGGTAGGCACTGCAGCTGCAGCCATTTCAGTTTACGGTGCAGGCAGTGTCTGGAAAGGACAATGTGGCGGCAGACTTCTTGAGTCGCTTGCCGGAGAGAGAGAGAGAGAGAGAGAGAGAGAGAGAGAGAGAGAGAGAGAGAGAAAACCTGAGGGTTCCATTAACCTGTGTCGTGAGAGGTTGTCATTGTCGAAGCTATGCATGCGTTATCTTTGGTAGAGAATGGCGTAGCAAAGTGTTACTGAGGGTGTGGTATTTGTAGCACATGTTACACAGCCGTTGTGCGTAATCAAAGCCCCTCAGTTATGGAATTTATATGTAGTGCGTAGTGTAACGGCTGCCTGTAAGTGCCTGCGTTAAGGTCGTGTGAAGCAGCGTTAGACCAGGTTGATTAATGTAACCTGTGATTGTTGATGTATTTAAAAGTTGATGCTGTTGTGATGGAAGTTTTTGAGTGCATCGAAAGTAACAGTAGGACAGAATGAGTGATGGGAAATTGGATTGTTATAGGTAGGGTGTGGCTAAAACGCCGATCGAGTGAGAAGTTGTTGGTTTTAACCTGTAGTTAAAACTTAGGCAGGGGGGTGTGTCACCGATCGGCGGTACTAAATCAGTATGTCCATGTGTTTAAGAGTAGTGGGGGTTCAAGATAGAGAGCGTGTGCGCGCGCGTGTGTGTGTGTGTGTGTGTGTGTGTGTGTGTGTGTGTGTGTGTGTGTGTGTGTGTGTGTGTGTGCGTGCGTGCGCGCGCTCGCGCGTATGTGAGGTTGGGGTTTAGTTAGCTAGAGTTAGGTTAAGTTCCTCAGGGTTAGGTAGAAAGATTAGGCTAGGTAGGAGGCTGGGGAAATAGGACATACAGTATTCTTTCATTCCAGTCTTCACTTATTGAAGGAATGGAATGGAAGCGGGGGGTTGGTTTCGTTCCCGATTGTTACCCTTTTGTTACTTTGGTTCTACACCAGAGAAGGCGGGGCAGGATATCGGCTGTTGTTGTGTTGTCAAGTCTGTGAGTTGTTGTGGTAAATTGTCGTGTTGTTGCACGAGCAACAACTGTTCCGTTGGTCAGGTGTGTCAGCTCTGCGGAGGGATACACTCCTCTGACCAATCGTTGTTTTGTGTGGTGAGTAGAGTTCGCTTGATTCCGACCAGGGCGGAATGTGTTGGGGTAGCTTCACTTCGGTCCCTGGTGTTCGTCGGAGTGGACGTGCTCCTTGTAGGTGCGGCGGCAGCGCCGTTAGTTTTTGAAGAGTGACTTCGGGTCATAGTCAGGGCCAGGTCCTCGTCGGGTTGGTGTGCCCTTGGCCTGTGCCGAGTCTGCGTCGTCCTTGTTGGCAGCCACTGTCAGCCAGTTGCAGAACTGGTGTGGTTGATCGTCTGTATGTCCAGTTGTGTCAGCAGGTATCCTGTTCCGTCCTGAGGCTGGGGCCAGATCACCGCAGTCTACTGCCGCGTGCCGGCAGGTGAGCGGCGCTTTCCAGTGCCTGTTGTTTTCCCGGGAGAGGGAGACCACCCAGGCCGTCTGCCTTCTGTGGGCAGCTCTCCTCCAGCTACCGGTGCTCTTCCGGAAGTTCTCCGGCACTGGTTCCTCTTCCCTGTTCAGGCGTCCTGTGAGAGGGCGCTGCACCAGGCCTTTTTCACCCTCAGTGTCCGACGGGGCCTTCAGAGGAGGCGTCCTTCGAGCCCCAGACTCGTCGAGAGGGTGTCTGGTGTGTGTGTGCGTTGGGGGTCGTGCCCATCGGGGGAGGAGTCAGACTGCGGGAAGCCACGGTCAGCGCCGGGGTGCAGAGTCTTCGGGGAGGGTGTCGGGCCGCGGAGGAGCCACGGACAGCGCCGGGGTGCAGAGTCTTCCGGGGAGGTGTCAGCCTGTGAGGGGCCCCGTACAGCGCCGAGGACTGGGTTTTCCGGGCCGGGATGGGTTGTCCCATGTTTGTGATAGAAGGGGTGTAGCGTTAGGCAGTAGGGTTAGGGGTGTTAGCTACTGCCTCCTTTCGGGTCGTAGTGGCCAGCACAGTGTAGGGTACTGGTCGTTGCCTCCCTTAGGGACGCAGCGATCAGTGCAGTAGTGGTCCCGGGTTAAAAGAGAAGGGTGAGTCCTGGGGAGAGGTGTGGGTGGTAGCAGTAGTTAAGAGATTAGAGTCCCTTGTCCCTAGTAGTTAGTCACCACGTGTGCGGGCTATCGCTGTGTCCCCAGGTCACAGTGATATACCGCAACTGGTGTGTTAGGTTAGGTTAGGGTCTTCCAGGTCATTATCGTAGAGTAGGGTAAGTCAGCGGGAATTAAGATACTTGTGTGCAGTTGTGGATGTGCGTGAGTGGTGGCGCCATGGAGTGTGTGTGAAATAAAGAAGCGTGCGTGATTGTAAAACTGTGTTAGTGTGCTGTGTTGTCTGACCTAGTGTGTGATAGGCGTGGGTAAGGGTGGTAGGGCCGTCCGGCTTAGCGACCGTGACAGTGTGTGTGTGTGTGTGTCTGTGAGTGCGTGCGTGCGTGCGTGCGTGCGTGCGTGTGTGTGTGTGTGTGTGTATGTGTGTGTGTGTGTGTGTGTGTGTGTGTGTGTGTGTGTGTGTGTGTGTGTGCGTCCAGATCAAAACAGACCAACCACTCACAGTAAAACACCATGTGAAAAGTTTGGTCAGCCAAACACAGCAAATTGGAACAGCATCTAAGAAACTTTAGACCTCTGCCATAGTCTTGAGTCCTGACTACTCCCTTTGATTGCCGTTACTAGGGGAAATCATCATGGGTACAGGATGAAAGCATTGCTTCCCCTTAACTTCTTTTTTAAATGGCGCATACAAGAGATGAATTTTCGTTTTCAATTCATCAACAGTAACTTCATGTGGAAAATTTGCAGTAATCTTGTTGAACGGATTCTGGATTCACACTTTAAATCTGATCTGCACCGAAACTTTCTGGCTTCGTCCTCCGACCACATTCTTTATTTCTTTTTTCATCAAATTCAGTTGCATAATCTTGCAGAGAGAGAAACACGCAGAAAAACACATGACCAAACAAACAGACGTTTATGAAAATAAAGGCCTAACTTCCCTCGAAAAGATAAGCAGAAGTGAAAACTTCAGTGAATATAATTTCGATATACTTGTACACCAACCTGGCCATTTGGGTGATCAAGACACCTCCAACACCTTCATCAATAATTACGTCCACACGTCCCATCAGCAAAGTTCTGAACACACGCTACGTCAACGTTGCTAAAGCCGGTATCGATCGTGTGGTCCCGCCCCTTGGACAGTCTGATCATAACGTGCTCCGCTCGCTTCCGGCTTATCGATAGCCCGTCAAGCGTGAACCGTTTACTGCACGTCGTGTTCCAGGATGGGATGTGGACAGAACAGACACTGAGGGGATGCTTTCACGTTAGATGTGATTGGGACACTTTCTTCCTGAGTGAGATTATGATCGACTGACTCTATTACCTCTTCTGTTCAGTTCTGTTAACATAGTGTTGTGCCAAGGAAAGACACACTCACTCCAACAATGAGCCATTGGTCTGTAAAGAGATGAAACAATGCCTGAATAAAGAGAAAATGGCATTTCTTGACAGTGATGAAGAGAAAGTCAGAAGGCTGACTTGATAGGAAAGTTCAGGCTGCGATGTTATGTTATAAAAGCAAGGCTGTTGAAAAACGTTTGTGGGAAGACATGCGGGGAATTTCAAGGAAAAGTGTCCAATGTGTAGGGGTAACAAACAGCAGACAATATACAGTGTGATGACTCTGCAACGTTTTGTACTAACTTTAAAAAAAAAAAAACAACATTTCATGCTGGTTTTGACGTTAATGATTTTCACCACAAATAGACGACTTCTGTGATTCTCCCATGTGTCTTTCTAATAATGGAATAAATTCAGAATCAGTTGTTTGCTCTTATTCTGTTCATGTTGATGCCAAGAGATCCCCTGGACCTGTCCGTTTAGTCAGAACGGTTTTAAAACAATGTTCTTCTCAGCTTAACCTGATTTTCACGGGCTTGTTTCAGTTGTTTAAGACGCTTATTTTGTGGTACAGGTGTGGAGATCATTAGTCCCCTCAGTCCCCTAGATGTAAATGCGCAGATGTTGAACATTTTGACCTGTGGCCTCAACATCCATATTGTGTAAATGTATGGAGACATTAGTTTGCCAGAAGCTGACTGTATAGATGACAGTACGGATCCTCTGCAGCTTGACTTCAAGGCTGAAAAGGAGTAGAAGTGCAACTGTTGGCAACCTTGACAGAGCTGGAGTCTCGATCGTATACTTTATATATTTCAATACTGCATTCAATACCTCGGAGCCCCATTTGCTGATTTAGTGACTTCTTGATCTGCTTGTCTTTTTGAACAACATGCTCTGCTCAGTCACGTACAGACGTTCAATACTGGTGACTGCCTCTCAGATTTACTGGTTTTCAACAGTGGAAACCCCAGGGTGTACTGTCCCCTATGATCTTCTAAATGTATACAAATGAGCTGATTTGTAGCTCAGTAGTTCTCATTTTACTTAAATATGCATGTGGTGTGACTGGTTGCGCGTCTTAAAGACGAGCATCCGCCTTCCGAGTAATTCAAATTAACAGATTTGTAATAGGATTTGATTGCAGTTTCCTGGAATATAATGACTGGAACTAAAATCAAAGAGAACATTTCAGTGGAGAACCTTGAAATCTCTTAAGATGAGAAACTTTCTTTACAGCCAAGTTCATAGCGTGTGCAAAAAGTACGCTAAACACTATACCATCTCAGAATGTTGAGCTGTGTAGATGTGAGTAGTCATAAATAAACTGGTGTACAGGCCATTGACCAAGAACTTCTAACAACGTATGGACATATTATTCTCAAAACAAAAGCAAAGCCCTGTGGCTGTCGAGGTTTCTCAAGTAGGGCAGTCGCGGTTTCTCGATCTAGCGACCAAAACAATTAGTTCCAAGAAAAAGCAACCGTCTGAACTCAACAAACAGTCCACAAAAAGAAAAGGCGGTGAAAAAGGCGGTGAAATCTCTAGGACCTTCACCCCCCCACCCCCACCCCCCCCCCCCCGCCCACCCCCCACCCTCCCCACCGCGCCTCCCTTCACAATAAATTTCAATGACTGCCCTCTGGCCATGGACTTCGCGGACCCTGGGTGAAAGAAAAACTCATACAACCATTCGTTTGTTCCATCAGCAATTGCTTTACCGTGTTCGTCTTCGTCTTCGTTGAGCCTTTTGTATGTCTCTCGTGCTTCTGTCGACTACTGAATTAACATACATTGTCTGGGGTGTCTGGTTTGGTGTGTTGGGCTCCTCTCGGTTTGTCTGCTTGTGTGGGGTTGTATGGGTGAATGTATGTGTTTGTGGGAAGATGTTTGGACAGAGGAACTCAGATCGGTGTGAATAATGAAATGATGGTAATTGTGATATTCATGTTTTATTCATTGTAAACTTTTATGCATTCAGTTTTGATTGAAGTCTCTGTAAATCAGTGCAGTAACGTTTTTGTTGTTGTTTGAATGCAATACATGTGTGAAATTCATACTTAAATCTTTTGTACTTACAGTGTTTAAGATCACAAAGAAATGGGGGCAGAATACATCGAAAACTATAAAACACGCAGAGAGAAATGCTGATCAGTATGGACGCTTATTTCTTTGCTTTGGTCTTATCACGAACTACGGATCAGCTGCAGTGGTATGCGATTTCATCAACTCCATCAGACTCACAAAATTTGATTTTTTTCCAGAAGGCACAAAGCTATTAGTCACTAATTAATGAACGAACATAGACACTCGCTTGATGTAAACAGTCTGCACGCTTCTTTTGAGAAGTTCCGCATCACCTGGGAGTGAAAGTGTTCATGATGCCGACGTGAGCGAAAACTTTCACCATATCCCTGTTTTACTGGATGGAGCGGTGTGAAGAAAACGATGCTGTGGAATGGTCGACTCCCATCTACCCCTTATCCCTTTCCTCCTTTTTTTCATTTTTCTGTTAAATTACCGAATAAATATCGAGTTCAATCCAGGATGTTGTCGTCTGGTCTATCCCTTCCCATCCCCATCCCCCTCCACGCTTTACTAACATCGAGTCATCTTAGCCGCCTCCTTTCTTTTTTCATTTCTGCAAACATTCAGCGCAATGTACCCCAGGAAACTCTTGCTGCAGGTATAATTACCCCCATAGTTTTCAAGAAAAGGGAGTGATTATAACTTGCTCCAAGATGGATCTGAAACACTGAATTATCTCTGAATTTCATATTCATGCTGTGTTATTGTCGTTTTTGTTGTTGTTGTTGATCTTGCTATTAGCTATGCTGCGGAAAAAATTTCCCATTTTTATCAAAAGCTTTAAACTGACTACAAGCATTGCGCCTTTAATATCGAGTCTCAGAAGGAAGACTCTGACTGAGGTGGCATTCAGAGTATTTCTGTCAGCACTGCCAAATACACTGAGACTTTGTATTCGTAGACACGCTGGAATCAGTATACAACCAGGCAAGTAACAAGCCAAAGATCAGAGGGAAAAAAAATCGTAGATCGAGCGCAACAAGAGACTGAATGCAATTGGAGAGGGAGGGGTTAAAGAAAGGAGGGGATAGGGGGCGGTCATTGTGAATGTCTTGTAGACTGGCGGACATATCTGACAGAGGTCTGTACGGAAAGACTTGTATGCCGATGAACTGCCGGAGTTCGTGTGGAAGAAAGAAAGA
>CM065727.1:32362026-32364526 GCA_033310375.1 Conus canariensis | reverse complement strand
GCCAGGGAGCCCACACTGGTCAATGGTCTCCAAGCCTTCCTCCGCCATCTGCTTGGTTTCTTTTGCTCTTTGTGTGTCTTTCAGCGTATCATCATACCATCTTCCAAGGCTCTTGACTGGTTCTTCTGTGACTGTTGGAATGGCCTGGTTGGCAACACTGAAGACCACAGATCCGGCCACTTTTCCTTTCCTCAGTGAGAGACTCCGTGATTTCTTTGGCTTGAACTTCATTCTGGATGAGGCAACTATGTCGTCCAGCCTCTCCAGCACATGACGTGTCTCGTCTTCTCTGGATGAAATCACTGTAGTGTCATCCATGAAGGCCTTGAGAGGAGGCATCTTGTATCCATCGCCAAGGTCTGTTTGTCTCGCGTTGTTTGTTGCTGCTTTCAAGATGAGTTCCATTGCCAGCACGAACAGTATTGGGGAAATCGCACAGCCCATTGCAATACCCACTTCCAAGTTGATCCAGTCTGTTGTGTACTCCTTGGTAGAGAACCGCATTGAGAAGCCATTGAAGTACTTCTTGAGCATGTCGCGGATGTTCTTTGGCACATGGTACATCTCAAGAGCCAACTGTATCATCTCATGGGGCACAGATCCATATGCGTTTGCCAGATCAAGCCACACTACGTCCAGGTCTCTCTTTTCTGTTTTTGCTTTTTGGATTGCGTCCCAGATCATTGTGGCGTGTTCTACACAGCCAGCCACGCCTGGGATGCCACCTTTCTGGACTGACACATCCAAGTACTTGTTTTCCATCAGGTACTTGGTCAGCCTTGCTGCCATGACAGAGAAGAAGATTTTCCCTTCGACGTTCAGTAGTGATATTGGCCTGAACTGGCTAATGTCACTTGAGTTTTGCTCTTTGGGGATGTACACACCATCTGCCGTCATCCACTGGCCGCTGATCTTCTGGTTTCTCCAAGCCGATCGCAGCAGCCTGTGGAGCCACTCCAGCACCTTGGGACATTTCTTGTAAAGCTGGTAAGGTATTCCGTTTGGCCCTGGTGATGATTTGGCTCTGGCTTTGTCGACCACCTTCTTGATTTCCGCCAACGTTGGAGGCTTGCCATTGAACTGTTCCTCAGGGTTGGTTGGCCACACCAGACCTTGAATGTCGAGTGGTGCTTTGCTCTGTGGGTCAGAGTATGTTTTCCTCAGATGCTGCTCAAGAACTCCTTTGTCCACACTTAGGGTCCCAGATTTTGGCTGCTCAAACAGTGTTCTGGCAAACTGGAAGGGGTCTCTGAAGAAGCGCTCTTGTGTCTTCTTCTTTTTGCTCTTCCTCTTCCTCGCAGATTCCGCTTTGCTGAGGGCACTGTGTTTTTCTTTCAGGTCTTTCCACAGTTTTTCCAAGCCTTGTTTTTCAGCTGGCAGTGCGGTCTTCATTTGCATCTTGAGGTTTTTCTTTTGGACCCTGATCTTGTCCATCTTTTCTTGGCGTCTGGATTTCTTTGGAGGTGTTTTCTCTTTGGGTAGTTTTGCTCCATAGGCGTCTCTACATGTGGCATACACAATGTCCCCATATGTGGCTAGTTTGTGTTCCAGGGTGCTTTTCCCTATCAGTGCATCGAGTCTTTGGACGATTTTTGCATCCAGTTTCTCCCAATCTTCAGTTTCGTTTGCTCGTGGCAGGTTGAGTTTCAGGCGCCTGGCATCGAGGGCCTGTGCAAATTCCTCATCCGAACCAACAGCGTGGATGTCCTTGGCACTGTGGTTTAAATCCTGGCCTTGGTCTTCCGACGTCTTATCTGCTGATGCAGTGCGCTGCCGCTCATTCAGATGAGTCTTCACACATCCCATCTTTGTTCTGTGGATCTTCATGCCACGGGTGGTAGCGAAACGCTTTCCACAGACACATGGATATTCCATTTGGTCCATGTTCATAGTCCGTTTGGGATTTGCAGTCATGATTGGTTGAGCACCGATGGATTCATCATTCTCTCCCCCTTTCGGTGAATCCTGGGAGCATCTTTTCCTTTTATTTTTAGTAGCCACATGTTTAAGGCAAAGTGGGGAGCCAGCCCACAGAGCCCTTGGACAGACATAGCGAAAAAAAAGATAAAGACAGACTGAGAGACACAGGGAGACAATGAGAGAAAGAGAGATGGAGAGAGAGAGAGAGAGAGAGAGAGAGAGAGAGAGAGAGAGAGAGACAGACAGACAGACAGACAGACAGACAGACAGACAGACAGTCACAAAGAATTACAGAGACAGACAGACAGATATAGCGAAAAAGAGATAAAGACAGAGACTGAGAGACACAGGGAGACAGAAACAGAGAGAGAAAGAGAGAGAGAGAGAGAGAGAGAGAGAGATGGAGAGAGAGAGAGAGATGGAGAGAGAGAGATGGAGAGACACACAGAGAGAGAGAGATGGGGGGGGGGAGGCAATGGGAGGGAGGGACAAAGAGGTAAAGTCACGTCAACACGTTAGAAGCAATATGTTCTGATGGGACGTCCCTCCAGACCGGAAATGGGGTAGGATGTTCCGAGAG
>CM065727.1:32349526-32357026 GCA_033310375.1 Conus canariensis | reverse complement strand
TGTGTCTTTGATCTAGTTCCTCGGGATAACGCTTTAAAAAAAAAATTCTTGTTGATGACATCACACATTATGATGTCAGGCCTTGTGCTATATATTTATGACGTCAATTCTTTGGTCTGCCCACCTGTCAAAAGTGGGCATTATGTAGTTGTTGTTTTTTTTTTTTTTTTTCTGGTTATTTGTTTCTCTCTCCTCTTGAAAAGGGCCACGAAGCCTAAAGTTTGAAATAAGAAGAGTGGAATTGTGATATTGTGTACTGTTTTCTTCCCTTTGGGGGACTATTGCTTTTGTATTCTAAAATCGATTGTCACTATGTCTGATGATGCCTGGATGTAAAAGCCTCGTGAGACATAACAATGCTAGTCTTCCACCACCACTCCCACTCTTCCTCACCTCCACATGCTTTTCCTCCTCCTAACGATAGGCTGAAGTACGTTTCTATTCGTTTGTGTTAAGAAGAAGAAGAAGAAGGAGAAGAAGAAGAGATTCACAGAGAGAAACTACTACAACTTAAGACTTTGACGAGGGAGAGGGTAAGGGAAGGGAGGAATCAACAAGCAAACACAACAATCAGTTTATTTTATGTACCTTTCTCTTTTAACTAGACTGCAGCTCAACAGAAAACAGAAATAAGAAATGTCTCGAGGTTTATGTATCCTTTGTTTGTGTATCCTTACCCAGTTATTGTTTTAATGACGGCGGAATTGCAGATCTGCACTTGTTTCCCCCATTGCTTACTTGTTTAGCACACACACGCGCGCGTGCGCGCGCACATACACACACACACACACACACACACACGCGCGCGCGCGCGCATACACTTATTGTTAGAGAGAGAGACACACACAGACAGACAGACAGGCAGGCAGCCAGACAGACAGACAGAAAAACAGACAGGCAGACAGATGGACCCAAAAAAAAGCCAGAAAGAGCGAGACAAAGAGAGACGCACAGAGAGACAGAAATCAGACAAGCAATCAGACAGCGGGAGATTGAATGACAGGGGAGGAAACTGGCCTCAGTCGTTCGCGAGCACGAACACACACACACACACACACACACACACACACACACACACACACACACACACACACACACTTATCACAAAACTTTGGACTTCATCCAAGGTACGCGTCAGTCTTGAGAGAGATGTAGGAAAAAGATATTCGGTTTCGCGAGAAAGAAATCGATCAGAAACCTACTGTGCAGACAGGCAACCAGGGAACTAACGATGTCTTTGAACCGACCGATTTCCTTTCACCCCCGACAAGTTTAACCAAGAAGGAGCCCGAGATCCCCCGAGCTCGACCTCTAGATGGAGCAGTATTTGCCCACTTCTTCGTGAAAGCTGGGACGCAAGCGCCACTATGAACAGATCCCTCAAGAACCTCGTCAGACATTTTTTACTATACGTGATATTCAAGTTCTAACAAGGGGTCAGTAAAGTAGATTCGTGCTTTTACCAGAATTTTGACAATACTACATTTCCCACTTTTTACTGGGTTTCCAACCCTGACATAGTTTTCGTGGTAGACTGGGTTATAAACAACATAGACAGAATTAAACTGAAGGTGCAGTGGAAGGGTGGAGTGGATGCTTGGGCTGGGAAGGGGTGGGTGGAGTTTATTGCTAATGATGAGGAGTGAAGGGCTGCTAAGCGGGTAAACAGTGTACAGATGGGGATGAGGAAATGGGTTGAAAGCAACGCCGTCATGATAGCAATGTTCTCTATGTCTGTGCCTGCCTACTTGCCTGCCTGTCTATCCGCCTGTCTGTCCATCTGCCTGTCGGTTGGCCTCTGTTCAGCTGTTAATGGGTTCCTTGCCGAAATATTCTTCCAGGGAGTCTGTCAGTTTGTCAGTCTGTCTGTTATTGTATCTGTCTATACACATACGTCATCGTGCAAATGATTTTTCACAGAGTCTGATATAAAAAGATAGATAGACAGACAGACAGACAGCGACGGACAGAGAGAGAGAGAGAGAGAGAGAGAGAGAGGAAAAGAGAGAGAGAGAGAGAAGAGACAGAGACAGAGACAGAGAGAGGCAATGAGAGAGAGACTGGTATCCAAAATTTACTGTTGGAATAATACTCATCTAAAAAAAAAAAAAAAGCAAAAAAAAAGCATCTCCTTTATACACCAGAATATCACAGAAACTCCTTTACTCCTGAGAGTTTCTGAACAGAAATGTTTCCTTGTTTAAATCTGGAGATGACTTCATTTCAGCACGTAATAGTAGCTTGTGCGTGCCTGTTTTGAGACTTTCAATGACTGAAATCAATAAAGAAAGAAAAATAGACGAGAAAAATCTGGCTCTAAAAAGTGAGTGCGGATATACGTCACAAGATTTTCATCAGGTTTTTCTTTTTCTTTTGGTAGTGGTGGTGGAGGTGGTGGTGGAAAAGCCAGGAGATGGGCGTGAAGGGGGAGGTGTATTAAATGTGTATTACTTTTTGCAATGTAGCATATAAAGTGCACCAACAGTGTGTGCGGGTGCACGGGCCTATTTTCTCCACCTTCCCCCGCCCCCCAATTATCTCTACGGATGACGGGAGTCAATTTCACGCTGCCCGAACTTGGCACATCAAGTAAAGGAACACCTGCCAATCCGTTGTCATCATAACACTTTCAGGCAGCTTGAAAAAAAGGATATCACTTCCAGTCAGCTTCAACCAAACAAAGACAAAGGTCAACGGACTTCAACTGAAGCCAAACGACGGTAAAGTGCAGTTCAGATCTCCCCACTTTCTGCGCATCTAGGTCGGCTGTTCCATGTTTGCGCTCCGGCAGAAAGAAAGCGTTGTTTCAAATCCTTGAACACCCTCCATAAAATGTGCAGGAATAACAGGTCCAAAAGATCTTTGGGGAGATAACCGTTCACTCGTTTGAACCTTCCCGCTGGTGCTCTTCCCGTGAAGGGCGAACCGTAAGACATGTTGGTCAAGGGAGGCAATATCAGAGCCGGAAGCAAGCTGAAATTAATGCAACCCGAGTTAAGGAAACAGTGGTTACAATCCAGCAGCATAGCAAATATACGAGCAAATTCCATCCAAAACCATCAGCACTTCGAATTCTGTTGCCAAGGGCTACTACTGACCAAGCAGTTTCAAGGGCTCTTTCTCGAGCACATCGATCTGAAAGAAGAGGCCAGGCCGTGACCTCTATTAGTTGGTAGAGGAAGCCAGGAATATTGAACGCCCTTACTTCCCTTCAATGAGGTACCACCTCCTCTTGTCCTGTTGTCTGTCTGGTCCATCATCACCAGCTAAACAATCCCTTCCCCTTGTTGTCTGTTTGGGTCATAATAACCAGCTGAACAGTCCCCTCCCCTTGTTGCTTGTTTGGGTCATAATAACCAGCTGAACAACTCCCCTTGTTGCTTGTCTGGCTCATATTAATTACCAGCTAAACAATCTCTTCCCCTGTTGTAGCCTGTCTGATCCATGATCACCAGCTAAACAACCCCTTCTCTTTTGTCCATCTGGTCCCTCATCACCAGCTAAGCAATTCCTTCCCCTTGTTGTTGTCTGTCTGATCCATCACGGCCAACTAAACAATTCCTTCCCGCTGAGGTTGCCCGCCTGTTTCAGCTGAACAGTTTCTTCCCTTTGAGGTTGTCAGTCTAGTCCATCATCCCCAGCTGAACAATTCCTTCCCAGTTTTTGTTCGCTGTTTGGTCAACCATCACCAGTTAGACAATTCTTCCCTGTCTTGTTGTCTGTGTGATCCAACATCAACAGCTAAACAACCTCAAACGGCCTGTCTGACCCAGCCTACCGATCAGGAACTGGAAGTCATGAAAACATGAGACACATGGTCATTCTCACATTGCACTGACGAAAAAGCGATAGTCGTGGTATCATACTTAAGAGGACCAATAGTTGGAGTCTGCTATTGTTCAGTAATGCGTGAGATCAATTTCGTTGGAGACCACCCATCCCAATAAGAGACTGCATGTGGATGTTGCACTCTGTGGTAATGTTGCACTCTGTGGTAATGTTACGGGCGATTGCCCGGAGGTCAATGACATCTACGATTTGCTCCGGGGCAGAGAGAGAGAGAGAGAGAGAGAGAGAGAGAGAGAGAGAGAGAGAAGAGACAGACAGACAGACAGACAGAGACAGACAGACAGACAGACAGACAGACAAAGAGACAGACAGACAGAGAGAGAGAGAGAGAGAGAGAGAGAGAGAGAGAGAGGAGAGAGAATTAGACTCTCACATTGACTGTGGATGAACTACACAACATTTTTATCCATTTTGTTTTTGTTTTTTTCAGGGAGTGGGAAAGGGGAGATGTACTGAGTGTATTCTTTCTTTTTGTAAAACAGTATACAAAGTGCACCAACAGTGTATGGGTGCACAGGTCTGCTTTCACTGTCTCTCCTCTCCAATTACCTCTACAGATGGCAGATTACAGGGAGCTAATTTGACGCTGCATGACGCTGGCATATAACGGATAAGAACACTCGCCATTCCATTGTCATCATAACACTCTCATCCAAAATCAAAAGCAGGTGTCTCTCAACACTCCACGTTAGCTTAAAAAAAAAACTCAGCCGACTTCCATTAGTGCTACTCGATGGTAAAGTGTAGTTCTTACCTATCAACTCCCTGTGTACCTAGGTCGGCTGTTCCATGTTTGCGCTCCGAAGAAATGAAAGTGTTCTGTCATATCCTTGGACACCTTCCATAAAACAGGAAGGGATAGCAAGTCTAAAAGGTGTTTGGAATATTATCATTCATTTGTTTGAACCTTACCATAAAGCGCTTTTCCCCACGAGCGGCGAGTCGTTGGTCATGTTGTTTATAGTTGAGCCGACTGCTAAGGCCATATTAGGACCGGAAGGAAATTGGAACTAAAGCAAGAGTTATAGAAGCTGAAATCAACATCCAAAGGCAGAGCCGGAACATGAACAGAACATTTCCAACAACTTCAACACTCCGACGTCTGCTGCTAAGAAGTTCTACAGACCAAACAGTTTCAAGCACTCTTTCCCAAGCTCACTGAACTGATCTGGAAGAGGAAGCCAGGCCGCGACTACTATCTGGTGGCAGAGCACGCCTGGAACATCAAAAACCCAACTCTATCACTTTGTTATGTTGTGTCGTGTTCGTGCCCCACAGCAAGAGGTACCGCTTCCTCCCGCCCCGCTATCCGTCGAGTCTATCATCACCAGCTAAACAACCCCTTCCCTGTCTTGTCTGTGTAATCCATCATCACCACCACAGCAAGCACTTCCCCGGTTTGTAATCCGTCTCATCACCAGCTAGACAAACGTTTCCCCTGCTTCTTGTCTGTCTGGTCTATCGCCACAAGCTGTCTGATCATCGTCATCGGCCAAACAATCCTTTCTACTTAGTGTCTGGCCCACCTTCCAGCAGACCAATCCCTTCTACGTCTGATTGTCTTTTTGGTCTATCGTCAACAGCTAAATCATTTCTTCCCCTTCCTGCTGTCTACCTGGTCTATAATCACGGAATCCATTCCCTTGTGTGTTATCTGTCCGGTCTATTCTCTCTAACTAAACGATACTTCACTGTCTTGTTGTCTGTCTGGTCCATTCTCTCCAGCTAAACAATACTTCATTGTCTTGTTGTCTGTCTGGTCCATTCTCTCCAGCTAAACAATACTTCATTGTCTTGTTGTCTGTCTGGTCCATTCTCTCCAGCTAAACAATACTTCACTGTCTTGTTGTCTGTCTGGTCCATTCTCTCCAGCTAAACGATACTTCACTGTCTTGTTGTCTGTCTGGTCCATTCTCTCCAGCTAAACGATACTTCACTGTCTTGTTGTCTGTCTGGTCCATTCTCTCCAGCTAAACGATACTTCACTGTCTTGTTGCCTGTCTGGTCCATTCTCTCCAGCTAAACGATACTTCATTGTCGTGTTGTCTGTCTGGTCCATTCTCTCCAGCTAAACGATACTTCACTGTCTTGTTGTCTGTCTGGTCCATTCTCTCCAGCTAAACGATACTTCACTGTCTTGTTGCCTGTCTGGTCCATTCTCTCCAGCTAAACGATACTTCATTGTCGTGTTGTCTGTCTGGTCCATCATCCAGTTAAACAATACTTCACTGTTTTGTTGTCTGTCTGGTCCATTCTCTCCAGCTAAACGATACTTCACTGTCTTGTTGTCTGTCTGGTCCATCATCCAGTTAAACAATACTTCATTGTCTTCTTGTCTGTCTGGTCCATCATCCAGTTAAACAATACTTCATTGTCTTGTTGTGTGTCTGGTCCATCATCCAGTTAAACAATACTTCACTGTCTTGTTGTGTGTCTGGTCCATCATCCAGTTAAACAATACTTCACTGTCTTGTTGTGTGTCTGGTCCATCATCCAGTTAAACAATACTTCACTGTCTTGTTGTCTGTCTGGTCCATCATCCAGTTAAACAATAACCCTTTCCCTGTCTTCTTGTCTGTTTGCTCCGTTACCATCAGCTAAACGAACCCCTGCTCTGTCTACCTGGTCCATAATCACCAGCGGAACAACCTCTTCCCAGTCTTGTCTGTCCGGTCCACCGTCACCAGCTAAACAATGAGTCCACCCCTTTCCCGTCTGGTTTGGTTCATCATCATCAGCCAAACAATCCCATCCCTGTCCTCGTATCTGTCTGGTCAGTCATCACTACCTGAACAACTCCTTTCCTGTTCTGTTGTCTGTGTGGTCTATCACCACCAGCTAAACCATTCCTTTCCCTTTTTGTTGTCTGTCTGGTCCCTCATCACCGACTAAACAGTTCCTTCCCTGTTGTTCATTGTGTCCATCATCACCAACCAAACAATCTCATCCCCGCCGCATTGTCTTGAAACTCTGGTGCGACAACAAGGAAGCATGCTGTCCCTTCAAACCATCACGCGGATGGCGTAGGGTGGGGAAAGACGTTAAAGGAAAAGGGTATGGCGAGGAAAGGCAAGCAGAAGCGGCGGTGGATGGGAGAGGTGGGGAAGAGGGATCCTGGGGATCTATGGAAGTCTTCAGTCCGGTGGTGTGAAAACGTGAGTCGTAAATCCCCAAGCTCTCGCTGGTTTGCGACACGATCGGGGCACTCGTTTCCAGCGTCTTGCACGCCCAGAGACGAAATCGAATTTTCCATTTTCTAAATTCTCTCGCACTCGCCCATCCAACTACCTCTCCTCCCTCCCTCCCTCCCTTATCTTCTTCCTTTCTTCCTTTGCCACTGCTGCACCCTCGGAGTTGTAATTGATTAATTGTAAATAAATGTAAAATCATGCGCACGATAAATTGATCGATCTGTTCATTTAATTTTTGTAAAAGCAGAGCTCTCTCTCTCTCTCTCTCTCTCTCTCTCTCTCTCTCTCTCTATATATATTATATAATATATATATATATATATATATATGTAGCTGAACAATTAAGTAGTGGGGGAAAACAAGTGCAGGCTAACAATTCTTCAGTCGTTATAGTAATGACTTGGCAAAGATTTAAACTTTTAGAAAAAAAAAAAAATTGAAGATGAAGAAAATGGGGAAT
>CM065727.1:32329526-32342026 GCA_033310375.1 Conus canariensis | reverse complement strand
ACTTTCAGGTCAGTGGTACCTTACACTCTAAACAAGGCAAAGGCACACCACCACCATTACCACAACCACCACCACTACCACTATCACAACCACCATCACCACAACCGTGACCATCACCACGACGACGACTACTACTACCAGTACTACTACTACTACTACTTACTACTGCTACTACCGCCACCGCCACCACCATTAGTGGCAGCAGTGACAGCACAGAAGCAGCAGCAGCAGCGGCAGTCGCAGCAGTTGTGCCGCTGGCTGCCTCTATAATACATGAACAAAACTCACACTCCCCTAGAACGATAGAAGTAACCCGAGCATTTTCACTCCCATATACCCAGATCGTGTTAAAAACGTGGGTCGTTCAGATTTACACTGACTGACCACGCCTTTCCACAGATATCACCCAGTGTATGCGCTCTTGGGACAAATCCACTGTTTCAGAGAAAGAGACAATTACAAGCAGTAAAAAGATTAAGCATTAAATTAGCGATCGGGGAAATAGAGATTCGAGTACATTCGCCAAGGTTGAAACATCATCGTATTTTTCACCGGCTGGATTTGTCCCAAACTGAAGACATGGGGTAGTTTTCGAACGAAAACAAGAGCTACTTTGATACACATCGCATGCTGCGTCCAGACGACTTTACAGACAAAAGTCAGTTCTGAAATCGCCTAAAAAGTGCTTAGCAGGAGAGGATGGGGATGGGGGAGGGGGTGGAGACAGAAAAAGGTAAAGTAAAAAAAAAGTTTTGTCTAGAGACATGTTTTCAGGAGAAAACAAATGCAATCGGCAGATTATGCACAATCCTTCCTCGCCCTATCCTCCTGCGCGCGCAAGCACACACACACACACACACACACACACACACACACACACACACACACACACACACATTCACACACACACACATGCTCTCTCTCTCTCTCTCTCTCTCTCTCTCTCTCTCTCCCCCCCCCCCCCCTCTCTCTCTCTCTCTCGCTCTCTCCCACCAAAGTTTTTTTTTTAACATTTTGTCGAGTGAATAAGACTAAGTTCAGTCAGCACTCAAGCCTCTTTGCCCACCGTCACCACCCCCACCCCCACCACCCACACCCATCTCTTCAGTCTCACCAATTCTCCCAATCGTTCCTTTCGCACTTTCCCTCTCAGCAGGTTTTTGATCAGTATACTTATTTCGCTAAACTAAAACTTCTGAGTGAAGACTTTGAATCTCACAGTGAGAGTTACGACAAGTGTGTGCACTGATAAGTGTGCGCTAATGAAATGATGAAAGTGTGTCATTGGAGTGTCCATGAATCCATAGATCTGTGTGTGTGTGTGTGTGTGTGTGTGTGTGTGTGTGTGTGTGTGTGTGTGTGTGTGTGTGTGATGGTCTGTGCACGCACGTATGCCCACATGTGTGTGTGTGTGTGTGTGTGTGTGTGTGTGTGTGTGTGTGTGTGTGTGCGTGTGTGTGCGCGCGCGCGTGCGTGCGTGCGTGTGTGTGTGTGTTCTCTGTCTGTGTGTGTGTGTGTGTGTGTGTCTCTCTCTCTCTCCTCTCTCTCTCTCTCTCTCTCTCTTTGCGTGTGTACACATAGGTGTGTGTGTGTGTGTGTGCGTGTGTGTGTGTGTGTGTGTGTGTGTGTGTGTGTGTGCGTGTGCGTGCGTGTGTGCGTGCGTGCGTGCGTGCGTGCGTGCGTGCGTGCGTGCGTGTGTGTGTGTGTGTGTGTGTTTCCCATGTGTGGGGAAATTTAACTGCGTCTGTTTATTAAATAAAAAAGCTACTGATCTGCCTGTTTGTTTGTTCATGTTAAACAGGGGCAGGGGGTGCGTTGGCGGTATGCCAAGAAAAATTTCGAAATGTGGCCACCTCCATGTTCTGTTTGTTTTCTCCTTCCTTCGCTGTTCGTGATTAGTTCACAATGCAGAAGTTCTTTTCACACGCTGGTAACACAAAAATAATAGACATTTTTAAAACCACAGTGTACAACAGTGCCATTAAATGTAGTTCACAAGAGAAGGCTACGAAAACGAGCACCGAAAAAATACCATTTTGTCCTTTTTTTTAATTTTCGTACCCCAATTTTCTTTTATTTTAACTGTTGAAAAATTAACATATTTACAACCAAAGAGGATGAAAACGGTACTTTCGAAACGTACGGTTCTGTGTGATTGTTTGTTATAGTGCACATCACATTGAATGTACAGCAACTCATATGGTTCGGGGTGTACATTTTTTTGCTTCCTTTTTTTTCTGTTTTGCCATTTGGTTGAGTGTTTCTTGCCTTAAATGCGTTTGTATCTTTCAAATCATTTACACAAAATGGATCATGATAAAATACGGATACCGTAATATAAGAACGGCTACAGTTACAAGACTTGAACACGTGAGTTTAAATTATGCTGATCTTCACCTGAAGGAAATTCAACAGAAATAGGACGATCGGCATTAACGGAAAGTAAAACCGCATCTCCGGAGACATCGGACAATTCTATACAGATAAACCAAGATCTCGGGGTACGCCGACCGAACTTTCCATTTCACGTATCAAGCTGATTCTATCATATGCCGAGACGAGTTCCACAAGCACTTCGATTTAAACCCTTTCTGTTACAACCGGAATTTGTAATACAAACAATAATCTGTTACAACCGGAATTTGTAATACAAACAATAATCTGTTACAACCGGAATTTGTAATACAAACAATAATCTGTTACAACCGGAATTTGTAATACAAACAATAATCTGTTACAACCGGAATTTGTAATACAAACAATAATCTGTTACAACCGGAATTTGTAATACAAACAATAATCTGTTACAACCGGAATTTGTAATACAAACAATAATCTGTTACAACCGGAATTTGTAATACAAACAATAATCTTTACAACCGGAATTTGTAATACAAACAATAATGGTGAAAGTAAAACGGGCTGCAAAATAAAAGCGTCAGTAAAAGAAAAAAAAAAAAGGAATGGGTAATTCACGGTTTCAATACAACACGTTAGAAAATCAAAGTTTCAGGGACAACAGGCTCGATGATAACGGCTTCAGTTTAATAGGCTGGAAAATGGCTTTAGTTCAGCAGACCGTAAATATCGTCTTCAGTACATCAGGCTGGAAAATCACGGCTTGAATACAATAGACTGTAAAATACGGCTTCAGTCCAACAGAATGAAAAGAAAATGACAGCTTTGGTACAACAGGCAGTAAAATAACGGTTAAGCACAACAACGGCTTCAGAATTACAGGCTGGAAAATAACGGTTAGAAAACGACGGCTTCGGTATACCCGGCTTCGATGGTAACTCCCCACACTCCCCCAGCTGTAAGAACAAGCGTGGGACTGGACTAGCTCCAACCTTTACGTGTCCAATCAATATTTGGAAACGCTCGTGTCTTCTGTGGTACGTTGTTAAAACAACAAAGGCGCACGCCATGGCAGGTTTCCTGCATCAAAGCAACAGAAGCCAGATCTCGGTTGCCGTCTGTCTCTTTGTGTTCCCATTTGCGCAAGGACGCGGCGTGTATGTTGGCCGCGTATGTTGGAAGCTTTCCCGTAAACGTTCACTGCTTTGTGATGGTCTTGGTTGTCATTCTCCTTTTCTTCTGCCTCGTCTACCTGCTCCCTCTTTCCCTCAATCTTCTTCACCTTTTCGTCCTTCTTTTCCCTGTCACCTCATGTTTCGTCTTCTTCGTAGTTCATGTGTTACTGATAGTAGTAGTAGTAGTAGCAGCAGCAGCAGCAGCATTAGTAGTAGTGGTAGTAACAACAGCAGCAGCAGCAGCATTAGTAGTAGAGGTAGTAGTAGTAGTAGAAGTAGTAGTTGTAGATCATCATTATCATCAACATCATCATCATTAGTATTATAATCACTACCATAATAATCATCATAATCATCATTGTTCTTGTTTTGTTGTTGTTGTTGTCAATGATAATGACGATGGTGATGTTTTTGTTGTAGCTGCCGTTTTTAATGCTGATGCCACAACAAGACTTTGGGGGGAGGGAAGGGTTGCGAGGGAGCTAGGTTGAGCCAGTCTGGCTCAAGCCTTGGTTCCAACGTTGATGGCGGAGAGCTGACAGACTAGAACAAAGCTTTAGCCGGGTTATGTTTCCTTATCAACGTCGCTTGCAACCGTCCATTCAGAATAAATTTCGATGAGTTGCTTGCTTTCCTTCTGAAATGGTGATTGTTTCAGCTGACGTAGATTTCAATCATCAACTTGATCACAAAAACTGTGCATTTGTTCCAGCAAGCAGAGCAAAGACAACAACGAACAGTGCACGCAAGGCTGAAACACACCTGACTACACAAACAATCAGGAGAGTGGAGGAATGTGGAAAAACGGTTGTGTCAAGTGTGAACGTGTGTGGCGGAGACGATGATCAATAAACACTACACGTGTGTCTGTGGGGTTGAATACCAAAGTTTATCTAGGACAGTATTAAAACACTATTGTCTTACCGCGTTATGTGTGGCCGCTGCCAAGGTTTCATTCATCTCTGATCTCACAATGACTACATTTTTTTTTGTTCGAAAGAAAGGCATTCATGCCTCCAAGACAGAGTGCGCGCACATAAAGCAGGAGTGAAAGGTCAAGCATGCTAATGATTTCGCAATTTGTCTTTCGACTGGCCACGTCTGCAGACGAAACTGTTTGCAACACTGTCTCAACACAACAGATTCATCCGACGTGTGCGGGCCTCTTTAGGAACCCCACAAGATCATTTTGAATCACAAACGTCATGTTCACGAGGTTTATTTTACATGGCCCTCCCTATAAACGACCTCTATGTCAAATGGCTGGCAAAAATATTCATTTTACAACGCCCTTCCAATATGTCACGCACATGACCTTAGAAATGATCACATTATTGCCACATCACAGATCCTTGGTCGCCGATCGCCGGTCTCAGACGCCACATGGGCAGTGGGTGGGTGGGTGAGCAAAGGGGGAGGGGACGTCACTGCAATAACGCCACACCAAGACAATCTGATCGGTGTCTCGTTATCCCTTTCCCGTTCCACGCGTTCTCGAACATGAAAGAGCTTCCGTGTATCGTTACCAGCCCTCTATGGACCCGAGTGGAGTCCGCTTGCCTAGGAAACCGTTCCATTACCCAAATTATAGTTGTCTCCTCTCGTCATAGTGGGGAAGACGGATTACCAAGCTTGAATTGACACACAGATGCCGATAGCGTGAAAGTGTTAGGAGCATTTCCTTATTTCTCCTTGACTGACGCCTGCATTGGAAACTACAATTTACCCATGCTGTGCGCTAGTTAAGAGCAAGGCCTCCAGCTCTACTGGGCATGTTGTGCTCTTGTTACTGTTTCACAGGCGTGACAAGAAAAGTTATCCACAAAGAAGAGTAAACGAAGTTTGCATATCAGAGTAAATGCCGACTGAAAGTGCAGCCTAAAGCATTTCCTTTTCACTGTGAAGTGCGTTCAAGCTGCTCTTTTGTTTGTGAGTGATTGGAGTGTTTGTTTATTCACGGTTTTTGCTCACTTTGAATCGTGTTAAATGTGTCAATTTTACAACAATAAAAAATCTTAAAGTATTTATTTTTAAATCGGAAGTGTGTACACGCTGTTCTTTTGTTTGTGAGTACTTGGAGTGTATGTTTATTCACGGTTTTTCTTTCCTTTGAATTTTGTTATATGTGTCAATTTCACAACAATGCAAATGTCTGAACAGGTGTTTTGATTATTTCGAGTTCGTTTATCAATTGTTAAATTGTCCGCCTGAACTTGTTTCTACCTACCAGTCCTGTTTGTTTCTATTATAGCCACCACATCGTTATGGGCTATTTTCTTGAATATCGAATGCTATGAACTACTATACAGGAATATTACTTTCAGCCAAAGAAAGACTTAAAACCGTGAGAGAAAAAAAATGACAATAAAACAACAAAAAGAAGAACAAATCATATGTGGAAACCGATCGTTCTGTTAATTATGGAAGCATTTTTTTTCTGTTTTGCAATCTTGCCTTCCCCATGCCAACACACCTCCAGGGAGAATCGAAAGGGATATACGAGGCTTTACTACACTGGAAATTCGAGTGAACACTCTGAGGCACTAAACTCGTGAAGCAGAGAATCACTATGCTGTCCCGTAATCAGACACAATCATCTGATTTGTGCATGTTACCTGACTAATTTCATTTCTGTTTGGCGCTCCTTCACCAGTCCCATGTCCTGTTATTTGCAACTCCCGTGTGTCACTAAGTTAACATTAGGTTAATACGAGCAATGCAAATGCATTATTATGATCAGAATCTTTCTCCCTTTCTCTCTCTGTTTTTCTCTCCATCCATCTCTGCCGCTGTAACTATCGCTCACACATGCGCGCACACATACACGCACACACAGAGGAGAGAGAGAGAGAGAGAGGAGAGAGAGAGAGAGAGAGAGAGAGAGAGAGAGAGAAGGGGGACAGTGCGAGCAAGGATGGGGATATATCTATCGCGTATGGTGAGCCGCTCTCTCTCTCTCTCTCTCTCTCTCTCTCTCTCTCTCTCTCTCTCTCTCTCTTCCTCACACACACACACACCACACACACACACACACACACACAGAGAAGGAGGCCGGTAGAGAGAGAATAAGAGAGAGAGGGGGGAGGCAGACAGACAGACAGACAGACAGACAGACGAGACAGAGGAGAGAGAGAGAGAGAGAGAGAGGAGAGAGTTTTCTCATTTCATGATCATTGTGCTGTCACAAACGAAACAATCCATGCCTATAACGCACAATGGAGCCATCAAGTGGCAATCACAACATGTTTTCCTAAAGGCCATCGATCCCGAAGACGCCGCCATAATGGCCATAAACCGTTGTCAGAGCGACACGGAATAAGCGGCTTGGCATTATTTTGTACGTCTGTTCTTGACCCCCAAGGCCCGAGCACTCTGATGCACTTCCGGTCTCCTTCAGAAAATGTCAAGTGTTGCCATCTGCGTCCGATGTCCAGAAGCCGTTTGCAATGTTGTTTGGAAACTTTGAAGCATTGACAATGCTGTTAACATCGTTTCCACAAATTTGCAATGATGTTTGAAAGTCCCCCCCCCCCCCCCCCCCCCCCCCCTCGCCCCTCCCACTGTTTATTAATGATCTGTTGAAATGTTTTCACGGACTAGCAGTGTTTTTCGAAAACATTTACCTACAATTTCTTTGGGAAGCTTTACAATTCTGGAAAATTTTTCTTGACGGGTTTGTGCATTGGTGATTTGCCTGAAAGAGTCTACCGTTTTCATTTCCTGCACAACGATTTTCTTGTATGACAAGAAAGTCAACTTCTTTACGAGGTTCTGATGGCGCCAGTTCTGTGCATTTGATCTGGCATGACTTTATTCCCATGAATGTTCACACCGTATGCCTTTTATAAGACAGCTTTGAACGCAAAGCAATTTGTTTAAAAAAAAAAAAGAAAAGAAAGCCTTATACGCTGTCACTCTTGTTGCGAGGATTTTTTTTTTTTTTTGTGCTATTCTTGTACAGAATGTTTTGCATATAGCAGTGCGTGAATGCATGCAAGCGTGCGTACGTGCGTCCGTGCGTGCGTGCGTGCGTGTGCGAGTGTGTGCGCGTGCGTGTGCGTGTGCGCGTGCGCGTGTGTGTGTGTGTGTGCTCAGAAGATTTTGTCTTTTACCAGGGTAATAGGTTCTTTCATATACAAGTTTCTGTTATTGCTCATAGCCAACGATATACCGTCCGCTTGAGCGCGAAAGTTTGGCGATTTTCGTTAAACAATCTCGAATGTGATGTCATAGTCGTTCACAGCCTTTTATGCATTCTCCGTGCTGTTCATGCCTGTTCCCCTTTCTAGTCTTTCCCCCCACAAACTTTTAATTCTTTTGTAGTTGTATTTCTATCGCGTATGGTGAGCCGCTCTCTGTCTGTCTGGCTGGCTGGCTGTCTCTCTCCTCTCTCTCTCTCTCTCTCTCTCTCTCTCTCTCTCTCTCCCCTCTCTCTCTCTCTCTCTCTCTCTCTCTCTCTCTCTCTCTCTCTCTCTCGCTTTTACACACACACACACACTATACCCCAGTATGCCCCATGAAGAAGTTCCTCAGTCTCTGAAGGCTATGCTCAGAGAACACAAGAATGACAGACGTTATCCCGGACGTCCGTCTCCTACAGCAGACTATCACGCACATTCTGCAAAACAACGTCTTTAGGTTTGATGGGAGGGTGTACCAGCAAGTACAGGGGACAGCGATGGGCACGCCCATGGCACCTGCCATCGCTAACATCTACATGGGGTGGCTACAGAAAGAACTACTGACCTCTTCCCCTGGAAGATCCCGGTCCGACACTGGAGACGCTACATCGATGATGTGCTGATGCTGTGGCTTCAGGGGGAGGACTGCCTTAAAGACTTCCTAGCATGGCTCAACCAGCAGCATCACAGTGTGAAGTTCACTTCAAACTACGGCAGGTCCAGGGTGCCCTACCTGGATGCCGAGATAAGCATCACCATGGGAAACTGACCACGGATGTGCACATCAAAGAAACGGACGCCAACATGTACCTCCCCTTCAACTCATGCTATCCACGCCACTGCGTCCGTGGCATTCCCTTCGGGCAGAGCCTCCGCCTGAGGAGACTATGCTCAGAGGAGGAAGTATTCTTCAAGCGTTGTGTGGAACTGAAGGGCCGTCTCGTGAAGCGGGGCTACCCCCCTGGCCTGGTGTAGAAAGCCATTGACCGGGCGGCGGCAATACCAAGGCAGCAGACCCTCACGTACAGGAACAGGATCTACTCCACAGGACGTATCCCCTTCATAATTACACACAACCCCGCCCACCCTCCCTGTGCCCAGTGGCTACGGGAGCTCCTGACCGCGCTCCATACCAGCAGAAGGATGAGAAAGGCCATTCCCCAAGCCCCCATGGTAGGAAAGCGGAAGTGCAGAAACCTGCGCAGTCTGCTCATGCCTTCCCAGCCTCCCCCTGTGCAGGTGGCAGTGTCCCCAGGGCCTGCAGGCTGCTACAGGTGCCAGTCAAAGAGCTGTGTCCTCTGCGCTGAACATCTGCAAGAGACCACACAGTTCACCAGTGTCCGCACTGGTCAGGTGTTCCAAGTACGCCATAGACTGACGTGCACCAGCAGTGATGTGGTGTACCTCATCAATTGTGCACGCTGTGGGGACACGCAGTACGTTGGGGAGACGGGACAGCCACTAAAGAAACGCTTTTATGTCCACAGGTCAAGCACAAAAAATGAAGGGACCAGAGAAACGGAAGGCTGCCGTGCTGAAACCCTGGTAGCCAAACACTTCCAAGCTAACAACCACTCCATGGCGGACATGAGGGTCATTGCAACAGAACAGTGCTACTCCAAGAATGCGTGCGAACGCAAAGTCAGGAAAACGATTGTGGCGCCACAAACTGAAAACAAATCACCCTGACGGCCTAAATGGGACTAGAGCTCAGGTGGTGTCCACGATTCTTCCTCTGCTGCCACTCGGAAAAACTGTGGAGCATGTCCTAAGCTCATGTAAAGTAGCCCTGGCTCAAGGAAGGTACACATGGAGGTACAACCAAGTGTTCAAAGAGATTGTACAAGCAGTCTGGGCTAGTACCAACACCACAAAAGGAAAATCAGGACTCCAAAAGCACCCGCGACATTCTTCAGGCAGGAGGCAGCAAATCATGGCCAAGAACAACAGTGCCACTCGAACATGCAGGCAGAGTCTGCTGGACGGGGCAGATGACTGGGAGTGCACTGCAGACCTCCCAGAATGGAAGAGTCACCCAGAGATCATCAGCAAGAGTGGCATGAGACCAGACATAGTAGTCCAACTCTCAGTCAACCAAGCAGCTGATCATGATAGAGCTCCACGGTGCCATATAAACAGAATGGAGGCAGCTCAAATCTACAAGACTGAAAAGTATGCTGATCTGGCAAACAGCCTGAGGAGAGAAGGCTATCAGGTCAAAGTCCTCACTGCAGAAATTGGAGCTAGGGGTTTGTAGGAACGTCTGCATACAGCCTCATGAAAGAGCTCTCAGTTGTAGGGAGGGAAAAACCCAGAGCCCTGAAAGCAATGGCAGAAGCGGCAGAGAGGTGTTCAAGATGGATCTGGTCAAGGAGGAACAAAAGTGAACTTCATAAGGCTTAACTTTCCTACAAATATCAGGTGCCCCAGTGGCTCAGTGGTTAGAGTGCGAGTCATTAAGTGGAAAATGAGCATGTCCAGAGGGTCATGGGTTCGAATTCCAGCCATGACTCGTCCCAAGATGGGGGAAAAAAGGAGGGCAGCAGAGGGACATCCGGAGTCATGAACCGGGTGTGGCCCAACCCCCCTAGAGTGTCAGGAGATAAGGGCCGAAACACTTGCTTGAAGGGGGCTTCTCTTCTGAGGACTCTCTGCTGCCATGCTCTCCACGAGTTTCGTTCTACTTTTTGTGGAAAGAATGAAAAGAAAGAAAGAAAGAAGGAAAGAAAGAACGAGAGAAATGAAGAAAGAGAGAGAGAAAGGAAGAAACAGAGAAAGGAAGAAAGAGAGAGAGAAAGGAAGAAACAGAACAAAAATCTTCCAGGTTTGAAGACATAAACGAGAGACCAGTAAATACGTATAGGTGATGGCGTATGACAAGATAGACGTCAAAGGAGGACTACTAGGTTTCTAAGGTGACAGTCCTGAAGAAGTCCATTAAAGACGAAAATTTGGCAGAGAACAACTGGTGTTTTTTTGTTGTGATCAAGTGTAAACTTTTATTTCTTGTAATGTTTGTTTGGAAACTATACATTATATTTTTTTTCATTTTCGTTCAGACGTATTTGCATACCAATAGTCTTCTTTTCAAATGTTCGCTTGTAAACGAGACTACTACTTCATACAATCCATCTTTGAAACGATATTATTTCAAGGACACAGAGCCGGTGTAACGAAAAGTTTTAACTCCCCGAATGGTTTAACTCCCAGGGAGTTAAACTGTTCATTTGTAAATTTTAACTCCCTGGGAGTTAAACTAGAATATAAAAACACTAACTCCCTCTGTGTTTCAGTTTGACTCCAGGGGAGTTTTTCTGACATACCACAAGAATGACTCCCACCCACCACCCATCACCCACTCCCGCACCTCGCTACACACCTTCCTTACCCTCTCCCCCTCCCCCCCTCCCCTCTAATTTGGCGGCATGACACAATGAAGAACTGAAAATTTTCCATTTCTACACCATTTGAGTGTAATGGCCTACGCTTATGGGTGATGTTTGATAGTCGCATAGATTCCATGAGAGAGAGAGAGAGAGAGAGAGAGAGAGAGAGAGAGGAGAGAGAGAGAGAGAGAGAGAGAAACGCCAAAGACTGAAGGTATAGTATTTCTACCAAAGGCATCAAACCATTAATTCATGTATATACAGACTTTACATACAGATTATATACAAAAAGGCATAGTAAAATGTCAAGGACATGCATAGATGAGCACATGAATATGTACACGGACATTTCCCTTCTCTAAGATGATGATGATCATGAACATCAAATCCCCTTCTTCATTCTCTTACAGAAAGACATCTGGGAATAGGTGGATGGGGAGTCATCTTAGTCATGATCAGATTAACTCCCCCTCTGTTACAAGGTAACTCCCTGGGAGTCAGAAAACACGTGTACACATGAACTCCCAGGGGAGTTATTCTGAACTGTGAAAAACTGACTCCCCTTAGTGGGCAGGGAGTTAAACTTTTACACGCCTGGATTAACTCCCGGGAGTTAATCTGTACTAACTCCCAGGGGGGTCATTCTGTTACAGGGTGGGAGTTAAGTCTGATATATGTACAAAATGACTCCCCCTTAATCTTTTCAAGAATTTGTTGAGACTTGTACAAAAAAAAAGATTTTAGAACATTTTGAAGTTTTACTGAGTGGAGTTATTTTGGCACAGGGTGGGAGTCATTCTAGTTTAACTCCCGAGGAGTTAAAATTTACATATGAACAGTTTAACTCCCTGGGAGTTAAACCATTCGGGGAGTTAAAACTTTTTGTTACACCGGCTTGTTTGAAAGCTTGATTTCTGATCGAGAGAAGTCACGCGCGTATCCAGAAGCAATGAAGTAATGGTTCTGAATGTTGTATTACAGGGCAGACAACACTGCAAAATTAGCAGACGATACATTTCCACAGGCTCAGGCCTTGGCGCACAAACGACGGAGCTGAGGGAATTTGGTGTACAGTTCCTCAGTGTGGCACCCTATGGGCCCCTTCACAGAGTTAAGGAAAGAAGAAGTTATAAGCAGAACTGATGTTGCTCACTCAGGAAATCCGATGATCTCACCGTGTGTTCCTCAATTCTGTCATCAGAGGGTTCGATCCGGAAGCATTGAATAAATGAGGGAACTTTACTTAATCAAAAGATAACTAGATCTGAAGCAGGTATCTGATTATTTTTAAAAAAAAAACCACATACATGAAAACATAGATAGATAGATGGATGGATAGATAGATGATGATGGACAGAAAATTTTCTTAATTTGCGATATCTACACTTGGATCTTAATAG
>CM065727.1:32317026-32324526 GCA_033310375.1 Conus canariensis | reverse complement strand
CACACACACACACACACACACACACACACACACACACACACACACACACACTATGCTGATTCTGACTAGAACCGCGCATGCAGACAAGGCACAAGTTCCGATCCACTGGATGGACATGAGAGAGGAAACGTCATTCGAAGAAGGACGTGATGTTCTAGGCGATTTTCGTAATCGTAATTTGGCGAATCACCAACAAAGTAGGGAAGGTGCATGTCTGTTTGTTTGTTTGTTTTGCTGTTTCATCTTCCATGTCTCGTTCATTCCGGTCCCAACAGCCAAATCCTAGCTTGTCTCGCCATAAATCCGGCACCGGCAATCCACAAGAAGCAGTCAATTTCACGTCGTCTTGAGGTAACACGCCAGAGGAGACACTGCACTGCTGTCGAGTCACCAAAGTTGTGTTAAGTGTGCCTGTTCTGGTGTAACATGCGCAGGACCCCATATACTGCTTCCTTCAATGGCTTAGTTGCTGAGCCAGCATGAGTGAGCTCTCCCTCCGTCTGTTGACAATTCCCATGAATTAACCGATACCGGTGACCCTGACAGAACCTCGCCAACGGTATAGCCATTGCTTGGAAATCAGAACTGAGGTCACCATGAGAACACGGCATAAAAGGCCACAGACTTTGAAACCTACTATTGCCGATCGATGAGGATGAGGATGACGCAGATAATGCTACGAATTTCCGTTCTAGGCTGGGACTGCATGACAGAGCTGTACTTTAAGCTGACTTTCGTAATATATTTCAACGTCAACCAGGCCCAAGAGATACAGAAACCTGCAATGTTGGCAATACTTCAGAGAGGCACCATTAGATGATGCAATTCGACTGTGTAGTCTCAGTTTTCCCAACTGAGCCCATAACAAAGTCAGCTCTGCGTAGGAGCCGGCCAGAGCAGAACAGTCCTACAAATACATGGCCCTGGTGGGAATCGAACCCACAACCTCAATCGTGAGTCCACAACATTAACCAATTCTCCGCGGCAGCCTATTGTATCCACTAGCCATTCAACAGCTTAATCGACCGAGTTCCTCACCCTCCACTCCCACTCCCCTCTCTCCATACTCCCTACACCAAGCTGAATTACCATGTGTTGGAAAGATTCAGTTTAAGTAAGACAGCCTTATGAAAAAAAGAGGAATTACTTTCTATTTGCCACTAAAATGTACTACAAGTTACTCCTAAATAGCGACAGTTTACCACAAGTACCAACATAAGACATACATCATTTATGACAAAGCAATTAGACCTACACCCCTAATTATAGACCCACACCCCTAATTATAAATCGTGAATATTTATCACAATATACTAGACAATATTCTCTGGGGATAAATAACTGCCATGTATATGCTAGACAATATTCTCTGGGATAAGTAACTGCCATGTTGTGGTCAAGTCTACCATTTGAATAAAACAGCTCCAGCACCATGACACAGGTGCCTTCAAAAGTATCTCGTATGTTACATTTGAAACGAATCATATATACTGCTAAGCAGCTTCTCTGTGATATAGGCAAGAGAGTGTTTATGACATGAATCTTCTCATTCCTTGCGTCACAACAGAATTCATCCATTCTGCCAAGCTCTCTTTCACAAAAAAAATGAACAAGAGAATACTGTTGACAGGTACCTGTATACTTCAAACATAACACCAGAGGTAACGTGCAAGCGGGCAACTAAAACAAGTCGATGACAGAGTGTTGCCGTGACAGAAATCTATATACCCCACGCCTTCCGTGAGAATCAACGAAGAAAAACCAAGTGGACGAAAAACTCGCAAACAAAACAGCATATTTGCGACAGACTACCAGGGCAATGTGTTACATCGGAAATCATCACACAGCCAGGCACTTCGAAGAAGAAGAAGAAGAAGAAAGAGAAACAAGAAGAAGAAGAAATCTCATTGGAGGAAAAAAGACTATCACGACAGAACTCTACACAGTTCGTGCGTTTCATCAGCGGGGATTATACTCACAAGCATTTTAAAAGAAAGACGAAGAGAAAAGAAAAACCAACTAGACTAAGCAGTATTGTTGCGAACGAAACGTAATCCGACAGACAGACATGGTTACTGACGTCATGAGTACCTAGCCGTCCAATCAAATCAATGGCAGGAAGCGCTTCCCGTACTGCAAGAACAACAAAACACTGCCAACTTTTATGCTTTGCAGACCGTGACATAGCGTTCACCTTCTGCTGTCTGCCTCAGTTGATTAGTCGTCAGTAAAACAGTATTACGTAGTTTTCCCGCTCACCGTCCTTGTGTAATGGATGTCATCCCCCCCCCCCCCCCCCCCCGCTCCCCCCACCTCCCCGCATCCTCCTGCCCGCCTCAAACCCCACTCCACCTGAAAAAAAAAATTGCTAGTTTTATTGTAAATGCCCCCCACCCCCCACTCCCCATTATCATTATTATTACTACATTTTCGTTGCTCCTGTTGTGGTCATTAATATTACCATCTTTATCATTGTTCTTCTTGTTGTTGTTGTTATGGTCACAGTTGCTTTTTGTTTAGTTTTTATTTCTTTTTCATTTCATTCATTCATTCTGTTTATTCTAGTTTATATATTCTTTGGGGTGAGGACGAGGGGGTGCTCCACTTTCACAAGAACTCTGGTAGGAGCCGGATGGTGCCCAAAATTTTTTGTCCAATTTTTGGCCACAACCTCCCAGCCCTCAAGCCCCCGTCGCTAACCACTGCACCACAGCGGCCGGCATTATCAGTCTGGTTGATTTTGCTACACTTCCTCTACCGAAAAGCGAGATACTGAAACAAAACAAGAAACGCTGGCCGATTCTTTTTTCTTTTCAAATCGCGCAACTCCAGAATTTCTTGAAAACCAGCACAGATAAATTCTATCTCGACAGTCTCGCAGTGTACTCCAACCGTCGGCATCTGGATGGTATACAAGACAAAAGACAAGATTAAGACTGATAGGGGTGGGGATGGGGGGTAAGTAATCATACAATAATTACTGTGACTGCATCTGGGTGCTGGTGGCATTCATTCAGATTTCCCGTATCAATAGTTCGATAAAATAAACGACATACTTTGAATACTGCCATCCTCTTGCATACACTTTAAAAACGTATGTACGCCTGCAGCCACCATTGGCATATCTACACACACAGACATGCATGCACACACATCACAAACACACACACACGCACACGCGCGCGCGCGCGTGCTTGCGCGCGTGCGCACGAACGTACAAACGCACACACATACAGAGAGAGAGAGAGAGAGAGAGAGAGAGAGAGAGAGAGAGAAGAGAAGAGAAGAGAAGAGAAGAGAAGAGAAGAGAAGAGACAGACAGGCAGACAGACAGCCTGCCAGACAGAGAGCGGGAGAGGGGTGTGTGTGTGGGGGGGGGGGGGGGGGGGGGGGAGGAGGGGGGGGCACCACAGTTTAATCTGCTTTTCTTTAAAATGAAGTCCTGCGTCTGGATTTTTTGCGCATATAACTTTGTACGCAGCGGCCTCATACCAACAGCACAAAAACACTCAATTTTAGACCTGTTCTGAAGCCAGCCAAAAAGAACACACACACACACACACACACACACACACACACGCGCGCGCGCGCGCGCGCGCGCGCGCGCTGAAGTCATGCACCCAATTAATGGCAGGAAATGCTTCATTCAAGGGGTTGAGAGAGAGAGAGAGAGAGAGAGAGAGAGAGAGGAGAGGAGGAGGGGGGGGGGGGGGGGGGGAGGGGAGGGAGGTCCGGTGCTACTTTTTTGGCTGATACCCAACGAAACGGCTCGGTAGACATTTCTAATTCATCACTCGACTGTTGTCATCTATTATGGTTTTTTATATTTACGTTCTCTTGATATTTTCCCGTTCTGGATTTAGTTCTGTGATCATTTCTACCTTTGATTTCTTCAGTGTATCCCAATAAGCTTAACGTCTAAACGGCCTCTCCATCTCATTAACTCTTTCTCCACCTGAAGTACTGAGATCAAGTAATTTTCATCACCACCTGCTTTTGAATTGTCACTCTCTGCCAAGTCTGTACCTTCATTCCTTTTGGAGCGATTTCCTGGGTATATTATGTGAATCTATAATGTGCATACTCTTCCAGTTTCTCCCAAGATCTGCCAAGACTTACCGTAGGATCGCTTGAGTTGGTCCGAAAATTGACTGTGCTGCTGAAGCTTACCATGGGTTTCTAGCGACAGTGCATTAGGGTTGAAAGGGTTACGATTGAATGATTTTGTAAATAAAGTCGTAACAGTGCAGGATTCTGAGAAAACGAAACGGAAAAGGAAAAAAAAAAACAAGCAAACACACACACACACACACACACACACACACACACACACACACACTCGCGCGCGCACGCACACACACACACACACACACACACACACACACACAACACACACACACACACACAGAACACCAACGATCATGACGGTGTGCCAGCTCGTCTCTACATGTTTGTTAAATGCGACGTCAAGTCTTGACTCGCTACACTATAATACACATTTATATACGTATACATAATAGTAGTCATGATAATGATATGAAAAATAATAATAACGATAATTATTATCATTATCATAAACACACACACACACACACACACACACACACACACACACACACACACACACACACATACGTGCGCGCGTGCACGCGTCGAACAAGGCTTATCTCGATCCTTAAAGTGAAAATGAAATGCGAGCATCTTGATACATCAATACGCGTCGTGTTATACATGAAACTATCAAAAGGTCATGCATAATACTAAAAAACCTTTCTCTCATCAAGGTCTTTATACAATAAAAAAGAAAAAAAACCCAGAAAACTAGAAATAAAAAGAAGAATCACTACCTAAATGAATGAATAACTAAATATATAAGATTTAGAAAGAGGGGGGTTAGTTACCACCAAGGACAATAGACAAACTAAATATATAAAACGCGATATGTAGACGCTGAACGACATCACGCGTCTTGTTGATGTCTGGCAATGAACCAGACAATAAACATGAAGAGAGAGAGAGGAGAGAGAGAGAGAGAGAGAGAGAGAGAGAGAGAGAGAGAGAGAGAGAGAGTTTCTCGATGCTGCTGATGATGAGAATCGTAACAGAACAGCTGGGGCAGATATTATCACTGATTAGATGGTTGCCGAGAATCATTCACACTTCCGTCGTTTTAAATCACATGTATGAACAAAATAAGTCGATGTAATCATTCTGTTTTCGTTACCCGTCTGTATGTGTGTGGAAGGGGGAGGAGGGAGCGATAATGCGCAAAGGAAGGGAAATGAAATTAAAGTCAAAACAATGTTTTCAGATGGAACTCTCAAAAATAAAAATAAAAATGAATTAAATAAAAATAAGATACAATCAAATGAAATGGAATGAAAATATAAAATAAACTGCCTTTTTTGCATTCAGCTGTCGATGCATAAAAAGAACAGTGTGTGTTGTGTGTGTGTGTGTGTGTGTGTGTGTGTGTGTGTGTGTGTGTGTGTGCGCGTGCGTGTGTGTGTGTGTGTGTGTGTGCGTGCGTGCGTGCGTGCGTGCGTGCGTGCGTGCGTGCGTATGTGTGTGTGTGTGTGTGTGTACCTGCACCATCACACTCCAATTTCCGACCCAGCTTTCTGAACAATCTGTTGCAAGCTTCAAAAAGCTTATTTCCGCTCCAGTAATGTGTGCCAAATGGAAGTTCGTTATCCGTGTCGTTTGTGTTTTGTTTCACTCTTTCTTCATGGATTGACTGATTTACAGTCCAACACATTTATTTCTAAACAGCCGCTTACACCTACAAGCAAGCACTACAGACAGATTTATCTTTACACACTAATGGGTGTCAAGCGTAAGATGATTAATTAATGTCATGACATATGAATCAGGCCGATTTGCAGTTAATTTTTTTTCAAAGTAACAATGTCACAGCTATATAATTGTCACATCATGTCTCAGAGGTATGTCAATGGGTCATGATATCCTAATGATATACTCCAAGCTAACCGCCACGTTAATATTAAAATAACAAACTTATTTACAACGCATGATACCGTTAACTCAAGTAAAAAGACTTAGAAATCGCAATACACTGACAAATGATTTTCTTGGAGTTAGTTATCAATGTGCAATGCTTCATATTAGACCGAACTCCGATATGTGAAAAGCAAAACATGAAACAGTAGATGTACATGAAGCAAGTGTCCGACTAGAAGGGAACGGGTAAAGCGCAAACCTCTGTCAACGTTGACGAATCCTCATGATTTTCAATCCAACCCTAACTCAGAGTCCATCCCGTAGCCTCCAAACTTTGTAACACTTTTACTTTATGAATGTTTATGTTGTCCACTAAGACCTGGTTGTAATCTGGATCTGCACTAAACCGTATCGTTTCTCAGATAACCACACTTCTAATCAGCCTGCTTTTTTCTCATGAAGATCCATGTCTCATGCCTTAAAGACTTTACGAAAACATTAACAAATGTCAAAATGAAAAAAAAAAAAACAAAAAAAAAACCGGAATCCACCCTGTGCTCCACTTTTTGCACAAAACTTTAATGTTTGGTCTCTATTCCATCTTTTCAACGAAATTTGTTGAAACTGATTCAGTAACATTGCAGACCAACAGACAAATTAATCAAGAGACAGTGGTGGAATCCCAACTTCCTCGGCTGAGATGCAGTTTATTCACAGCTTCATGCTCCTTTCTGTTTAGCAGCCTCAAATGCTGTCTGATGCTGCTTTTAACAAGACGCTTAGAATGCTTATAATAATTATGAGAACAGTGGTAACAGTAAATTGTACTCCTTTCTGTTTAGCAGCCACAAATGCTGTCTGATGCTGCTTTTAACAAGACGCTTAGAATGCTTATAATAATTATGAGAACAGTGGTAACAGTAAATTGTAAAACTAAACAACGTTTGTTTGCTGAAGTTACCGACATATAGGAGAAAAAGGAGGGATATATTCTTTTTCAGGTGGCAGGCAGGAGGTGTAACGCTCTGAAACGATTCTACTCCCAGATTAACTTCCGATAGTCCGACTGGTCGTACCCCAGACTGCCCCCCCCCCCCCCCCCCCCGACCATCTCCCCTTTTCCCACCCCTTCACCACCTCTCCTTCCCCACCCCTATACACTGGATGTACTTGCCGACAGTTAATCTGTGACAGGCAGAGGACCTTTCCTCCCTTCACTTTTTATGATTAATTAGGGCTGTGACACTCGATGGCCAAGGACTATCACCTTCATTTTCCTTGGATCAGCTTAATGAGAATGGTACCCAGTCCTCTTTCACGAAGTTAATCTAGGACAGACAATAATGACACCCACCTCCACCACAACCCCAACACACAAATTAAACCTGGTTGTGCCTTATCCAAAGTTTAGACAATGAACAGTTTGAAGCATGGTTCTTTTGCTAGGCCACCATGTGTTGCATGATGAGGGCGGTGTTCAATTCAGCTGCAGTTAACTGCAGTTAACTGCTTCAAAATAACTTCCGGGAATTAATTTTG
>CM065727.1:32289526-32297026 GCA_033310375.1 Conus canariensis | reverse complement strand
TGATTTTTAAGTTGTGGTTTTTAAAGATTTTACATAATTCTTTTTTCTTGTTTTCAATGGTTCTTGGATTATTGTTTAATGCAGCGACGCCGTCATCTCTGTATAAACCGGCCTGTTTTCCAAGTTGTTTTTGGATGTTGGATAGCATGAATAGTCCGACTAGTTCACATGTTTCGGCACCATCATACGATCCCATAGTTACATCAAATGTGGAGTTTTTGCTCGTTTTTTTAATCCAAGTTTCATTTCTGCTATGGAGTAAGGTTTTTTTTGGTGTGGAAAATAATCTCCATTTCTGACTCTGTTATATTTGTGTATTTGTTGGCAAATTTCAAAGCTTTGTTGAGTAGTTCTTCATCTATGGATGGATAGAAGTCTACTATGTCAAATGTGATGAACATTGTATTTCTCTGTTTGTTGAGTTTCTTAAACCATTGTATGACTTCATAGCTGTTTTTCCAAAGGTTGTATTCGGTGTTTGATTTTATATCTTCTATAGCCTTTTCCAAAATTCTCTTGCTTATTTTGCCCAGTTCAGATTTAGATGGGTTTATTAATCTACATGTTGGGTTGTTTTGGAAGTTAGGCTTGTGGTCTTTAAGCGTTTAACAGATGTTGCTCCCCAAGGGGTTGAGCACCTTCAGATTTTTTAAGGACTTTTTATATTGTTCATAATATATATATATATATATATATATGGAGGAAACACAGTGAGAGTGAAGGAGAATGAGAGAGAGAGGCAGACAGTGAGAGATAGCGAAATACACAATCAGACAGACAGACAGAGAGAGAGAGAGAGAGAGAGAGAGAGAGAGAGAGAGAGAGACAGAGAGAGAGAGTGAGTACATGCACGAGACAGAAAGAAAGAGAGAGAGAGAGGGGGGGGGAAGGGAGAGGCTGGGGGGATTCGATGAAAGAATATTTTTTTTTGAATCGGGACCGTCAAAAGCACTTATAAAGCAACTCCGATGCGAAAGCCAGTTACACACACACACACACACACACACACACACACACACACACACACACACACATATATATATATATATATATATATATATATATATATATATATATATATATATATATGCACGCACACACACACACAGAGTAGTGTGATGCAGAGAGAGCGAGAGAGAGCGAGAGAGAGAGAGAGAGAGAGAGAGAGAGAGAGAGAGAGAGAGAGACAGTTACTGAGACAGAGACATAGAGACTAAAGAGAGAGACAGACGGAAACACTAACAGTTAGAGTCAAAGACAAACAAAGAATATGAGGAAGACAAATGGACAGGTAGACTGCTGAAGTCCCTCATGGAAGTGCCATGTACAGCCCTGAAAACGGACCCATCCTTTGATGCGATGCACCACAGCCACACAACCACCACCACCACCACCGCCCTCCTTCTGTGTAAAGCACTCACACTACCCTTCTCTTACTGTCCTGAATCTGAAACAGCTGAAGGGGGAAGGGGGAAAATGTTAAGTGTCATGGGAACAAGAGACAAAAGAGGCGTTAAAGTCAAACAATGAAAGGGCGCATCACTTCAAACCAACGTTGCTGATGGCGCCCATTCACCAAGCACATCTGCAGTCAAGAGGGTTGAAAGAACAGACGTGGTCACTTCACCTAGAAAGGAAGTTTCCTGGTGTGTGCCTCTCGTCTGCAGGTGTGGTTGGGGTGATGAACGTTGCAAGCCACAATGGTTCTGGGGTGACGTAACGTTTCATGGCCTCGCTATTGGAACAAAATTGATGTTCCTTTCTATTGTTCTAGACTTGAGGAAGAAGAATGATAGCCCGGAGTAGCAGTGAAGCCTGCGAGGTATTAGGTATTTTGTTCTCCTGTTGGTACTAGTTTCCTATTACCTTTTTTTTTTTTTTTAAACCTGACAGTGTACAGGCCTGCTGAACCTGTTTTCTTCCCCATGCTGTTAGAAACGTTATCCCTCCCTCCATACACACACACACACACACACACACACACACACACACACACACACACACACACACACACACACACACACACAAACACGCGCGCGTGCGCGCGCGCGCTGTGCCAAGATTTATTTCAATTCTTAATGTGAGATGGAAATTCGAGCGCCTTGATATTTCAACACACGTCTTAAATATGAAACATTCGAACCGTCAAGCATAATAAAAAAAACAACTTGACAGCACGGTTTCAATACGATGAAAAAATAAAAACAAAAGCAAATTTAAAAAGAACAACTAACTAAACAAATAAATAGAAAATGAACGTAAATGAATAAGTAAATACATGAAATACGACAGGCAGACGTTGAATGACGTCATGCATCTAATCAATAACAGGACATCAATTAGACTATTAACATGGAGAGAGAGAGGGGAGAGAGAGAGAGAGAGAGAGAGAGAGAGAGAGAGAGAGAGGACAGACAGACAGACAGACAGACAGACAGACAAACAGAACTCATGTTGTTGATGACGCGGATCGTGACAGAACAGCTACGTCAGATACTATTACCTACTAGATGACAGCCAGGAATTACTCACACTCATGTTGATTTTGACTCATGTGTAAACAAAGTGCGTCCATGTAAACATTCAGTAAATTTCAAAACTAAACAACGTTAGTTGTCTGAAGGCACCAACACCATGTGAGCAGGAGATGGGTAATAGTCTTTTTCAGATGACAGACAGTAGGTGCAACATTCCGTAATGGTTCTGCCCCATATTAACTCCTGAGAGACAGTCTGTTCTTGTCCCAGACTGCACCCCCCCCCCCCCCCCCCCCCCGGACCTGCGAAGATCCTTTCTTCCATTAAGAAAGGGTGAACACCGTAGTAGTCGCACCTTCTCGCCACGTTAATGTGGGTGTTTCCTCAGGGGGACATGGGGCAGGTTGTTTTGACTAACGCGGCACGGGAGCGGAATACTGGCGCTATATCAAAACTAGATCTCGGCCTCTCCAATCAAGGAAAGCCGCAGGCTAGACCAGTCCAGATGGAGGAGTAAGGCCCCCACCAAAATGGAAGGAACTGAGTGCAGGCCCACCGGCGTGTGGATACGCCCTGACACTGCTCCAAGCCTTACCCCAGCCATGGGTTAAATGGCAAAAGCATCCAGCCTGCCGAAGATGGAGTGTGTCAGCTACGGCGCAGGTCCTGGGGATAAATTAGGGCACACACGCATCAACGATTACGGTCATGCGTCAGACTACCTTGTCGTCATGGCGTCGTCCCTATCAGCGACAACCGGGGAGGGACGGAGCCGGGCCCTTAGCCTCAAAGGGGCCCACCCAAGCGACCGGTGCCTCTGTTAACCTGACGGTCGGGGGAGGCAGAGTAGAGCGACAGACCAGACTACCCAGCCTCCTACCACCCTTACAGTGGCTCAGTGGAATGCAGAAGGACTAGGGAACAAGAAGCCAGAACTGCAAAAGTTTCTAAGCAAAAACAACATCGATGTCATCTGCATCCAAGAAACGCACTTGAAAGATCATCGACGTTTCTTCGTAAGAGGCTACGAGACATTTCGCCAAGACCGCGAAGACACACACAAGGGAGGAATTATTACCCTTGTCAGAAACTCCATCCCTGCAGTGGAGACAAACAGATCAAGAAGACAAGAACTAGAACGCCTGACTGTCAAGCTCTTGCTGCCCAGTGGAGACCTACGGATCACCAACTGCTACAGCCCATCAACCTCATCTTTCACGCTACACAACGTGAAGCTGGAAGCTTACAGACACCTGGTGGCTGGAGACTTCAACAGCCACTCACAAAGCTGGGGATATGAGGAAATGGATGCCTGTGGTGAGGAAAGTGGAGGACTGGATTATGGAAAACAATCTAGTACTCATCAACCAGGTGGACGACAAACCAACGTGCTTCTCCAGAGCTTGGAAAACCACCTCCACACCAGACCTGGCAGTAGCTACTGATGACATTCACAAGCTCACGTCCAGAGAAGTCAGCACCCAGCTTGGAGGGAGCGACCACCTGCCAGTCATTCTCAACATCTCCAGCTTAGGATGTACTGAGCGCAACATGCAACCAAGTTGGAACTTCAAACGAGCCAACTGGACCCTCTTTGCAGAAAAGGCTGACCACCACACCAAAAACATTTGCTGTGCAAATGACCTGAACAAGAACGTCCAGAATTTCACTGATGCAGTTCTTCAGGCAGCAAAGCAGGCAATCCCAAGGGGCAAAAGAAGACATTACCTGCCATACTGGAGTGACGTGACACACTGGAACAGCTTGACACTGAAATGGACAATGCCAGAGAAGCTATGGAGCAACCCCCCACTCCAGAGAACCTAGTGAGGCACAACAACGCCAAAGAAGCTTTCAACCAACAGAAGAAAGCTGAACTCCAAAAAAGCTGGAACGAGACGACCAGCAGCCTCAACATGGAGAAGGACACCAGCAAGCTGTGGAATCTAACAAAAGCCCTGAATGAAGACACCAGAGCGGGACACAGCAAAACCGTCATCGAGGAAAACGGTACGCACCACACGGGAAGGAAAGCAGCAAACATTCTGGCAGACTTTTACAAAGAGGAAAGCGAAGCAACAATACCCAATGCCCGAGTGCAGGAAGTCGGCAAGGAAACCAGGGAGAAGCTGAAACACCAGAACCCTACACCGTCCATGATGTCAGCCTTCTCCATGACTGAACTCAATGCAGCCATTAAGAAACTAAAGCCAAAGAAAGCCCCAGGGAAAGATGGTGTTCCCAATGACATGATCAGGAGACTTGGAACCACAGCAAAACAGAAGCACCTTCTGATCATCAACCACTCATGGAGCTCAGGGAAATTCCCAGACCGATGGAGAGAAGCAGTCATCATCCCCATCAGAAAGAAACAGAAAGACAAAACCAAGAAACCCAGCTACCGACCAATCAGCCTCCTCAGTTGTCTGGGCAAGGTGATGGAAAGAATGGTGAACACAAGACTCCTGAAACATCTGGAAGAGAATCACCTGCTCAGCAACACACAGTCAGCATACAGGAAGAACCGCAGTACGGAAGACCAGCTCGTGTACCTCGCCCAACAGATCGAAAACGCCTTTCATGAGAAGAAAAAGGTACTCGCTGTCTTCGTGGACCTGACCAAAGCCTTCGACAAGGTATGGAAGGAAGGACTTCTCCTGCAAAACAAGAAAGTGGAAGGGAATATGTACCGCTGGATACGCAACGTCCTCCAGTACCGCACAGCAAGAGTTCCAACTTGATGGGAAAATTAGCCATCGAATCACTCTACAACAAGGTGTACCACAAGGAGGAGTCATTTCCCCTACACTCTTTCTCATCTTCATTGACGACATCGCTGAGAAGCTCACCAAGCCCATCTCCAGAGCTCTCCACGCCGACAATTTTGCTGCCTGGAGTGCTGCAGGATGCAGGAAGCACTGGAACACGTCGGAAGATGGGCCTCTGACTGGGGCGTAGAAATCAGTGCCACCAAGACAGTGGCCACAGTCTTCTCGCTCTCGCCACTGCCAGAAACCATCAGCCTGAAAATAAATGGAAGAGAGCTGAAACAAGAAGACAACCCAACATACCTAGGCATCAAGCTGGACAAGTGGCTTACTTGGAATCCGCACCTCAAGAACATTGAAAACGAAGCAGTCAGGAAGCTCGCCATCATGAAGAAGCTGGCCGGTACATCCTGGGGCGCAAACAGCAGCATCCTGCAGAAGGTGTTTGTGGGTACCGTCAGACCAACCCTGGAGTATGACAGTTCTGCATGGGCCACTGCATCCAAGACCAACACCAGTCACCTGAACAAAGTGCAGAATGCAGGATTGCGACTGATCACTGGTGGGATGAAGACTACCCCAATCCAAGCCATGGAGAAGCTGACTGGCCTACATTCCCTCGAAGACAGACGCAAGGAGAAGGTTTTCATCCACAGTGAAAAGTTACTGCGTATGCCTACCCACCCCATGCACACCGAGATGCAGAACCCCACCAAAAACAGGCTAAAGAGAACAAGTTTCAACCACCCGTCTAAGAGCCTGCATCGCAGAAATGAAGACCTGCTGCCTGCTTCACCAGCCGAAATGGAGATGCTTCCAGATTTTGAGGAACCAGACAATCACCTGGAAGATATCGCAATCATCACCGAGGTTCCTGGCATTAAAAGAATGGACCGTCAAGCCCCTCAAGTAATGAAAGCTCTAACACAGGAGATGATTGCCAACCAATACAACCCCAGTGAGTGGACCACGTCTTCACAGCTGGATCATCAGAAGGAGCAGTCAAGAATGGAGGAGCAGGGTTCTTCATCAGACACACCAATGGAAGATTGACGCACAAGGCCTTCCCTACTGGAAAGATCTCCTCCAACTACAGAGCGGAGACAATAGCACTGCTCCACGCAGTGAGGATCTTGCTCGGACCGGCCAGCCCATCACAGAAGGTTGTCTTCTTCACAGACTGCCGATCCCTGCTGCAGGGACTTCAGAACACAAGAAGTGAACAACATATGCAGGACATCAAGGCTGCCCTCCATGAACTCTCAAAACAGTCTGTCATTACGCTTCAGTGGATTCCGTCTCACTGTGGGATCATGGGCAACGAAAACGCTTATGCTCTCTCCAAGGCAGGCAGCAAAATGGAGCAGTTCAGCCACCCCATGACCTACAGGGAGGCCAAGGCCATCATCCACAACCAGTTTCGGTCCCAGTGGAAGAGAAGGCTGGGTGCAGAGAGTGGTGCTGACCCGATCCACCAGCTCCAAAGGCACCAGCAGACAATTCTCTTCAGACTGAGGACCGGCCACTGCAGGCTGCTGAGCCAGCTTAACCGCCTGAAGATCACCTACACTGACCAGTGTCCATGCGGCACTGAACCCCAGACCACTGAACATGTCCTCCTGCGCTGTCCTACTCACGCAGCTCTACGACACAAAACCTGGCCGGGGGGGAGCAGAGTTACAGGCGTAGCTTTGGGGAGCCCGTTCTGACCTGGAGAAGACCGCTGGCTTCATCATGGCGGCCGGGTTACGAGTCTGACGCATCCAGCTTCAATCGAACGCAGAGAGAGAGAGAGAGAGAGAGAGAGAGAGAGAGAGAGAGAGAGAGCACCCCCCCCTCCTTCCGTCCCCTCCACCCCATCCCCCACTCCGCTGTCCAAGATGTACTTGTCGACAGTTAATCTGGGTCAGGTTCGTATATCCCACTTCCCATTTCATGATTGATTGTGGGCTCCGAAACTCGATGAGCAAGAAGCATTATCATCTACATTTTCCTTTGATCTGCTTAATGAGGATGGTGCCCAGTGCTTTTATCCACGAAGTTAATCTAGGACAGGATCAGAATGACTAGCACCTCCACCACCACCATCTCAGCACACAACATCTGGTTGTACCTCAGCCAAAGTTTGGATAATGAACTGTATGGTGCAATATTCGTGTAGGGCCAGCATGTGCTGTTTGATGAGGGTGGTGCTCAATTCAGCTCCAGCTAATTGCAGGCAATTGCTCCTAAACATATGCCGGGGGTTAACCTGG
>CM065727.1:32267026-32277026 GCA_033310375.1 Conus canariensis | reverse complement strand
TTCAATTATAAACGAAGCTTGCTCTTATGTCCTAGATCGAAGAAATAGGGGGAAATAAGCATTCATATCTGCAGTGGTAGATAATTCTGCCTAACTAACAGTATGTGCTTGAGAGGGTGAATGGGGAAAAAATTTAGTAAATGCTTCTCAAAATGAGCCTTCAGCAAGCTTATAGTCTCCAATGGGGAGACATTCTCCAATGGGGAGGAAACTCACTAGTATATAACTCCTGGTCAGATACCGATATTTCGAAACCTGATTGTTTCTACTCAGTGACCGCGGAAAGTGGTAATTTGACTCCTCTGCCTTTCCGGTTTTAACAAGAATGCTATCCTAGAAAAGTCTGGTGTGCAATACCGTAGTGTGTTTGTTGAGTTTTCAAAAAACCAACCAAGGTGCCACCTAAGAAGCAAAAGAAAATCACGAAAGAGCAAAACAAGCTACATTTTCTTATGAAAAGTAGAAAATATAAAATATATATATATATATATATATATATATATATATATATATTGTGTGTGTGTGTGTGTGTGTGTGTGTGTGTGTGTGTGTGTGTGTGTGTGTGTGAAATTCTGTGTGTATGTAGGTATGTATCCACGTATGTATGTGTGTGTCTGTACATGGACTTGTATGTTTATGCATATAATAGTTTATGTATGTGTGTATGTATATATGTACGTGTATAATATATATATATATATATATATATATATATATATTGTGTGTGTGTGTGTGTGTGTGTGTGTGTGTGTGTGTGTGTGTGTGACTAAATGTATGTAAGTATGTTTGTATGTATGTATGTACGTATGTATGCATGCATATATATGTGTGTGTGTATGTATGTACGTATGTGTGTGTATGTACGTTTGTATGTATGTACGTTTGTACGTGTGTATGTGTTTATGTATGTATGTATGTACGTATGTATATGATATGTGTGTGTGTACGTATGTATGTGTGTACGTTTGTACGTGTGTATGTATGTGTGTGTCTGTGGATGTATGCAGTGTGTGTGGATGACCGTCTGTATGCAGGTACGAATACATGCAAGATTGTTTTAGCGTGTTGTGTGTGTGTGTGTGTGTGTGTGTGTGTGTGTGTGTGTTGTGTGTGTTGTGAGAGAGAGAGAGAGAGAGAGTGAGCGCATATGCATGTATGAGAGCCACAGAAGGAGAGAGAGAGGGGGAGAGAGACAGAGACAGACAGACAGACAGACAGACAGACAAGAGACAGAGAGAAGAGAGAAAGAGACAGAGACAGAGAGAAAGAGACAGAGAGACAGAGAGAGAGGGGGGGGAGACAGACGGACAGAGACAGAGACAGAGACAAAGACAGAGAGATAGAGAGACAGAAAAAGAAGGAGAGAGAATGTGTGTGTGTGTGTGTGTGTGTGTGTGTGTGTGTGTGTGTGTGTGTGTGGTGCGCGTGGTGTGTGCGTGCTGTGCGTGCGTGCGTGCGTGCGTGCGTGCGTGCGTGGCGGCGTGCGTGCGTGCGTGCGTGTGCGCGTGCGTGCGTGCGTGGCGTGCGTGCGTGCGTGCGTGCGTGTGTGTGTGTGTGTGTGGTGCGCGCGCGCGCGCGCGAGCGCGTGCATGCAAGTGAAACCAAGAAGAAGACGCACCAAGTGAGACTGAAAACTATGAATCAATAACAACAACACGAAATCTGTCTTAATGTCACCTCTCACGCCATTTCCACGCACAGTGGTCTTCTAGTCGTAAGTCTCCACTGAGCAAGGTAACCACCACTACCCATTCTCAGAAAGATCCGTGTCTGTCTGTCAGGACAGGGGGAACAACTAAGCTGACATGTTCATTTTCCTGACTCCCTGACCCTCTTGGACATGGAGCAGGCAGGAAGGTGGGGGTGGATGGAAGAGTGGGTGAGGCAGATAAAGAGACAGGAGGGACTGGATTTGCACGGTGAGAGGGTGGGAGGTGGGGGGTGGGGGTGGAGATAGAAGGCAAGGACGATTCTCCTTTGCATATCCCCAACAACCAACACTTCAGCAACGCTTATTTTCCACCATCAGTCTGAAGAACCATTTCCGCAAGGCACGGAAAGTCATCGGCTTTGCACAGACGAATTGCGCAAGTCTAGGAAGGTTTGACGTGTTTAATCTGGCAATCTGGCAGCGTCTTGGCGCTGAGTCACTGTTTAATCTGGCTTGGGAAGACATCGACAAATATTGCGAAATCGTTCATCTGTTTGCAGTCTGTCCGATGCGAAAAGCGGCATCGGAAACTCGTGTAAGACCAGGAAACAGGAACCCAGAGTCATCAATCGATATCTCCGAAACCCTGATGACCTGAGGAAGATTTATCCAGTCCTTACGTGGGCAAGTGACACTATTTGTGCGTGCGTGCGTTCGTGTGTGCGTGAGAGTGTTTGTGTGGGTGTATGTGTGTGTGTGTGTGTGTGGAGAGAGAGAGAGAGAGAGAGAGAGAGTGGTGTGTGTGTGTGTGTGTGTGTGTGTGTGTGTGTGTGTGTGTGTGTGTGTGTGTGTGCGCGGCGCGCACGCGCGCGCGTGTGAGTGAGTGAGAGAGAGAGAGAGAGAGAGAGAGAGTGTGTGTGTGTGTGTGTGTGTGTGTGTGTGTGTGTGTGTGTGTGGCGCGCGTGTGTCTATCGAGTGGAGATGGGGATAAGTTCTTTTCAGTTGTCAATTACTATACTGCCGAACGAAAGAAGCACAGGAATTACACGGCAAACAGGACGCCTTTTGACCGCTTTGCTCTTCTCCGGGCGAGACAAACAACATTGAAGACAATGAAAACAAAACACGGACAACCACTTCTCTTTACAAATTGGGCGCCGAATGGACGTGGAATGAGACAATGCTGGGAGAGAGACAATGGTAGTCCAGATGATGATGATAATAATGATAATAATGAAATAGTAATGATAATGATAAAAGAAATTAACAAATAATAGAGGATTACTATCACTTCTAGTAATATTTAGATGATTGTAGCTGTAGTGTTAATAGTGGCTATATAGACAGAGGGGGAGACAGGAGAGGGGATAGAGGATAGTTGAACAAAATGGTTATAGTGGCAGCAGTAATAGTGGCGATGATAATAATAATTATGAAGATGATGATGTTGATCATGAAGCTGATAATGATAAAAATGAGGAGGAGGAGGAGGAGGAGGAGGAGGAGGATGATGATGATGATGATGATATGACAGTAATCATAATAAAAGTAATGTGTATTTGCGTTTGTGTGTATATGTGTGTGAAAGTTTACCAGCTTTTCTTGGGCTTGGACAATTCAAGCGATGTGACTCTCACATGAGCCAGTCTGACGGCTCTCTCTCTCTCCTCTCTCTCTCTCTCTCTCTCTCTCTCTCTCTCTCTCTCTGAGCCTTTGTCTGCCTGTCTCTCTTCAATAAGTGAAAGCCGAAGGAAAGGACGAGGGAACATGCAAAACAGGGTGTGGGGCAAAAGGCGGATTCCTGACGCCTGGGAATTAATCTACTTTTGAGCCCGTATGACCTTTTTTTCTGTTTGTTGATTTGCATCATTGTTGTTGTTGCCTGTTTGTTTTGTTTTCTTTTCTTTTCTTTAGGAAACGATGTGTGAGTTTGACGTTAGACACTACCCCCCTACCCCCTTCCTATTGTTCTTACAGCTCATGGAAAAGGCTAACCTGATCCGAAAAATTGAAGCTTTTACACTAATATGATTTGATTAGACAGCGTGTACGCGGTTTTATGTTCCTGGTTCCACTTCTATAAGGGAGAGAGAGAAAGAGAGGGGAGAGAGAGAGAGGGAGAGAGAGAGAGAGAGAGAGGAGAGAGAGAGAGAGAGAGAGAGAGAGAGACAGAGAGAGAGAGACAGAGACAGAGAGAAGAAGAAGAAGAAGAAGAAGAAGAAGAAGAAGAAGAAATCTGAACTCCAGCACCGTTTTATTGTGGAACGTGGTCAGCACTGACCTAGCTATAACTTGCTTCCCATTTCCTTGTTCTGTCCATCGCTGGCTGCATTACCCGGAAAGGCCATTGAACTGCGATTGTTTCTGTCATACTGCTGAGAATTCCGCTGATTTATTGGTGGTGTGTCTCTGTTTCATACCGTGTGCAGACTAACACTGCCAGGCGGGTCTGCTGAAGATTCTCATACCGGAAGCGATCGTCGGCTACAGACTGTGTAACAAATGCATGATGGCTCTGATCACAAGATACAACTCAAGGTTATTAGTGAAGTGTTTCATTTACACTTTTACACACACACACACACAGACACAGACACAGACACAGACACACACACACACACACACACACACACACACACACACACAGAGTGTGTGTATGTGTATGTGTGCATATGTGTATGTGTGCATATGTGTGCGTGTGGGGTATGTGTATGCATGGGTGTGTGCGTGCGTGCGTGCGTGCGTGCGCGCATGTGTGTGTGTGTGTGTGTGTGTGTGTGTGCGTGCGTGCGTGCGTGCGTGTGTATGTGTGTGTGCGTGTGCGTGTGTGTGTTTGTGGATGTGCAAACGCGCGTGCATGCATGTGAACGTACATCTGGGTGCCTGCGCATGCAATTCGCGCAAGTCATCACGACAAAACAAAATCAATATCAAAGGATGGTACACGTACCATCGCCGTCTTCATCACGTATGTAGATTCAAATCACCTTTTCTGAAGATACCGATACCACGTCAGCTGAGAACGACGCCTCTGCATTCTTCATCCCGAAGAGTGGCTCTAGAGTCACCGCCACCCCCACGTCCATCCCCCACTTTCCAAACACAACCTAGAAGAAAGTCTTGGGAGGGAAGACAATAAAGTTGGCATCAGTATAATGCCTTAGCAATCGCCAGCGCCAGGAACAAGCTGCATGTTTTAACCCCCCCCCCCCCCCCCCCCCCCCCCCCCCCCGCCGTCTAACAGCACTGTTTCTTTATGCAGACCCTTTCACCAAGGCTTGTTTACATTAACCTGCAGTTTGTCAGTTTCAGTCCAGCTATACCCGCCAATCACAACAAGGCCTGCTGGTTACATCGTGCAAAGTCACAACCCCACTCTTTGTCGCAAATTCCGACAAAACAAAAGACAGACGCGGTTTCAAGCTACTATTTATTAAATCGCAATGCAGCAAAAAGAAAAAAAAAAAAAAAAAAAGAAGAAGAAGAGAAAAACAGAGTCATAAACTAATGAGGAGGAAGAAGGTGGGTGGAAGGAAGCAGTGGCGCCGGTGGAGGCACTAATCATCGCAACTTGCGATATATCGTAGTGGTTGCACGCACGTTGTCAGTTTCACTGGGGTTCAAATGCATTGAGTGAAGCACTTCGTTCAGTACGTTCTAAGACATTGTTCCAGATTCCCGCTGCGCAAGGTCTGAATGAGTTTTCTTTTTACAGTTCAAAACGTTGAGTTCGGAGGGTCGAGATACTACGATTGAATGCTGTACGGTTTAGGTCAGTTTGCATTTTTGTTGACCGTGTGATATTTTCCATGATATTTGTCGCATTGAATCCAAATAAATGTTTTTTTTACATCCCTTGACACAAAGCCTATTCAGCTCATGACAGCGAAGCTTCAAAACTCTCTCTCTCCCTCTCTCTTTCTCTGCCTGTGCGTGTGCGCACGTGTGGTGTGTGTGTGTGTGTGTGTGTGTGTTGTGGTGCGTGCGTGCGTGCGTGCGTGCGTGCGTGCGTGCGTGCGTGCGTGTGTGTGTGTGTGTGTGCCTCTTTGTCTGTGTGTCTATTTATCTATCTGTAGTTTTCGAGAGAAACATGAGAAATAAAAGAAATAAATCTATACCCAGGAAAGAAAGAGATGCAAAAGGCTTCTCAAAATTAAAGCCACCCAGTTCAAAATGAAGGCTGCAGATAGGCTCACCGGTCGTTGATGTAATTCACAAGAATCGTCTTACCACAAATCGTGGGGATGGTCACGTTTTTGTTACAATAGCTCCAAAACGCTGCCGCCCCCTCCCTCTGCCCATTCTTCACCACACCCACACCCCCTCCCCCTGTCGTAGTGTCGCAATTGTAGTGTCGCACGCATAACATCTTGCACACACGTAAAATCCCATCTCCAACTTTCGGAAGAGTAGGCCAGTTTGGCCGTTGGTATGGATAACACGTTACACCTTAGCATGCACCCTGCGTGAGGAATGGAAAGAATGAAGAAAGTAAGGAAACTGAGTGAACGATATTGAGCGATATTGATTGGATGGCACAGGAAACGACTGAATGAAGCGCCAGCTGGCAGCTCTTAAGTCGGCACTACCCAGGTAGGCAGCCCGTTGTGTAAATGAGTGTGGATTGTAAAGCGCTTAGAGCTTGGTCTCTAGCCGAGAATAGGCGCTATATAAGTACTCATTATTATTATTATTATTAATTGTTCCAGTGAGACTCGCCACGTTTTACTGCACTGCGGTAAATCACAGAACTGAGACATTTCATGGTATATCAGGGCTCTGTTAATTCTGAGAGAGAGAGAGAGAGAGAAGAGAGAGAGAGAGAGAGAGAGAGAGAGAGAGAGAGAGAGAATCAATTATTATTTCAATATAGACAGAATCAAATAATATTTTTAAGCCTATAATCACCGTCATTACAATGATCGTCGTGGTCATCATCATCATTATCACCCGCATGACCATGATTTTGAAAACATGATTTGAACAGTGCTTTCCTTCTATCAATGATGTTGTTATCATTATACAAAGGTATCATAATGGCATTTTCACAGTTTTCAAAACAATTACATTTTACACAAGTCCCTTTCATGGGGTGTCACTAGACTGTGAAAAAGAAAGTCCTGTTCAACAAATGTAACTAATCATAAGTTACAGACGATGATTGTGCCAACCGTTTCCCTTGATTTCTTCATCACTGGTTTTAAAAAGCAGTAAGAATTAATCCAAACAAAAATATAATGCAACAAAGAACCTGGTGAATGACAGTACAATCGTAACTTACGGATTAGCATCTGGTGTTTTTGTTTGTTTATTCGTTTTTGTTGCTTTCTTTCCGCTTTCCTATGAATTGTTTTATTCCCATGGATAAATTCGTATAAGGAACATCTCAGTCTGCGTAAGGGAAAGAGTAAGCTTAAATTCCCGTGCGCAAAACGTTACTCTGATTCTGGGTACGTCTGGCGTGTGCGGCAAAAACACATATGAACATAATCGGCATGAGAGTCAGCAAGCAATTATATACCGCGTCTGGCTGACAGCAACTGGCTAGCTGCAGCTAGAACGTTGGACAGGCGCCATTAACTTACATCTGGGTATCTCGCATTGCAAGATGTGTGGCGCCAGGAAAGGGCTGTTCTGTATACGCCAGTCACTCCATGCCATCGTGGGTATTTTCAATGATGTTCGCTTCTCATTCCCTACACCGGTCGGAAGGTATTACGCGTTCGACAAGTCCGGGCAAAATTCACAGAAGCCATTTTCCCGGTCACAGCCTCTTCTCTGCGTGCACATTCATGGACGCAGTCTAGTGCCTACAGAAAGGAGGCTATCGGGTTTTCTGTTCAGTTTTTGTCATGGACGCAGTCTAGTGCCTACAGAAAGGAGGCTATCGGGTTTTCTCTTCAGTTTTTGTCATGGACGCAGTCTAGTGCCTACAGAAAGGAGGCTATCGGGTTTTCTGTTCAGTTTTTGTCATGGACGCAGTCTAGTGCCTACAGAAAGGAGGCTATCGGGTTTTCTCTTCAGTTTTTGTCATGGACGCAGTCTAGTGCCTACAGAAAGGAGGCTATCGGGTTTTCTCTTCAGTTTTTGTCATCATAGTCCGAATGACTATGCGGGCCTTCCTAGATTTTTTTGTGATCCAACAGGAGTGGGATGGAGAAAGGGCGGGGTGGAGAGGACGGAGGCAGGAAGTACTGTCCTGCGAAAATCAGTCAGAGACACAAGATAAATACAAATTGTTTACATCAAATTTATAGCATGATAACCATCAACTGGCATCTGTAGAACAGATAAATCTGTTCCGTGAAGAAAGCGTTAGTATTTTCCTTCATCTTTCACCCCTATCATTTAAAAAAAGGGGGAGAGAAATATGGAATGGAAAAAGCCAAATAAAATCACACACACACACACACACACACACACACACACACACACACACACACACACACATACAGAGAGAGAGAGAGAGAGAGAGAGAGAGAGAGAGGAGAGACATAGAGAAAGAGAGAGAGAGAGGGGGGGAGGTGGGGCATAAGAATAAATAGACACTGCAGAATAGGTTGCTTGTATCCACTCTGGATAGTGTATACACAAGGCACATTCTGACGGAACGTAGAGATCTGGGCCTTGACTGACCACTTATGCGGCATATGACCTACTAGTCTTCTTGTGGTCTTCCTACGTCCTGCCTTTTGCGCCAAATATGAGAAGATAAGTGGGTTCTCGTTCTTCGTTTTCACTATCCTAACTGTTTATTTGTTTTTGCCTGAAGAAGACCCAAGAGGTCGAAATGCATTGTTTTTGACCTTACTCTGTTTGTCTGTTCCATGGGAACAACTCCACGCTCTCCACGAGTTTCTTTCTACTCTACTACTGTACTCTGTTTGTGTCCATGCGGTAACTAACTCCACGCTCTCCACGAGTTTCTTTCTACTCTACTACTGTACTCTGTTTGTCTGTGTCCATGGCGGTAACTAACCCCCTTTTTAATTTTGCTTCATTTTCCGCTCTCAAGTCACTTCATGAAACCAACTTGTTTAAAATTCGTTTTCTTTCTTTTCTTTAAGCTGGGGCTCTGTCCTCCTATTTCCTCACTTGTTTTGCCCTATCAACTCTCATTCACCATGGAAATCTGTATAATCTATTACCGATGGACATTCACATGCTGACTTTAATATTTCAATACTTGAAACTTAGCATCTGGATTTTTTAAATGCAGTAAAGTTTGGTGTACTGACACTTTCATTGTGTTTGTGACAAGAAAGGGATAGAAAGAAAGAAAGAATTCGCAACGAATGAAAGCTACCAAAACAAAGAATCAAATGTGCATTTGTGTAGTAAATATGGAGCCTGAAATGCTGCAAGCTGAAATGTGTCCAGGTCGAATACGTCTGTGAGTTTAAATTTCCCCTCAGCTCTCAGTTCCCTCCTGTGGTTCCGAAAGTTTCCTGAAAGCCCTCATTAAAAGAAAAAGCGAAAAGGAAAAGATGAAAGAATGAGATTGGGAAGAATGAACGAAAACAGAAGGAATGAAAAGGTGTTGTGTAGGAGGACTACGAGTCTCTCACGAACTGGCACATTCCCCAATGAGGCTATTCTTAACATGAATAGCAATGAGAAGAACAAATATACAGGAAAGTCGTGAGGAGAAGCCCAGAAGTGAGACAAGTATCAATGTGTGTGTGCATGTGTGTGTGCGTGCGTGCGTGCGTGCGTGCGTGCGTGCGTGCGTGCGTGCGTGCGTGCGTGTGTGTGCGTGCGTGCATGTGTGTGTGTGTGTGTGTGTGTGTGTGTGTGTGAGAGAGAGAGAGAGACAGAGAGAGAGAGAGAGAGAGAGGGAGAGAGAGAGAGAGAAAACCTAGAAGTCAGTACAAAACAACTATACGCTCTGCTCGCACTATGCTGCACTAATTGGCTCTAATTGTTGTGAAAGTGTCGGCAGGCGTTCTTCAAATAAAGCTGCATCCCCTGCCCCGTTCACGTCCTCTCCGATCGCACCTTCCACGGCTTCTGTTGGGTTGTCTATCATTATGATCACGCAAAATCTCTCAACGATTTTAACAAAACTTTAGAAAAACAAAACTTCAGTAAGTGAAAGAGAAAAAGAGAGAGAGAAGGAGAGAGAGAGAAAGAGAGAGAGAGAGAGAGAGAGAGAGAGAGAGAATACATGCGCGCACATGTGAGAGAAATCAAGAAATACCAATTAAAACTTAAAGCGACAAATGAATAACAACACCACAAACTCTGTCCTAATGTCACTTCCAACGCCATGTCCACGCACAGTTGTTTTCTCGAATCTCCATTGAACAAGGTAACCGCCACTACCCATTCACAGACGAATCTGAGCCT
>CM065727.1:32252026-32257026 GCA_033310375.1 Conus canariensis | reverse complement strand
CACACACACACACACGTATGAGCGCACAGCACACACACACACACACACACACATATACACACATGCGTGCGCATTTGCGCGGACACGTATGCACGCACATATGTGCGCGCTCGCACACAAAACACAACACACACACACACACACACACACACACACACACACCCAATGACACACACACACACACACACACACACACACACACACACACACACACACACAGAGCCACAACCACTGACGGTGCAAGCGCTTGTGTGTGTGTGTGTGTGTGTGTGTGTGTGTATGTGTGTGTGTGTGTGTGTGTGTGTGTGTGTGTGTGTGTGTGTGTGTGTGGGCGCGCGCGTGCGTGCGTGCGTGCGTGCGTGTGTGTGTGTGTATGTGTGTGTGTATGTGTGTGTTGTGTGTGTGTGTGTGCGTGCGTGCGCGCGTATGTGTGTGTGTGTTTGTGTGTGCGCATGCACGTGTGTTGCTGTGTATGTTCATGTGCATATATGTGTGCACGTGTGTCACAGAGTGTGTGTGTGTGTGTCGGCGCGTTGTGTGTGGGTGTGTTGTGTGTGTGGTGTGTGTGTGTGTGTGTGTGTGTGTGTGTGTGCGTGCGCGCGCGCGCGCGCGCGCGCGCGTGTGTGTGTATATGGATGGGTGCGTGTATGTTTGTAAATGTGTGTGTGTGTGTGTGTGTGTGTGTGTGTGTGTGTGTGTGTGTGTGTGTGTGTGTGCATTTGAGCTTATGTCTGGGTGCCCGCAGCGTGCAAGACATCACGGTAAAAGCAGAATCAATATTAAATGACGGCATACCTGTCATCACTGTCCTCAAAAATCACCTCTAAAGATATCGATCCCCCCGCCACATGAGAACGACGTCTCAGCATTCTTCGTCCCGGAACAGCGGCTCCAGAAGCCCTCCCTCCCCAAATTCTATCCCCACTTTCCAAACACAACCCGGAAGAGTCTTGGGAGGAAATACAATAAATCTGGCATCTGTGTAAATGCCTTAGACAACGCCAGCGCCAGGAACAAGTCGCGGGCTTCAACCCCCTTCTAACTATAGCCCTGTTCCTGTATGTAGACCCTTCCACCACGGCTTGTTTATCATTACCCGGCAGTCTGACAGCTTCATTCCACACCTGCCCTCCCATCGCAACAGGGTCTGCACGTTACGTCGCGCCATGTCGCACTCTCATTATTTGTCGCAAATTGCCATGAAGCACGGAGGGGACGCGGACAAAAAAAAAAAAGCTTTAAAATGAAGAGGGGAAAGGGTGGGAGAGAAGAGAAGTGGGCAAAGTAGGCACTATTCGTCGCAGGTTTCTATAAATCGTAATGATAGCACCCGTATTGTCAGTTTTTGTGTTTCCATGCGCTGAGTGAATCCCTTCGCCTCACGTATTCCGCAACACTGTTCCAGATTTCTGTGGTGCTAGGTATGAATGAGATTTATATACTTCAAAGCGCTGAGTTTTGATGATTGAACGCTGTATGATTTATGACACTTTGTATTTTTGCTGTAAAATGTAATATTTTCCATAAAATTTCTCGCAATTGATCAAGTGAATGTTTACACCTTTGACACAGAGGCTGTTCAGATCATGACAGTAAACTCCTCTCTCTCTCCTCTCTCTCTCTCCTCTCTCTCTCACACACACACACACACACACACACACACACACACACCACACACACACACACACACACACACACACCACACTCTCTCTCTCTCTCTCTCTCTCTCTCTCTCTCCTTGTGTGTGTGTGTATGCACGCGCTTGCGCGTGGGTGCGTGCGTGCGCTTGCGTCTTTCTATCTGTCCATTTATCTATCTCTTGTTTTCAAGAGAAACAAGAGAAATGAAAGAAAGAAATCAATATCCCGGAAAGAAGGAAATTCAAAGGGTTTAAAAGAAGCCATCCAGTCCAAAATAGTGACGGTTGACAAACTGATTTACTGTTGATGTAATTCACAAGAACCGTCTGAACACAAATCGTGGGGAGGCTCACGTTTTTGTTGCAACAGCTACGAAATGTAACCCCACTTCCCCTTCACCACCACCCTCCACATCTCCTTCCCCTTTTCGTGATGCCACAATCGTTCCATTAAAAGACTCGCCACCTTTTAATGCACTGTAATAAATGTGGAACTGAGACATTTCGTGATATGTGAGGGCCCTTCTAGGTCTGCCTACAGCTCAACAGAGAGAGAGAGAGAGAGAGAGAGAGAGAGAGAGAGAGAGAGAAGAGACGACAGAGAAGACGAGACAGAGACAGAGAGAGAAGAGAAGAGAGACAGACAGACAGACAGACAAACAGACAACCAAATATTACTCTTAAGACACACATACAGAATCAAGTATGACTTTAAAGCCTTCAATTATCGTCATTATCATAATCACCGTCGTCATCGTGTCTCGCATAACTAGGTTTTGAAAGTAGGATTTAAACAGTGCTTTCCTTCTGTGGTTATTAGTCAGAATATGCCAGATGTAAACCTGCAACGTTTTGACTGGAGGAGATGGGGGAGGGAAAGTCCAGGAGGGGGCCCGGGGTGAGGTAAGTACTGGGAGGGGAGAGAGGCAGTTCGATATTCAGCAAAATGGGTCAACCTCCCTTGACATTTGCTACAACATTGTACGCTGCAGCTGGGTGGGTCATTTTGATTTAATATTTGATAAAGAATTGTTCGACGTTCGGCAGAACAGGTCATTCTGTATCAATATTTGATGTAAATTCGTCCGATGTTCACCAAAATGGGTCATTCTCTCTTAGTATTTGACAGAGATAATTCTGGGTCAGAACGGATGTGTCTTGTTTTGTTTTGTTGGTAGCAGTGGTGTTTTTTTTTCCTCCGCACTTTCCATTGGAACAAACGTGGCAGTCTGATGACTGGTCTTTATCTGGATAAGACAATAAACCAAGACCCAGGTGCATTAGGCATTTAGCGCTCGTAAAAAACCCGCGGTAACAAAGTTGTTCCTGGTAGAAAATTATAGCAAAACAAAACAACAACAACAAAAAAACACTTGGCCAAAATAAAGAAAGAAGGGAAGGGAAACATGTGTGTGTGTGTGTGTGTGTGTGTGAGAGAAGAGAGAGGAGAGAGAAGGAGAGAGAGTGTGTGTGTGTGTGTGTGTGAGAGAGAGAGAGAGAGTGTGTGTGTGTGTGTGTGTGTGTGTGTGTGTGTGTGTGTGTGTGTTGTGTGTGTGTGGCATGTGTGAATACGCGCGCGCGTGTCTGGTGTGTGTGTGTGTGTGTGTGTGGTGGTGTGTGTGAGTGTGTGTGTGTGTGTGTGGTGTGTGTGTGTGCGTGCGTGTGCGTTCGTGTGTGTGTGTGTGTGGGGTGTGTGTGAATACGTGTGTGTGTGTGTGTGTGTGTGTGTGTGTGTGTGTGTGTGTGTGTGTGTGTGTGTGTGTGTGAGTGTGTGTGGCGCGCGGTGTGTATGTGTGTGCGAGTGTGTGTATGAGTGCGCGCGCGCGCAGGAAGAGGAAGGGAGGGTGGCAGAAATATGGATGACGTATTCCTATGGCGATGCGCTCTTCCTGACAAAACAGCAGCGCACTCTTTTCAACACAGAGAAATGTGTTGTGACGATGAAGCTATACAATATTGCAGCGTGAAACTGTAATGTAGTCAGCATTATAGAAAGGCGTCAAAACTGCACTGTCACAGTGTTCAGATTTACTATGGTCCAGCCGACTATACAGAGCCCTTTCAGGGGATATCACCACATAGAGAAAAAAAAGTCCTGTCCAACCCTCAGACTTCAAGAAACATAATGCGAATCATAGATGATGATAATGCCGAGCCTTCCCTTAATTCAATCATCCCCTGTCTACACAAAGCAGTAAGAATCAATCTGAATATATGCATTTTAATGCAACCATGAACTCGGTAAATGAAAGTCCAATGTGCCCTGTGGCTTAAGGACTGAGGTTTTTGTTTGTTTATTTTTGTTGCTTTTGACATTGTCCAGCTGATGTTTTCGTTTGTTCCTTTCTGTCGCTTTTGTCGTCGTTCTTGTTATTCTTGCTTTGTTATGTATTGCTTTATTCCTATGCACAGCAAGTTCAGTCTCCGTAATGCAAACAGTAATCTTACATTCCCGTGCTGAAAAAAAAACAACTCCGATATCTCGTGTACGCAAAAATCTACTCTTGGGGACATGTGCTGTGTGTTGCGCGAAAAATACCCATGAACATAATCGGTGTAAGAGTCAGCGAGCAATCATGTAGCCTGTCTGGGGGCTAGAATGTAGGACAGGCGCCATTAACTTTCATCTGGGTATCTCACATTGCCAGATCTCTGGCGCCAGGAAAGAGCTGTTCTGTATACGCCGATCGCTCCATGCCACCGTGGGTATTTTCAATGATGTTTGCTTCTCATTCCCCGAGCTGGCTGGAGGGTATTAACCGTTGGGCAAGCCAGGGCAACAGTTACATCTCATACCTTACAGTAAATGGTCACTGCCTCTTGTCTGTACGCTCATTTATGGACGCAGTCTATAGCTTTCGTTCAGTTTTTGCCTTCATAGCTCGGCCAGCTATATAGGAACTGCTCAGGGTTTTTTCTCATCAAATTGGGGAAAGGGAAGGAGAGGGTTGGGGAGGGGAGAGGAGAGGCGGAAAGTCTTCTCCTGCAAGAACAGAGCGAGAAACACGAGATATCATTCACAAATTAAATATATCATATTTGTGACATGATAACCGTCTGCTGACATCCATAGAACAAAACTAGGCCATGAAGACGTCGCCGGTACTTCCCTTCATATTCCACCACAAATCAAAAACAAAGCAAAAAAAAAAAAAAAAAAAAGGGGGGGGGGGGGGAGAGAGAGAGGGAGAGAGAAAGCGCACTAACACTGTGTAAATGCAACAACATATATAGACAGCTCTACGAACGCATAGACGCTGCAGAATAAACAGCTTGCACGTCTACTCTGGACAGTGTGTACACACATGCACGTTCCAAGAGAATGTACAAATCTGGGCCTACATCGACACACCAAAGCGCG
>CM065727.1:32244526-32247026 GCA_033310375.1 Conus canariensis | reverse complement strand
AGCCTGTTGCCCGCTGTAGCACAGCGTGTTAGACATTGTGTTGACAGGAAAGGACGGACGATGAGGCCCGCTCGTGTGCTGAAGTGGCTAATTTACACGTTTCTTTGGTTAATTAGCGGGATAATTGTGGTGTTGCAGGAGGGAGGAGAGTCACAACAAAAACGAAAGTGATGTCAGAGAACGCTCTGGTCGTAAAGACTGGAAAATACATGGACAGTATATACTTTGCCCTGGACTTGGTAAATTACTTCTTCGATCGTTTAACTAAGGGTAAGTTGTTGGACTACTGAATGGGGTGGAGGAAAGGGAATGGGAGGGTGTTTGAAAGCTAGGGTGGCAGCCGGTGACAGCAAACTTTGGCAATCTAGATGCAGGGAAGGATGAACAATGCCAAAGTGGGAAAAACGATCAATGAATATAATATTTCGCTTTATTCACTACTTACTGACACCACAATCACAATACGAACGCTAGGGATATTCACCATGATCCTGCCCTTACATGCTCTCCATACTCGGTTACCCGGCAAATGAGTTGTCAAGGTGTTTCGCCATGATCATATAAAACTTATATGATTAGGAATGTCTTGGTCTCTTTCACGAGCACGCTTAATTATGTTTGACCAGTGTCAATACACATAGAGAGGATATGTACAGAAATGGCCAATGTTCTTCGCCAGCACACACCTACGTTTCCACACAAAAACGCTCCTAAATGTACACCTATAACTCAGTGCTCCGTACATCTGCATCAACGCCCGAACACCCTTAAACTACCGATAATGCATGTAATCCACACACACACACACACACACACACACACACACACACACACACACAGAGAGAGAGAGAGAGAGAGAGAGAGAGAGAGAGAGAGAGGGGCAGAGACAGAGAGATTCCTTACACTGTGTTAAAAAACATAAGCAACGGATTTTGAGAGGAAAAAAAAGTAAGTAGTGCAGTCAATAATGAAAATCAACAGACAGTTGTGTTCAAAACATATTTATGAATGTTTTGAAAGAAGAGTACAGATAAATTAGAAATCTAACATGTTTCTTAAAGCACATTTTCCGGAACGTTTCCGGTCAATATCATTGACTTTATTCGTGTGAAAATGAGTCTTCGTGGACTTTTGCGGTTTAAATATATTCTTTCTCTTCTTCTTAACTTTTCTTTCTTATCTTACTTTTTCTTCTTCTTCTTCTTCTAAAACACACACACACACACACACACACACACACACACACACACACACACACACACACATAACACCACTTGAGCGCGCGACCACACGCATACATACATCTATTTCCCCCCCCCCCCCCTCCCATCCCACCGCCACTCCGCGTATTTCACAACATGAAGGATGTCAAAATCGAGCACTCGGTCTAATTATCACTGAGAGTGATTCACTTAACACGCATGCTGTTGGTAGCGCTGGAACAGCGGGAGAGGAATCTGGGGAGGGTATGCATGTAGGTAAAACTCTCAAAGTTTGTTAAAGATACAAGACAGAGAATACCAAAGTGATCTCTCAGAAAGTTCTCAGAAGTACGAGTGTTTACAGGAAAACACATATAGTACAGCATGCTTCACTTTAAACCCGTATCCTAGTGTGACAAATTTGTGGACAAAGCCTCTTCGCTCTGTCTTCAAAAAATCGTAGTATCCAAATTTATTCAAACTTGTTTGTGTGAAACCGCAAAAATTATCCGTAGAGACAGATTCGGATAATTAATTCATAGATAGGCATCGGCCCCTTATGAAGAGTATGTGGACATCATGCTTTGCACGACGGTCAAAGACAGAAAAAATGCAAGCGTTAATGAACAAAATATTAGACACACATGCATAACACGTTGTATTTTTAAACTGCTATATTTATAAAGTTGAAAGCCCTATTCCAGAAGAATGGAAAACTCCGCACAATTTCAGTAACAGATGACGACAAAAGTGAAGGCAACCTACATAAAGATGTCATCGTTCAGGCCTTGCAGAAAAAATTCACGGATATTTGTGACTGCTTGACCGCTTAAAACAAAATGTACCTCATTAAAATTTTTGTATCTAAGACGATGCACCTTCACATAACAAATTTCTAATCTCAACCTTGTTTTAGTAGGTTTCGAAATTGGTCCATATCTAATGCCAGATAACGTTCTAAACAGGGTGTACTGGCAAAAGATCTATACAAATCCGAAGCCGTATTCCAAAACAAAATACATCTGTTTGGCACTTAATTTTCATTACTTCTAACATCTAAGTTATACAGCATTTTATGTGGGATTCTTTCATTTTCTTTTCACAGCAACTTGAGCTTGTAACGAATACATTTAACAGCGGTATTTATATACACTGGAAATCTGTTGGTTTACCCATTACCGAGGTCAGCCGTCGTTTTCATATCCACTGCAATAAACTCTTTATGAAAAAGTGTCAAGACTGACACACAGTGAATGGCTGCCTTATCTTGTTCCCATAATCCTGGGCCATATTGGACT
>CM065727.1:32227026-32239526 GCA_033310375.1 Conus canariensis | reverse complement strand
GTGTGTGTGTGTGTGTGTGTGTGTGTGTGTGTGTGTGTGAAAGAGAGAAAGAAAGAGAGAGAGAGAGAGAGAGAGAGCGGGAGGGGCACAGAGAAAGAGAGAGACAGAAACAGACAGGGGGGGTGGGGGTGGGGGGTTGAGAGAGGAGAGAGGTGAGAAGGGGGGAAGAGAACAAGACAGACACACAGACACAGACAGCAAGCCAGCGATCAAGCGAACCAGCGAGGGGGGCATGGGGAGAGAGAGAGAGAGAGAGAGAGAGAGAGAGAGAGAGAGGGAGAGACAGACAGACAGACAGACAGACAGACAGACAGACAGACAGACAGACAGAGAGAACACAAAGACAGAGACAAAGCCCGAAGAGAGACAGAAACAGAAAAAATAAAGATAGACAGGAAGAGCTAACAGCGAAACACAGAGGGAGGTGAAGACCAAGAGGCTGAGAAAGAGAGAGAGAGAGGCTGAGAGACAGAGGCAGAAAGAGACATACAGACAGAGAGAGAGAGAGAGAGAGAGAGAGAGAGAGAGAGAGAGAGAGAGAGAAACAGACAGACAGACAAACAAACAGACAGACAGAAAGAGACAGAGACAGACAGAAACAGACAGACAGAAAGAGACAGACAGAGAGAGGCCATCTCAAACCCGGTTCTACCAATCCGCGAATTTTCTCTGATGCTCAGTGATCCTCGGGATATTTTTACGTCATGCAGCAGACAGAGACTGATAGACAAACGGACAGAAATGGAGGTACGTACACACAAAAGTACAGATGTAAATCCACGTCCCTCTGCCTTACGCTATTTTCAGTATTAGAAGAAAAGTAGCAACTGCAGAAGTAGTCGTACTTAATGTATTGTCAATGTCATTTATCTTTTACTTCTGTTCTCATACGTTTATTATAGTCATCAACAACTGGAAATAGGTTCTTAATGGATATTTCAAATTTTAATCACACTCCTTTAGAATCGTCAGCTCTCACATTTCTAATCCTGCTATGATTTCCCAGTCGCGCCCCTCTTTTTTCGACTCACCTGTGTCAAACTTGTGTGTCATACAGCTTTCTTGTCATCACTTTGATATCGTTATGTGCTCTGAAACACGAAGACAAGAATTCACAACATTGTTTCATTTCTGAAGGTTGTATCACATATACGCGCATGTAGGCTACCACACACACACACACATGCTTTATCACACAGACACAGATACACACACACACACACACACACACACACACACACACACACACACACACACACACACCTTTAAACAGCTCATGAATGCTCATGCACACCAACAAACTCGTATGTACACACACATATTCTACATTTATGTTTTAATGTTCTAAATATCATTTACAAAGTTGTGTTTCATCTTTTTTTTTTTTTTTACTTTTGCATATTTCCTTTTCCTCTCTTATATTTCATGATTGTCCGGGGAAAATCCTTTTTTTTCTTATCATATTCTAGGCAATTCAGTATCTGACTTTGCTAGAAAGAGTAGGCAAAACAGTAAGACAACACCACCAAAATATTCTGCGTTTAACATTTGACAGCTGACAAAGATTACAACACAAAACACAACTAGATTTATTAATGACAATGATGATGATACTGATGATGATGATGATGATGATGATGATGACGACTGTGTTGCTGTTGCTGATGTTGCGTTCTTGTTTTTTGTTTTAGCTGTCACTGCAGCAGTTGCTGCTGCCGCTGATGCTGCTGGTAATTCATATTATTAGTTTGTTTTCTTATGCTGGGCCTGTTCCACCGCGAAATGTTGCAATTATTCGGCTTGTCGCAAGCCCAGAGGGAAACATGGATGAAATGCCGCAATCAATCATAGTGTGGCCAGTCCCCAATGGTGGAAAGACAAAGAGACTGAGAGGCAATATGACCAAAAGAGACAAACAGTCCGGCTGAGGCAGTGCCAGAGAAAAAGGGGAGACACTTAACCCTTTGGAATATGTTGTCACTGCCGAACTGGTAAACGGGCCGAGAGTGACAACAGAGCAGCAAAATGAACATTTACCTTTAACAATTCTGTGTTGTCAGCAAAACCAAACGTTCTCAATCAAAGAAGACATAAGAAAAGGACTTTAGTAACTGAAAGCTAGGCGTCAGTTCTATATCATGCACATTCATACCTTGGATGCAAAGCAAACATCAACAGTACAACATCCGAAACATATGGAAAAAGTCTAGGGGTGAGAGAGAGAGAGAGAGAGAGAGAGAGAGAGAGAGAGAGAGAGAGAGAAGAGACAGACAGACAGACAGAGACAGAGACAGAGAGACAGAGAGAGTACTGACTTCTTCCAAAACAACGACAATGACAATCACAATAACAAAGAAAATCGCAGCAAATGTTCCAACAATATCCCTCGTCTAGCTAGAATATAAGTGATCTCGCCAAAACAAATCCTTGAGGCGCTCCGTATATTCTATTGTAATTGAGTAACTGTGAGCGCTTGGTGACCAGCCATGTTTTCACGCATTGCGACAAATCGTGGGACTGCGACACCTCGCGTAGTAACAGGCCCCCACATCAATAGTCTGCCTTAATGACATGGTCTACATAATAGGCAGGTTGGGTATCATAAACAACATGATTTGCCAGTAATCCATTGCGCACGCAGTCCGTCTCCATGGTAATTCCGGAGAAAGCGAGCCCGCAGAATTCTGATCAAAGACGGAACCCTTCAGCTGGTCTGCAGTGACGTCTTTTCCTCTGTGAGCCGATTCACAGTATGAAAGGGTACAAAAAGCATTCACCAATCGCCAAGGAAGTTGAAAGAGCTCTGATCAGTGACGTCTAGGAGATAAATAAATACATACATGCATAAACCAAGAGACAAATAAATAGATGAATAAATCGATCAATCAATCAATAAATGAATAAATAAATAAATAGATAAATAATAAACAAAAAAAGAGAAGACGCACAAAGAGTCTTTTAGTCACCGCTTTAATTTCTTCCCGTTTGATGATGGCGTTCATCGTCAGTGACAAAACATGCAAGATACATGTTTTCGCTTCGTGCGGTCAAGATAAGCCGGGAAACCTTTTCAAACTACCTGCAACACTCGGCAGGGCACACACCTCCGTCATGGTCCAACAGAGACCGGGTCCACCTTTTGAGCTGGATCCGCACGACGGATCCGGACAAAACTAAAATGACTTGGTCCTTGACCCACATTCCATCTTTCCCCTGAGCAGGGTGCCCCTTTCTCATTAATATTTAAAGGATTATTTCACTCTCTCTTTTCAAGTTTTATGGGGCTATTTTCACTCCGGTTTGGACACACTGAAGGCTGAAAATCAAATACCACGCGCAAGCAACGATCAGTGTGCAAGTTAAGATTTTATGTTTATTTTCGTTAAAATTTTTTACCCTTGGAAGTAATTGTATAAGTACGTGTTTGTTATAATGTTTGTTAAACTCATTTCATGACTTGCCGTTTTCACTAAAAAGAGACACGTACGACTCGTTATCGTCCCCCTCTCTCTCCCCTCCCTCCCTCCCTCCCCCCTCCTCTCTCTCTCTCTCTCTCTCTCTCATTATAAGAGATATCTGAATGAGTATTATCATTCATCGCATGTTGAAGAGATCAGTAAAATACAATGTCACCATTTGATTGAGTGGATGGTCGAGTCAGTCTTAATTTTTTTTTTTTTCATGTTGAAGAGATCAGTAAAAATACAATGTCATCATTTGATTGAGTGGATGGTCGAGTCAGTCTTAAGGTGTTTTTTTGGTGGGTTTTTTTTTTACCTTACTGCGTTACTCCTGTGCGTGAGGTGAGGACATAACGAAATGTTACGAATTTATTTGTTTTTGTTAACTTTGGATTTGATACACACTAGGAATGAAAATGTACTATTTGTTTGCAGGAAAGGAAGATGGAAATGTTTTTGTTCTGTTACCTCTTCCCCTTGTCAAAAGACCTCTTTGGTAATGACAATAAAATATCAAAGTGTCAAAGTCTCTCTCTCTCTCTCTCTCTCTCTCTCTCTCTCTCTCTCTCTCTCTCTCTCTCTCTCTCTTTCCACCCACGCTTCGAACTCCTGTTGCGTGTATTATACCTTAACAGTGCATTTTCATCGCAAAAGTGGATCCAGATGACAGATATCTCGTTTTCTTTTCCTTGTGTGAAAATTTCAAAGAAGACGGGTGGATTGTATTGTGTGTGTGTGTGTGTGTGTGTGTGTGTGTGTGTGTGTGTGTGTGTGTGTGTGTGTGTGTGTCGTCCAGCTCTTTAGAAAATCGGAAAAAAAAATATTGGAAACATTATGAAGTATTGTCGACATTCCTATGCCTTGAAATCGAAGCACTTGTTTTTCAGAAATATGCTGATGCGCAGAAAGTGTCATATTTTTTTCTTTTTTTTTAAATTCAAATATTCAGCTCAAGAGAAACTGCAATGTACAACACTATCACCTTTTTTTTCCTATCACATATGATTTGATCATTCAGCATCGTTGAATTGCTTTAATACTCTGCAATGGAGAGTTTCTTTTCATTTATTCTATTTTCTTTATTTTCCTGCAAATCATGTTATTTAATTATTGATAATTGTTGAAAGCTTTAGAATTCCTTAAGGCTGTGGATGTTTCGATTTGTGTGGTTACCCTTTATGCTGAATCGACCGTCTTAATGTGTATGATTTATAATCTAATTTCCGTTACATGGCGCGCTATGACCAGCACACACACACACACACACACACACACACACACACACACACACACACACACACACATACACACACCACACACACACACACACACACACACACACACACCACACCACACCACACACACCACACCACACCACACACACACACACGCATATACGTACGCACAGACACCTAATCCTCTCCGTCTGTCTGTCTGTCTGTCTGTCTGTCTCTCTCTCTCTCTCTCTCTCTCTCTATCTATCTATCTCTCTTCTCTTCTCTCTCTCTCTCTCTCTCTCTCTCTCTCTCTCTGGGTGTGGTGTGTGTGTGTGTGTGTGTGTGTGTGTGTGTGTGTGTGTGTGTGTGTGTGTGTGTGTGTGTAAATGTCACTGAAGGAAATCTGAATTCGGAGTAACATAACTGAAAACATCGTGAGCAGTATGATAAGGTCAGTACATCGTGACTGATAGAATGGCTTCAATCATTTCCTTGACATGCCCATTGTACAGAGGTGCATGATTTGTTTAACCGTCCTAGTCTTTGCGATCATGGGCACGAATACATACTGTGAATGCATGAAATGTGCAAGTAACAGAATCACTAGTGATGCGCGACCATGGCGGCAATATACTTTCTGATACCATATTCTTTTTTCATATTGCTGACAAAACAAACATCATTTGTACACTTGTGAAATAGAAAAAAAAACTTCCCATTCATTTATTTATTTATTTATTTCATTTTCATTCTTTTTGTTATTCATGTTTAGTTTTTTCCTGAAGAAACTAAAATCTAATACACAAAGCATGTCCTGTGTGTCTGTGTTTGGTCTGTCTATCTGTGTCCAGTGCAGTCTGTTGTTGCTTGTGCAAATCCACAGTTTTCGTCTGATTTTCTCCAAGTAAGTTTGGCAGGGTGACTCATAAATATGCTGAGCGTATAAGGCTGGCATGGTGACTCATTAACATACGGAGTGCATTTTATTACCACCATACGGCGAAGCAAATTGATGTCAGGATTCCAAGACAGTCAAACACGCCTCGCCTTCGGCGTCCACATAGATTAAAACACTGTGCTTTCTATCAGCCGAAATGCTCGGCTGGGGGAATGTTAAAAGATCTAAAGTTTCCGCGGTTCTGTCACGACTTCAGAGACTTTATTGGATTCTTCTTTCCGTAGACTTCGAAGTGGGTCTAGGGCAAAGGAAGAAGGAGGAGGGGCGGAGGAAGAAGAGCAGGGGGAACACTGGTTGGAAGAAGAGGGAGGGGAGATGTGGGAAAGTGGGAGAATGTGGGGAGAAGGGAGAGTGAGGACATGGGAAGGAACTGAAATGGGAACGGAGAGAGGACGGGAGGGACGGTGGAGGGAGGAACGAGAGACTGGGTGTAGGGGGAGGGGAAAGGTGGGAGGCTGACGAGGAGGAGGTGGGGGGGGGGGGGGCGGCTAGTTCAGATGGAAAATTGAGGAGACTAATGCATGTAGATTTAAAGTTACATCATGCAGATTTCTGCCAAATGCCTGACATACAGGTCATTACTCTTTGCCGATTAATTCATCTGTTGTTATTGTTATGTTGTTGTTTAAATTTTCAGTTATTTGTATCCGCAATGAGGCACTTTCTAATTTGATTTTGCCATCACATTTGAATGAACAGATGCTTCTTCCCTTTTGCTCATATGTTCTACATTTCTAGGGTGTTTTCGGCGACCAACTTCAGTACCTTGATTTAATGAATGTTCTGGAAATCTTTGGCCTGACAAACCTTCCCGATTCTCTCTCTCTCTCTCTCTCTCTCTCCTCTCTCTCTCTCTCCTCTCTCTCTCTCTCCATGTCATTGTTGCTGTTTTACAATCGTACTGTTTCAACTAAGTCTTTACTATTACTGACAAGCTATGTCAAAGAATGCAAATTCTAATATGAAAAACATTTTATAATATACTCATGCAGTGTATGTGTTTGAGCCACAGTACTGCTCATATAATCAATTTTTTTTTTTTTTTTTTTTTTTTTGGGGGGGGGGGATGGATGAGATAGATAATAATATTCCTTTTTTTTAAAGACTTTCTTTCTTCTTTTTCATAATGTTGGCTTTCTACTTTTTTGTTTGTTTCTTGTTTGTTTTCCCCACATAACATTCACGAATGTTGTTGCTCTCTCTCTCTCTCTCTCTCTCTCTCTCTCTCTCTCCTCTCTTTGTAATTTTGATTTGGATGTTTCTTATTTTCATTGTTAATGTTGCATTGTATAAGGATCCGCCTTTTAAAAGGGGTTGTAATGAATGATCTTCCAACTCCCCCCCTCCCTCTCTCTCTCTCTCTCTCTCTCTCTCTCTCTCTCTCTCTTCTAAACCTTACTCTATTACTCCTGTGTGTGAGGACAAAAGGAAATGTTATTTGTTTTTGTTAACCTTTGATTTAATACACACTAGGAATGAATGTGTACTATTTGTTTGCAAGGAAAGGAAGAGAGAACTGTTATTGGTCTGTTACCCCCTCCCCCTTATCAAAAGACGTCTTTGGTTATGACAGTAAAATAGTAAAGTATCAAAGTGTGTGTGTCTCTCTCTCTGTCCCTCTCTCTCTCTCTCTCTCTCTCTCTCTCTAATCGTAATTACTGCAAAGGGTTTAAGGGCTTTAAACCACAACAGTTAAGAGTGTGAGAGGATAAGAAGATGACTGGATAATCAGCGGAGGAGGTATTAGGGCCTCTACCTGTGCCGCCGCTCAAGCTTCGTTAGGGAGATCAAATCTGTCATGGAGTTAAGGACAAGTGACAAGGGTCAGTTCGTAGGTTTAAGCTCTAGGTGTGAAACACTAAAGGGAAGCAAATCGACCACTCTGCCCTTGATGTGCCATGTGTAGCTGATCTCAGGCAAAGTCAAAGTAAAGGACGGCGACAAAGGCAGGATAAAGGACGGCCCGAGGAGCTCCCACTTGGAGAACAGTGTGCATGAGCACACACATGCGCGCATGAGTGCAGAGATACCCCTGGTGTGCCAAGCCTTTCACTTACACAATATCATCATTGGTTTCCCACAGTCTGGATTCTCTCTCTGTGTCTCTCTGTGTCTCTGTCTCTGTCTCTGTCTCTGTCTCTCTCTCTCTCTCCTCTCTCTCCCCGAAAAAAGTAACGATCCAGATTTACGATCAATATTCCTTGGCGGTCAGCAATATTGTGAGCTTACCCTCTTCCACATTCCACTTACCTCTGCCACATACCAATAATTATGGTCCAGATTTATGATCAAATATCCTTTACAGCGCGCAGTATTATGGACAAAATCTCTCTCTCTCTCTCTCTCTCTCTCTCTCTCTCTCTCTCCTTCTCCCCCCCCCCCCCAACTTATTATAGTTTAGCTTAATGACCAAGTTTCCTCTACTATGCGCAAAAACGTCTCTCTCTCTCTCTCTCTCTCTCTCTCTCTCTCTTCTGTCTGTCTTCTTCTGTTCACTGTCTGTCTGTCTGTCTGTCTGTCTGTCTGTCTCGTCTCTCTCTCTCTCTCTCTCTCTCTCTCTCTCTCTCTCTCTCTCTCTCCAAGATCACGTAGTTTTCTGGGGTTTTCTGTTCTCACTACAATGTACAGTTCATGTGAAGGTGTGCGACATGTTGCCTGCATTATCGTAAGTTCCTGGGGCTAACAAGACACGTACTCATCTGTTGTCGCCCTTTTACTGATTTCATTCCTCTAAGAGAAAGGACCAAATCTTCTCAAAGATGAGAACTCCGGCGCGTATTCTGTGCGTTACCTCTGGCTTCACAATGTCTACGTTGTAACTGACTCTATCAAAACAATTGATTTTATACGAGAGACTGAAACGAACATGAACAATAATTCTATTTCAAAACGACGTTAAAGCTGGTCTTAATGGATGAAGATCTGACGTCAGTATTACAATTAAGACTAATTATATACATTGTGAGGTTGTGGGCAGGGCACTCCAGTCTCAAACACCACATCTTCATAAAAATTTTGCATTGGCGAATCTTCAGAGTGCCCATGCGGTACCTTCCCAATGACTGGAACACTCCCTGCAGGACTGTGCAACGCATCAAAAGCGAAGAGCAGAAACCCGGCCTGCTGACTCATCGACAAGGGAGAAGCTTTGTGGATCTATGGAGGGTCTCCGCCGTACAGCAGCCTTCGTCTGTGCCTTGGGGTTCCTGTCTGAGTGTATGGAGAAGAAGAAGAAGCAGACTATTTGTTTTGAGTCGTCAGTCTATAGAATACTGTGTCAAAACACAAAATAACGTTATTTTTGTTATCGGATTTTATTTCTTTCGACGTTTTCAGTAAAACTGATTTTCTTAATTATTTGTCTTTTACCGGTCCCTTTAAGATTTTTCCTTTGCAATGAAACCGATAATTCTGGCCATACTTCCTTTTCGGTGTTTTTCAGAAAAACTGACAATTCAGGGCATTACTCCCTTACCGCGTTTTCAGTGACATTAATCATTCTAACATCACTTCTTTGTGGCGTTTTCGGTGACATTTAATGATTTTGGCCGTTGATTCTGTAACTCGTTTTCGGTTAAAATTCTGATCCACGTTTTCGGTAAAACTGATTTTGACAATGATTTGTAGTTTTCGGTAAAAAAAGAAAGGAAAAAAACACGATTCAAACTATTCCATTTGTTTGCTACTTCTTCTCTCTTTTTTTTTTTACTTTTTCTTTTTATGAAACTAATAACTCTGAATATTGCTTTCAAGGTTTTTCGGTGGAAGACGTGATTTCACCTATAATTTCCTGCGGTTAACCTATTTTTCTTGACCTAAATTCGTTCACTCCTTTTCTCAGGAATATACAATTCTGACCTTTACACAATTTTATCAATGCTTTTTGTGAAACTTATAATTCAAACCATTATTACTTTTACTATTTTTCTATATAATTGATGATTCTCGCCTTTATATTATTCTTTGCGGCGCTTTCAGTGGCGTTCGTAATTTAGACATTGTTTCCGGCATTTCGATTGAAGTTAGCTATTTGGGCCTCTGTTTATATCACAAACACATCACACACACACACACACACACACACACACACACACACACACACACACACACACATACCAGTTGCAGGAATCAATATATCGTCTGTCGGTGCAGCAGAGTTTTAGAGATCCCAGGGCAAGTTAAAAAGAATCCGTGGGACGTATTATTCCGGAAATTCCTTATTTCCGGACATGAGCGCCTTTTAAGGTCGATCAACAATCGCATTGTTCTTTCTTCTATATGAATGGTGCATAATTGCTCTTTCTTCTATATGAGTGGTGCATAAGTCATATTTAATGATTAAATAAAAGATAGCTGATAACTCCGTCGCATAACGTTAAAACAAAAAAGGACGGCGACAATGAGGGAAAAAATATCTAGCTTTGTGTTTTTGTGTCCATGTGTTCATGAAGTGTGCGCGTGCGCGCACGCGAGTGTGTGTGTGCGTGTGTGTGTGTGTGTGTGTGTGTGTGTGTGTGTGTGTGTGTGTGTGTCTGTGCATGCGCACGCGCGTGCGTGCGTGCGTGCGTGCGTGCGTGTGTGTGTATGTGTGTGTGTGTACGTGTGTGCGTGCATGTGTGCGTCCGTGTATGCGTGCATGTGTGTGTGTTGTGTTGTGTTGTGTTGAGTTGTGTTGTGTGTTTGTGTGTGTGTGTGCGTGTGTGTGCGTGTGTGTGTCTGTGTGTGTCTGTGTGTGTCTGTGTCTGTGTGCACACGTGTGTGCGTATTTGCTTGCTTGTTTGCTTGCTTGCTTGCTTGCGCGCGCGTGTGTGTGTATGTGCACACACACACACACACACACACACACACACACACACACAACACACACACACACGCAGGCACACACACAACACCCCACCACACCACACACAACACACACACAACCACAACATTTATATAATATCATAATTCAGCTAACTCTTAAACCCCGTTGGCAAGAGAGAGAGGGGGGACGAGAAAGAGACAAAGGATGTAGGTGGGAGAGAGAGAGAGAGAGAGAGAGAGAGAGAGAGAGACAGAGAAGAGAGAGAGAGAAGAGAGGAGAGAGGAAGAGAGACAGGAGAGACAGGAGACAGAGACAGAGACAGAGGACAGAGAGACAGAGACAGAGACAGAGACAGAGACAGAGGCAAAGACGTAGACAGGGAGAGAGGGAGGGAGTAACAGACAGACGGTGATAAATAGAGAGAGAGAGAGAGAGAGGAGAGAGAGAGAGAGAGAGAGAGGAGTGACGGACAGACAGATAGACAGACAGAGAGAAGAAATGAACTGACCTCACCTGTAACAACTGAAAACGACCGCGTGTAACTCAAACCCAATCTACACACAAAGATTCTAACACTCCAGTCAGCAGTCTACCTAAGCTCCCAAGTTCAGGTGACAAAATACAATCCCTTCAAGGACAAGGTAGTTCGCGCGCGCTCCGTACTTCGTTACCACGACAACCTGAAGCTATTAGCTGACTCGATTGTGAGTGAAAGGCAAGGCTCATGGCCTACCCGTGGTTGATATACTGTTCTGAATGATGACGTGTGACAGGAGAACAACTGTTGTAGTACTGAGCCGCCGGATGGAAATATCGAACATTGAAGAAACAAGCCTTGACCTGTTGGTCTTCTTCAGGCAGGACGACAACCAACGGTGGAAGTAAACATAATAGTGGGGAGAAAACAAGTGTGGGTGAACGATTTCTCAGTTACTATGTAAATGACTTAAGGGGGTGGGTTGAGAGGGTGAACGGGGTGGGGGTGGGGGTGACACAGAAGTGGGGGAGATGGGATGAATAAGAGAAAAGCGACGTCGAAATATAAACATCAAACCACCTTCACTGAGAGCTTTGGCGATCACTGAGTTCCGTACTTAGAACAGCAACGTTTGCTTTCGACTTCAGAATGTACTTTCGTATCCAGGTAGTGTTCTACGTCAAGCGCCGGGGAAGGGCGGGGGGGGGGGGGGGTGTTGGAGGGATGGAGGGGACTGTTACACCTGCTGAAGACTGGGCTCACTGAGGGGTTCACATTCAGGAGATCAAAGTCGTCTCTGAACAGGCGTAAGCAAATGGTTTAACAGTATCACCAGACAACTCAGTTAATAACATCTACAACAACAAGAACAATAACAACAATATCAGTAATCATCATCATCGTAATCATAATATAATTAATAGTAATAATAACAATAAAAATAATGATAATAACAAAGATGATGTTGATGGTAACAACAACAAAAACAACAACAATACTACTATTACTACTACTACTACTACTACTAGTGATACCGAGTCATGAGTGAACGATCAAACGTCATAGAATATATGAATGGAGGAGGGGGGAGAGAAGGAGGAAAATGGTGGAGGGGGTGAGCGGATACTGACAGACATTTGGTAGGTTGAAGTAGCACTTTCTGGTTCACGGAGAAGCAGTCTAGTATGTCCTAATTCTGGTTTGAAGATCAATGTACAGGTTTCTTTGTTGACCAGCATTATTTTTTTCTTCTCTGTTTATTTCATTTTGTCCATGCTCTCATCGTTGTTGTCTTTTAAGTCTTCATCTTCAATTTTGTTGCAGATTTATCACTTATTTTCCCGTTCACGAATAATTCATACACCTGTATATGGACAATAAAAAAAAATTCTCAGATGATCGATGAGCACCCGTAAAAAATACCTGGAATTAGTTGGTATGGTTCTGGTTTACAGTAGTGTCAGTTATAATGATTGAACAGGGGGAGAGACAGAAAGAGACAGAGACAGACAGACAGAGAGACGGGCGGACAGACAGACAGACATGAAGACAGATGGAAACAGAGACATAGATGGAACGAAAG
>CM065727.1:32214526-32222026 GCA_033310375.1 Conus canariensis | reverse complement strand
GAGTACTACAGTGCACACCTCAGGAGTGTTGTGAGAGTATAGTGACACTCAGAGTGTGTTAGTGACGAGTATACAGTGCACACCTCAGGAGTGTGTTAGTGACGAGTACTACAGTGCACACCTCAGGAGTGTGTTAGTGACGAGTACTACAGTGCACACCTCAGGAGTGTGTTAGTGACGAGTACTACAGTGCACACCTCAGGAGTGTGTTAGTGACGAGTACTACAGTGCACACCTCAGGAGTGTGTTAGTGACGAGTACTACAGTGCACACTCAGGAGTGTGTTTAGTGACGAGTACTACAGTGCACATCATTTTGCAGAGGAGAAAAACTACAGATGCCTTACAATCAAACCAAGTCGTCAAAAGATTGAGAATCTCTCTCTCTCTCTCTCTCTCTCTCTCTCTCTCTCTCTCTCTCTCTCTCTCTCTCTCTCTCTCTCTCTCTGTTAGCGTCTTCTCAGGCATTGAACGAGTTCAGGAATTGCCTTGGCAATGAACTCACTAGCAATGGCGTGGTCGTCGATCAGGCGGTAAATCAGATCTGCTGCACAGAGCCTCTGCCCAGTTGAGGTGATAACATTGTAACGTCGTTCACCCGTTCTTTTCGTTGCTGGGACTTAGCAGCATGGGATTCAGACAGACAGACAGACAGACACAGAGACAGGCAGACAGGCAGACGGACATACAGAGACAGACAGGCAGACAGATGCAGAGATAAGAGAGGAAAAGAGAAGAAAAGAGAAAAGAGAAGAGAAGAAAGACAGAAAGCGAGAGAGAAAGAGACAGACAAACAGGCAGACAGACGCACACACACAGGCAGAGAACGGAGAGAAAGCGGGAAAGATAGACTGACAGACAGACAGACAGACAGACAGACAGACAGACAGACAGAGAGAGAGAGAGAGAGAGAGAGGAGAGAGACCGATAGAAAGAAGACGAAGAAAAAAAGGGAGGAGGGGGAGGAGGAATAGAAGGAGAAGTAGGAGGAAGAGGAGGAGAAAACGAAGAAGAGAAAAAAGAAAATAAAAATGGCAAGAAAAACAAAGCAAGGTTGGTAAACTTCCTCGCGATTGATACGTGATGACGTGATGGCAGCAAATTACAGTTGTTGCTATCTCCAAGTGGATTCCTCTCTTGGCATCATTGTCCTTGTCCAGAAACATAAACAGTGTCTATAGAGCTAGGCTCGATACCAGCTGGTGTAAAATCATTTTGCAGCGCACTGTCTCCAAATCAGCACCATAAATATGCTCACGAAGAGAAAATAAATTCAGAAAACCCCCGTAACACTGCGATTCATATGTAATAATGATAATTATCACAGAAAAAACGGTAATTATGAAACGAAAAATGATCTGCTCGTGACAACAATAATGGTCACATGAAATCATTGTTTTCATTAGATTTGATGCAGTTCAGACATCAGATATCGAGTCAAAGGACACAAAACAGCCTCATGACAGTTTTGAGCTGTGAACACTGAAAACCGTTCATTATGACAGCTAATTACCGGCTTCCCAACATTCAATGCCTGCGAGCTCTATTGCCGCGTACCTTTCACAATATACCAACGATACAATCATTTCCCCTGTCGAGGAGTTCGGTACGTTTTCACTCGCGTCATTTGGTTTGCTTGACTGTGTTTGTAAGCACGATTATACAAAAACTTCGAAACCGATTGTCATGAAACTTCAGGGTAGGATGGAATGTAATGAGCAAGACAAACGCACACAATTTCTTTGCAAATCCCTGATAAAAAAAAATTGGATCAAACAGAGAATCCAGATTCTCTTTGAGCATGGCGGAGTTCTGAGTTCCCCTAAATGCCCTACTAGTTATTACTGTTTTTTGTTTGTTTGTTTCTTCTGTTCTGTTCTGTTCTGTTTTGGTGTGGTTTGTTTTATTTTGTTTTGATTGTTTTTAAGACAATGACTGTTTTCACCAACAGTTATTATGAGCTTTTGCGGCTCAAATCTCCCCATAGGATCGACCGTGCAAATATGTTATCGAACGAAAAAGGTCGAAATCAGACAGACTGATACCTCATCAGCAGAGAATAATTCCCAGCCAGACTTGTTGGTTCCCGCACCTGCTTGTACTAAATAAATACATGTACTGTAAAGAAGAAGAAGGAGAAGGAGGAGGAGGAAGAGGAGGAGGAGGAGGAGGAGGAGGAGGAGGAGGTCGGTGAGACTGCATGTACGAATATTTGTACATACACATTAGTGTTAAGTAAATACTATGGATCTGTTTATTCTTGTAATTACGAACATGCCATTCTCTTCGCCTGAGGTCAAGAAACAGACCACTGGAATTTTGCATGTCAGTTTTGGATAATGATTCAAGTGTGTTGTGTTATGATTAATGGTGTATTGTGACACACGATGTGCTGCTCTTGTAAACTACTTATTTGTAAGAACAGAACCTTCTGTTAATACATGGGTGAAGTACAGCTCGTGTAGCTATCAACAATGGTTTTCCTTCATAGCTTATTTCAGCTGATGCCATGAGCAAACAGAAGAGGTGTGCAAATTGCAGACGACAGAGAAAAGAGAAAAAAATCAAAGACACAAAAGCATACTACTGAGAGGCAAAAAAAGATAAAATCTTCAAAAACAAGAAGCTTGCTATACATTGTTATTCACAGTCGACTCAACCTGCTCAACCGTGCCACCGCCCAAAACACACACACACACACACACACACACACACACACCACACACACACACACACACACACACACACACTCACTCACTCAACACACACACACACACACACACACACACACACACACACACACACACACACTGAATAATATATAATAATGATAATAACTCCTGCGTATACTAAGACTGCAAACAGCGCCAGACACCAGGCCACAAAGCCTGGGTGCTTATTGCTATTCCCTAGCAAAACTAGACATTCTATGTAACTCTAAACCTCAGTCGAAAGTATTTCTTTCAGCATTTCCTCAGTGTTATATATAAAGACTTGAACACTGTATAACACGTAAGCATTGACTTGATTAAACACACACACACACACACACACACACACACACACACACACACACACACACACACACACACACACACAAACCAGCTAAATTCGGCAGGAATCACAAAAGATGTCTTGCGTAAAGCAATGCGAATAGGACCAACTATCCTCCTTTCTGTAGTTATTTTAGAAATTCGTGTTGTGTTGGGATTGAAATAAGTCAGAATATCCCAGGAAGGCGGATAAGGCTACAGATCAGATGAAACAATCAGCACAGATGTTTGCTGTTGTCGGTTTTTAAGTGCAGAACTGATACCTTCTAAGAAAATACTCCTCTGTCATGCCACCTCGCCTTAAATCCCAGTAATGAAAGCGATGTATGTAGGGATAGGTAATTCAATCTCTCTTCGTTTCAGCACAGACTTTGTCCTTCAAACACCTTACCCTTTCACTCCAAATTCTCCTTCTCCGTCCATGCTCCTCATCACCTTTCCCTCCCCCCCCCCCCACAATTCCTGTCCATCTCCCCCCTCCCAACAAGCCTCCTCTATACCCCTACCCCTTCACATCCTGAAAGACGAGAAGAGCTGGAGACCACCACGCTCTTTTTTTCCTGTTCGTTTTCTGTTCAACGGCTGGTCATCTTACCACTTTCACTGGATCAATACTGTGCCCTTGACCAGCTGGAATAAACACCGCGTAGGAATACGCCTACAAAGACTTAGGGGGCGACAGAGACAGAGACCGACAGACAGAAAGAGACAGACAGAGAACGGGGACGGCACGGGGGAGAGAAGGGGAAGTATACCAGGACAAAAGAAGAGAGAAAAATGGAAAGCATTTGACGAGAGAGACGGAGAGACAGAGAAAGGATGGAGGTGCAGTGACAGAAAGAGACTGAAGAGAGACAAACAGAGACAAACATGAATAAGGAAGTAAAGACAACGAACACAGACTTGAAGAAAATAGTAGAATTTAAAACGAGAACACGACGAAAATCGATCATCACAGCAAAGGCAGCACGGTATAAACTCTGACACAAAACGACTACAACGAGTGACATTTACCCGGTCCATTCAACATTCAACCAATTTCTTTAGGCCCAGCCGGTCCCAAGCAGTTTCACGAGAACGAGAGGAAGTATTCTTCTCTGAAAATCGCTTCGATCAATTTTAAAGCAGAAAAAAAACGAGCTAGTTTGACAAAGATGGAGCAGATCCAGATTATATTGTGGAGAGAATCTGAAAGTACAACCCCTGTCCTTAAATTTCCGGGTGGGGGGAACTCCTTGGCACGATCTTAATCATTCTCATCCTGAATAATCATTTTTATACGTCTCCATTTCAGACGCCCTTCCTGGCCTACCCTTGTGTTGACCTCAGTTTAGACGTCCTTCCCAGCTCCATGCTCGCAGTGACCTCGTGTTTATGTCACTGATATCAGCAAGTTCACACAGATCGCTGGAAGGATGTGGTTACACTCACCGGAGGGGGCACGCACTCTCAACCCCGGCTCAGCGACTAGGTAATTACTGTCGTCCGTCGCGGGCTTTGAAGGTGGTGGGTTAGTATCTTGAATCAGAATATTGGCATGACTGAACACCACAGGAATGTCATGGCAGCAGTGCAGACTCACCTCAGACTGCCTCATGAAGACGTGATATCGATTTCATCATGTGGGCTGGTGATACGAGGACTGCAATACAGGGCGAACGAGGCGTGGCTGTGAATGGGGTAGACGGAATGAGCGAGGTGGGGGTAATGTTCCTGAGATGTCACAGACGATCAGAACGGGTAAAACAAGAACAGCAACAGCAGCAGCAGCGTACAACAACAACAACAGAACAACGAACCACGGAAATGCCGCGCAAAAAGGACGTCAAGCCATGGCGTATTTTAGCTATGCCTAACAAAACAATAACGATGGTACTTCAACGTACAACTCAAAAGAACACCTATATGAACATGTTATCTGCCAACATGTGCTTTCACAAAACTACACCAATCCAATGCGATGTCTCCTTCGCAAGAAATGGATTAAAGAGGATTGTCAGATATGAACTAAAGAAGTCTGTATTTCCTGCCTCCTTTGATGAAATGACGAAGATGTGCTCACAACACACGCTTACTACACATCAACAAACTCAAGCCGGAATTCATCAGAATTCCTTTCAGATACGAACCTGAATTTACAAACGAAGGGCTGGCTGCTATGAGCTCCAATGGAACAAAATATCTATATGCCGACCGAAAATATGAAAATCTTTGTTCGCATGATGCATGTTCAAATCCGTCATTTAACAAGATGTGTGGTCCTCCATTTGAAATAGTTGATTGTCCACCGAAAGCAGTGTTTCTCAAATTTTCCTAACATGCCCGGCTTTTTTTACGAGGTTCAGCACACATTTTTGCGCTAGGTAAACAAAAGAAACTGTTCTTAGTTACCTTTTTCCTTCGCTAGTTGAAGCAGCCAAACGCCTCGCATTGCGGCGTCTTGCTGGCCTCGACCACTAACCCTGGCTCTGATGTCACATTTTATGGAAAATCTATTCTCAAATGCGTTCGAAAGAAGCGACATAGCAAAGCCCAAACTGTTGAAAATTTTGCGCAGTTGTTAATTTAGTGATAAAAGAAAGGCTGGTTAAAAGACAAAAACAGTATGATTAACTTTTTGCACACAATTAAAATTCCCGAGCCAATGCCTTATTCCACATCATTATTTACCGTCCCGTTTAATCTTGAAAGGCAAGCGGGGAAGCACAGACCTCTGTCTTTGTACAGTGGATCCATATCCTGGATCCGCATTTTGATCCAGATCCGCACTAAGGACTCAAACTAAAATTGATGATTCGTCCTCGGTCAAATTCCATCTTTCCACAGTTTTATCAAAACTGATCGTGTTCTTTTGGCGTAATTTTACTAAATGTGTCTTGGGGCTGCCGTTTGACAATATGGCAGCTGTGGTAGGTCGGACACTTTTGACACTTCGACACTTTTGACACTTCGACACTTCCAACTCGTACTGTCACGGCCAAAAGATCTTGTGACAAGGGGGCAAGAGGAGTGACAACAAAGAATTTCAAAGTAAATATATTGTATGAGAACTTTCAGGAAAATAAAGGAAAACATCCCAGACATATTGTAGGTAATATCGGTCATGGGCACATGCCTGAGATTGAAGACATTGCCTAACTATTCACAAACAAACTTACATCAGTACTAAATGTCACATTAACAAATTTGCTCATTCAAATCGGAGAAAAAGGTGAGCAAAAAACAGAAAAGCGTAGAATAATCCAATCATCCGAAAACTGTACTATCAAACTGTACATCACCTCAACCATCTGAAGACCCAATTCTCCCTTCCAAAATAACTTACCACTGTGTGTGTCAAATTTTCCATGCCTCCCTGATAAATTTTGCTGCAGACTGCACAATCACTGTATCTTCCAATGGAAGGATGCCAGAGATATCTTTCTTTTGTTTTTGCAGTTATATCGTCATTAAAAAAGAGAACACTTCTTATACCTTCGATAGCTTGACACTGAAATAAGATGGTAAGTCAGATATGTAAGTGAACCGCAGAGGAAGAGGGAAGGAGGTGGGGAAAGAGATAAAGGGTGGCTGACAGTGTGGATGGTGAGGGGGGAAGTGGTAGGCGATAAGGAGACGGGAAACATGACGGTTGCAAATGGAACAGACCTACAGAGTCAAACTGATCGCCTTACGACGCGTCTGTCTCTGATGCCAGACTGCTTGCATCTGTTGTTATGGTAACGTCGTACGACTATTTATGTCCATTGTGGTGAATGATATATTTTATACATTTACGGCTGCTGCGGAACAGTTTGTCAGTGATGCAATCAGACAGACAGACAAACAGACAGGCAAGTAGATAGATAGATAGATAGATAGATAGATAGATAGATAGATAGATAGATAGATAGATAGATAGATAAACAGACAGATAGAGAGATAGATAGACACAAAGGTTTAGACAGATACATAGGCAGACAGATACATTCCAAAACGAGATTACAATCAAAACGTATTTTGACAACTCATTTGAATGGATCTTTTCGAAAAGAAAGAAAAACAAGAGACCCAGTTTTCATTTCCAGGTCTTGTTTTAACGGAGGTCAACGAATGTTTAGGCCTACGTTGCCGTGTTAGCCTTGGTTGGTGGGCACCTTAAGCCTAAATGTAACTGACACCTAACTATTACATATCACAAAGGCACACAGAGAACAATTTTGGATTGATGACAACATCAAAAAACGTACTGGACACATGTATCCTGTCCACGGTTCTGATCAGACGACGATCTTCGACCATGTCCTTAAGCCCGTGTGTCAGTCGCCCTTTGTCATTGTTACAAGGCTGATCTGTCTAGAAAAAAATTATTCCATCGTCCCGCTCTTCCAGACTCTGTAACAATGGAGAAAGCACCCATCGTCTTCTTCTTCTCTTTCGTTTGCATTTCTACGAGTCATTGTAGGCCA
>CM065727.1:32204526-32209526 GCA_033310375.1 Conus canariensis | reverse complement strand
ATCAATCAATCAATCATGAAACGGCCTTCGAACATAGAGACCACAGTATTTCATCTATCCTCGTTTTCCATTAGCTGGAGAGAGGAGGAGGAGGGGAGGTATAGGGGCGCTCCGCATGTAGGAAAACCGAGAAAACAGAAAACGAGATATGCAAAATGCATCAGAATACACGGGCGAAAAATAAAGTTCAACAATGGAATTTCACAATCTGTGGGTATTCAAATAAACAGCATCCGAGCTTGCTCTCTAAGCATGTCGTGCGGACAACCCTTTCGGCTTGATGACCACCGCCAGCCTTGCCGGATTATGGAAGCGTACTCACACACAGGCACGAACAAAGGTGATTGACGTGCCGTCCTGCCATGGAGATCGATCTTTGAAGAACAGCATCGTGACTCGCCAGCATTACATCGGCGATTCAACACGGAATACATACACTCACGAAGAGGATTTCATACGACCACGTTATCTTCCGGCGTCACCGTATCGTCAGCAGAAACCCCGACGCGGCACGTATCAAATCATATTCGTGCCTGGTGATTATTTACGTTCGGGTGTGCTGGGAAGGGTGAGCGATGAGGGGCAGGGGTGTGAGAGAGGACGGTGGGGGTGGCGGGGACTATCAGTCCGCGCAATATCGCAACCCCACGATTTGTTGCAATTTGTGAATAAATGGGGGGGGGGGGGACGCCTCCCACAAAACATTAGTACATCAGTTCCCAAGATGGGTCACAAGGACGTTCACCATCCTCACCCCATCCTTCCCCACCCCCACCCTCCCTCCTTCCCTCCCTCCCTCTCTCTCTCTCTCTCTCTCTCTCTCTCTCTCTCTCTCTCTCATTGAAGGAAAGAAAAAGAAAAACTGAAGGGAAACTTCCATATTCAAGGAAGAAAAAATAAGAAAGTCTTTCTAAACTAAAGCGAAGAAATGGCAAAAGGGTTCTGTGTACTCACAGACAGGCACTCGAAGGCAATTCACAAGAATAGCCTCACAACTAGCGATTGCCATGACTTGTGGAATATGGAACTATTCTTACTTGGGTCATCAAATTGCAAACTTTATAATCATCATTTATATCATTCTCCTCCTCCTTTCCTCCTCCTCCTCCTCCTCCCTCATCATCATCATCATCATTATTATCATCATTATTATTGTTGTTGTTGTTGTTATCATTATTATTATTAATGTTGTTATTATCATTATTATTATCATTACTATCATCGTTATCGTTGTTCTTGTTGTTGTTCGAGGGAGTTAAGGAAAGACTGGATAGTTCTTTTTTGTTTTAGGTTATTTGAATGTAACATGAAACTAGTCGCAAAGTCTCCTGAAATAAACAATATACCACCTGTCCTGGAATAGAGAAAAATGTATATGTTCTGTGGAATAATACATACTATAATGCACATACTAAGTTTAGAATGGGAGTATCACAAATAAATGAATGTCGTCATTAAAAAAGAAAGAAAGAAAAAGCCAGAGAATTGAAACTGACCAATTTTTACATGAAAATGAAAATTAATTAACTTTTCCTCATTGTTTTTGTAAGCAATCTAGCGTTTTTAAGCGACAACATCTAGAAAATTTTGAACATACTGATCATTAAGAATATTCCCATCGAGAATATATTAGATTTTCTTTTTAAAAAAATATAACAATCTCTGACGAAAACATTCTAGCATTTGTCAGTTTTGTTTGTTGTGTTTGTTTTGTGCATGTAAGCTCTGATTCCAAACTCAAAGCAAACGAAAACAGACAGGCCAAGACTATGACAGTCATGTGGAATACAGATTGTTAATGTAACATGAAATGTATTTGGTGTGTGTGTGTGTGTGTGTGTGTGTGTGTGTGTGTGTGCGTGCGTGCGTGCGTGCGTGCGTGCGTGCGTGCGTGCGGCGCGCGCGCACCCGCGCAAAATGCACCATGAAAAAAACAGGAGTCTGTACACTAGATGAATAGCTGTCGGAAAAATTCAAAACAACCGTTTCACCATAATATGGGTTATCACGCAACGATCTATAGCAGATTGTGACAAATCGTAGGGAGAGGGATTCGGAAGGGGGTGGGGCAGGCTACCGTTATGTTGCAATTCCGACAATACGCGGCGGTTCGATTTGTTTTGATCTATTGCGACATTCCGCGGTGCAGCTGGGATCAGAACGGTGGCAAGTGGAAAGGAGCCGGAGGTAGGATAGGGGAGAGAGGAACGGGGAAATTGAATTTGTTTAATGTTGTCCCCATTCCCACTGAAAGCGGCTATGACCTATTCCACAGACTCTCTCTCTCTCTCTCTCTCTCTCTCTCTCTCTCTCTCTCTCTCTCTCTCTCTCTCCAAAGAAGAAATGAAAAGAAAGCACTCCATATTCAGGAAAGAAAGAATTCGAAGGCTTCTTTCAAACTAAAGCATAACAATCAGAAAAAGAGTGTGTGGATAAGATGACTGGCTGTGAAAGTAATTCAAAAGAATCTTCTCAAATTGTTGGCAATCTTGCAACGATTTGTCCTAAACTGAGACAGATAGTCGGCCCATTATCAGAACGATGCAACAAAAGTTAGTATGACTTTCTCTTCCTCCGCTTGATAATAAAACCGGAGAGAGAGAGAGAGAGAGAGAGAGAGAGAGAGAGAGAGAGAGAGACAGACAGACAGACAGACAGACAGACAGACAGACAGACAGACAGACAGACTCAAAGAGAAAGAGACAAAGAGAGAGAGACACACAGACAGTGACAGAGGCAGACAGACAGAGACAGAGACACAGACAGGCACAGAGAGAGAGAGAGAGAGAGAGAGAGAGAGAGAGAGAGAGGGAGAAAGAGAATGTGCCGATGTGACAGACAAGCGGAACGGTCACAGCTGCCTGGCACAGCTGGAGTCCAGCCATCCGCACATGGCCCATTCAGAGTTGTAACCACGTAGGGGGAAAGTTCTGTCAAAAAGAAAAGTTAAACTTTAACACACAAAAACACGCACAAACCAAACACAAAATCATCTATAAGATACACGTGTATACATTCTCACGGCGCCTTCAAGTTAACTAAGCTAGGCCGCATTGGAGGACCCAGCCATGCCGCTTGATTCATCGCCCACAATTTCTATGAAAAGATAAACAAAAACCTACAATATTCAAAATAGTTAAATATAACAAAAATTAGATTGAAAATTCCATACGGACAAATTAGATGCTGCAGAATGAACAGTTAAAATTCCATGTCAACACTGTTTACACTTTCACCGCCTTGTTGCCAGATTACAACAAAAAAGCTGGTATGCTATAGGTTGTAATAAAACATGGAACAAGTGTAAAAGTGTCAAGAATAAAGGTGTGTGCATGGGCTACAGAGGCAAGAAACAGCAGATGACAGCGACGCAAGAAACAAAAGAATCAAAGAAAGTGCCAGAAAACGGGAATTTCCAAACAGAATTTCCATAATCAAGGGCACCATTTGTTTTGAAAAAAAACTCCTCTGTATCCCACAAAGCCAAAAGAGTTTCATGTTGTTTATTGCCCAGTAGACCATTGCAGACCATTTTCAGCGCTGTTACCGCGTCAAACTTGATACCAAATCCGCATGTGAACAAAAAAAATTTAAGTTAATTCTAAACATGGTGAAAATGGCTTAAAGCTTAAAATGGCTTAACGGTTTCCCTAAAATCCATGACTCAATCAAAAAAATAACTTTTTAGAAATCCAGGTATCACATCTGGTGAACATAATTAGACAAGCTCTTCATGGAGTCTGGCGTAAAGCATTTTGTTGTAATGTCTTGTAACCCCCTGCGCTCAATGTGCACACGTTTTGTAGTGAGTAGCTCATCACATGGTTTGTCCATGGAGCCTCCTAATCTTTCAAAAGATACGCATTTGTTTGAGGGAGTGGGCCTGTATGTAATCAACATAAACTGATTCTTGCAGCCATTGGGATCTCCGCTATTAAAAAGGTCTGTGATAGATAGTCTGGAAGATTTGTGATAGATAGTCTGTCACAAACAATCTCAAGCTGAAAGTCAGCCTTTAGCAAATGGGGCAGAATGCGTATTTATAAAAGATGGATTTGAAAAAAAAAAATTTTGGATGAAAGATATTGTCAAAAGATGATGCTCTGGCACACAGAACAGGTTAGACATAGTTTACTTGAAGTAGTTCCAGTCTATGGTTGGCGAGGGATGCTCGCCTGTCTCTGCGTACAGACTATATGCTGGGATGGAGCAGGCATGCCCCAAGACTGAAGTGAAACCCTTGCTGGAGTTTGGAATCGACAGCTTTGTGCTAAGGTCTTGCAGAACCATAAATGACAACCATATTTCAATTAAAGCCTTCTACACAATTATTGAGAAAACTACTCTTCAGCTCCTAAATGTGTGTACCACAATTCGAAGACTTAACTGCTTTCTGACAGAAATTTTTGAAGTACTTCTAAAGTTAAGTTTTTTTCTCAAAAGAAACTTCCAGGAATCTGGCTTCTTTTACAGCTAGAGTAATGGATTATTTCCAGACGAAAAATAGGTTCAACCAAGTGTCCTCAAAAATGTGAAAGTGGATATTGAAAGGCAAAATAGTTTTCCTCGGTCCACTGTCGGATCTCATCAACACACAGCTGTAGTCGGCATTGTACGCCAGCGTAGGTGGCTCCAACTGCATTGCTTCATCAACAAAAAGAGAACCATAAAAATTTCGTCTGTTGCTTTAATTATGACTTTGATACTAATATTGAAGAACGCAGGGGCAATGATATGTCTATGACACCTAACTCCTTCTCATGGATGTCAGACAGCCTGGTGTCAACACAAATTGGCAGTTCTCGATCTGTCAAGAATTTTTTTCTCGAGGAGAGGGAGATGAACTCTAAATCTAGATCATGAAAAACCAAAAGAACGGCAAATTTTCAGGTGGCAACTATATCAGTACACTTTTGACATTTGCTGTTTTTTTTTTTTTTTTTAGATTTTGTTTCTTCTAATGATGCAATGTACATATTTCAATCAGGGAAAAGTGAACC
>CM065727.1:32192026-32199526 GCA_033310375.1 Conus canariensis | reverse complement strand
ATGCTATTAAATCAGGAAACAGTACAAGAGCAAGGACTACACAAACTAATATCGTTAAAAAACCCTAAAACATGGCTTATACGTGTTTACAACGACCAGGTAAATAGCCATGGTCTTCGCCGAATGGAAGCAGTCTTAAATTACACTCTATTTTAAAGCAAATGAAAATTTGACCTTTTTGCTGGAAAGAAAAAGAAACCCTGTCGAAACAAACAGAAACTTTGGATTGAACAATCTATATTTTGGATTCAAAGACAGAAAGTGTTGTCTGTTTTTAGAGGGTTTGGTGTTTTTTAAAAAATTTATTTTGCCTTTTTGTGTGCTGTTTTTTTCCATTTGTGCTAAAACTCTTTCCTGTTGCTGTTTTTGGTGACGTTAGTGATAGTGGTGGTGATGGTGGTGGTGGTGGTGGTAGTGGTGATGACGGCGATTGTGATTGTAGTGACGGTAGCGATGCGGTTGTGGCAGCAATAGCAACCTGATGTCAGATTTTTTTTCCCGAGGTTTCCTGGTCGTTTGAGGTTAGCATTCTTCAACTACAGTACAATTGTCATGATCATGGTGATAACAAAAGTTCAAAGAGAGAAAAAACGATAATGGAGAAGAAGAGGAGAGAGAGGAGGAGGAGGATAAGGGGGAAAGAGGAGGAGGAGAGGAAGAAGAAGGATAGAAAGAAGGATTAAAAAGATAGAGATACAGAAAGGAAAAAAAGAAAGATGGAAGGAAGAAAGAAGAAGGGGGGGGAGGAGGAGGAGGAGGAGCAGCAGCAGCAACAGCAGCAGCAGTATGAACAGCATGAGGAAGGCGAAGAAGAAACAGTAAGAAAGAAAGAAAGAAAGAAAGAAACAAACAAACAAAAAGGGGGGCAAACAAAGTATATAAGTTGATTACAGGAGTAAGAGGAGAGAGAAGAAGAGAAAAGGAAGAACCAAATCTGTAAAGAGAAAACGGGGATAGAACAACACTAGTGACAGTGACGATAAAGATGGCGTAACTGTAACGACGAAAACAACAACAGCAACAATAGTTAGGACAAAACGCACACAGCACTCATCGTTGATCATAACAGACATCGGATTCCCGCACTTGAATGACTATAAACAAAGTTGACAATATTCCTACTGCTACAGATGATCATGTTGATGATAACGGAAACAGATCTTACCTTTAAGTAGAGAAGCAAATGTCCTAACATAATGCTCTTTCGTCAAGATCAAAAAGCACTGAACTCACAATAAAAACTTCCACCCAAACGCCAAACGCTAAAACTGCTAGTCACGCTCTTACATGAAACAACCCAGATTCAGATTCAGATTCAGATGATTTAATCATTTAAGGCCATAGCCCCATATGAAAGAGGCGATAACAATATTACAAGAAAAATATCATAAAAGCAGCAGTATCACCAGTCCTTACGATTACAAAATGCAGTCAATCAAGAAAGCAATGTTTCTCTTAACCGGAAAGCTTTATATACATAAAGAACTAAGCTGCGAATTACACTCTCTTTTTCTGATGCCATTAGCAAGGAAAAACGAAACATACATGGCTGATTAAAAAATTTGGTAGGTATTAGCTGCAAACGAAGATTACTATAAGCAGGGCACTGCATGACAAAATGAACTTCATCTTCGACTGATTCTTTACAAAGGGGACAGAGCAATTCATTGTAACTCGCTTTTTGTAGCGATTAGCATGTACCTTAATATCAGAGATTCCAAATCTAAATCTAGTGAAAGTAAATCGTAAGTGCATTTTCATATTAAACAAAAGGTAATTCTTAACTAAATGTGAGGAACTGTGAACTCTGTACACATCAAATCTGTTACTTGATTGAATGTGACTTTCCCACGCTTGCCATCTACTGTCGATCAATCTTTGTCGAGTTGTTTGTATAAACTTACGTTCTTCTCCTACTCCTTGGTATATCCATGCATATCCTAATCCCAGCTCACACAAACAGATACGAACATTTGAAACCCAATTACTTTTGCCCCTTGAGTCGAGATCAAGTAGCGTATTGTACGCTTTTCGTGGCAATCTATCATTAGTCATGTTTAATAACTTTAACCAGTAGCGGATACTTTTAACTGCAGAATTTATATATATTGGATACCTGTTTGTTTCTCCATATATTAAATCATTTGGCGTTCTAAGTTCTACACCCAAAAACTTTTTTAACCCAGTCAAATGAACCGATTCACAATGAACTACAGCATTCTTATCTAAACCCCATAGCTCCGAACCATACTGCACAATGGGTTGTATCTGTGCATCAAAAATTTTGACAAACACTTCCAAGGAATTATTATGTAGCACAAACAATTTCTTCATAACACATAATAATACATTTCTAGCCCTACTAGAAAGGTCTTTACATGCTGCAGCAAAACTCAGCCGGGTAGAAAAAATTATGCCGAGATATTTATAAACGTTTACAACGGGCATGACAGTACCATCATACAGCCATCTCTCAGTTGCAGCCAAGTAACCTCCCTTCCTAAAGACAATAATCTTACTTTTATCAAAATTGACCTTCAATTCTAATTTATCAGCTGAGTATTTCAAATTATTTAGTTGTCTCTGCAGACCAACAACAGTCTCTGAGAGCAGAGCTACATCATCTGCTAGTAATAAAATAAAGAGTTCTGTAGGATCGTTTATAAACCTAGCACCATGCCTACCGTTTTCTACTATTTCAGTTGTAAGTTCGTTGATAAATAATGAAAATAAAATAGGACTGCACACATCTCCTTGTTTTACTCCTCTAGTGCACGCTATAAAGTCAGTTAATTTATTGCCACTTCTTATTCTTGTTTTAACTGCATTGTACATGCTACGAATACATTTAAACAATTTTCCACTAATACCATTCTTCATCAATACAGGCCATAGTAAATTTCGATTGATCGAGTCAAACGCTTTTTCAAAATCAATAAATGCTACGTATAACTTGCGGTTAAAAGAAAACTGCTTTTGAATCAAGGCAAGAAGGGTATACAAATGATCAACAGTCGAATATCCACGTTTAAATCCAGCCTGACATTCGCCAGTTATGTTATGTTCTTCTACATATTCCTGGAGTCTTGAGTTGATAATAGCACTAAATACTTTGCTACTTATATCAGACAACGAAATACCTCGGTAATTATTCACATTGTTCACATCCCCTTTTTATATAGTGGAAGGGTTATAGACTCGCACCAAGACTCAGGAAAGATACCCTTCTGAAACAATGCATTAAAAAACATGACAAAAAAGTCTATAATTTCTTCACATGGTGCTTTAAAGAATTCTCCAATAATTCCGTCAGGACCTGCAGCCTTGCCAGACTTCAGTTTTTTAAGTGCATGCAAAACTTCGTCTCTTGAAATAGGACGGTCAATAAACTCATTTTCCGCATTTGGTAGAACGTAATCAGATTCATTTGGTAAATCTTTGTTCAGTAAGGATTCAAAATGTTGGAACTATTCCTCCAATGGAATATTATTCTTAGGTTGTTTACGTTTCATTGACATTTTTTCATACAATTCCAAAAATCTTTTTGATTATGAGCAGATACCACAAGCTCTTCTAGTCTGCTATTATCAAACAGTCGTTTTTTTCTAACTAACAAATTTTTGTATTCTCTCCTAGCCCTTACATACAGATTTTTATCATTCTTATCCAAAGTTCTACGAAATATTCCCAACAAAGTACGCACTTTTTTCTTGTTAACATGACATTCTGCGTCAAACCATCCCTCTTTACATTTAGTCTGGCCCATCTTTATTGTTCTTTTCATGCATGTGGCACATGTCCTTATACAATCGTTAAACAGATTCAATGCTTCATTGATATTTACATCAATTAACTCTATGGCGTTTTTTAGTCTACTGCGATTTTCTGCTTCATAGAGTTTACCATAAAAGACCTGACTGTACTGTTCATTCCACATAAACTTTTCAATAATTTGTATCTCCTTATCATCATTTCTGTTAAACACATTCTGAATCGAAAGGGCAAGATCAAGAGGACAATGGTCAGATTCAACGCGGTCAACAACATTCATTTCACACGAATCACAAATGATGTCATAAAAGTCATTAGACAAAATGAAATAATCATTCACGCTACATCCATTTTCACCAATATATGTGTAGCGACCTTCTTGGTCGCCATTACATAAACCATTGAGTACAACTAGATCAAGGGCAGTACACATATTAATCAACAATTTTCCATAAGTGTTTACCTGTGTATCTTGAGAGTGACGATTAGATTGTTTAGTGGTGTCTTCAAAATGAGGTATATGATTGTTTACTGATCGAGGCGGAGAAAGAGTTGAAATACGGCTATTCAGATCACCACAGATCATAACATAAACATCATCCAGTGTTAGTAATAAGTCAGTCAAACAATCTTCAAGTATTGTAATCCCCTGATCGTAACCAAAATAACCATAGAAAGGAGAACTTTCCGGTGGAATATACACGCATACATATAGAACGTCACAAGAACACCCAAATAACCGCTTATCAAGAACGAAAGCACACATATTTTCATACTTAACGTTCAGTTGACGTACAAACGGACAAAACTCCTTTTTTATTAAACAAATTATCCCCCCTGAGTCTCTCCCTTGACTAGTAAATTTTACAGAGGGCTTACAATACAATTCAAATTGAACGAATGAACTGGAATCCCAGTCTTTTTCAAAAGTCTCCACCAGGCAAACAAAATCGAAAGAAGAAACATAAAACAAAAAGTCATTAAATATTAACTTTGAACGTAAACCATTGACGTTCCAAGACAGAAATGATAACGGTCTCAGGGTATGTACAGAAGATACTTTAGAGCGTGGAACAGGATCTGGAGTATTGTTTTCAGAGGAAATCTGCACAACTCCATTAGAGAAAAAGTCTCCTTCCACCCCCTCCGTGACACCCAACGAAGCACGGGAAACCAAAACTTGCGAATCTGGGTTTATAACATTCTCAACCGAGAGGACGAGCGCTTGATTTCCACGTGCCCCGCTCGGTGCCACAGAGCGAGTGTGTGAGCAAGAAAGGGATTGCTTAGATGGCAGCGAGACCTTTGTGCCCCTCTGAAAACTCCCCCCCTCCATGAAATCAATACGTTTAACGGGCCGGCCGACAACCTATCTCATTTCTGTCAAAGAGTCGTGAGCATTTAGAGCAAACTTTTTGCCATTAATAAGCAAATGGTCAAAAATCATTCGTGCTTGTTTGCCTTTGCTTCTGGCCTCTCTCAGAAACGGGCTCAATTTACGCCTGATTTCACGGACACTTGGTGAAAAATCCTCCCCAATGAATATTCCGGTGCCCTTCAGTTTTTGTTTCGCTTTTAGGATTTTAACTTTTTGTTTATAGAAGGAGCACCGAGAGATCACAAGAAGAATGCAACAACAAGAATAACACCACAAACACCACCACAAACGCTCTTGGTACCCCAACGTAAATAGTCATAATCCCCCACCAAAGTCGTAGCCAAGGTCTTCCAGTAGCGTAGGCGTTGCCACAGCAACCAGACCATCAGAGTAGAGGCCATGATGCTTTTGTCTGGCTCCCGGCCTATTAAGCTGACCAGTAAGTCTGTTAAACAACCAGCATAAGAGACGGTCACAGCCTCCCTTGACGACTAATTTATTCTTGCTCCCTTCCCTTTCTCGCTTCCGAGTGTCTCATTCTTTGTGTATGGACATCTGATTACCGATCTTTCTTCTGTATTCCCCAATGTCAAAAGACAATGCTTTCTGTCGCCCGGCTCCTCTGAGTTCTGTTTAATGCCCACAAGTGCGTACGATGTGCACTCTCTCATAGTTTGTTCGTAATTTACTTGTTCGCGTACGAAACTTCTAGACTGCGTACAGACAATATAATACTCGTGAACAAAGCAAGATACAAATCAGCACGCGGAAATATGTTTAAAATAAGGCACATTTAATGCACGATGCAAAACAGACGAGTAGATTTCTGAAAATTGGGTCTTCTTCAGACGTTATAAACAGCAGAAAAAAATCATTACCTTCATATATGTAGCATGAGAATGACACTGAAGAGAAGAAGAAGTGAATATAAGGGAAATAAGTGGGAAAGACAGCTCTGAGAAGTAAGAAAGAAAGACATACAAAGCAGAGTAGAATACAGTGTAGGACAGGACAAACAAAAAGTGCTGTCAGTTAGATTCGTAAGTTACATGAAACAGACTGCAGCATAGCCAGAAAAATGTATCAAAAGGATATTTGGAACATGCATACCTCATTTTCCTCCTCTTCTTTTTGCATTTCATCAAAACAATTTATCAAAACTGCCTTTCCATATGTCCCACTTGCCCTCTTGCCCTTCCTGTTTCATAATTGTTAGGCTCGTGATGATTGCTATCAGAGGAGTGTTACTTTGTGTATTTTTAGTCTGCTTTTTGTAACGTCTGAAGACATGTTTGTCAAAATACACTAGTCTGTTTTGTGTTCTAAGCTTACATTATATCTGCGTTACTTTACTCTTTATTTTTTTGTATATTCATTTTTCGCTAGTTCTTGTAACGCTACGGTCTGTTTAATTTTCTTTCCTAACAGTCATGAAGCTTCAGTCATGAGTAGCCCTTCCGGTGACAGTTTTATCGAAGTTCAACATCTCCAAGAGTAACTGTTTTGTTAGTATGCTTTCGCAATCATTTTCGGTACATGCCCGTTAACTGTAGGAGTTTTTACAGCAGTTCTCGAGCAACCTGAAAATAAATGTGAAATCAGGGAAAACACTTGTGAAAACGTGCTTTCTCTTCTTCTAGCATCTTTCAAAAGTGCAAGTGCCTTAGAATTATTGTATAGCTTGAATGGTGCTGGGATGAAAAATGGAGACTGAGCCTGAGTAAGAGAGCGTCGATGTGAAATATTGATAACTAAATAATTGCTTAAGTACAACTGAAAATGAAAATGTCATTCAGGCCCTCCATTTTCAGGTAATGGACATACGTAAACGATATTTTTTGTTCGGACAGTAAGCGGCTCAAACATGAAACACTACTATTGCTATTCAAAATTCGTATTGTTAAGAGCCCAGCCAACACCAGGGAAAGGAGGGGTGAGGGATGAGGGTTCTTTCCCAAGTCTAATTCGATTCCACATTTAAAGCCAGTTCATTTCAAACGTGCTAGGAACAGTGCGGTTTAAAACCGGATACCTTTTCTATATCATTAAAGATTGAAAGGGAAAAAATATTTCAGTTCTTTTAAAAACCCAAAGCTCACATCTGATCAAACATCCATCAACAAACTGTTTATGGGATATGCAGTACGTTCCGATTATAATGCCATGCAAATTCAAAAGACGCTGAAACGCACAGAAGGAAAACGAAGTTAACTCTTAATGAATTGAGACAGAGGATGGCAGGAGGATATTTCTTGCGATAGAAACAGCTGATTCAATTTTTTTATGTCTTCAAAGACTGATCTAATGCATTTCCCTTCATTTGTTTGTTTGCTCTTTTGTTTGATGCACTG
>CM065727.1:32149526-32187026 GCA_033310375.1 Conus canariensis | reverse complement strand
TTGCTCCTCTGCCAGCTTTATCGCACCTGTAGCCTGGTTTGTTAACAAGATTACGCATATTGTTTTCTTGTTAACACGGTTACACATATTGTTTGTCAGTTAAGATTACGCATATTATTTTTCTGTTAACACAGTTACACATATTGTTTGTCTGTTAGCAAGATTTTACATATTGTTTATCTGTTAACACGGTTACACATATTGTTTATCTGTCACCACGGTTACACCTATTGTTTGTTAACAAGATTACACATACTGTTCGTCTGTTATCAAGAGTATACATATTGTTTGCCTGTTAACAAGGTTTCACATATTGCCTGTCCACAAGATTACGCATATCTTCTGTCGGTTAACGAGATTACACATAAACGACTGAAGCAATCTGAACGAAACTTAGTGAAAAAAGGAAGACGGCCTAACGACGAATCGTTTCCCCTTTGATCCAGTGTGACGCGCTTTAAGTACTACCGCGACCACAACACTACCTTAGTGTTTACAGCGTATTCTTCGAACACTGCAGTGCTGCTTGTCGCATAAGCCGTACATGCTACTTTATTGCGGTAAGAACTCTAGCCAACACGCTTAACCAGCTACTGAAACTGAATACACCATTCCTAGCGCTTCCAAACCAAACGTTCCACAGATTGCACTTTGACCTCCACTAGTTTTGGGGAAAAAAATAGCCTCAGTAATGTGTGCGTGTGTGCATGGGGAGGGGGGGGGGGGGGAGTAGACCTCACTGAACACCGCTCCAAAAATGATCTCTGCAAGTGGGTTCAAATTATCCACCTTTCCATACCCTTACCACAGCTTTCTGTGACAGCGTTTATATCATAAACGACAGATAGTGTTAGTAGCATTAAGGAAGTGTGATCCGCGGGAGCTGGAATGGCTATGTATGTGTATGCGGTACATACCATCGTGTTCACGGTGTACATCACAGAGACTGCGGTAGTCTTCAAAGTAGGAGCTGCTGAAAGCCATACTGACTGTGGTAGTTCTTCCTGTGTCGAGTGATTCTGGCGTAGCGCACCGGAACCAGATTTAAGGAGCGAGTTCGGGATTCTCTCCACCCTTGCACTTGTCTTCTGGTTGTTCTTTGTACTTGTCTAGGGGCGAACTGTTTCTTTTTTGTCCGGATCCGGATCAACGAACGGAATCAGAATTTGTCCAACCTCGGCGCTTATCTTCTAGTTAGTTGTTCCTTTGTTTCTTTTCTATATTCTGGGTCTTCTTTTTCCTATTCTTCCAATCTCTTCTCTTTTTCTTCTCATCTTCCTAACACTACACGTTCTTTTCTCGTTCTTTTCTTGTTCCTTTCTCCTCCTACTACTTATCCGTTTTCTCATCGTTCCTTTCGTTTCCCTTCTTATTTTGCAGTCTCCTTCGTTCTTTTTTATTTCCTTCACGCTTTCCGTATCATCTTTGTTCTCTCTTCTTTCTTGTTGTTCTGCTTTCTTCTTCCCCTTCTTCATTGAATGTCCACACATCATAAGGTCAGCACAAAGTATGCGCACTCACATTTCAAGAAAACACGCGTTTTTTAACAACGTCCAATTACCACAATTTGCCATAACAGACTGATAGTTGACTTAACCATGAATGTCACAGATTGCTGAACTTTGTACAGAATACTTTGATAATCCCCCTTTTTTTTTTTACTTAAATCTATTCCGTTCGAGTAGGCATCAAAGAGAAATACGAAATGCACGGAACATTATGGAATACTTTATATTTCTAGCAACTATAAATGATACTTTCGGTGTCTCTTGAGTAACATAGTCTCTCGAATTTCAATTAAATGCACCCTTTTGAATCAACTTCATAAGGTGATGAGTTCAGACAAAACGTGAGCCATTCATCAGCATGTTTTGGTGCACCTTGTTTAGCAAACGAGTCTGTCAATTCGTTCAATTAAAGCTGCAAGGAGTACCAGCCAGCTAAAATTTAGTCCAGTGCCTCAGAACATTATGCCGTTCTGCTGTCCTCGTTTCTCTTTGCTCATATTTCCTCTTCCTCCCTCTCATTTCTTGCTTTCTGTCTGTCTCTCTATCTGTCTTTCTTTCCTTCTTTCTTTATTCTCTTTCTTCTTTTCATTCTTCCTTTTGTGTGTGTGTGTGCGCGCGCGCGCCGCCGTGTGTGTGTGTGTGTGTGTGTGTGTGTGTGTGTGTGTGTGTGTGTGTGTGTTGTGTGAATGTGCGTGGAGGGGGAGGGTAAGCCGGGGGAGGGGGGGGGGGCGTCTGTATATGTTTCTTTCTTTCTTCCTTTCTTCCACTACCACCTCCCTTGTTTGTTTTAAAAGGGAAACACGTGTCGCTAACACCAATCAGCATTTCGCTTTAGCAAGTTAAATGAAGTAAGAATATCATTGATTTGATGCTGTATTAGCCCGCCAAGACACAGGAAAGTAAACAGAAAAGATAGCACTCTCTGGACCTGTTCCTGCAGGTTGAAACAACATGAAGCCTCAAACATCAGCGCTCTTTGTTTCCCCTCCCCTCTCCAGTGAGAACTGAACTTACCGATTTGTTATTGTACGTAATGTAACGTTTTGGAGAGAAAATTTTTACAAATTTTTGTTCATGTTGACTATTCACAATATTACAATCCGGAATTCGTCAGATCTGAATCACGTAGCGCATTTTCAGAGGAAAATAATCAAGCTTTTGTGAGTTTTTTCCCCTATTTTATGCACGAAAGCTCGGATTCCAATTTCAAGGCAAATGAAAACAGACAGACCAATACTGTGATCAGTATGTTGTATACAGATTGTTCATGCTTGAAACATGATGAGCACTTTTTTTTACATGATATGTGTGTGTGTGTGTGTGTGTGAGAGAGAGAGAGAGAGAGAGAGAGAGAGAGAGAGAGAGAGAGTGAGAGTGTGTGCGAGTGTGTGTGTGTGTGTGTGTGTGTGTGTGTGTGTGTGTGTGTGTGGTGAGTGAGTGAGTGAGTGAGTGAGTGTGTGTGTGTGTGTGTGTGTGTGTGTGTGTGTGTGTGTGTGTGTGTGGTGTGTGTGTGAGCGTGCGTGCGTGCGTGCGTGCGTGAGTGCGTGTGTGCGCGCGCGTGTGTGTGTAAAATGCACAATCGAAAAAAAGGAGTCTGTACACAAAATGAATGAGTGTCGGAATAATTCACAACAATCCTTTCACGACAGTATGGGTCATCTCGCGACGATTTATCAAAATTTGAGGCAAATCGTAAGAAGGACGGACGAGCGGGAAAGGGGGGGGGGGGGGGGGCGCTGGGAGGGGGGAGGAGGGGTCGCTACACACGTTACGTTGCAATTCCGATGAAGCGTGGCCGTTCGATTCGTTCTGATCCATTGCGACATCCCGCTGTGCAGCTGGGGTCAAAACGGTGACAAGCGGAAAGGAAGGAGAAAGAAGTCGGTGGAAGGGAAGGCTAGGAGGAATGGAGTGGGTTAAATCTATGTAATGTTAACCCCCTCAACACTAAAAGGGGCTATGATCCTATTCTCTCTCTCTCTCTCTCTCTCTCTCTCTCTCTCTCTCCCCCCCTTCCCTGCTTGTCTGTCTGTCTGTCTGTCTGTCTGTCTGTCTCTCTCTCTCTCTCTCTCTCTCTCTCTCTCTCTCTCTCTCAAGAAAAGAAGAAATGAAAAGAAAGCATTTTTTATTTACAAAAGAAAGAATGGGTCAATGGCAATCGCAATGGATCAAAACGAATTGAAGGCTTCTTTCAAACTAAAGCACAACAATCAGAAAACGGATCTGTAGATAAGATGACTGGCTGTCGAAACAATTCACTAGAATCGTCTCGGATTGTAGGCGATCTTGCAGCGATTCGTCTTAAACTGAGACAAATCGTTGACCCATTATAAGAACAGTGCAACAAAAGTTAGTATGACCCTCTTTTCCTCTCCATATTGTAAAATTGCTGAGACACAGACAGAGAGAGAGAGAGAGAGAGAGAGAGAGAGAGAGACTGACAGACAGACAGACAGACAGAGACAGAGAGCCAACGTGAAGGACAAACGGAACGGTGACAGTTGATTGGCACAATTGGAGCCCAGCCATCCACGCAAGGCCCATTCAGCTACCACCAGGGAGGAAGAGGCGGTGGGGGAGGGGGGGGGGGGGGGGTCTCGTCCCGAAAAAAAGAGAGAAACATACGCACAGAAACATGCTCAAACCAAGCACAGAACCGTTTATAAAACACACATGTATATTATGTATATATTCCCGCGATAAATTCGTAACATGACTGCCAAAACATCGACACATTCACGATCGATAAACACGGCCACGTTGACGGACCCAGCCAAGCACTCTGCTCGACTGATCACCCACAATTAAAAGAAAAGATTTTTTTTTTAAACCTGCAATTGTCAAAACATTTAAATGAAACAAAAGTACACTTTTAAATACAACGCCATATGGGCAAATTGGACGCTGCATTATTGACATCTAGTTTTCCTTGTGAACCGTCTTTACACTTTTATCGCCTTGTCCCCAGATTACAACAAAATATGCTGGCATGTTATAAATTGCAACAAAACATGTCAAAGTGTAAAATCTTCTCGAATAAAGACGGGTGAGTGTGTTACAAAGGCAAGAAAGAGTGTACGAGAACGACGCAAGATGCAAAAGAATCAAAGAGAATGCCAGTAAAGGGGAATTACTAGAAGACAGTTTACATAAACCAGGGTACCATTTACTTTAGTGAAAAAAATGGTATCGCCATGGAAGCCGAAAACAAATTTATGTTGTTTATAGTCCAGCAGACCACAGGAGGTCATTATCAAGTCTGTTACCATATCAAAATTGCTACATAAATGCGTATAAATAAAAATATATGCTCATTTCAAACATGCTGAAAAATGGCCGAAATCTGGATATATTTTCCACAAAATCCTTCATTAAATTGCTGAACAATTAAATAGTGGGAGAAAACAAGTGCAGGCTAACAATTCTTCAGTCATTATAGTAATGACTAGGCAAAGATTTGAATTAAAAAAAAAAATAAAAAAAAGAAGAAAATGGGGGGAATATATCATTAATAATGAGAAACCCTTCACTAGCTGCCTGAGGGAACCATTGGACTCCCCTTCGAAGGCAGATCTATTTGTATTGCCTGCTCCTAGGCCTTTCGTCCGCTGGATCGGACTCATCAGGGAGACACGGCTGATTGTGTCTGTGCTCTTGGTGTCAAATAGAGACACACCACAGTCCATAATTCTGTGGTGTTCTCACTACCAAGGGTTCAAAAAAGAATCCAACAGCACCCCAAAAGCAGCCAGCGAAGGGTAGTAAATGGAACAAAACGAAAGTATGGAAAGGAAAAAAGTTGCTGAAAAAGTAAAAGCATTATGCAAACAGTATAAAATGCAGGGGACAATCTTTGAGCCTATGCTTGAGGATCCATTCAAGGATGCAAGGGAGATCAAAAGATATGGAACAGTCTGAGTGGTCAGCTCTGCTGTTCAATAACCCAAGCATTGTGAGTGGCTAAGAATTGTACAGAACAACCTTTACTTGGATCTCCTAAGAGATGCAATCTCCCACTGATTGACCAAACATTATATTGCTGAACAATTAAAATCCTTCATTAAATGAGAAAAAATACATTTCAGAAACTCAGATATCACATCTGGTGGAACATCACTAAATAAGGGCGTTATGGAAACTGGCTGAAAGTGCTTTGTTTGATGTCATGCAAACCCCAGCACTCATTATACTCATGAACTGTAGTGAGTGGCTAGTTACACGGATGTCCATGAAGCCTAATCTTTTAAACATCATGTGTTTGTGAAGAGGAATGGGCCTGTGTGTAACCAACATGAACTGCTTTTTGTGGCTGTGCCGCTCACTTGTATTACAAAGGTCCAGGGTGGATAGTCTGGAACGTCTGAAATATAAACAACTCCAAACTTAATGACAGCATTTTGTGATAGGTGTAGAATACATATTCCTAAAGGTGAAATATTCTTTTTTTAGATGGCAAAGCCGTGGTGCAGTGAAAGCCCTGTAAAGATTGAGAAATAATTTCCTATCAGCTCCTAAATCTGCTCGTGCTACAACTTAAGAATACTCATTGCTTTCTGCGTTTTGAAGTACTGTATAAGATTTCTAAAATCGAGCTTTTGGTCAAAAATAACTTCCTGAAATTTGGATTCTTTCACATTTGGAATGACGGAGTATCTACCTGACAAGTGTAAATTCAGTCTGGTGTTCTTGAAGGTTGTATATAGTGAATACATATTGGAAAGCGAACCCGTTTGCCTTGGCTCACTGTTGGATCTTATCAACACAGAGCTGGAGTCAGCGTTATATGCCAGTGCAGGTGGCTCCGACTGCGTCATCAATGAAAACAGAACACTCAAAAACCTTGTCTACTGCTGAAATACGTCATTACTTCTAAAATCGAATAAAGCATGGGAAGGTGTTTCTATGAGCAACACCTGACTCCTGCTCTTGGTTGTCAGGCAGCATGGTGTCTACACGAATTTGAAACTAACGATCTGTCACATTTTTTCATGAAGAGACGAAGGAGATGAACTCTAAAACCAGAGCATGAAGAGCCATCAAAATACCACATTTCTAGGTGGTGTTACAAGCTTTCGGATGTTAGAGTGGGTAACTGTATTTATACATCCTGACATTTGCTGTTTTCGTAATCAAGTTCTTTCTAATTGTGCGGTGTGTATATTTCTGTCAGGGAAAAAAAAGAACCTTAACTTCAGGCACAAAAAAGAAAGAATGCGTTACATCACCGAACCAAAGGAAGTGCATGAAGTGCTGCACCTACGCTTTTCAGCACCCTCATTCCATTTAATATTGGTTACCCCGATAAAATAATGACTCTCTCGTATCTCAGCGTAGTGCAAATGACATGCTGATCAAACAATAAACTCACTGAGAGATGGCAACAGAAATTCTGCACAGACAGACAGCACAGCGCAGCTTACTCTCGCATTGCACGTAGTGCCCAGCCTTAGCGCTTGTTTCGGCTTTATTAGCAGCTTTTAATCTGTCCTCTCTGTATGTTTCTGTGGTAGAACATAGGACCATAGTCCTTCATCCTGACAAAAAAATTGTATCACTTCTTAGAACAAAAAATCATATTGAAGGCACTGGATCTGTTGTCCAGTTTGCTAATTGCCGCTAAGTTGGAATTTGGAGCCATTGAAATATAATCAACGGGTTTTATTCCACGAAAGTGAGATTGGCTTTTTCTAACACATGAACTCGCTCCCTCTCTCCCTCTCTCTCTCTCTCAAATAAAAAAAACGTCGCACAAATGAACCAACGACACACAAGTTAGGGTAATTATCCTGCCTTCCCTTCTTCCCCACAAAATCATTACCCTTTCTTCCCTCTCCATAGCATGATCTCACGGGGGGGGGGGGGGGGGGGGGAGAGAGAGAGAGAGAGAGAGACGGAGAGAGAGAGAGAAACAAAAACAAGAACAAATATGGCCAGACAGAAAAATATGAACACTAACTCGCGAAGGCGAGGGAAGTGAACAGTGAAGGTGGCAGTGCTATAGTGGTTCGTATCAATGAGCGAACTGTCATGATAAAGATGAGGAGACGATATCATACAGACACCAAATGTTTGCCCCTCGGCAGACGATGGCCACAGAAGAAGTCCTGCAGTGGACATTACAGCTCATCTGACCATTAAATCACTAGGCAGGGAAGGATAGCTAAGGCCGGAACTGTTCGCTATTGACATGCCAGAAATTAATGAATGAATCAATCAATGACTGCATGGACAAATGAATGAATGATTGAATAAATACAACACTCCACTTACATACCACTTATAGCATTCTCATTTTCATTAACTTGAATCCAACTCTGTTTGTCTTATCTGTCTGTCTGTCTGTCTGTCTCTTCTCTCTCTCTCTCTCTCTCTCTCTCTTTCTCCTCTCTCTCTCTCTCTCTCACACACAACACACACACACACACACACACACACACACACACACACACACACACACACACACACACACACATTCATAGACACTGATGTATGCGCGTTCACACACACGCAAACATAAGCACTCAAGCAGGAGCGCACTGACAGACAAAGACAGACAGAAAGAGAGATACAGATACACGGACAGAGAGACAAACAGAGAGAGAGAAACAGAGGCACAGAGAGAGACAGACAGAAAGAGAGCAACAAGGAGAGAGATAGGCAGAGAGACGCAGACAGAGACGGAGAGACAGACAGACAGACAGATAAACACTGTTGTTCAATAAATGTTAAATGCTGGATGCAGGCCCATCGCAAAGGATTGAAACTCGATTCGAATCAAGAAACAATACAGGAGCAAGTACGGCCAGAATCTGTACTGAATCAGGGAGCAATACAGCAGCAAGGACTAAGCAAACTAGCATCATTCAAAAAAACGAAGAATCCAAAACAAAGCTAAAACGTGTTTACAACGGCCAGATAAACAGCCTTGGTCTGAATGGAAGCAGTCTTGAATTACACTGTTCTTCAAAGCAAATGGAAATTTGACCTTTTGCAGGAAAGAAAAAAAAACGTGTTGAAACAAACACGAACACGGCAACAACTAATCTATACCTTGGATCCAGTTACGGAAAGTATCGTCTGTTTTGTACCCCTCTCTTTTGCCTTCTTGTGTTTTTGTTTAATTGGTGTTTTCTTTTTATTTTACTAAAACCCATTTCTTGTTGCTGTTCTTGTTGGTGTAGTAGTGGTGGTGGTGAGAGTGGTGGGGGTGATGATGGTGATGACGAAGGTGATTGTGGCGACGGTAGTAACGGTGGCTGTAGCGACAATATCGTTCAGATGTTGGAATTTTCTCCGAGCTTTCCCGTTCGTTTTGGGCTGACATTCTAGAACTCCAGTACAGATATCATGATCATGGTGATAACAAAAGTTCAACAATGGTAACAAACGTTCAACAATGATAACAAAAGTTCAACAATGATAACAACAGTTCAAAGAGAAAAAGAAATTATGGAGGAAGAGGACGATGAGTAGGAAGAAGATGGAGGGTAAGAGGGAGGAAAAAGAGGAGGAGGAGGAGGAGGAGGAGGAGGAGGAGGAGGAGAAGAAGAAGAAGAAGAAGAGAGAAGAGAAGAAGAGAAGAAGAAGAGAAGAAGAAGAATGAGATGATGATGATGATGATGATGATGATGATGATGATGATGATGATGATGAAAAACGGGAAGAGAAAATAATAACGATAGTGACGACAAAGACAACAACAGCAACAATGATACCAGCAATGCAAACAATACACAATGTTGGTCACAACAGACATCCGATTTCTGTAACTGAATAAGTAAACAATATTGATAACATTGCCACTGCTACTGACGATCATGACGATGATAGCAGAAACAGATCTTACCTTTAAGTACAGTAACAAATAACTGAACATGACCATGCTCTTTCGTCAAAATCGAAAGTAGATAAAGTCACAAAACAGACCTCCACACAAACACTAAACGCTAAAATGACTAGTCAGAGTCTTTCGTGAATCAACGTTGAAGTCACAAGAAGAACGCACCACCAACAACAACACCGCCAATAACAACAACAACAGCAACAGCAGCAGCAACAAAAACACCGTCCCGAACGTTCTTGCGACCATCATGTAAACAATCATAATCCCCCATCAAAGTCGGAGCCAAGGTCTTCCAGTAGCGCAGGCGTTGCCACAGCAACCAGACCATCAGAGTAGAAGCCATGATGCTTTTGTCTGGCTCCCGGCCTATTAAGCTGACCAGTAAGTCTGTTAAACGGCCAGCATAAAGGCGGTCAGAGCCTCTCTTAACGACTAATGTATTCTTGCTCCCTCCTCTTCCTCACTTCCGAGTGCCTCATTCTTTGTGTATGTACATCAAATCACCGAGTTTTCTTCCGAAACCCTCAAAGTCAAAGACAATGCTTGCTGCCCACCCACCCCCTCCTCTAGCTTTTTCGAGTTTTGTGTAATTTCTGCGGGTACATTCATATAAAGCTACTCCCTCATGGTTTGTATTTACTTGTGAGCATACAAAACTTCCAGACCTTCCTACAGACAATATCAGAGTCGTGAACAAAGCAGATTACAAATGAACACACAAAACAAGGTATAAGGTACCGCGCATGAAATGCACAATACGAAACAGACAAGTAAATTTTAGACAAATATGTTTGCTTCAGCAATTACGAACAACAGAAAAAAGACTCTACTCATAGCATATAGCGTGAGAATAATAACGTTTAAAGAAGAAATGGACCTTATCAGGAGGGAAATGAGTGAGAAAGACAGGTCTGAGAAAGTAAGAAAGACAGAAATACAAAGAAGAGTTGAACGAAATTTGCATGTCGACGAGCAGGACAGGAGAAAATCAAATAGTGCCGTCAGAAAGATTCGTAAGCGAAATGAGAGATTTCAGCCTAGCCAGAAAGATACACGCATGACAAGACAAACAGCAGTCAGAATGATATGAATACAAATAGGATGTTTATCAACAAAAACACTCAATTCCTTCTACTTTGCATTTCAACCGTTCTTACTCCCTCAAACCTGTCTTTCCCTATTTCCCACTTGCTCACTCTCCCTTCCTCTGCATTGTTTTGACAACAACTGGGCAAAAAATCTCTCTCTCTCTCTCTCTCTCTCTCTCTCTCTCTCTCTCTCTCTCTCTCTCTCTCTCTCTCTCAATGGGTCGAAAATACCTAACATCTGACAAGTAAAACAAGATGACTTTTGCAGCGGTATATCCATAACGTTTATATTTCCGCCGTACTATTTGGACTTCCGTGCAAAGCATCGGCCAAAAACATTTCATTCTCAATGCAGGAATTTCGTTTTTCATATGCATCATCTCCTTCCACAGGCAAGCCTTCCATGACCTTGCACTGCTGAGTCCTGGGATTGGGATAATCCAACCCACATCCTCTTCGTCTAATAACTAAAAACTACATCAAATGACGTAAAACTTTGCAGAGTTAGATCCCAGCTATTCCAAGATGGTTCTGCAACGTCCACTGCAAAAGACTAATCGATCATACACGTGAGATCAATGAACGTAAAGGATGAAGTTGATTCAATCACGTTAAATACATTCTTAAACATCAGACTTACTCAACAAACATTCTGATGGTGATTCGATCACGTTACATACATTCTTAAACATTATCATTCAACAAACATTCTGGTGGCGATTCGATCACGTTACATACATTCTTAAACATTATCATTCAACAAACATTCTGATGGTGATTCGATCACGTTACATACATTCTTAAACATTATCATTCAACAAACATTCTGGTGGCGATTCGATCACGTTACATACATTCTTAAACATTATCATTCAACAAACATTCTGATGGTGATTCGATCACGTTAAATACATTCTTAAACATTATCATTCAACAAACATTCTGAACCACCGCCAGCATAAAGAATACGTGTAAAGTGGCTGAAGTGTGAAAATCGGCGTAAAAGATTGAGAGGCTCCTAAAGCCTACGTTACACGATACGGTTTCAATGAGAAATGCAGTTGAAAGAGGCCACTCAATGACGGCAATGAGCATTTCACTGCTGTTTCTCTGAGGTGAGTCACGCGATGAAACACCATCACAACACGTTCAAGCCGTGGCATTGCACAAGTAAATGCTTGACTAGTCCACAAACTTCATTGTAAGTGAGACCCCCACCAGCTTGTTTTCTTTTTCATGCTAATTTCTTTCAGTCTTCAAAGTTACATCCAACAGTTTAGACACAACGAACAAAAACCGATCCAAAGAATTGTTTCACCATATTACGAGTTTGAAGCGGACCATTCAATTTTCGTTTGCAGTTTGATTGTTAAGCAAGGCGTACTCACGTCTCTACCACAAGCGCCGGACATTGGCTCATGGTGCATAATGCACGACATGCATTTGCCAGACCAGAGCACGTCGTAAAATGAGTTAAAGTATGAAATAGCTTCAAAAAGTGTGTCAGTTGGGAGACACAGGAAACGCTGCGCTGCACGCTCACTTTCGGCACGAAATGTCCCCGTGATTCCCGTGTGGCATAGCCCTAAAACACGACACTGTACACTGTCCTTAAAGCCAGGCCAGCTTCCTGCTCTGAGAGTCCTCCTGGGCATCAATCAGTCTTTGTTCCCAAAGACTCGTTACTTTGTCCCGGGGTGTTAATTTTCTGTTGCCCGTCTCTCCTAGGAAAGAGACGAGACACGACGGGTTGAGTTGAAAGGAGTACACGCTTTTCCCCCAGTGCACGGTAAGATCGCGGGGTATAAGGTAAGGGAGGAATCAATACTGCACACTGTCCATGATGGATCGCTGGAGGCGGCCATTCCGGCTATTCCGGTTCCTCTGTTGTCTTTGATCGGATCTGTGGAGACAAAGGTCAAACGGTGACGCGGATTCTGATGGATTAAAAAGATTCGATGGTTTCGTGAATAAGGTCCCGGAGGATGTCATTACGACATTCGTACAACTGAAAGAATGCTAACGATTGCAGCACAAAAAGGCGAAATAATGTGTAGTTCAATCAGATGGATGGGTTGAATGAAAAATGCGTTCCAGACTACGTGTCTTAAACGCATCAATTTTTTCCTCAAATTTCTGACTGCACGTAATTAATCTGACGTGACAACTGAAAATGTAGACTGAAGTCAGGAATATTTCGTTGGCCTGTGTGTGTGTGTGTGTGTGTGTGTGTGTGTGTGTGGTGGTGTGTGTGTGTATGTGTGTGTGTGTGTGTGTGCGTGCGGGGTGTGCGTGTGTCTAAGTCTGTGTGTCTGTGTGCGCATGTGCTCACGTGTGTGTGTGTGGGAAGGGGGGGCGGGGGTGTATGGGGAGAGAGAGAGAAAGAGAGAGAGTTCAATAATAGTTGTTACAGAAATCTATTAACACTGGCATGACATGTTCAAGACTGCACTGTGCAATTTCCCTAACCGCTGCCATGAATATCCACAAGACACAATTACACACTGCGAAATCCTTTTTTTCCCACTGCATTGCCACCCCCATCCTTCCCACCGACCCCCCACCCCCACCCCCACTCACTTTGTTCCTGTGTTCCCAACTTCGTTCCCACACGGTGGCATTAAATTCTCTAGCCCCTCGATCCGACTTCACAGCCAGCCACAACCTAGGACTGCCACCGTCCCAAAGCCTTCACTTCATTACAGATCAGGTGGCCTTGAGGCCACACGAACTGAGACCCTGCGGCTACTACTGAGTGAACAGTACAAACGCCACCCCAGATATCCTAGACGCCGATGGAATCTCAAGACAAATGAGGAAAAGAGGGTGGCTCCGCTGAAAAGTTTCACAGAACAGAGTAATCAGAGAAATCTGGAGGAAAGGAAGAAATATTTGACCAATTCAAATTGACATCTAGCTCAAACCGACATTGATGATGAAATTACACCGCGTGAACTGGATGAAGCAACAGTTAAATGCACTATAGACAGTGCGGCAGGTCCATACGTTATCCAGTGTTCGCCATTTTTGGTGTCCTGCTCACTCACGCAAGTGACTAATAGCTTCCGGGCGAGAGAATTGTTCAATTGGCTGTGTTGCCCTCTCAGGTCACGATGTAAGCCAGCTTGTTATCGTCCGCTGTTCAGCGAGGTTGGCGAACTGCCTGCACACAGGGTTTGCCCGCAAATGGACTACAACGTGTGCTTCAAACCTGGTAATTTGACGCTATCATCTGTGAAGTCTGGTGAAAACACGGCCAATCCGTGAAGTGGGGGCAAACACGGAGCAAAACCAACAGAAAGACGTCAGTGCCTTCAAGGTATGTAATGAAACGCCAAGTAGCAAAAGATAAACATACTTATCCCCCCCCCCCCCTCCACATATTTGCCAGTCCCAAGTCTGTACAAACGCGGAGTGAAACTGTGATGAGTGGGACAGAGTACGGCCACTGAAAAAGAAAAACGAAACGAAAATAGACAGCAGAAAAATGATTAACTACATAAACATATAAACAAACACGAGAATAACTGATATAATAGATAAATAAGCACATAAATGATAACAGTAATCACTACATAGTTGATAAAGAGCGTATACAGTATATGTATGAACATGTCATTCAGGCCAGATCGTTTTATGTAATAAAAGGAAATGAACGATATATTTTTTCGGGGTTTTTTTTTTTTGGAAATCAAGCAGCTAAAACACTTTATGAAATGCTATTCATGATATTCAGATTCATGTTGTTTATAGCCCTATCAACTGCCGGGGGGGGGGGGGGGGGGGGGGAGAGGAGGAGCGAGGGGGGGGGGGAGGGTTCTTTCCCATGTCAAATCAATACCATATTTGCATACTGAAAATAAAACAGAATAAAAATCGGCAGCCAGTTCATTTCACATGTGCTTAGAACGGTACAGCGTAATATCCAGACCCATTTTCGATAAAAATAAAAAATCAAATAGAAAACATTGTTTTACTCCTTTTCAAAACAAAAAAAATTACATCAGATTAAACGTCCATCAGCAAAGTGTTTATGGGGTCTGCTATACAGTGCAATTCTGATGTCATGCAAATTAAGAAGACTAATTCTTAATGAACTGGGACGGAAGATGGGGGAGAAGATTCCTTGCAAGAAAAACAGATCAGCTGATCCAATATTCTATATCTTCAAAGACTCATCACATTAATTCCTCTTCATTTGATTGCTTGTTCTTTTGTTTGATGCACTGACTGTTGTCCTTCGACCGTTTGTTTTATTGTTCTGCTCGGCCTTTCCTCTGTCTGATAAGTCTTCACGTGTGTTCTTGTTTCCTTGTTTGTTTGTTGGAATGAAGTTTTCCTCAGATGATAACAAAAAAGAAACACCAGCAAGTTTGGCGAAGTACGAAGTGCAAAATGCTGGGTTACCAATCATTGCAGGAGCTATGAAAACAGCAGCCATCAACGCCATGGGGAAAGTGATAGAACTCGGTGTCCGGACTAAAAGCCGGGAAAGGAGGTCTTTCTCCACAGCAAGAAGCTAAACATATTCACATCTTATCCCCCCCATCCCCACCCCATCTGTGAACTGATCCTCAAGATCCAAAATATCAAACCTCGGTCATGTCCTCCAAACAGCTTGGGAGATGACACAAGGACCCTACAGTCCTGATCCAGCCTATTTTGAACCTGTTAGAAAACGAAGAAACGGAAACCCTATGCCCAGATAATCATATTCTAACTGAAGCGCTTGACACTGCCAGGAACGAAGGGTAACTATTTTAACAGCAGATGCTCAAAAGGGTCTAACTTCCATCTACATTCGCATATGATTGCTGAAGATGGAATAAAATCAAGGTCAGGGGGATCCACGTCCAGACAGAAGATCTCCCATTTGGCATACTGTTAAGTTCTCGATGATTTGCTTGTAAAAATTAACCCCCATCAGCACGCCGAGTAACCCATGTTGTATATGTGTATTGAGTATGAAGAGACTCCACAATCTGTGTCATAAAACATGCTGCCTCGATCATATTCTTAAAGTGCACGACGGCATTACCAAAGATTCTTTCTTGTGACATTAATGGAGATGCACACAAACTTTCCAAGGCAAATGGTAGTTTGGAACAAAAAAGACATGGAATCTCAAACTCTTTGGAGGATACGATAGAAAACAAAAAGATCCATACTCAGTTCCAGGATATCGGATGGTATACATCAAATCTCGAATCAATACCAGACCCCATTTTCTTCTCTTTCAGACCCGTCCAAACCCGAAAGAGTTTTTACTATGCTCCACAAGCGGCCGTAAAGAAGAAACAGTCTTCTGCGTTTGCAGAAAGGCCACTCTTTTTATACCCATTCTTGTCTTTTAAAAGACGAGTTAGCTATGTGGTGCATTCCATGTGCTGTACCACTCACAATGAAACATATTCGTACAGAATGTTGGGACTTACATGGTGTCAGACATGAACATTTTACAGCATACTGCGTGAAGAGCTCTTCAGAGATGTCCCGCTGATTTTGTACTTTTAAAAGAGATCCACAATTTCCATTTGCTCTAAGATTTTACGAAAGAAAGATTTGCACGAAATTCTGCTGTGTTTATGAAGATGTGTACAGTTACTTGTATGCGTGTATTTTTAATCCAACTTGCGAGTTGACTTTGACGGGGTGACAGCCCTGATATGGCCCTTTGCGGTCGGCTGGGCCATCAGCAACATTCTCTCTCTCTCTCTCTCTCTCTCTCTCTCTCTTCTCTCTCTCCTTTATTTGCACGTTTACCATATTACAGTGTCAATCCAGACTGGACGACAAATGCAGGAGTGACTGCTACACTTTGCTGGCGAACACTGTGGACTGAAGTGGAGTTGTTGCTGACCACATTGTGCGTCTGACATTTGTCAGGAGGAGACAGTACACTGTCTGGCGACTATTCCTCTTGACAACAGAAACACATTCCGCCATAACTGGAAAGAGCAAAGACATCCTGCAGAGGACATTCTATACGATGTGGGAAGACGGCAGTAAACAGTCGTCTCCCACGTATCTGGCCACTGCGACGGCCGTCTCAAACGCACATTCACTCATTTTCAGATTCAACGAACACACCCATGGTAGACGGGATAACCATCCCAGCAGAACTGACAAAGCCAGAATTACGTATACGTTAAGACAGGCAACGAAAGGCAATGTTTACGCCGGGACGCCAGCGTGATTCAAATAGACCTTTTCAGGAAACCAAGGTGGCGGTTGGGGGGGGGGGGGGGGGGCAAGTAAGTTGCTTTCTCTGATCATTGTTGCAAGACAACGTCGCTGAAGCACACACACACAACACACGTGTGTGTGTGTGTGTGTGTGTGTGTGTGTGTGTGTGTGTGTGTGTGTGTGTGTGTGTCTGTCTGTCTGTCTGTCTGTGTCTGTGTGTCCTTGTGTGTCTCTGTGTGTCTCTGTGCATGTGTGTGTGGCCGACTGGATAGGAATCGGTGCCTTAAGGGAGATAACCCGTTTTGATGAGCAGCGACAGAAAGACCGAAATGACGTCATTGAGCCGAAGACAGCACAGTGGTCCATGCTTCTCGACGTCTCCCCCCTCCGCTTCCACCCCCTCCACCCTCCTATCCCCTCCTCTCTCCATTGACATTTGGCATCCCCAATAAAACTCTGGCAGACGTCCCGTAACACACGAGCAGGGTTCACAGGGATTTTTCACGTGCAGCGCCAGCAGTTTGTGAAATGCTTATTAGAGGCAGACTGTTCCCTGCCACGAGTATTTCCGAACATCGTCTGTACACACTATCCGAAGGTGAACTTGGTGCTCATCATCCAGGACCCTCTGCACCTCATTCATTCCCGAAAGTTCTTACGTGTTATCAACATCAACAGACCCGTGAAGAACGCTGTGAGGAAAGCGGGTTAACATCGAATGGTTCTTCAGAACACCAGCATCAAGAGCTAACAATGCAGGGTAACAAAAGAAGGTGAGGAGAAAGGAAATGAAATATTCAACAAATCCAATTATCTGCACTTCTCAAACAATCGACCACCTTAATTGCCGATTGTTTGTTTTCTTTTGCTTTATTTCGTTTCTTCGCATGTTTTTTTTTTTCAGCAATCACTGCGCTAAATTTGGCTAGTATTTTTCAGAGACATTAAATGCTTTGAGAGTCATTGTCCAAGAAGAGGACTGAAGGCGACGACTCCTCATTAAAAAACTGTCACATCATCTCCGTTCTGTATTTCTTGAAGCATTGCCGTGTGTGTGTGTGTGTGTGTGTGTGTGTGTGTGTGTGTGTGTGTGTGTGTGTGTGTCTGTCTGTCTGTCTGTCTGTCTGTGTATCTGTGTGTGTGTGTGTCTGTCTGTGTGTCAGTCTGTGTATCTGTGTGTGTGTGCGTGCCTGTCTGTCTGTCTTTGTCTCTGTGTGTCTGTATGTGTGTCTGTGTGCGCGCACGCACGAACGTGTACGCATGTGTGTGTTTGTGTACAATTGTATGCACATGTGTGTCTAGGCAGACACATGCCTCTGTGTATGTGTGCATGCGTGCGTGCGCGTGTGTGAGCGCGCGTCCATGCATATGTGTAAAAAAAAAGTAAAACAAACAAGCAAACAAACAAAAACGATACTTGAAAGTGCGTTATTCACAAAATAGATACAATCAATCAACCTTTCAAAAAGAAAGGAAGAAAGGGTGGAATGGAGGGAAAGGGAAAAGTGTGTGTGTGTGTGTGTGTGTGTGTGTGTGTGTGTGTGTGTGTGTGTGTGTGTGTGTGTGTGCGTGCGTGTGTGTGCGTGCGCGTGCGCGCTCGTGTGTGCCAGCGCGCGCGCGCGTGTGTGTGTGTGTGTGTGGTGCGTGCGTGCGTGCGTGCGTGCGTGCGTGCGTGCGTGCGTGCGTGCGTGCGTGCGTGCGTGTGGTGTGTGTGTGTGTGTGTGTTGTGTGTGTGTGTGTGTGTGTGTGTTAAACGTGTGTTGAGGGCATTGATGGGAGGTGGGGAGAGGGACAAGAAGAAAACCTCTCGCTAAGACCTGAACACAACAATGCTGTTTGTTTAAGGATGGCAATTGTTGCAGAGAACACGCCTTTCCTTTTGCTCTGACATTACACGAGTGGTCTTTAAATTCTCAGGAGAGTCAACGACCGGTCTGCTGGTTCACGATCTGAAAGGTCAAGCCGGTCACTAGCTAGGAAGGTCAGTGAATACTCGAAATAGCACTTCGTATAAAAAAAAAACTTTGGTATAAACACTTTAAATTTTCTACTCTTTGCCTTTTTTAATTTTTGATATTGTAAGAGTACATTCATGCACTAGGCAATCTATCATTTACTCATTTTAATCTTTTTCTAGGAACTGGCTTCTGCTTTAATTTCATATTATGTCATAGTTCTTTATCTGCTCTGTGTGTTGTTTAGGTTCATGCTTAAAAAATCGAAAACAATAAAAGTTAAAGGTGACCTATCAAAATCAAACATTTATTTCATGTGCTTCAACGCCTGTCGGTTTCTACTGCCTCATGACTGCTAACATCATTTTTTTTTTCTATCTAAACTAATCTGCTGTTTATTTGTCGTGGGGGGGGGGGGGGGGGGGGGCTATAACTAGAGGATGCAATCTGTGTCTCGGTGACTTAAGTACGTGCGATGCTACATCGATAATATAGGAATAAACTGGTGTTGCAGTCGGAGAAAAAAATTCCTGTTGCAGCTGTGCACGTACCCTTACGAACAATTTAACCTGAAACCAAAAATATAGCAATAGTACAGCAGCAGCAGCAGCAGCTGAAAAACCAACAACAACAACAACAAAAACAGGAAAAACAACAGACATTCTGACGTGAACTGAAAAAGAAAAAAAAAAGCGTTGCAGGGAGATTTCCCTTCTAAAGTAAATGTGGGAGTTGGAGAGGGGAGGAGGGACTAGGGGTGAAAGGGTGAGGAGGATAAGAAGAGAGAAGTTATGAGGAGGAGGAAGGGGAGAGAGGAGACATTTGCTATTGGAATATGAAGAAAGATGAGTCAGCTTCTGGAAAAAACGAGCGCGGAACGTCTTGGTAGATGCACTGCACTGAACCAGAGAGGCAAATCTTCCCCGCACTTACTCTCTGCTAGGTAGTTGTTTGTCTCCGCCCCGTTCTGTTATTCTTTTTCTTTAGAATCAATGTTGACATTTCGATAGAAAAATGTATTTGTCAATGTTTATTATTTGTGACAGGGTTCTTTAAAAAAAAAAAAAAAAAAAGCAGAGCTGTAGCTCCACCACCATCCATGATTAAACTCTTCTGGGTGCTTCATCATGATTGTTTCTCTACTAGCAGGTTTGTCTGTTAACAAAATTGCACGGATTGTTTGTCTGTAAACAAGATTGCATATATTGTTTATTTGTAAACAATATTGCGCATAAACTACAGAAATGAATTTAATGAAACTTAGTGAAATGATGTGGCTTAAAGACGAATCGATTTCATTTTGGTCTGGTGTAACGCACTTTAAACACCACCTCGGCCAAAGCACTACTGTAGTGCTTACAGCGTACGCTTTGAACAGTGTGGTGTTGTATTTCCGCATTACCTCAAAAGCAATTTCCTTGCAATAGGAACTCTAGCCAACACGCTTAACTAGCTACGAAAGCAAAATACACCATTCCTAACTCTTCCAAACCAATACCTCCAAAGACTTTGCTTTGACGTTCCCCACTAATTTTCGGGGGGGGGGGGAATAAAAAATGTATCCCCAATAACATCTACAGATACAGAAATTCTTCAAGGTCCGTTTGGTTTTTGTTGGGAGAAATGAGTACTGGGGCGTGGGGGGAGGGGTAGGGGGGGGGGGGGGGCAGAACCTCAACAGACACTGCTCCAAAATGATCTCTCCAACTTGCAGAAGTTAGTTCAAATTACCCTCTTCTCCGTACCCCTACTATACTTTTCTATGACAGCGTTTTCAGCGTGACAGGGTAGTGTTTGTACCTCGAAGGTAGCGAAATCCGCGTGGGCTGGAGTGGTGATGTGTGTGTACGTGGTAAAGACAGAAGTGTTCACGGCATGCGCCACAGGCACTACGGTAGTTTTCAAAGTGAGCTGCTGTATGCCATAAAGCCTATTGTAATTCTTCCTGCATAGAGTGATTCTGTCGCATTACATCAGATCCGGATTTCATGAGCGAGTTCAGGATTCTTTCAACCCTGGCACTTGTCTTCTATTTGTTCTTGTATTTGTTTATGGATAAACCATTTCGTTTTCGTACGGATCCGGACCGAACAGCGAATCCAGATAGTTGTTTCTTTGTTTCTTTTTTTACATTTTGGTTCTTATTTTTCTTGCTCTTCCATTGTCGTCTTTCTCTTTCTTCTCCTTTTCCTATCACTTCCTTTTTCACTTTTTCCTTTCCCTTCCTACGACCTATCCGTTTTCTTATCGTTCGTTTTCTTCCCTTCTTGACTTCTCCTTTTTTATCAATTCTTTACCCTTTTCTTTCTTGATCACTTTGTGACTTCTTCGCGCTTCTCATGTCAACTTTCTCTTTCTCGTTGTTCTGCTTTCTTCTTCTCTTCATTCGTTTAATATACTACGCATTATAACGTGACTGCGATAGATACACATTAACACTTTAGTACAGCACAAATTTAAACACATCCAAATGTCACAATTTTTCCCATGAAAGACTGATAGTTCGCTTCATCCGTGAATGTTATAGATCGCTGACAATCATACAGGGCACGCTGAACATCATTGTTTTAGTTAAATCTGTTTCTTTAGAGTATATACCGAAGAGAAATACGAAATGCAAGATACATTTAGGAATAGTTAATATTTTTACCAAGTACGCGTGCCTCATAAACGATTTTGGAATACTTCATATTTCTAGCAATTACGCGTGCCTCGGAAATAATACCTCCAGTGTTTCTTGAGCAAGATAGTCTTTCGAATTTAACTGAAAAAAGTGTATGCACTCAATTGATTTAATTTTATAGGATGATAAGGACCGACTAAACGTCAGCTATTCACCGGCACATTCTGATGCATCTTGTTTCGCTAACGAGTCAGTCAATCCGTTCCAATAAAAACTGCAAGGAGGAACAACCCAGCTGAAATCCAGTCCGGTGCCTTTGGATATAATGTAGTTCTGTTGTCCTCGGGTTTTTTTTTTCAAGCTCCTATTCCTCCTTCTCTCTCTTCTTTCTTTTTTTTTCTTTCTTTCTCTCTTTCTTTCTTTCTTTCTTTTCTTCCTTTCTCTCTTTCTTTCTTTCTTCGTCTGTTTATTTCTATTTTTCCCTTCTCCACACTCTACACTACACTTTACCAGCATCATCATTATGATTTTATTCTTTTTCATCCGTACATACTTCTTGTTTTTTTTTTCCTGTCGGGCAAAGGGCTTCCCTCTACAGTGGTCCTTTCCTCTCCTGAGGTCTCTGGCACTCATCATGGCTGCCGATTTTCCACAAGACTTGATTGTCAGGTGTGCTTAACCTTCACATCCCCCAAAAAATTTAATGAGATTTTCGTCAAACAAGCATCTATTTTTAGGGTGGGGAAGGGCGTAAGAATAGGGGAATCTTCCAAGCCTCTTCCTCTCCACCGACTACGTTTAGAGCGTTTCCATGCTCCAAACGAGTATGTTCTGTTCACAACATGTGACGTGTGTGTACATCTGTGTGTTTGTGTGTGTGTGTGTGTGTGTGTGTGTGTGTGTGTGTGTGTGTGTGTGTGCTGTGCGTGTGTTTGTGCGTGTGTTGTGTGTTGTGGTGTGGGGTGTGTGTGTGTGTGTGTGTGTGTGTGTGTGTGTGTGTTGTGTGGACTGGGTGTAATGTAATGTAAAAGGATATTTATAGAGCGCTTTACCTCGCGAGAGCCCAAAGCGCATATTACAGAAACATTCTAACTCAAAGCACACACACACACACACACACACACACACACACACACACACACACACACACACACACACACACACGAAAAACAAAACCCACACACATGCAGAAAGACACACGAGCGCGTCAAAATAAGCAGACTCGCGCACAGAGGTAAGTGGATATCGTTAATCAGTCCGGGGGAAAATATGTGTCTTTGGGGGGGGGGGGGGGTTAAAAGTCTTTAAAGAGTCCGTGTTGCGCAGAGAAGAAGGCAGACCATTCTACAGAGCAGGTGCCAGGTAAGAGAAAGATCGTTGGCCTGAAGTTTTCAGGCGAGCAGAGGGTGTGTCTCTATGTGTTTCTTTCTTTGTTCCATTCTTTTTACCCCCCTTGTTTGTTGGAAACGGGCAACACGCGTCGCCAGTACCGATCAACATTTCAGTTTTAGCCAGTTGTGTGGTAATAATTATTGTAAGGATACATGACACAGAAAAGTAAAGTGAAACCGTAGCACTGTCTGTACCCGTTCCTGCAGCTCCAAACAGGCTCGATCCAAGAACCAGAAAAATCTCGTTTCTCAAGTGAGAGGGTCATCCGCTTGGCCATAACACACCAAACACCAGACAGAGACAGAGACAGAGAGAGAGAGAGAGAGAGAGAGAGAGAGAGAGAGAGAGAGTGACGGACAGACAGACAGAGATTAGTGTGTTTATTTTTACTTCTCTTTCACTGGTTTACATCCTTCAACCCTTTTCTTCGGCTTTATATTCGATGTGAGGTACTCTGGATGTATACGATTTGAAATCTATGGCTCTGTTACGTCACCCCCGCCCCCTCCAAGCCCTGCCCTCCTTTATCTCTTTCTCCCTCCCTCCCTCTCTCTCCCTCCCTCTCTCTCTCTCCTCTCTCTCTCTCTCTCTCTCTTCTCTCTCTCTCTCTCTCTTCCCTGTCAAACCGTTTTAAAATCAGAATGTCTGAATTGCTGCCAACTGATCTGGGTTTTTTTCAGTAATTAGTCTGGAATGTAATGCCCTTTGTGTCTGACTTTAATGCCAGACGACAAAAAAAACCAACGTAAAAGCTTCAACGATTATAGCGTGTTTTTTTTTTTTAATTTCTTCATGTCGATTCTCTCTCTCTCTCTCTCTCTCTCTCTCTCTCTCTCTCTCTCTCTCTCTCTCTCTCTCTCTCTCTCTCTCGGTTTGTGCGTAACAACAAGTGTGTATGCGGGCGTGAATGTGTGTGTGTGTGTGTGTGTGGTGTGCGTGCGTGCGTGCGTACGTGCGTGCGTGCGTGCGTGCGTGTGTGCGTGTGTGAATTTACGTGTAAATATTTATGAATTTTATCAGTGTGTGTGTGTTTGTGTGTGTGTGTGTGTGTGTGTGTGTGTGTGTGTGTGTGTGTGTGTGTGTGTTGTGTGTGTGTTGTGTGTGTGTGTGTGTGTGTGTGTGTGTGTGTGTGTGTGTGTGTGTGTGTGTGCATCCAAGCCTCTAGTCCATCGGTATATGTGTGCGTGCATGTGTGCATGTGTGTGTGTGTGTGTGTTGTGTGTGTGTGTGTGTGTGTGTGTGTGTGTGCGTGCGTGTGTGTGAATTTACGTGTAAATACTTATGAATTTTATCACTGTGTGTGTGTGTGTGTGTGTGTGTGTGTGTGTGTGGGAGAGAGAGAGAGAGAGAGAGAGAGAGAGAGAGAGAGTTGGATCATGAAAATTACTCTTCTCTTTCTTGTTACTGAGTGTGGTCATCAACGCAGTAATGCCAGGCATGGCAGTGCTGTCGATATGGATTCTCTGCAGGCTGTGATCGCCATATTCCCTGACGAAAAGGAAACGGCGAGTTCTGGCATCTTGTGTTCCTGCTTGTCTCTGCATCTCATTTACTCGCTCTCTTTGATCTACCCGTAAATCAACTCCACACCCTCTCCTCTGCCAAATTCATGCCCTCCCTCCCTCCCTCCCTCCCTCCCTCCCTCCTCTCTCTCTCTCTCTCTCTCTCTCTCTCTCTCTCTCTCTCTCTCTCCAGCTCTCATGACTGGCAAAGAATGTGTCTTTATTTGTAAGTTATTGCAAGAGTCTGTCACGCCTGAAGAATTTTTATTTTGGTGGTGGATTCTGGAATGTTCGAGGGATGGTGTCATGGCTTAGGGATTTTCTTCTTTTGTTTTGCTGGCCATTGAATACCTGAACATTTGTAAAACAGTTTATATTTGTACAGAGCATTTCAAGTGGAAAGAAATTTTTGTTATAATTTGAGTAGAGAATTCCAGAGTATTGTTTCACATTGTATTTACCTCCATCGACCCCCTGAGGATTTCTGGCCTAACAAAATAAAAATCTCTCTCTCTCTCTCTCTCTCTCTCTCTCTCTCTTCTCTCTCTCTCTCTCTCTCTCTCTCTCTCTCTGTGGATGTGTGAGTGTGTTTGTGTGTCTCTGTGTTTCATTGTGTGTGCGTGCATGCGTGCGTGCGTGCGTGCGCGTGTGTGTATATGTGTGTGTGTGTGTGTGTGTGTGTGTGTGTGTGTGTGTGTGGTTTGTGTGTGTGTATGTGTGTGTACGTGCGTGCGTGCGTGCGTGCGCGTGTGTGTATGTATGTGTGTGTGTATGTGTGTGGTTTGTGTGTGTGTGTATGTGTGCGTACGTGCGTGCGAGTGTGCGTGCGTGCGTGCCTGTGTGTGTGCGTGCGTGTGTGCATGCGTGTGTGTGTTGTGTGTGTGTGTGTGTGTGTGTGTGTGTGTGTGTGTGTGTGTGTGTGTGTGTGTGTGTGCCAGTCAGAGTGTATGTTTATATGAGTGTACGAATATGAATTCATCAGTGTGTGTGTGTGTGTGTGTGTGTGTGTGTGTGTGTGTGTGTGTCTGTGTGTGGTGTGTGTGAGCGTATGTGTGCCTGCGTGCATGCGTCCGTCCATCCGGCCGTGTGTGTGTGTGTGTGTGTGTGTGTGTGTGTGCGTGCGTGCGTGCGTGCGTGCGTGCGTGCGTGCGTGCGTGTGTGTGTGTGTGTGTGTGTGTTGTGTGTGTGTTTTTACTGGGTCCCGAAAACCTTTCAAACTTCTTTTTCACCATCTTGCCCTCCTTGTTATAATGTGCAGTCGTCAAAGCAGTAATGCCAGGCATGGCAGTGCTGTCGATATGGACTCTCTGCATGCTGTGATCGCCATCCCCTGAGGAAAAAGGAAACGGCGAGTTCTAGCATCTTGCGTTCCTGCTTGTCTGTGTGTCTCATTTACTCGCTCTCTTTGATCTGTTTTAACAGCTCTCTCTCTCTCTCTCTCTCTCTCTCTCTCTCTCTCTCTCTCTCTCTCTCTCTCTCTCTCTCTCCTCTCTGTGTGTGCCCCCTTCCCCCTTCTCTCTCTCTCCCAGTGCTCTCTCTCTCTCTCTCTCTCTCTCTCTCTCTCTCTCTCTCTCTCTCTCTCTCTCTCTCTCTGACAGTCAAGGGGTTGGAACTGATAGACATGAGAATGATGAGGATAATGTTGACTTTATGAACCGGCCCATAACAAGGGAAGAAGTATTACTCTCAATTAAAAAACTGAAAAACAAGAAAGCAGCAGGACCAGATGGCATTATTGGAGAGATATTTAAAAATGCAGGAAATGACGTCATTGATTTCTTAGTTAAATATTTCAATGCATTATTTGACACAGGTCAATATCCTGATTTATGGAAAGAATCCATAATTATTCCTTTGTTTAAGAAAGGCAATATAAATGATCCAAATAATTATAGAGGAATTTCTCTGTCAGATATAAGTAGCAAAATGTACAGCTCTATAATTAATTCAAGATTGACTGAATGGGTCGATCAAAACAATATTACAGGTGAATTGCAAGCAGGGTTTAAACAAAATTATTCTACTATTGGTCACATGTTTACATTGTTGGCAATAGTGCAAAAACAGTTTTCGTCTAATAGAAAATTATACATTGCATTCATTGATTTTGAGAAAGCTTTTGATACTATTTCAAGAAATTTATTGTGGCCTATTTTGATTAAAAATGGAATTAAAGGTAAAATCTGCAGATGTATAAGAAGCATGTACGAAATTGTTAAAGCTCGAGTTCGCTGTGGTACACAGTATACAGGTTACATATATTGCACTAATGGTGTGAAACAAGGTGATGTTTGTAGTCCTCTTTTGTTTTCCTTGTTTATAAACGAACTTGCTCTCGATATTATTAATAATGGTAGACATGGTGTTAGCCTTAATATTGATTTCATTGAACTGTTTATTCTTTTGTTTGTTGATGACATGATTTTATTGTCAGAAACTGTGGTCGGCTTACAAACCCAATTGAATACTCTTCATAGAGCTGCGTGCCAGTTACAGCTTAAAGTAAACTTGGACAAATCTAGCATAGTAATCTTTAGGAAAGGTGGGTATTTAGCAAGTACTGAGAAATGGTTTTATAATAACATAAAGATGAACGTAGTAAATTCTTATCGGTATCTAGGCATCCTGTTTTCCACACGACTGAGTTTTAAGCATGCATGCCAAGATTTAGCAAGTAAAGGGAAACGAGCTGCCATCAGCATTATTTGCAAGTTGTATCAGTTAAATAACAACTCTCTGAAATTGTATTTGATGCTTTTTGATTCTCAGATTCAACCCATACTCCTATATGGTGCTGTGATTTGGGGTCTAGAAGATGCTTCATCTGTCAATGAAAGTGTCCATTTATTTGTATTAAAGAAGTATCTAGGGGTTTGTATTAAAACACCAAACGACCTTGTATGTGGTGAATTGAATCGATTCCCATCAACGATTAATTCTAATATTTCTTGCATTAGATACTGGTTGAAACTGACTCGAATGGAGGAACACAGATTACCATCTAAAGCATATAAAATGTTATTAAATTTGGCCAATAGAGGAAAAGTAAATTGGGCCTCAAAAGTTCGTGATATTTTGAATAGTTATGGCTTCTCCTATGTATGGGAATACCAAGGCGTGGGGTGCATAAATTCCTTTATAAAGATGTTTAAGCAAAGACTAATCGACTGCAGGTGGCAGAACTGGAATCACCATGTGAATGATAGCATCAGATTTATAGAATACAGGAAATTCAAGACATCGCATGATCTGGAGCCATACTTACTATTGGGTATGGATAGATTTATTCGATACACTCTGACAAGATTTAGATTTGGAATGTCGAATTTATCAGTACATAGTTCAAGATACAAAAGGAACGGTGAATTTAGGACAGTATGCCCGTTGTGCACATCCTCCGCTGATGATGAAATTCACTTTGTTTTTTGTTGTCCTGCTTTTGATGATTTAAGACACAATTTAATCCATCCAAAATATTATAACAATCCCAGTAACTTCAGATTAACGTTATCTATATAAAGCCTTTAAGAAACAGAGAAATAGCAATGTCCTGAATTACCAATTTTTACTAGTCAATTGGCGTCAATTTAGTGTATGATACCATGTACGAACTGGTGTAATGCTGTTTTCATTTTCGTCTTTGAATTTGTCTTATTACGTCTACTACCAATGTTCACACCCCTTCAAATGGGGCTTTGGCCTTACTGAATAAAATTCTGTTCTGTTCTGTTCTCTCTCTCTCTCTCTCTCTCTCTCTCTCTCTCTCTCTCTCTCTCTCTCTCTCTCTCTCTCTCCCTGCTTGTAAACAATTTGCAAGACATTTGCATAAGGTATTGCGAATTTTGTTTTACAACTTAAGGATTTTGTGTGTGTGTGTGTGTGTGTGTGTGTGTGTGTGTGTGTGTATGTGGTGTGTGTGTGTGTGTGTGTGTGTGGTGTGTGTGTGTGTTCACTGTATATTCGGATACTATTTTAAGCGTATTCGTGGTACGTCTGGGAAACCGAGTACAGTACATTTATATAAGGCATGTCACATGCAAAGAAAAATCATTTTAAGTGCATTCATGATATCAGTGAATAAAATGTTTGCAAAGCATTTGTCATTTCAGGTGTAAGGAAATGTTATTTTGTTTCCATTTCGGTTCTATCGGTGTGTTCTAGAATATTGTTTAGATTAGTTCCACCCCCATACCATCCCCGACTGTCTATGGCCTAATAAAATAATGAAATGAATCTCTGTCTCTCTCTCTCTCTCTCTCTCTCTCTCTCTCTGTCTCTCTCTCTTTCTCTGTCTCTCTCTCCACTATCTCTGCCTCTCTCTCTTTCTCTCTCCCTCTCTCACACACACACATGCTCATACACACACCACACACACAAACACACACACACACGCACACATGCACACGCGCACTGCTCACGCGCACAGCTCACGCATGTGCAGTTCATGCATGCACCACACACACACACACACACACACACACACACACACACACACACACACACACACACACACACACTTCTAATAAAGAGTCAAGATCTTGTGAACACAAGTAAATCCCACTGATGTCTGCATCATCCACTCACATCCTTTCTCCCGTCCACCCCACCCCAATGTCCCCACCCCTCCCTCCCAACGTCCTTCCATCTTCCTCCTCCCCCACCTCTTTCTCTCTCCCTCCCTCCCTCTCCCCCCCCCTCTCTCTCTTTCTCTCTCTCTCTCTCCCATCTCCTTGTGAATGTAATTACGCTTTTCATCTACAACGTCTTAGAGATTCTCATCATGACAAAAGAACTGTTTACTTTTAATAGTGTCTCTCTACTACATACTTGCTTCAAACATATTTAATACATTTGAGGCATTCACATGTAACCGTTATTCTATGTTCGCCATGTATGTCAACACTGTCATGTTAAAAGAAAAATAAACTTGTCAGAATCAACACCATCAACAGTGCTTGAAGGTCTCTGAGGCTACTGTTAGTATGCCTCCTTATGAATAACTATTTTCATCTCCACTCGCGTGATTTAAAATTGGTGCAGTCGCCGGTTTTTCCCTGCACCAGTGCAAATCATACAAACTGTCATTTACTTTACCATGGAGTGATTACCAATCATGCAAGTGTGTGTGTGTGTGTGCGCGTGCGTGCGTGCGTGCGTGCGTGCGTGCGTGCGTGCGTGCGTGCGCGTGTGTGTGTGTGCGTGCGTGCTTGTGTGTGAGAGAGAGAGAAGGAGAGAGAGAGAGAGAGAGAGAGAGGGAATTTATTCATGCAGGCCTCTGATCCTCATGCAGCAATACTTTAAGTTTATACAGCGTGTCACTCTACTTTACAAAAGGAATACTACAACAATGGCGATCTCTTTATGCAAAAGGAGGGAAACTGAGAGACGGATGGAGGAAGGGGAGAGAGAGAGAGAGGAAGGGAGAGAGAGACAGAGGGGGAGGGGAGGAAGAGAGAGAGGGGGAGAGGGGGGAGAGGGGGGGTTGAACATCGTGTGGTTTATGTGTATGTGTGTGTGTATACATATTCATATATATATACACTACTCAAAACAATTGAAGTACCACTTAGGAAAACTGCTGTCATTCGAAAGAAAACAAAGCTGAACATAATTTAATGATTGAATATTTTATTTTTATTATTCCTCAATCCATTCAAATTTATTCAAACACCGTGACAAAAAATTATCTTTATTTTACACTTGATTAAAGAGGCATACCCCCAAAATGAAAAGTAACAAGAGTCTATGGTAGATGTCATGATGTTAATAACGGGTATGACCACCGTTCGCGTTCAAACAAGCGTCACATCGACGTCTCATGGAGTGCACCAGGCGGCGGAGAGTGTCCTGGGGGATCGCCTGCCACTCCTGCTCCAGCAACTGAAACAGCTGGTCCACGGTGTCTGCTGGAGGGTTGTGGGCCCGCACTCGCCTCCCCAGCACGTCCCACAGATGCTCTATGGGGTTCAAATCTGGTGACCTGGCAGGCCAGTCCATTCTTGTCACCTGCTGCCCTTGTAGGAACTGATTCACGATGGCGGCGCGGTGGCACGGCGCGTTGTCGTCCTGGAACTGGGCGCCCTGGCCAACTGCCCTCAGGGCGGGCATCACAAGGGGGCGGATGATGGTGTCGCGGTAGGTGGCACCGGTCAGGCGGCCTTCAACACGGTGTAGGGGGGTCCTGTGACGTAGGCTGAACCCACCCCACACCATCACGGACCCACCTCCATAGCGGTCATGCTCCCTGACGGCAGCGTCAACGTAGCGTTCTCCAGGACGTCGCCAGACGCGAACCCGCCCGTCGTTGAACCTGAGGGTGAACCTTGACTCGTCTGTGAAGAGTACTGTTGCCCATTCAGCTCTTGTCCACCTTCTATGACATGCTGCCCAGGCCCGACGATGAGCTCGATGCGCTGGGGTCAGTATTGATCTCACTGCTGGGGACCTTGACCTCAAGTTGGCGTCGTGGAGCCGGTTCCGAACTGTCTGGGTACTGACGTTGACGTTGCTGGCTTGTCGTAGCTGCTCTCGGAGTACTGTGGCACTGGCTGAACGGTCTCTCAGACAAGCAATAACAATGAACCGATCCTGCTGTCTGGAGGTGCTTCTCGTCCGTCCACGTCCCTGCTGTTCTTCAACACTTCCAGTGTTAAGCCAACGGTCTCTGAGCCTCAGAATGACTGGGTGACTCACTCCAAGCCGTCGACCAATCTCCCTCAAGCCAATACCTTCTTGGTACCATGCTATCGCTCTTCCTCTGTCGGTGTTGCTTAGTCGTTGTCTCGCAGGCATGGTTAAATCTTCCTAAATTTCGCGACTTTTTATACCCGTCAAATGTGCTAACTGATTGCAATTCTGCTCAAAAAAGACCTTGCTTTCACGTGCATCACATTTTTTTTTTCTTGCTGTGTCTGTGTCAAAATCTGGGAGCGACACAAGTTCGATAATTTCTCGGGATTTTTTTGCCTCAGATGCGACGCGGTAGATAACTGCTGACCGACTTTAACATAACAAAAATGCACGAGGAGTAGTATTTGAGAACCGGGTAAGCTTATCCAGCAGAGTTTATTCAATTATCAATATTAATTGGTTTATCAGAGCTTTTAAAAAATTGCATACAAAAATTAGGGGTGGTACTTCAATTGTTTTTAGTAGTATATATATATATATATATATATATATATATATGTGTGTGTGTGTGTGTGTGTGTGTGTGTGTGTGTGTGTGTGTGTGTGTGTGTGTGTGTGTGTGTGTGTGTGTGCGTGCGTGCGTGCGTGCGTGCGTGCGTGCGTGCGTGCGTGCGTGTGGTGTTTGCCCGCGCGCGCATTTCCTCACTCCTCTTTTTTTCTTTCTTCTTCTTCTCTTGTCCCTACTCCTCTTGTTCTCACTCCTACCTCTTGTACTTTCTCTTGCTTCTTCTCTCCCTATTCCTCCTCTCCCTCTTCCTCTTCCAGCGACTCCTCCTCCTCCTCCTCCTCCTCCTCCTCCTCCCCCTGCTCCTTCCTGTTCTCGTGTGGCAAGTGTCCACTCACACGTTTCCGTGGCTCAGGAAAGGCCCAGATGGCGGACATCCTGCCACATCTCGGAGAAGGCTGCCCGGACAGAGAGCCAGGGACAAGACAACAGAAAGGACCCTGCCTGTAAGGGTGGTGTGAAGACGACGGACAAGAGAGAGGAGAAGGAACGATCACAAAAAGAGATGGCGTGAGGGGGGAGATGAGGTGTGGGCGTACAGGGAGTGTGACAGAAAGAGAGAAGTGAAAAGAGAGAGAAGAGACAGACAGACAGACAGACAGACAGGCAGGCAGAGGCAGAGAGAGAGAGAGAGAAGAGAGAGAGAGAGAGAGAGAGAGAGAGAGAGAGAGAGAGACAGAGACAGAGACAGAGACAGAGAGACAGAGAGAGAGAGAACTCAGATCTCAGAAAACCTTTATTCGACCACGGATTAAGATTTTAGGCAAAGACCGTGCCTCCAATCTGTCCTAGGAAAGAGAGAGAGGGGGGAGAGAGGAAGAGGGAGGGAGGGACAGAGAGAGAGAGAGAAACAGACAGACAGAAAGACGGACAGAAAGACAGACAGACGGACAGACAGATAGACAGACGGATGGGTCGACGGACAGACAGAGACAGAGAGGGGGAGAGAGAGAGGGGGGAGAGAGAGAAGAGAGAGAACAAAGAAGTTCCATCCACTTAAAGAGAGAGAAAGAGAGAGAGAGGGTTTGCATGATAGAGAGAGAGAGAGACAGGCAGGCAGACAGACAAACAGACAGAGACAGGCAGACAGTGAGACAGACAGAGAACGAACGACCGCCCTTTCATGACAAGGCCATTCTGCCCCTATCATGAGAAGACAGGTGTCTGGATGAAAAAAAAGATACAATGACTATGGTATATTCTAACTTAAAAGAATATAACAAAGGCGCGCACACAACGTGAAAAAAGTGAAGAAACCTATGGCAAACACGTGAAGTGAAAGGTAATCAACCGGATTCTGCAAGTGCAGGCTTTTGACAGAAAACAAAACAAGAGTTTCTTATATATAGGAGAATAACATAATTAGTGTGAAGACGCTTGGCTAAGAGTTATATCTTTCATTCCACGTGAAATTTTATATTATGCACAAGCCAGGCTACATCTGGACAAAACGGACAGGGTTTTTTTAAAAAGTTTTTTTCGTTCGTTTGAATGTCTGGACCGATGAAGTTTTAAGTGGCATAAAACAAAGTTTACTTCTTGTGATTTTTTTTAATAGCAGGATTTTTGGCAACATTTAACTATTTAAGGATATTAATGAGTTACCTCAGAGAGAGAGAGAGAGAGAGAGAGAGAGAGAGAGAGAGAGAGAGAGAGACAGACAGACAGACAGACAGACAGACACACACAGAGAGAGAGAGAGAGAGAGAGAGAGAGAGAGAGAGAGATTTCATTCAGATATTCATTCAGTAAAACCGTTGGCCCGTTTAAAGGAGAACATGCACTATCATTCAGTCAAGAGAATAAACGATTTTCAGGATACATGTCCAGTAATTATGCAGTCAATATATTGTGAACAATTTCCACATATAGAAGCCATAATTCTTCATACATTTTACATGATATGATAACATCATATTATTTAAGAGTGAGTACGTGGAGAGAGAGAGAAAGACAGAGCCAGAGAGACAGAGACAGACAGAGAGATAATAAGGAGAGAAAGACAGAGACAGTGGTAGAGACAGAGTTTAAAGTAGAAGAAGAAGAAGAAGAAGAAGACGAAGAAGAAGAAGAGGAGGAGTTAGGCAACAGACAGACAGACAGATAAACAGGCAGAAAGAGAGGAGAGAAAGAGAGGGGGGAGGAGGGAGGGAAGGAGACAGACAAACAGACAGACTGAGAGACAGACAGAGAGACAGAGACAGAAAGACAGACAGAGAGAAAGACAGACACATACAGAACGAGAGAGAGAGAGAGAGAGGGAGAGAGACAGTGCGAGAGCGAGAGGGGGAGAGACACATTCAGGCAGACAGACGTAGACAAGGAGAGGGTGGGTAGACGGGAGAGAGAGAGTGAGGAGAGGAGAGAGAGAGAGAGAGAGAGAGAGAGAGAGAGAGAGAGAGAGAGAGAGGACCGAGGAAGAAAGGGAAGGGGAAATGGAGAGAGAGTCAGAGAGCGATGGGGGAGAGGCAGGGGGGGGGGGGGCAGGGACAGAGGGACACAAAGAGAGACAGAAAGGAGATGGACAGACATAAGCCATGTGACCCAAGCTTCACATGAATACTTCCTGTCTGCCATACACTCCAGGAGTATTTCCCTGCAAAGGGAAGGAGGCAGGTCACTGCAGCTGATTACCACCAACACACGTGTTCCGACATATCATCAAAGAGAAAGCAGAAACAGCTACCCTTAACGAGCGAAAGAAATGAAAAAAAAAAATCTCTAGTGAGATCCAAATGTAGTTCGGCTCGAATAGCTTTATACCCTGATCGATTCTCGGAAGACCCGTTGCATTTTTGCAATGCGCTTGTGTGCGTGCGTGTGTGTGTGTGTGTGTGTGTGTGTGTGTGTGTGTGTGTGTGTGTGGGAGGGGAGGGGGCAGTGTGATGTGTGTGTTGTGTGTGTGTGTGTGTGTGTCTGTGTGTCTGTGTGTCTGGTGAGTGTCGGTCGGTCTGTCTGTCTGTTTGTCTGTCTGCTTGCTCGTACATGTGTGTGTGTGTGTGTGTGTGTGTGTGTGTGTGTGTGTGTGTGTGTGTGTGTGTGTGTGTGTGTGTGTGTGTTTACGTGTGCGTGTGTGTGTGCGTGTGCGTGTGCGTGTGCGTGCGTGCGCGCGTGTATGTATGTGTGTGTGTTGGGGGGGGGGGGGGGGGGCTCTTTCATCTCTCGTTCCCTTTCAAACGCTACTTCCAATCCACGGTTCAGACAAATGTCGGCCGTATTCTTGCCTCCCTGTCGTTATAGATGGGTAAAAAAGGGCATCTGAATCACTCTTAAGTGGATGAGGAGTTTGGGTAATTCTAAACGAAATCAATCATCAATAATTACTGTCTCTGTGTTTCGATGCATTTCTCTCTTCTTTGTCTTTGTTTTTCTTGTCCTTTTCTTTTTCTTTTCTATCTTTCTTTCGTCCTTTTTTCTTTTTTATGTTTCTTTCCTTCTTCTTTTTGTTTTCTTTTTCCTTATCTTTCTTCTTCTTTCTTTCTAAGTATTTTCTGCTGTCAAGGATGTTCAAAGCAGCTTTGTTGTACTGTTTAGTCGTGATTCCCTGCCCATCTTACCATGCTAACCTTTACAAAATTTTTTTTTAATCATCTGAAGTTTTGTTGTGTTTTTTTTTTATAAAGTGCTATGGTAGGTCTGGTAAGAGACTCCAAAGATGAATGCAACTGATTTTAGAACTGCGACTCTGTGGTCTTCTGAATCCAAATTTTGAAAAAAAAAGTTTCTGTTTCTGTTTTTTTTTCATTACAAATGACGGCTTCACATTCGTCTTGGTGAACTAGAGTCCAAGCATTTGAAATCCAGAGGGATTCCATATCAGTTTAAAACGTGAGCAGTACTTTACCTACTACTTCATTTGACACTCCAGCCATGCTGCCTGCGTCTTCTCGTTGTCCATGTGAAAACCTAAAGTTTTACGAAATTTATCAAGAATAAGTACAGAATCTTCGAATGATACTCTATCTCCATTATTCATTAATCGAGAGCAGTCAGCAGGCTGCGACATTTTGTGTTCTACAGCACCTACTTTGATCCCATCTATACTCATTTCCTCTTTTCTATGATGACTAAAGCTGTAGGCGACTGGAACATCGTGATGGAGACTGATTTACACTGTAACAGTTATGTACATAACAGTAACCCAAGAGCTAGAGAAGCGCCGATAAAAATGACTAAGAAAACTGGCCTTGCTGATATACGGAGGGATGACGACCCTGAATACAGATGGTATACTTGGCGAAAAAACAATCCTTTCAAAACAAAGCCGATTAGCCTATTATATTCTTATAAGTTTACCTGTGCCCTTTTTGAAATACTGACATTATGCCAGGCCATCCCTCTGTCCATTCAGTAATGACTGTATGTTTGAGGGGGGGGGGGGGGGAAGAAAGAAAGAAAATGTTTTGGGGGATTTCATATCTATCAAAAGATCAGCATTATGTGAATGAAATCAATTAATTAACCTTTAACACAATGCACGAATACGCAGTCGATCAATCAGTTTTACAAAATCAGCGAGTGTCTGAATTAGCGGTATGTGGTATCACAGTCAAGATTTCAGACAAATTCTTCCTAGATTTTCTGCTGATAAAAACAATAGGAAAATCAACAGCTTAGGCTACAATTAAAAAGAAGAGTGTGACAGAAAATGAAAATAAGACTATAAAAGACATAGAAATTCTGGGAAAGTTTGAAAAGATATCAGAAAATGATATCAAAGTACTTCGACAAAAACAAAATCAGAAGTCAAGAGCCATTAGAGAGAAGAACGTGGGAGGAATCAATAATGCAAGACGGATCGCAGATGGCCAAAAAGAGATCATAAATATTTCTGCATCTTTGAGAAAGAAAAATATGTTAGTAAATAAATTACCTCTCCTTATTATTCTCCTCCTCTTCATCCTACTTCTGTCCTTTTTCTTCTTTTTACTTTCTTTCTTCCTTTCTCTATTATTCTTCTTCGTTTTCTTCTTCATCATCATCAGCAGCAGCAGCAGCAGCAGCAGCATCAACATCATCATCATTTTCTTCTTCTTCTTCGCTGCTGCTGCTGCTGCTGCTGTACTGCTGCTGCTGCTGCTGCTGCTGCTGCTCTTCTCCTCCTCCTCCTCCTTCTTGTTTAAAGTTTTATGCCTTGATTGTACACTTCATCGGATTTTTTTTTTTTTTTTTTGGGGGGGGGGGGGGGGGAGTGCGGGAGGGGGTACTGCTCAAAGAAGGATCCCGCCAGTATAAACACAGTTCATGTGAGCAACAACAAAACAATGTATGTTTAAGGTGTGTGCTTTGGCAAAACTTTGGCAAAAGCTGTGTGTATCAGCAGCAGCACAAAGAAGGAACTGAGCGATTCAAATAAAGAAATGATGTATTAAGTGTAAGATAACACATATGTCTTGTCGAGTCAGTGAGAGAGAGAGAGAGAGAGAGAGAAGAGAGAGAGAGAGAGAGACAGACAGACAGACAGACAGACAGACAGAGAGACAGAGAGACAGAGAGAGAGAGAGAGTCAGACAGACAGACAGACAGACAGACAGACAGACAGACAGAGACAGACCGAGAGATGGTTGTGTGGTTATTTGTTTTGGTTGGTTGGTTGGTTGGTTGGTTGGTTGGTTGGATGGATGTTCATTCAGTTACAGTATCTTCATCTACGTTTGAATACAGCTAAATTTAGTCAGTACATAAATGATGATCAGTAAAAAAACCAAAGCCAAACCCAAACCAAAACAGATCACCACAGAAAAAAGGGGTAGGCGGAGAGGGAAATGAAATAGGATGGGGCGGGGTGGGAAAATAGATAAGCAGGGTGGGTGGTAGGAATATATTTGCAAGAATTAGAGAGAGAAAGAGAGAGAGACAGAAAGACAGAGAGAAACAGACAGACAGACAGAAAGACAGACAGGCAGGCAGGCAGGCAGACAGGCAAGCAAGTAGACGGACAGACAGACGGACAGACAGACAGCAATGTACAGAGACACAAATAAGAGGCACACACCTGTATGTTTATGTCCGTGCTTGCGTGTGTGTGTGTATGTGTGAGTGTGTGTGTGTGTGTGTGTGTGTGTGTGTGTGTGTGTGTGTGTGTGTGTGTGCGTGCGCGCATGCGTGCGTGCGCGCATGCGTTCGTGCGTGCGTGAGTGTGCTTGTGTGTGTGTGTTTGTGTGCGCACGCGCTTACATGTGTGTGCGTGCGTGTGTGCGTGCGTGCGT